>CP116453.1:55669027-56360277 GCA_028216015.1 Quercus dentata
CATATATGAGTGACAACTCAATTTTTTTTTCACATGTTCTTCATAAATTGAAGTAAACAATCTCGTACATCAAACCTCATATCTATATACTTTTGAACGCATTCTGATGCAGCCTTCAAAAACATGTGGTCAGACTCCGATAACACATAGTACGCTCTCTTCTGTTGGGTGCACTGCACCATGAGTCCAGCCCACGTGATAGAGATGCTCATTTAATGAGCATGTCATTCATGGTTCTTAACTTTTCTTCGTTATGTACAATGTCAGTATGGGTTGGTTGGCTTAGGCGTGTTGGACACGCTGAAGGAAGAAAGAAAAGAAAGAAGTAAAAGGCAAGGTCATTCGGCTAAGGGAGGGCTGAAGAAAAGAAATTGGTTGAAGCAAAGTGACTTGATATGAAAAGTATGAAAGGGAGAAATGAAAGAAAAGATGAAGAATTAAATGGGGGAGGCCATTCGGCCATTTGCGCAGAGGGAAAAATAAGTGAAGTTCCAAAGTGTGGTGAAGACTAGGTGCAGTCTTAAAGAGTTGCGTGAGTAAGAGCAAGCAAAAGGGAAAGAGAAAAATAAAAAGAGTAAGAGAAAATACACAGTGAAGAAGAGAACAGTAAGTGAAAAGAAAAATAGAGTTTTTTTTATTTATTCAAATTGTATCCGTAAGTATTGTAATCTCTATTTAATATAGTGAAATTATTCGGAGTTTGTCCCGTGGTTTTTCCCTTCAAGAAGAAAAGATTTTCACGTAAATTTTTGTGTTCTTGTGTGATTGTACTTTCGCTTTGCTTACTGAAATTTATTCACAGTCATAGAGAATTTTTCCCAACATCTGCAGGGTCCACTTCTATCAATTTCTTACATTTTTCAACATTTTATTCAATGCAAATAGAAAATGGTTTTTTTACATTATCAAGTTTGAAGTGATGAGGGACCAAGGATTGGAAGCAAAGGGGGATGGAAAGTGTTAGAGGCTAGATCATTAGATTGAACTTTAACAAGAATAAGGATAGTCAAATCCATCATCAATATGATAAATTTCCAAGTCATCATCCCTATTCCACTTGAGTTTTTATTTATTTATTTTCCAAAAAAAATTTAGAGTAATGTGTATGACTTAAACCGTTAGGCCTTATATATATTTCAATTGATTATAAATGTTTAAAATAGAGAATACCATCTGTAAATTGGTTCTTAATTTTTTTTTATTCAAATAAGTGTTGTTGTATTATGATTTTTCAATGTATGAGCATTTTAAAGTTAATTGGTTTCCATTTAAGGTAATTTAAAAAAAAAGTAATATATAAATATATATACACACCTGTGTGTGTGTATATATATATATATATATATATATATATATATATGTGTGAAGTATGTGCTATTCAATAATATTAGATTTTAGGATCATTTTTATGTTAATGGGCTTCCAGTTTAAACTATTGCCTTTTGCAAGTATGTTATAATGATATTCTATTCAATAATATTAGATTTTAGGATCATTTTTTAGCAAATGTTAATTGGCAACATTGAACCAGTTTAAATTATTTATTATTTGTTTTTTGTGTTGATAGGTAAATATTATTTTAATGTATAAATATTATTTTAATGTATAGAATAAATGAGATAAAATGATGATATTCTTTTAGGTTTATCGATGTTCCAAATGGTAAAATTTATACCACATATGAACAACCGTTGCAAATTTGCAACGGCACGACGAAAAAATGTGGTATAAATTTATTATTTTTTTATTCGCTCTCCTCTATTTTTCTTTTTTTCCAAAGTCAAGAATAAACTTTCTTTCCTCAAATCAAACCCGAAATTCTTTCTTCAAATAAAAATGTGAAATATTCTTAGTTTAAAACAAAACCCAAAAATGTTAAACCAAACAAAGGAATCCAATTTGAGCCCATTTAGCAAATGTGAGATACGGTTTTTTTTGGAATGGGCAACATTGAACAAATCGTGGGTTGCGTGAATTTTTGCCATGGTTCGGAAGATGTGTTTGGTATATTATTTATTATTTGTTTTGTGTTGATGAGTAGTAAATATTATTTTAATGTTTTGTAGTAAATATTATTTTAATGTTTTGCATAGAATTGAATTATAAAACATCTTATAAATGAGATTTGTTGTAAAATGATGTTAGTTATAAAATAATTATTTTAATGTGTAAAATATTATTTTAATGTATAGAATGAATTTGGGATGTTGTAAAATGATGTAAAAATGACATAATTTTTGAAATGCACTTATAAGTGTGCAATTATTTATAAATAAATATTTGAAAAGACGTGATTCAATAGTAAAAATAAATTGCATCAAAGAATCCATTTTAAAGGTTTCAGAAGAATATATTGATTCGTAAAGCATGATAAAAAGGTCATATTAGTGTCTATGGAATTCAAATAATTTATCTACTCGTCATTTAAAAGACAAACTCTATGACCATGAGACAACCTCTATGACCATATAGTTATATACAAAAGTTACTATCGAAAGACTAATTTTTAAGGAGAAGAAAACGTATCGGAAAATGAGCCGTTACTAATCCAAAAGTTATATATATATATATATATATATATATATATATATATATATATATAAATATGAGTTTAGAAAATGTGACTTTTGGTGGAGAGGAATTTATAAATTAAGTGGTTTTTCTTTTGTAAAATAATAATGTCCCTTGGTTTCCCTTTATGAGCTACAAAAATAATGATATGTGATTAGTTGAAAGTTTTGAGCCAAAATCATTAATAAAAAAAAAAAAAAAATTGAGATCATTTGCAAGATCTATTATAAATTTTAAATTTTTGTCAATTAAAATACGTCGGTACAGAAATGCGGTCGTTTCGTGCCGGTTTTAATACTGGACATACCGGATCATTTCGGTCATACTGGTAAAAATATCGGATACCAACTGGTAAATACATTTCGGGCCGAAACAAAAAATCCTTAACAAGGTGGCATAAATCTGAGTAAGTCAAGAAAATCCAACAGAAAGATGGAGAAAAATGATAGAAAAATGCACAATAACTTTGCAAAATGAAGTTAGAATCACCTCTTCTTCTAGACTTTGACTTCATTATTCTACTTCACATTTTTCTTTTACCATCTTCTTCTTTAAGGACTTCACCGATTTGCTTCTTGTGTTTTGTAACTTTGTTCTCTACACTCCCCCTCTTCCTTGGTCTCACCTTTTGCTTTTTCAAAGTATGTAATGAGTAACTTTGTATGCTTGGTCAAAAGAGTACACTTGCCTTTTAATTTTTTCAAAGCATCGGATGACAGTTTGAATTGGTATCACCAATCTTTTGACACGTGGGACTGACATTTATTGGGTTAGGTGGGTGTTTGATTATTAATAGTTTTCACTTTTATATATTCATATTTATAACTCTATCAATAAAAATATAAAAAGTTGCCAAAGTGATATATTGAGCTTATTTTACTATTCGGTATGATTATTTTTGTCAATTTATTTTATTATTCAGTTTATTTTTAGTATTATTTATGAGTTTTATTGTATTTTTTAGTACTATTTATAAGTTTCACTATACTATTTCAACTAATTTTTACCTTTATTTACAGTATTTTTAACAAAAAATTTTCTATTTCAACAAAATAAACAGATCCCAAACAGACCCTGAATTATTAAAAATATAACTTTCTATTTTGTATAAAATAACAAAAAATAACGATAATTTCAAAATGATACATCGGTATTAAACGATACCAAAATATTTCATTTTCTTGATCAAATTGAAATAGTTTTCGATGCGATATTAACTTCCTTGATTAAAATCCCGATTCACGATTAATATAAAAATATCTATGTTTCAATCGAATTTCTTCCTAAAATATTAAAAAAAAAAAAATTTGAACTATTTTATGCAAGTTCATATTTAGCCTCGGTCCAACTGCCCATCAATGATGAATCTCTTTTCTCGTGCACTCTTGTCTATGCAAGTGTTTGCACTCTCCCCACCAGCCACAATCACAATTCCTTTACCACCAACACCGATCTTCGCCGGCGCCACTAAGAGGAGATTGCCGACATCATCAATGGCCACCCATCCACCACTGCAGGTATCAGTTACCAAAAAAGAAAAAAAGAAGAAGAAGAAGAAGAACCCAACACAGCCACACCAACCACCACCACCAATAAATAATAATAATATTTCATATTTGTTAACATGGACCGCCAATAAAGTCTTTTTATTTATTTATTTTTTACGAGGTCCCCTATTGTATTTGAGGACATAAAAAACGGTACATATCAAACGAAGCAAAATGCTTAAAATTCCAACACGCAACTAGGTGTTTTCTTAAAACACATATCCATTCAAAATCAAGGAGCAAAGAACATGATTTTAGCTCTACAATGAAGTAGAATGACCAGTATTTCTCTGCACCAATATTGACTTCTTGGCTCATGTCAATAACAAGGCCGTTAAAAATAAAATAGTATATTCAAACTTTTAGTAGTTGACAAATTCATACATGGGAGCACATGTTTCCACTTTACCAAGCAAAACCAAAGAACTTATAGCTATTTTTCAGACTTAACGTGCATGACCCTTTCAAAATTCCCTCGTCAACACGTAGCAATAAAAAGCCCACCAAAACCCACAGGGTACAGACTCTGGCGCCTATATATACCTTCACATAACTCATAGTTTGTCACACACATCCACAAGCATTTAGCTAAAAGCTCTTTTCAAAGAATACAAAACCTTTTTCTAGTCCCCACACCGCTTGTTTTGACCCAAAAAACCATGATGAATTTCAGAAATACAAGCGCCCTTTTGATCATTTTTGTTATCTGTGTGGCTATTTTAAGCCATGGTGGTGTTGAAGCAACAAGGGTGTTATCTGAGAATTTTGGCAATGCTAATAGCCTCCAGACAGATTCCCCTATTTATGTGAAGGCAAAGGACATCATGGCGTATTGGCTTCAAAGGTTGCCATCGGGACCTAGTGATGGTGGTGAAGGTCACTAGTTCATTCAAGTTGTGTAATAGAAAAATCTTGGACAGATTTACCCAAAAATAGCAGATACACACATTGTTTTGGAGTTTCTTTAATACTTTTATTTTTTATTCTTTTTCTTGGTCCAGTGCACTGTAGCTTTTGCTAAAATATCTAGAAGAATACGAAAAAATGTAAATGAAAAATAAAATTCATTTATTCAATCAAGTTCATTTATTCAATCAAATTCATTTGTCCTCGCATCCACAGGCATGTATTGTATATACTAATATGCAAATAAATAATTTCAACTTCGAAATTGCATGCTTCAGGTTCAGTACTATACGGTATTCAGTTAGAAATGAACGTGTTGAAAAAGGCAAAGGAAACAATAAACAATAAATATGATTTATCCAAAATGATCAGAGAAAAGAGATCAATATTATTGTTTTCCTTTTTTTTTTTTTTTTTTAAGAGAGTTTCTTAATTTATGGCGTTCACTCCTGATGATAGTTCTTTATCATTAGACCAAGACACTAGGGGCGGACTTAGGATTTCAAGCTAAAGGAGCCAAAGTATAAGAAGAAAAAAAAAATCCAAATAGGTATCCATATATTACTAACAAATTATCAACCAAGATCAATACATAAAAGTATTATTGCTTAATATATTAAGATGTAATCATTTACCAAAAAAAAAAATACAAAATAATATTGTTTTTTAAGAGCATCAATTGTTGCAAAATATATATATATATATATATATATTTTTTTTTTTTTCACAAATCAAAACTTACATTTGCTACTTTAATATAGCATTTGAAATGTCTTGTACAATATTTGGTTTTCTAAATACTAAATATTTACCATTTAGAACACCTAATGGTTATACTCTAATACTAGGCTGATTGAGGTTTTTTATTGTTTATTTTAAAATTTTGTTTTTGTTTAGTTTTTGAGTTGGCTAGGCTAATTAAAAGGGAGGAAGTCTAAGTTTTTGGAAGAGTGAAGCACAAATCTAGAAATAAAAAATATATATAATCATTAATTTTTTTTTCTTTGGGCTAGGGGACCCAAATTTTCTTTTTCCTCTTTTCTCTTTGGCCCTGAGGGGGGGGGGGGGGCCTTGCCCCCTATGAGTCCGTCCTTGCAAGACATCAATTAGTTTAGTTTTTAGTGTAAATGAAGATTGAATCTTAAATCCCCTATTTAACCATAAGAGACTTTACCAGTTGAGCTAATTAACCGGAACCCACAACTATTTTTTTTCTCTTGGAAGTGTTGCAATAATATATATTTTTAAACTATTCGAATGTACACTTTGCACCCTAAACTATCACACTTTACACCCGATGTTTAGTTAAATGTTCATTTAAACAGAATTTAGGCTCATGTGCAAGTCATGTGACAGCTACAATAATCAAAAGACCAAATTGCCCCTTATTAACTATCCCTCACTATTACACATCTTCTTCCCCAGTCTCTTTGTCTCTTGCTTCGCTCCCCTAGTCCAAGACTCTTGCTTTCATCAACTTCAGAGATGAACTTCGCATCAACCAAAAAAGGTAAGAATATTTACATCTAAAAAAATGAATTAACACCGCAAGTGTAAAGTCATTTAATACCACTTTCTTCACAATACAATAGCCATAGCTCCTTCCAAGTTCCAACAACTCCAAATGCAGAGTTTAATAACAAACAAAAGGCCTAACTTCCATTTAATTTTTTGCAAACATCCACTTTCTCTAAATTTTAGCTCTCATTTTTGAATTTTTTGTCTTCTGTGTTTAAAAAAAAAAACGAAAACTTGATTAATTTCCAAGAGAACAAGGAAAATACCAAAGAATTCAAGACTAGGCTTTCTTGAGCACATTCTAAAAGCACTTTATTTCCATTCCCTCTTAATTCTTACAAACACAAATGCCTTTCCACACCATGAATTAATATTTTCTTCCTTAAACAATCCTATTAAACCCAATTTTTCATTGAAAACTTTTCTGGGTATTTTCCCATAGAGGCAAACAGAGCTTTAACAAGCAAAGGGTGTTTTCGTCTTTATTCAATGTGTCACTAAAGAAAAATCATGTGCAAGTCATGTGTTATTAATTTCTATTTAACTTAAACATAAAAGTAACACTGGGGTGCAAAGTGTGAAAAGTGTGATAATTTATGGTGCAAAGTGTGTATTCGAATAGTTTAGGATGCAAAGTGTAATCTGATGTATAGTTTAGGGTGGTAAAGTGTAATTTCCCAGAAAATATACAATAATTGATATAAAGACTAAAATACCATTGATATCATGAGTAAATTCTTTGTATCATGACTGTACTCAATAGGTCAATCTCTTTAATTTTCAAGTTAAACCATGCAATGAGATCTTTTTGTTATGATATTTGTAGATCATCACTCCTTTTAGTAATAAACCATGCAATGAGATCTATGATTTCCAAATAAAAACTCTCAAAACAACCTCTCTCTATTTTCTTTTTCTTTTTCTTTTTTCTTTTTTTAATTTTTTATTATTATTTATATCTCTCTAAAGACCCTTCCGAAGGGGCATCAAGTGGTGGTGTCCACAAAAATGTGTACATCCCAACTAAGTTTACCATTCTCAATCCATTTGTATTTAAATATCAAATATTTCTCTCTAACAAAAACAGAATAACTTGTTACATAAATTTTACAACTAATTGTTAACTGTTATCTTCAATTGGTGGACTGTTGGTAATGTGGTGGACTACTTAGTACCCATTTGTATTTGAAACTTGTATTTATATAAATGAAATCAACTAAAAATATAAGACTATTATTCTAAGAGCTCTTAATGAGAAACAAGAATAGTCTAGAGAGCTTGAGAATTGAGTTTGAATTTGAGAGATTTTTAGTGAGAAAATGAGAGAAATATAAGGGTATTTATAGAATTTAGGATGCTTAAAAAGAAATTAAAAAAAGGTGTGAATAATATTTATTTAACTTTCCACACACTTTTTTTCATTTAAAATTTATTTTAATTTTTTGTGTTTGAGATGAAAATTAATTTACTAATTAGATTTCTATATTCAAGTTCCACTAATATTTCATTTTGAATTGATAATATGAATAATTCATTTAATCTTTCTTGTGACATAATTGATCTTAAATAAAATTTTATTAATTTTAATAAAATCTTCTTTTTGCACATTTAATTATAACAAATATTGTTAGCAATATTCTGTAAGCGATATAATGAGACCTTAATCTTCTCTCATCACATTTTAACAAAAAAAAAATGCTTTCGTGTTTTGAATATTGTGGGGGATTTATTTTCCTCTCTTCATATTTATTTATTTATTTTGTTTATTTTGTGTTTATTTACTTTTGTTTTTGATACTATCTCTCTTCACGTTTTAATATAGATAAAAGCTCTTTCAATAATAGCTGTTGCAACTAGTAAGATCAATGCCAAGGTCACTAATGAGTAAACCAATGGATATGAAACATCCTTTTTCATTTCTACCATCTTTTTAGCAAAATGTCCAATTCCTTTAAGTGCTGAATGCTTTTAAAAACTCAAGAAAAAACTCTAAGGTACAAATTGAAAGAAACTGGTATCAAAAGATATATATATATATATATATATATTTATTTTTATTTTTTTTTTTTAATGTGAGGCATCCTTTACTCCTTTATACTATATATATATATATTTATTATTTTTTTATAGAGTCCTATTAGTATTAGTATTAGGTTGTGTAATTCTTTTTTCATTTGGCAGTAGGATCCTTTTTTTTTTTTTTTTTTTTTTAATCATTATTAGGTTAGTCCCATTCCCCTATGATTCCTATTTCCTTATGGCAGTAGGATTTGCATCTTGTGTACAACTACAACCTAATGCCTTTTGTGTCGGTGGGGCATGTGTGATATATGTACCATATTAGTACTAAAAAAAATTGAAAGTTTAGGAAGGGCACCTGCCCCCCCTTCCCCCACCCTCCCCCCCCCCCCCTCCCTCCACCCACCCATGTACAAGGGTAGATTCTGCAGGCATGAGATCACCTGCTTGTGTGTTTCACCTCTGTGTGAAAGGGGTAGTTATATATGCCAAATACAGCATATATTTTATCATGAAGAAACATAAGAAATAAATAAATAATTAAATATTAGAACAAAAGAACAATAGAAAGCACTTGAGCCTAAAGGTTATAAACCAAGGAACATAGAAGCAGAGTAAAGACCACTACAACAAAGTTGACCATTTTTAAGGGTTAAAATCCTTGAAAAAGGTATTAAAAAATCTCAAGAAAAATTATTTGAAGAATCTAATATCGACCCTTGATAACTTTCGAAACTTATACCGTCGAAAATGAAATTTTGAATGCCTTTGTGGCCCTCAAAACAAGTACTTTATCTTATTTTAAGCGTCAAGAAACCCTTGAATAACCTTATTTACCAAGGTTAAAAGATTTACATGTACAACCCTTGATTAATAAGTGTAGTGGGCCTTTTTTGGTTAAAGTGGGTCTGGCTGCCTCCTACGGTATTAGGTCCAAGTATTCTGAGTATGGGAGTTGAGACTGGTCCAACCGCAACTCAACTTGGTCTGGCTTGTATGCAAACTATGCCTCGTTTTCCAGGAGTGCACTTACGGCCGCGTAATCTGTTTTATGGATTGCGGTAGGTAGACATGATAATAACAAGATAAAATAAAGTACTTTGACATTTTTATTAAGGTAAACAGATAATCCCTACTTAAGAAAAAGATAATCACAGTTTAATAACAATTATTTTATAAGAAAAGTAAGGGGAACAAAGGGGTGGTATATGAGTTGATTGAGAGAGGAAATAAATCAAACCAAGTCTGATCCGCAGGACCAAAACCAAAGAGAGAAAAACGCCTCTTCTCAAAGTGAA
Organism: Quercus dentata; assembly: GCA_028216015.1. Classification (NCBI taxonomy): domain Eukaryota; kingdom Viridiplantae; phylum Streptophyta; class Magnoliopsida; order Fagales; family Fagaceae; genus Quercus; species Quercus dentata. Next base: position 55,678,887 of record CP116453.1, read on the forward strand.
TAATCTCTCGGGAAGATCCTGCCGTAGAAATTAATCACTTTGAGGGAAGCGAACCTAAATGGTTGGTACATAAGAACACTCTTTGTTTCTAGCAGAGAGCAAGATTTTGAGAGGGAGAGAGGGAATCAACTTATTGGTGGATACCTGCCGTTCTAACTCTCTATCTTTTTCTTTCCTTCTTTTCTAATATTCCTTTTTTTTTTTTAAATCTTTTTCTTTCTACTTCTTTTTCTTAATCCTTGTTTTCTATTTCTTGGTTTTCAAGTTTCCAATACTGTGGTGCTTGTCCTCCCCCTTTCCCGCACACAACAAAGGCCTCTTTATAGTGCCTGCTGTAATCGAATTTTACTATTTTAGCCCTTAATCACCTTTGTCCGGTATGGGTGTACCTGCCGACCACCACCGGTCCGTCTTTGTGCCACTCCTCATCGCTAGACAAAAGAAAGCTATTTTGTTTGTTTGTCTGCCGTGACACCCTTTCCTACTACGGTGTGGGTGCCTTCTCTTTCCCTATCCTTCATGGCATGCACCTAGTGGTTTCAGCTCAGCTTTGCCCTTTTGGGTGATATGTCATCCCAATAGGACACTTCCCCCAAAAGGGCCCTAATAGGAACCTCAAAATAGGTTTTCCCCTCTCCCTACCGCCAAACCATGCCCTCTTACCTTTAACCCATGACCTCACCATGTCCTGCATTGGTGGGTATAGGGTATGTGAGGTCTGGGCCTTACGCGTGCCTCTCTTCCATGTATGTCCAAAATTTGCCTGCTACCCATGCGTTTGCCGTGGTTGGCCTACACAGTCTGCCGTCCGTTTCTTGACTATTTTCTGGTTTCCCTTTCCTTTTATGGCTTGTCCTATTCGGGATCGGGCCTTGCTCAACGGTGGGCTTTGCTTTTTCTTTAGCCCACCCTTTTTCCTGCTACCATCTCCTACCACCATCTCCTACCATACCACTTTATCATTCCTGCTGCGAAGTTGTTTTGCCTCAATCTGGTTGGGCCTCTTTGGGCTTGCCATTTATTCTTCTCCTAATGGTCCAGCAAGGCCATTGATTCTTTTGTTACATCACTAGCGGGCTCCTGTGTCTCATTTGTTTTCCCTTGGGCGTCCCGGGCCCGTTTGTTTCCCTTAGGCTTCCTCGGCCCTTTTCTTAACTTTGCATTACCATGAACTTTTACTGAATTCTTTGGGCTTCCTCGACCCAAATACATTATTCCTTATCCTTGGGGTTCATGGGCTTGCCATCAACCCTTTATTTTCTTTGCTTTCATTACTTTGGGTCTGTCATGACCCATTCTCACTTTTCCACATCTATACTGCTCATGGTTTGCTTTTTCTCTCTTTCCGGTCTCCTTTAAGCCCATTTACCTCCTCAAGGCCCCTTTGTTTATCTCATGGGCCTGTGATCCATTATTCTTGCCGTTTGGGCTTAATGGGTTTTTTATCCGTTTGCCAACTCTTTTTCTCCCGTGTTGTTAGGCTTCTCCCTTCCACTTGGGCTTCTGAAATGGCCATCAACAATAAGGTTATTTAAGGGTTTCTTGATCCTTAAAATAAGATTTTCTTTTTAAAAAAATAATAACCACAATCATGCATAAAAACTACATACTACAAAGAATATATCAAAAGTCCAATGTATACAAACCAAAAATAAGAGATGATCTACTGATTCGACTTCAGAGACTAGGGAACTTTACTGGCATCCTTTAAAATAGACACATCAATCCCTCAATTACAGCAAATGATTCTATTTAAAATAAAGTTCTTTCCTGACCCATTGTACACCATCCGGGCCTTGATATCCTTCTTTATGCACTTAAGATGTGATCTTCATTTTCTATATCACCCATTTATGAATTATAGCATTTTTTGGTTCCAAATTTGATACACAGAAGCCCACCGAGCTAGTATACAGATGGCTGCTCCGAAGCTCTTGCCTTTTAGGTGAGAGATGCCTCATTTTACTACTTCCTCTTACTTGTGTTTGATGTAAAAAACCCGACAAAAACTTGTGGACTTCCTCTAGGTGTTGTCAATGGGCTGGGTTGGCCGCTTTACTTGGCCCATGACCTATTGGGCCCAGCCTTCCTATAAAGGAAAACTCTTGCCCATTTTAAGACTATTTGTATCAGCTCTCGTCAAATTTCTGTAAATTTTAGTATAAGTGTGCGTTTGGAATGAGCTGAATTTTTCAGCTTATCTCCACTTTTAGCTTATTTTTACAATTATTCATAGGTTCCACTGCACTTTTTGATACTATTAATAAGTTTCACTATATTATTCAGTTTATTTTATTTTATTTTATTTTTTTAACTTTTTATCTACACTTTCAAGAAAAAAATTTTCAGTTTCAATTAAATAAGCTATTCCAAACGGACCTTAAGATCTACTTTTTTTACTTTTCAAAAACACTCACATTATATTAGCTATTCTACATTCTATTTTATTTAAATAATCATTTTTCATTTTTGGATATTATTAGCTTCATAAAGTGAGAGAGAGGGAGAAAGAGAGAGAGAGAGAGGAATTTGATGAGACAAGAGCTAAGATAAAAAAATAAAAAATAAAAAAATAAATAATGGTATAGAAAGTGTTTGTTTGTTTAGACCCCCCTTAAAACAGATTGTTTAACCTAATATATTATTCAAATGATTATTTATGTTAATTATGAGATCTAAATTAAACAGTGAAAGATCATATCATGCACAGCAGTGAAAAAGTAAATAACACATAGATATGGTCACATAGAAAAACCAATAAAACGAATGGTTTCAAGGTAAAAATCTGGGGAGGATTTGACCTAACTATTCTCAAGGTAAAAAAATATACTAATAGAGAATAGCAGTTTTTACAAAAGATTTAACTCAAAATCATTACTACCTCTAGTAGTAACTTACTGACACGACTACGTGCAAGCTCTGATTCCACAAGCACTTCTCTCTTAGATTTGCAAAGACACAAGCTCCCACGCTTATGACTTTGAAATCCCACTTAAAGATTCCGGATCACCAGTTGTTGATTTTGTAGCAGCAACTAGATTCCACTAACACTTGATTGTAGATCTTGTTCTCGTAGATACTTGTGGAGTTAGAAGATATAGAACTTTTCAAATCTCACAAGAGTAACTCACAAGTCTTCAAGAGTCTTCAAAATGTAATTAAGGCTTTTCTTTTATACTTAAAAGTGTTTGACTGAAACCCTAAACGTTTTTGCAAGCTTGGGTATGATTTAAAATTCTATAGAAACTGCTTCACTACGATTTTCGATTAGTTGGGCCTATTCTTCGATCGGTTGAGCTTCACTAAATTTCAATTCTTTTTCCTATAGCTTGAGTGTTCTTGAGACTTGGCTTGTTTTTTTCTCGGTTTGCAAACATAAACAAAATAGGACTCTAAACATTTAATCATAAATCTTTAGAACCTAACAAAAAGTCACAAGAACCATGTATATTTACACGGTTATTATAGCAACTTTGCAAATTTATACATTTTTACCTTGATATATATGATGTAGGTTAATTTAGAGTTTGAATGTGTAAATTTGAAATATTTTTCTATTATATATATTCTGATACAAATGCTCTAAAACAAATAAATAATAATATATTAGTTAATCAAAGAGGCCTACTTTTATTTGAGAGCATTAGAACATTACCAAAGCGCCTACATGGTTGAGGCGGCACTGTAGCTGTAGGTAATATTCTAGAAATGAGTCATTTGACCTTTTTCCCCTATTGTATTGAGGACATAAACAACGGTGCATATTAAACAAAGCAAAATGCTTAAAAATCCAACACGCAACTAGGTGTTTTCTTAAAGCACATATCCATTCAAAAACAAAGCAAAGCAAACTGCTTAAAAATCCAACACGCAACTGGGTGTTTTCTTAAAACACATATCCATTCAAAAACAAGGATCAAAGAGCATGACTAGCGATAAGTCCATTCAGTTTTTCTGAAAAATTGGACTGAATTAACAATAAAGTCTCCCATACCAAATTTCAGCTTTGACGTCCCATTGATTTTGGGTTTAAAATGCCCCAATCGACATGGCTCTTAAGATTCAAATATACGATAACATGAATTTAGGTAACACAATATACTCAAGTAATATTATTATTAAACTTTAAATAGCACAATTTGAAACAAGATACGCTTGAGTTTTTCATTTGACGCCTCTATGTCTTGGACAAATGTTAATATTCCTCCAATTGTATCTGTGACCATAGAATTCATAAAATATAATATACTCCACAAAAAATGAAGTGGTTATAGAAAAATGTAGAAGAACATGTTACTGAATAGGATTAGTAATCATGTAATCACGTGCATTTAGAAATTTTACACTATTCAATATGGAAATGAAAAGTATCTTTGGTAGGAATATGGAAATGAAAAATATTTTTCTTACAAAAAGCCAATTATAAGAATATCAAAATTCATTTATTTCTAAAAGAACGTGAATTTTGTAGAATTACACACGGATTATGTTATCTACTTAATTATTAGTCTGTCTTTGAGCCCAACTTAAACAATTATAGGCTAGACTTTTTATACAGAATTTTGGTTCCTGGTTTTTAAAATTAAGTTAAAATTTCCTTCTCACACCTTACTACAAAGTGAGTAATGTTATTATAATCTAATTCTAATGTTTATGATAGGTTTAACCTAATTAACTTTATCCAATGGCGATGCTGAATGCCCAGAGTAGCTCTGCGACGGTGAGATCGAAGATTGAGTTGGCCCAGATTGGAGATTGCGAGATTGGTGACAAAGAAAAGCGAGATCGGCGATGGCAAAACGAGATCGAGAAATAAGAACCTTAGCCTTCAACATGCCGTGGTGGCGCTGTCCCTAACCTCAGGAAAGTATTTCAGCTCTCTCTCATTTTCCATTTCTCTCTCTCTCTCTCTCTCTCTCTCTCTCTCTCTCTCTCTCTCTCTCTCTCTCTCTCTCTCTCTCTCTCTCTCTCTCTCTCTCTCTCTCTCTCTCTCATAGTCTGACTTGTGTTATGACTTGTGAGTCTTGTGACTTAGACTTATCTTTTGACAATATAATTACTTAGCTTTTGTCTTTTTGTGTAAGTGTATGTAAATATAAAAATATGTAATTGTGTTGAAATTGCTGATCGGCTCTTGTCTGAGTTGTCTCTTAGTGTGGGGTGGATGGGGCCATGGTATTGAATTGGGGTAGTGGTCTGTGGTCCCTTAAAAGCAAGTGAATACATATTATTAAAAAAAATAATAAAAAAAAAAAAAACTATGTTAAGCGGTTTTGCAGTGTAATATTATTTAATTACATATTTATGTTTTAATATTCTAAAACAGTAATTGTTATGTAATAACTAATGATTTGAGTGTCAAAAAAGAAAAATTAAATGATTTGTTTTATTTGAGGTTTACTTATTTGGATTAATAATTTTATGTTGTCTAAGAAAATATAAATATATATTATTTTTAATTTTTTTTTTTTAAAGCTTGAATCACCCCGAAATAGTACGTCGAAATAGATTGTTACCGAAATATTCCATTCCACTAAACAAACCAAAACAGGGTCCAAAACGGTATTCATAACATTGCTTTCAAGCAAAAAGAAAAAGCTAAAAAAAGAGAAAAAAAAATTGAACTAAAGTCTAAAAAGAAAAAAAAAAATTGTAACAGAGAATCTGAAGAAAAAAAAAAATGTAACAGTGCAAGTTCACCCAGGAACACCTTGAGAAAAATTCCTAGAGTCACCACTGACTTTATCCATGAAAATGTATTAGTTGCATGCATTGGTATATTACTACCAGGAGAGAGAGAAGGAGAAGGGTTTATAAAATTATTTACCATTTCAAAATTGGAGCATATGCATGGATGGCATATATGAGTGACAACTCAATTTTTTTTCATATGTTCTTCGTAAAATTGAAGTATACAATCTCGTACATCAAACCTCATATCTATATACTTTTGAACGCATTCTGATGCAGCCATTGCAGCCTTCAAAAACATGTAGTCAGGCTCCGATTCTTTTGCACAATGTGAAAAACTCTCAATAACACGTAGTACGCTGTCTTCAGGGTCCACTTCTATCAATTTCTTACATTTTTCAACATTTTCTTCAATGCAAATAGAAAATAGTTTTTTTACATTATCAAGTTTGAAGTGATGAGGGAGCAAGATTGGAAGCAAAGGGGGATGGAAAGTGTTAGAGGCTATATCATTAGATTGAACTTTAACAAGAATAAGGATAGTCAAATCCATCATCAATATGATAAATTTCCTAGTCATCATCCCTATTCCATTTGATTTTTTTTTTTTTTTTTTCCAAAACAAATTTAGAGTAATGTGTATGACTTAAACTGTTAGGCCCTATATATACTTCAATTGATTATAAATGTTTAAAATAGAGAATACAATCTGTAAATTGGTTCTTAATTTTTTTTTTATTCAAATAAGTGTTGTTTATGTATTATGATTTTTCAATGTATGAGCATTAATTTTAAAGTTAATTGGTTTCCATTTAAGGTAATTTTTTTAAAAAGCAATATATTTAATTTATATATATATTATATATATATATATTGTATGGCACCCAGATCCCAAGACCAATGTAGGTCTTGGGCCAGGCCCAACGGAATACCCCCGTTGCCTTGGGCCCTTCTTGAAACTGCCTTAGCGCAAAAACGAATTTTGGGCCTTGAATTCTAAGAGGTGTTCAGCTCAAGCTTCCCCGAACAGGCATATGAACCGTGTCTGGGAGAACAGGATATGCTTGGTAAACCGCATTGCCGAGCATAATCGATTAGGCTGGAACCAAGTTCCAAGGCTATAAATGCTGCTCCCCACTCTCACCTAAACACCCACTTAAATCGGATAATATTGGACCTTCTATTGCACTAGCGGTGGCAGTAATCATTTCTCCCCACTAACCTTAGCTATAAATAGCAGAAGTTTGGAAGAAGAAGGGGTTCAAAAAAACGGAGAGAAAAGAGTCAAGTGAGAAAGTATAAACTAAGTGTTGCTTTGAGTCTTTCTCGCGAGAACGACCCAGAGTAGGAAATCCTCAAGCCCACTACAAATAAATTGTGCGCCCAAGTGACTTAAGGCCCAGAAGTCTCATACTTGGTTCCTACAATTGGCGCCCACCATGGGGCTCTCCTACGAAACCGTGGTTCGACCGAGACTCAAACAAGGGGAATGTCCGAGAAGCGTTCAGGAGGGCGTGCACCGAGCGGTTCCATAGGATCTTCTCGGGGATCGATGTGGAGGGAGAGAAGGCAGAAACGGCGGGAGGATAGGGAGCACCCAAGAGGAGAGGAAAGGTCCGGATTGGGAGAAGGGTCGGCCTGCACACACCGAACGGTTTCAGGCGTCTCGGCACATCGGCAATATGATGATAGAGACCGAGAGCTGGAGCGATTGCGTAGGCTAGTAATGGATTTAGAGTTGGAAGCAGGGGGTCGGCGCCAAGAAAGGAATCGCAACCCCTAGCAAAGGAGAAATCGAGGCGAGGAGGGTTCCAGCCGATCTGGTACACAACGATCCCGAGACCGATCACGCTCTCAAGAGTCACAACATACGGAAGACCTCCGGGGGGTATTCGAGATACTACGGCGGCACAAATTGCGCCCGAATGCCGAGAAGTGCACTTTCGGGGTGGGGGCTGGCAAGTTCCTGGGTTATCTGATTTCTACTCGGGGAATAGAGGCTAACCCCGACCAAATAGAAGCCGTGAACCGCCTCAAACCACCAAGCAATCCTAAGGAGGTGCAAGTGCTCACTGGAATGTTAGCCGCCCTGAACCGATTCATCTCCAAGTTTGCCGATCGCTGCCGGCCATTTTATCAACTTCTCAAGAAGTGGAAGGGGTTTCAATGGGACGAGGGATGTGATGAGGCTTTTCGAGAGCTCAAGGAATACTTGGCAAAGGCGCCGAGGTTAACGGCCCCAGAGCCCGGGGAGGATTTGTTTATGTACCTCTCGACCACCGAGCATGCTGTAAGTGCTGTGTTACTAAGGGACCAAGGAGTACAAATGCCGGTATATGACGTAAGCAAAACCTTGGTAGATGCCGAGACAAGGTACCTGCCCCTGGAGAAGTTAGTTTTAGCCCTGGTGCATGCCACGAGGAAGTTGTCACATTATTTCCAGGCTCATACAGTGTTCGTCCTCACCGAGTATCCATTACAGTCATTGTTAAAAAGATCAGACTTCACAGGCCGAATTGCCAAATGGGGGACTCGGTTGGCATCGTTTGACATAAGATACCGACCTAGAAGCTCGGTGAAGGGACAGGTTCTCGCAGATTTCATCGCAGAATTCACACCCAAGAACGACAGAAAGGTAATCAGAAGTGCGAAAATTGACCGTGGAGGGTATTTGTGGACGGCGCATCAAATACTATGGGGGCCGGGGCTGGTATTGTCATAATCACCCCTAGGGGCATACGATTGGAACACTCCTTCAGATTGGGATTCAAAGCCTCAAACAATGAAGCCGAGTATGAGGCCCTATTGGCCGGTTTGAGGGCCGTATTGCATCTGGGCGCAAAAGATGTAGAGATTTACTCGGACTCTCGGCTGGTTGTTTATCAGATCACAGGAGACTTCGAGGCTTGGGACTCTCGAATGAAAGCTTATCCGAGCGCGGCCAAGCGGATCATCACCCAATTCGAACAAAAAGGTATCCTAGGTAGCTCGGTCACAAAACAAGCACGCCGATTCCCTTGCCACGTTAGCCTCATCGGCTACCGAGGACACGCCACGGTTAGTCACAATAGAACTTATAAGGGAGCCAAGTATCGGTGTGAAGAGTATTCCCGACCAAGCCGTAGTAGAGGTCACGCAGGTAGCAGTGGCTAATCCGTGTTGGATGAAGCCGATCATAGATTTCCTTGCCGAGGATATAGTTCCGGAGGATGAAGACGAGGCCAACAAGATTCGTCGGATGGCTCCCGAAGATCGGGCTGTCTTCGGACCGCAAATTGTACCAAAGGTCCTTCGCAGGCCCTTACCTTTTGTGCTTGCATCCCGAGAAAGTCAGGGAGCTTCTGACCGAGCTACATGAGGGAGTGTGTGGCGGACATGTTGAGGGACGGTCTTTAGCACACAGAGCGATGACCCAGGGGTTTTGGTGGCTACAGATGCAGAAGGATGCTGCTGAATATGTTCGGAGCTGCGAACAGTGTCAAAAGCACGCCCCTTTGATCCATCAGCCTGCAGGACGCGTCTAAATCTCGTCGGCCAGCCCGTGGCCGTTCGCGCAATGGGGGCTGGACATCCTCGGACCATCTTCCAAGCAACGGGGAACCGCCGTTTTGTATTGGTGGCTATGGATTACTTCACAAAGTGGGCGGCGAGGCCTTGGCCAATATCCGGGATACTGACGTGAAAAAGTTTGTATGGAAAAACATAGTCACAAGGTTTGGGGTGCCAAATTCGCTAGTAATGCATAAATGGGCTACAGTTCGACAGAAAAGCTTTTTGGACCTTCTGCGGCGAACTCGGCATCGTGAACAAGTATTCAACCCCGGCTTACCCACAAAGCAACGGCCAAGCCGAGGCGATGAACAAGACTATTTTGAACGGGCTCAAGAGAAGGTTAGACGGGGCGAAAGGAAGATGGGCGTAAGAGCTACCCAGTGTATTGTGGGCTTATCGCACGACCCCCAGAATATCCACGGAGGAGACCCCGTTTTCTTTGACGTACGGAGCGGAGGCAGTGATACCAACCGAGGTGAGCTTATGCAGCGCACGGGTCGCCGGGTTTGACCCCGTCCGTAACGCCGACCTGATGATGGAGCGTTTGGATTGGCTAGAGGAATGCAGGGAGGCCGCGACCATACGGCTCGCTGAATATTAGCAAAAACTAGCCCAAAGATACAACCGAAATGTAAAGGGGAGGGAATTCAAAGGTCGGGAGAACTAGTGCTAAGAAAGGTTGTGGGAAACATGCGAGACATAGCTGCAGGGAAGCTTGCTCAAACCTGGGAGGGACCATACAGAGTTACAGCCATCGCGGGTGCAGGGGCCTACTACTTGGAAGACCTCGACGAGAGGCCACTTCCCCGGTACTGTGGAACGCCAACAACTTAAAGAAATTCTATGCATGATCATCCGTGTAAGCCAGAATTTGTATTTCGCTAAAATCAAGATTATGATGAGCTTATTTGTATATGCTGTTTTTGGTTCCGTGATTGCACACCAAGAGAATTGCAAATAATATTTCAAAGGGCAGAAACCTAGTCCTCGACTCGATTAAAATCGCCGAGCAGGTGGAAACCTTACAACTAGAATCTCTAAGGACAGAAACCTGGTCCTCGGCTAGGTTAAAATCGCCGAGTAGGTGGAAACCTTATAACTAAGATTTCTAAGGACGAAAACTTGGTCCTTGGCTCGATTAAAATCGCCGAGCAGGTGGAAACCTTACAACTAGAATCTCTAAAGACAGAAACCTGGTCCTCGACTAGATTAAAATTGCCTAGCAGGTGGAAACCTTATAACTAATATTTCTAAGGACAGAAATCTGGTCCTCGGCTCGATTAAAATCGCCGAGCAAGTGGAAACCTTACGACTAAAATCTCTAAGGACGAAAACCTGGCCCTCGGCTCGATTAAAATCGCCGAAAGGTGGGAAACCTTGCAACTAAAATTTCTAAGGACAGAGACCTGACACTCGGCTCGATTAAAATCGCCGAGCAGGTTGAGACCTTGTGACTAAAAACACAAAGGATAGAAGTTTGGCTCTCGGTTAAGCTAAATGGCCAAAACACTGGCATAATCCACGTCAAATATACAAATAGACAGAAATTCATTCAACGGATTAAAATGAAAGTCAAACGGAAAGCATTTTTACCAATCAAACAAATAAAGGTAATTGTTCATGCACCACATCCCTGTGCCTTAGGCAAATAAACCATTAAATTAGAAATATGATGAAAACAAGTAAAAGCATAAAAGGACCGTAAGAAAATCAGTTGGAGGGTCGCGTCGGGTCCGTGTCGGTTAGGGGGAAATGCGGGTCTTCACCGAGAAGCTCCTATACGATCGGGATGCTGGTGGCTTCCATTTTCTCGGGCTCGACATGAACGTCAATTTGTTCAACCAGCTCCCTCATGCTGGCCGTTTCCTCCTCGTCAACAGCAGCCGGGGTGTCCTGGACGGCAGCAACAGGGCTCGGAAAGGGAATTTGGCCGGGGTCTCTCGATTGCGAATCCTCGGGAACACCCATTGCTTGGAGAGCGGCGAACCACCCGGCCTCAAAACCCAGATTCCGAGCCCGAGCCACTACCGCCTCTGCAGAATTCTCGGCATCAACGAAGCCTTCGTTATACCATTTTTGCTTCGCGGCCGCCAAGGCTGCCCCGAGGTCGGCTAACTCCTCGGCGTTGGCGTGTTGAGGCCGATAGCTTCGGCTAACTTGACCTCCGTCTCATTTTGCTTGGCCAAGAGCTTTGCGCACCTCTTTTCAGCCAATGCCCTTTTCTTCTCCGCGGCAAAGAAATTTCTTCTTCTCGGCGGACTCGGCTACCTTGAGCTTTTCCTTCGCCGTTTTGGCCGACTCCGCACTCCTTTTCGCGCTCGACTTCCTCGGCGAGATCCCGTGTCTGGCTGGCTACTATATGAGCCAGTTGGGCAGCCTAACATGCACAAAAGTTAATAAAAAAGCATAAGTGAATATATGGAAAGAAAACGAATAAACTAAGTAATTACCGCAATGGCGTGCCACTCTAACCGGCGCCCCACGGACTCCTCAGATCCCTCCTCGAAGGCATGAACGTCCTCGGGAAGAAGAAGACCTTCGGCCAAAGTTTGGGCAATACGGCCGCCCTTGCCCTTCTCCCACATCCGAACACAAAGCGATTGAAGGCGGCGGTTTGCCGTCCAATAGGAACTTGGGCTTCCACGCTGGAGCCACCTGAGAGGAGGACGCAACCCCCGCACCAACCTGGGTTGACGGCTCACAAATAACGATTCCCCCTGTTGGTTGGGGAGGAGTCTGGACGGCGGCATCCCTCGGGCCCGTGGAAGGTTGATCGGTTATCTTCTCTTTCTTACGGGCCCGTCCAGCTTGCAAAGAGGGTGGAGGCTAAGGCACTTGACCCCGACCTTGAGATGGTGGGGACTGATTGGGCTGCCGGGCACCGGGCACGAACCGGTCAATGGTCATGACCTTCCTTGACACCATCCTTCCACCAGGTTGGATAGCTTCAGCTAACAAGGCGGCCACTTCAATCACTTGTTGTTGAGACTTGGCGGGCGGATTCTCGGGATTAGGCTGCTCTTGGACTTGGTGTTCTTGCTGTATGGCTTCGTGGGCTATCTCTCCGAGGCGCCGAGATACCCGCCCCGTGGACTCGTCTCGCAAAGGAGCTAGCTCATCCGAGCAAGTGAACCGCCAACCAAACTCCCTTGCCTCCCCGGTTGTAAGTTTCGGCGGCAAGAAGTTTGCGTGACGGACGCCTATATATGAAAGCAACGGGCTATCAACAAGAAGTGCCTGCTAAAAACTTTGCCAGGTGGAATAAACTGGCTCAACCCCAAGGATCAAATGTGAAGCCCGGAGTTGTCCGTCCCAGTGCACGTATATCTCAGAACGAAGGATAAAGTTCAAATCCTTGACATGGACGGTTCTGATGTCCGGAACAAATACTTTGCCGCCTGCAAAAGAGTAAGTATCGTATTAATATCTGACAATAAAGATTTACTTCCATAAAATGAAAATGAAAAGTGGAGGAAAGAAACTAGATCAAGGGATTGGTACAAACCCACTTCATGCCGTGAAAGGGGGCAAGGGACGTCTCGCGAACCGCTTGCGCAAGACCAACAAACTCCCGGGCAGAGTTCTGTTCAATCAAGTAGGCATGATATCACCCGCACTGCCCGATTATCTCTCGTCTTAAGGTAATAGTTAGAGGCTTTGTTCCCACATAGGCTATACATATGATTAATGTCATGGTAATTTAACTGCAAATCAAAGGTATGGTTCAACTTACCATGGTTTTAAAAACCGATGCACGTGAAAGAACCGAAAAAGAGACTGATTATTGGTTTTACTGTCGGACGTGGTCCGACCGATGGTCGAACCGGTGACGCCATAAATAATTTAATTAATAATTTTTTAAATTATATAAATAAATAATAATTTTTATACTAAAACTAATTAATAATTTATAAATACACATGTAAACTAAAATGCTTTGTAAACTATAATACTCTATAATTCATTAACTACTAATAATTGAAAGAATAATTGAGTATAAAAGTTACCATAGAGTAATGGACTGAATAAATGATAATAGTAATTAGTTAGTTTAGATTCAACAAAAAAAAGTAACTAATTAGTTCATACCTGACTCAATGAACTTATAAGTTATATATATAATTATAAATAAATAAATAAATAAAGGAAAAGAAAAGACTATGAGACAAGACAAGAAAACTTTAAATAAGGAATGGTAATGATGGTCACGCTGGGAGAGTAAAAAAGATTAAAAAAATTAAAAACTTCTGGATTTAGAAACCCAAAACTCAAAAAGCCAGCCTTTTGCCGTTGGAACTATAAAAAAAAGTCAGCCACCACAGTCATTTGTATGTTTCCACGTCTTCCAATATTTTATTAAAAGATCTTTTTTTTCTATTTCACGTCTTCCTTGTTCCTTGTACCCACTTCAGGTTTAACTCTTCATTTTTCAGATCTCTAAAGTCTAAATACACTCTCTATTCAAGCTTTCAAGTTTCACGCTTTCAGCCTCTTCCTCTCTGTTCAAGCTTTCAAGTTTCAACATCTTCCTCTCTCTGTTCATGCCTTCAACCCCAGTTTGCAAATGTCAATGAATCAATGGTGCCACCGCCACCCACCAACCAACGTTGTCCCGATTAGGCCGAGAACCTAGCAACGCCGTCCCAGTGTTAGGCTCTCGTCGATGGCGCAAAGACAGAGTTGCCAATAACCGGTTCAACCATACCGGTTCCGGTTTTACGGTTCAATCGTCCGGTTTTCAGTACATTTCGGTTTTTTGTTATTTTTCGGTTTTTAATCATAATCGGACCGGATTCATTACCGGTTCCCGGTTGAACTGGTCGGACCGGCCGGTCCGATCCGGTTTTTAAAACCATGCAACTTACTGACACAGCTAACTACCCGGTAAAAGTTGGGGGCAAGCTGGTCGGGACCTAGGCCGTAGTACCTAAGTGTATCTATCAAAAGAGGGTCCACGGGGAACCCGACCCCGCCTTCTAAAATTGACATCAAAGGGAAGAAGGTCGAGCCTAGCCCTCGGTGGAGATCAATATCACTCTCGTGGCGGTAAGCCACGTCCACGTCATCGGGAATATTAAATTTGTTCCTAAAAGGTGGCCAAGGCGGCCGAGGACTCTAGAAGGTAAGAGTAACCCATCTATGACGTCTAAAGATATAAAAGGGAACTTGAAGAAATAAAGCTCAAGGAACAGAAAGGGGAAGAAAAACTTACTTTGGGTTCTAAGGAGGAAAGGAACACTGGCAAGTAGGTAGGCGCACGTAAATTTGGTCGGTAGAGAGTAAGCGTGAAATATTAGAGGTGAAGTAAAAAATGAAAAAATGTTGTGAAGGAGACTATTTATAGAGCTGAAAAAGGGGGGGAAGGCGAAGAAACGTTTAATCAAGTAATAAATGGGCACGACTTACGAACGGCCCTACGAATGCCAAACGTAACCGATCTGCGCGCCGCTTCTGTTCACGAACCGCCAGGCAATAATGGCAATCGTACTGACACCGCGAGACGGCGCGTCTTTTGAGATGAACATTAATGAGAAACCATAACCCCGGGCCAAAGCAATAAGATCTCCGAGGTCAAAAGGTTCAACCAGCTCCTTGATTCCTCCCGGCAACCGGGTACGAATCAAGGGGGGGCTAATGTACGGCACCCGGATCTCAAGACCAATATAGGTCCCGGGCCAGGCCCAACGGAATACCCCTGTTGCCCTGGGCCCTTCTTGAAACTGCCTTAGCGCAAAAACGAATTTTGGGCCTTGAATTCTAAGAGGTGTTTGGCTCAAGCTTCCCCGAACAGGCATATGAACCGTGTCCGGGAGAACAGGATATGCTCGATAAACCGCATTGCCGAGCATAATCGATTAGGCTGGAACCAAGTTCCAAGGCTATAAATGCTGCTCTCCACTCTCACCTAAACACCCACTTAAATCAGATAATATTGGACCTTAAATTGCACTAGCGGTGGTCGTAATCATTTCTCCCCACTAACCTTAGCTATAAATAGCAGAAGTTTGGAAGAAGAAGGGATTCAGAAAAACGGAGAGAAAAGAGTCAAGTGAGAAAGTATAAACTGAGTGTTGCTTTGAGTCTCTCTGCCGAGAACGACCTGCAGTAGGAAATCCTCAAGCCCACTACAAATAAATTGTGAGCCCAAGTGACTTAAGGCCCAGAAGTCTCATACTTGGTTCTTACATATATATATTTATATATGAAGTATGTGCTATTTAATAATATTAAATATTATATTTTAGGATCATTTTTATGTTAATTGGCTTCCAGTTTAACTATTGCCTTTTGCATAGGGTATAAGTTATAATAATATTTTTTTAGGTGCGCATTTTTCTTTTTTGCCAAAGTCAAGAATACTTATACGTGTGCAATTATTTATAAATAAATATTTGAAAAGACGTGATTCAATAGTAAAAATAAATTGCATCAAGGAATCCATTTCAAAGGTTTCAGAAGAATATATTGAATCGTAAAGCATGATAAAAAGGTCATATTAGTGTCTATGGAATTCAAATAATTTATCTACTCGTCATTTAATAGACAACCTATATGACCATATAGTTATATGCAGAAGTTACTATCCAAAGACTAATTTTTAAGGAGAAGAAAACTTATCGGAAAATGAGCTGTTATTAATCCAAAAGTTATATACATACATATATATATATATATATATATATATAATATGAGTTTAGAAAATGTCACTTTTGGTGGAGATAGGAATTTATAAATTTATTGGTTTATCTTTTGTAAAATAATAATGTCCATTGGTTTCTCGTTATGAGCTACTAAAATAATGATTATGTGATTAGTTGAAAGTTTTGAGCCAAAATGATTAAAAAAAAAAAAAAAAAAAATTTGAGATCATTTGCAAGATCTATTATAAGTTTTAAATTTTTGTCAATTAAAATCTTGATTCACGATTAATTTAAAAATGTTTATGTTTCAATCGAAGTTCTACCTAAAATATGAAAAAAAATTGAACTATTTTATGCAAGTTCAAATCAATCGGAAAAAATAGCTAAAGTATATGGTACATAATTTTTGTAGTGATGGTACTTATTTAGCCTCGGTCCAACTGCCCATCAATGATGAGTCTCTTATCTAGTTATCATGCACTCTTGTCAATGCTAGTGTTTGCAGTTTGCACTCTCCCCACCAGCCACAATCACAATTCCTTTACCACCAACACCAATCCTTGCCGGCGCCACCAAGAGGAGATTGCGGACATCGTCAATGGCCAGTGGCCACCCATCCACCGCCGTAGGTCATCAGTTACCAAAAAAAATAAAGAAGAAAGAACTCAACACACCCACACCAACCACCACACCAACAAATAATAATAATAATAATAATATTTTATATTTGTTAACATAGCCCACCTTTTTTTTTTTTTTTTTGGAGCGTTAGGCTATTTACCTAAGCGGCCTACATGGTTGAGGCAGCACTGTACGTAATATCCTAGAAATGAGTCATTTGACTTTTTTTTTTTTTTTTTTATAATTTCTTTTTACAAGGTCCCCTTTTGTATTTGAGGACATAGAAAACGGTACATATTAAACGAAGCAAAATGCTTAAAATTCCAACACGCAACTAGGTGTTTTCTTAAAACACATATCCATTCAAAATCAAGGAGCAAAAAACATGTCTCAGCCAAAAACAAAAAAAAAAAAAAAAGGAGCAAAGAACATGACTAACGATGAAGTCCATTCAATTTTTCTCAGCCATGGACTGAATTAAAGTGTCCGTTTGACATGATTAATTTTATTAATTTATTTTACTATTTAACTTATTTGTGCTGCTATTTATAGGTCTCACGGCACTTTTTAGTATTATTTAATAGTCTCATTATACTATTTCAGCTAACTTTTATCTTTATCTACAATACTTTTAGTATAAAGTTTTTAGTTTCAGTAAAATAAGAGTCACCCATATCAAATTTCAGCTCTACAATGTAGTCGAATGACCAGTATTTCTCTGCACCAATATTGACTTCAATTGGCTCATGTCAATTACAAGGCCGTTAAAAATAAAATAGTATATTCAAACTTTAGTAGTTGACAATTCATACATGGGAGCACATGTTTCCGGTTTACCAAGCAAAACCAAAGAACTTTTAGCTATTTTTCAGATTTAAAAAGCCCACCAAAACGAAGCAATAAAAAGCCCACCAAAACCCACAGGGTACAGACTTTGGCGCCTATATATACCTTCACATAATTCATAGTTTGTCACACACATCCACCAGCATTTAGCTAAAAGCTCTTTTCAAAGAATACAAAACCTTTTTCTAGTCCCCACACCGCTTATTTTGACCCAAAAAACCATGATGAATTTCAGAAATACAAGCGCCCTTTTGATCATTTTTGTTATCTGTGTGGCTATTTTAAGCCATGGTGGTGTTGAAGCAACAAGGGTGTTATCTGAGGATTTTGGCAATGCTAATAGCCTCCAGACAGATTCCCCTATTTATGTGAAAGCAAAGGACATTATGGCGTATTGGCTTCAAAGGTTGCCATCGGGACCTGGTGATGGTGGTGAAGGTCACTAGTTCATTCAAGTTGTGAAATAGAAAAGTCGTAGACAGATTTACCCAAAAAATAAAAGATACATACATTGTTTTGGTGTTTCTTTAATACTTTTATTTTTTATTCTTTTTCTTGGTCCAGTGCACTGTAGCTTTTGCTAAAATAGCTAGAAGAATACGAAAAAATGTAAATGAAAAATAAAATTCGTTTATTCAATCAAATTCATTTGTCCTCGCATCCACATGCATGTATTGTATATACTAATAGGGCAAAACTTAGGTACAATAGTTTAGGTACAATACATTAGGTTCCCTATTTAAAATTTTGACACCTGTCCAATTTAACAAACCAACTAAACGGCGTTAAAACTAAATTTTTTTCTTCTTTTTTCTTTCTTCCGTTTTTTTCCTATATCAGCAAATCTCCAGGTGGCTCATTTTCTATTGGGTTTCAAACTAGAAAAGACCCTTCTCCCTCATTTTCTCGGTAACCAAACAAGAAAAATCAAAAAATAAAAGCTAGATCTATTGGGTTTCAAACCAAAAAAGGGACCCTTTTCAGCTATACCCGAAACTTCCACACTTAACATCAACAAAGCTGAAATAAATACATACAGAAGACGAAAAGAATCATAGATCGGAAAGACAGAATCATAGATTAGAAAAGAGGACAAATCATAGATCGAAAAAGAAGAAAGAATCATAGATCGAAAAAGAAGGAAATAGATACACATACATACACACACACCGAGAGAGAGAGAAAGAAAGAATCATAGATCAGAAAAGAAAGAATCATGGATTAGAAAAGAAGAAAGGAAACAGATACATATACACACACCGAGAGAGAGAGGTATGAGATATTCTTTCTGTTTTTTTTTTTTTTTTTTTTTTGGGTTTTGGGTTTGGAAGAGAAGGGTCATGAGTGGTTTGGAAGAGAAAGGTTTTGGGTTTGGAAGAGAAGCTATTTGCAGTCTAAAAAAAGAAGGAAGAAGGAAATATTTTTTGGTTTGGAAGAGAAAGGTTTTGGGTTTGGAAAAGAAACCGTGCGGTTTTACAAAAATAATGAAGAAGGAAAAAAAAAAGTAATAAAGAAGATATTTTAGTTTTAACGCCGTTTAGTTGGTTTGTTAAATTGGGCATGTGTCAAAATTTTAAATAGGGAACCTAATGTACTGTACCTAAGGTCATGTACCTAAGTTTTGCCCATACTAATATACAAATAAATAATTTCAACTTCAAAATTGCATGCTACAGATTCAGTACTATACGGTACTCAGTTAGAAATGAACGCGTTGAAAAAGGCAAAGGAAACAATAAACAATAAATATGATTTATCGAAAATGATAAGAGAGAAGAGATCAATATTATTGTTTTCCTCTTAACTTTTTTAAATTTTTTTTTTTTTTTTAGAGAGTTTCATAATTTATGGCGTCCGCTCATGATGATAGATCTTTATCATTAGACCAAGACACCGGAGGCGAACTTAGGATTTCAAGTTAAGGGGGGGCTGAAGTATAAGAAGAAAAAAATCCAAATTGGTGTCCATATATTACTAACAAACTATCAACCAAGATCAATACATAAAATCATTGTTTCTTAATATATTAAGATGTAATCATTTACCAACAAAAAAAAAAAAAAAATACAAAATAATATTGTTTCTTAAGAGAATCAATTGTTGCAAAAAAAAAAAATATATATATATATATATATTTTTTTTCACAAATCAAAACTTACTTTTGCTACTTTAATATAGCATTTGAAATGTCTTGTACAATATTTGGTTTTCTAAATACTAAATATTTACCATTTAGAACACCTAATGGTTGTACTCTAATACTAGGCTGATTGAGATTTTTTATTGTTTATTTTAAAATTTTGTTTTTGTTTAGTTTTTGAGTTGGGCTAGCTTAATTAAAAGGGAGGAAGTCTAAGTTTTTGGAAGAGTGAAGCACAACTCTAGAAATAAAAAAAAAAAAAATTATATATATATATAATTATTAAATTTTTTTTGGGTAAACTACGGATTTAGTCCTTGACCTTTTCGATGTATTTCAATTTAGTCCTTAACGTTTCAAAAGTGTCAATTTAGTCCTTAACCTTTTGGTACTGTATCAAATTAGTCACAACCGTTAAGTGATGGATGGAAAATGTTGATGTGGTTAATGACTAAAATAAAAAATAATTTTTATATCAACTTAGATGCCACGTGTGCTTCTAACATGGATTAAACTTAAAAGATAAAAAATACAGTAAAAAAAAAAAAAAAAAAAACAAACAAACAACCCAGCTTAAGGAAGACAGCAAATTATGATAAAATCCTAAAGAATCACGATCCCAAAATCTATGTGGGGGTTTTTGTTGCTAAGGTCAAATTGCCGATGGGGAAGGGGACATAGGGTTTGTAGTCATAGCTAGAGTGAGGTCCTTCATTGGAGCGAGTGGAGGAGTTGTATGACCCGAGTCACCGTGAAGTAGCTCGTATCTTCTAGCGATATGGTCATGAGCTGTTGGATTTTCTAGCGGAATTGGAGGAATTCGAGATAGGTTTCATCGGGTTTAGGTTGGACAGGGCTGGATTCGGCAACACTTGCTAGATTTGGCTCCTTTGAGATTTCATACTTGAGAGCTCCGATCTCTTGGAATTTAAATCAAGCACTTCATTGATTAAAACACAAAACCAGATAATGTTTACCTCTTGCATGTGAGGAAAATTTTGGGATTATTATTATTACTATTTGGTTATGGAATTGGTGAACAATTTGGGTTTGCAAGGTCTGGGATGAACGAATTCACCTTACAAGCTAGAGTGGATGTTAGCATGATTTGGTCAATTTGGTGCTGGGTTTTACTCATTTTACCTTGTTGTTGATAAGGTGATTGTGACAACAAAGCACAATGACGATAAATAGTATATCTCCAAGCTAGTGGTTCTTTCACTGTGATAAGGGATGTTAATGGAGAGAAACTTGGTAGGGGTAATATAAAATCGCTTATGATTTATGAGGCAGGGCAAGTGCTTCAACGGCAATAACGTTGCATCTAGTTCCAGATCCAAAGCTTACTTGTACCTAATTATAATCTTTTCTTTACTTGATCGATTTGGTGTCTTCATTAAGCTAGGTTTTATTTTTATTCTTAAGTTTAATCCATGTCAGTAGTACACGTGGCATCTAAGTTGACATAAAAATTATTTTTTATTTTGGTTGTTAGCCACATCAACATTTTTCATTGATCACTTAATGATTGGGACTAATTTGACACAATATCAAAAGGTTAGGGACTAAATTAACACATTTGAAACATTAAGGATTAAATTGAAAAACACCGAAAAGGTTAGGGACTAAATTTGTAGTTTACCCTTTTTTTTCTTTGGGCTAGGGGACCCAAATTTTTTTTTCCTCTTTTCTCTTTGGGTCGGGTGGGGGGGCTTGGCCCCCTATTAGTCTGTCCCCGCAAGACATCAATCAGTTTAGTTTTTGGTGTAAACGAAGATTGAACCTTAGATTTCTCATTTAACCATAAGAGATTTTACCAGTTGAGCTAATTAATTGGAACCCACAACTATTTTTTTTCTCGGAAGTGTTGCAATAATTTTTTTTTAAACTATTCGAATGCACACTTTGCACCCTAAACTATCACACTTTACACCCCGCCGTTTAGTTAACTGTTCATTTAAACAGAATTTAGGCTCATGTGCAAGTCATGTGACAGCTACAATAATCAAAAGACCAAATTGCCCCTTATTAACTATCCCTCACTCACATTACATCTTCTTCCCCAGTCTCTTTGTCTCTCACTTCACTCCCCTAGTCCAAGACTCTTGCTTTCATCAACTTCAAAGATGAACTTCGCATCAACCAAAAAAGGTAAGAATATTTACATCCAAAAAAATGAATTAACACCGCAAGGGTTAAGTCATTTAATACCACTTTATTCATTGTACAATAACCATAGCTCCTTCCAAGTTCCAACAACTCCAAATGCAGAGTTTAATAACAAACAAAAAGCCTAACTTCCATTTAATTTTGTGCAAACATCCACTTTCTCTAAATTTTAGCCCTCGTTTTTGAATTTTTTGTCTTTTGTGTTTAAAAAAAAAAAAAAAAACTTGATTAATTTCCCAGAGAATAAGGAAATACCAAAGTATTCAAGACTAGGCTTTCTTGAGCATATTCTAAAAGCACTTTATTTCCATTCCCTCTTAATTCTTACAAACACAAATGCCTTTCCACACCATGAATTACTATTTTCTTCCTTAAACAATCCTATTAAACCCAATTTTTCATTGAAAAATTTCTGGGTATTTTCCCAAAGAGGCAAACAGAGCTTTAACAAGCAAAGGGTATTTTTGTCTTTATTCAATGTGTCACTAAAGAAAAATCATGTGCAAGTCATGTGCTATTAATTTTTATTTAACTTAAACATAAAAGTAACACCGTGGTGCAAAGTGTGATAACTATGATAATTTAGGGTGCAAAGTGTGTATTCGAATAGTTTAGAGTGTAAAGTGTAATCTGATGTATAATTTAGGGTGGTAAAATGTAATTTCCTAGAAAATATACAATAATTGATATAAAGACTAAAAGACCATTGATATCATGAGTAAATTCTTCGTATCATGAATGTACTCAATAGGTCAACCTCTTTAATTTTCAAGTTAAACCATGCAACGAGATCTTTTTGTTATATGACATTTGTAGATCATCACTCCTTTTAGTAATAAACCATGCAATGAGCATTGAGATCTATGATTTCCAAATAAAAACTCTCAAAACAACCTCTCTCTATTTTCTTTTTCTTTTTCTTTTTCTTTTTTTTTTAATTTATTATTATTATTTATATCTCTCTAAAGACCCTTCCGAAGGGGCGTCAAATGGATGTGTCCACAAAAATATGTACATCCCAACTAAGTTTACCATTCTCAATCCATTTGTATTTAAATATCAAATATTTTTCTCTAACAAAAATGGAATAACTTGTTACATAAATTTTACAATTCATTGTTAACTGTTATCTTCAATTGGTGGACTGTTGGTAATGTGGTGGACTACTTAGTACCCATTTGTATTTGATACTTGAATTTATATAAATGAAATCAACTAAAAATATAAGACTATTATTCTAAAAGCTCTTAATGAGAAATAAGAATAGTCTAGAGAGCTTGAGAATTGAGTTTGAATTTGAGAGATTTTTAGTGAGAAAATGAGAGAAATATAAGGGTATTTATAGAATTTAGGATGCTTAACAAGAAATTAAAAAAAGGCGTGAATAATATTTATTTAACTTTCCACACACTTTTTTTCATTTAAAATTTATTTTAATTTTTTGTGTTTGAGATGTAAATTAATTTACTAATTAGATTTCTATATTCAAGTTCCACTAATATTTCATTTTGAATTGATAATATGAATAATTCATTTAATTTTTCTTGTGACATAATTGATCTTAAATAAAATTTTGTTAATTTTAAGAAAATCTTCTTTTTGCACATTTAATTATAACACATATTGTTAGCAATATTCGGAAAGCGATATAATGAGACCTTAATCTTCTCTCATCACATTTTAACAATAAAATGCTTTCGTGTTTTGAATATTGTGGGGGACTTTTTTTCCTCTCTTCATATTTATTTATTTATTATGTGTTTATTTACTTTTGTTTTTGATACTATCTCTCTTCACGTTTTAATATAGATAAAAGCTCTTTTAATAATAGTCATTGCAACTGGTAAGATCAATGCCAAGGTTACTAATGAGTAAACTAATGGATATGAAACATTCTTTTTCATTTCTACTATCTTTTTAGCAAGCTGTCCAATTCCTTTAAGTGCTGAATGCTTTTAAAAACAAAACAAAAACTCTAAGGTACAAATCAAAAAAGACTGGTATCAAAAGATTTTTTTTTTTTTCAATGTGAGGCATCCTTTACTCCTTTATACTATATATATATATATATATATATATATATATATATTTATAGAGTCCTATTAGTATTAGTATTAGGTTGTGTAATTCCTTTACTCTTTTTTTTTTTTTTTTTTTTTTTAATCATTATTAGGTCAGCCCCATTCCCTAATGATTCCTATTTCCTTATGGCAATAGGATTTGCATCTTGTGTACAACTACAACCTAATGTCTTTTGTGTCGGTGGGGCATGTGTGATATATGAACCATATTAGTACTAAAAAAATTTGAAAGTTTAGGGGGGTCACCCGCCTCCCCTCCCCCCCCCCCCACTCCCCATGTACAAGGGTAGATTCTACGAGCATGAGATCACCTACTTGTGTGTTTCACCTCTGTGTGAAAGGGGTAGTTATATATGCCAAATACAACATATATTTTATCATGAAGAAACATCAGAAATAAATAAATAATTAAATATCAAAACAAAAGAACAATAGAAAGCACTTGAGCCAAAAGGTTATAAACCGAGGAACATAGAAGCAGAGTAAAGACCACTACAACAAAGTTGACCATTTTCAAGGGTTAAAATTCTTGAAAAAGGTATTAAAAAATCTCAAGAAAAATTATTTTTAGAATCTAATATTGACCCTTAATAACCTTCAAACCTATACCGTTGAAAAAGAAATTTTGAATGCCTTTGTGACCCTCAAAACAAGTATTTTATCTTATTTTAAGCATAAAAAAACCCTCGAATAACCTTATTTACCAAGGTTAAAAGATTTACATGTGCAATCCTTGATTAATAAGGTTATTTAAGGGTCTCTTGATCCTTAAAATAAGATTTTCTTTTAAAAAAAAAAAAAAACACAATCATGCACAAAAACTACATACTACAGCAAATATATCAAAAGTCCAATGTATACAAACCAAAAATAAGAGATGATCTACTGATTCGACTTCAGAGACTAGGGAGCTTTTCTAGCATCCTTTAAAATAGACACATCAATCCCTCAATTACAGCAAATGATTCTATTTAACATAAAGTTCTTTCCTGTCTCTTGACCCTTTGTACACCATCCGGGCCTTGATATCCTTCTTTATGCACTTAAGATGTGATCTTCATTTTCTATATCACCCATTTATGAATTATAGCATTTTTTGGTTCCAAATTTGATACACAGAAGCCCACTGAGCTAGTATACAGATGGCTGCTCCGAAGCTCTTGCCTTTTAGGTGAGAGATGCCTCATTTTACTACATCCTCTTACTTGTGTTTGACGTAAAAACCCAGACAAAACTTCAGGACTTCCTCTAGGTGTTGTCAATGGGCTGGGCTGGCCAGTTTGTACTTGGCCCATGACCTATTGGGCCCAGCCTTCCTATAAGAATATTTTAAGAATATTTGTATTAGCTCTCTTCAAATTTCTGTAAAAATTAGCATAAGTGTGCACTTGGAATAAGCTGAATTTTTCAGCTTTATCTACACTTTTAGCTTATTTTTACAACTATTCATGGGTCCCACTGCACT
Source organism: Quercus dentata (assembly GCA_028216015.1). Lineage (NCBI taxonomy): Eukaryota > Viridiplantae > Streptophyta > Magnoliopsida > Fagales > Fagaceae > Quercus > Quercus dentata. The sequence goes on from CP116453.1 coordinate 55,704,093, forward strand.
TTTTGATACTATTCATGAGTCTTATTATATTATTCAGTTTATTTATTATTTTTTTTTTTACACTTTCAGTAAAAATTTTCAATTTCATAAATAAGCTATTCCAAACAGATACTAAGATCTACTTTTTTTACTTTTCAAAAACACTCACATTATATTATCTATTCTACCTTCTATTTTATTTAAATAATCATTTTTCATTTTTTGGATATTATTAGCTTCATAAAGTGAGAGAGAGGGAGAAAGAGAGAGAGAGAATTTGATGAGACAAGACCTAAGAGAAAAAAAAAAAAAAAAATATAGCATAGAAAGTGTTTGTTTGTTTAGACCCCCTTAAAACAGATTGTTTAACCTAATATTTTAGCCAAATGATTACTTATATTAATTATGAGATCTAAATTAAATAGTGAAAGATCATATCATGTATAAACACCAAAAGTAAATAACAAACAGATATGATCATATAGAAAAACCAATGAAACGAACGGTTTAATAGTAAAAATAAAGAGGATTTGACCTAACTATCCTCAAGGTAAAAGAATTTACTAATAGAGAATTGCAGTTTTTACAAAAGATTTAACCCGAAATCTATTACTACATCTAGTAGTAACTTATTGACACGACTACGTGCAAGTTTCGAATCTACAAACACTTCTCTCTTACATTTGCAGCACACAAGCTCCCACGCTTATGACTTTGAGATCCCACTCAAAGATTCCGGATCACCAATTGTTGATCTTGTAGCAGCAACTAGATTCCACTAATACTTGATTGTAGATCTTGTTCTGGTAGATACTTGTGAAGTTAGAAGATACAGAACCTTTCAAATCTCACAAGAGTAACTCACAAGTCTTTAAGAGTCTTCAAAATGTAATTAGGGTTTTTCTTTTATATATAAAAGTGTTGGATTGAAACCCTAAACGTTTTCGCAAGCTTGGGTCCGATTTAAAATTCTATAGAAACTGGTTTATCATGCGATTTTTGATTAGTTGAGCCTATTCTTCGATCGGTTGAGCTTCACTAAATTTCAATTTTTTTCCTGTAGCTTGAATGTTCTTGAGACTTGACTTGTTTTTGTTCTCGGTTTGCAAACATAAACAATATAGGACTCTAAACATTTAATCATAAATCTTTAGAACCTAACAGAAAGTCACAAAAACCATGTATATTTACATGGTTATTATAGCAACTTTGCAAATTTACACATTTTTAGCTTGATATGATGTAGGTTATTTTAGAATCTGAATGTGTAAATTTTAAACATTTTTCTATTATATATATTCTGATACAAATGCTCTAAAACAAATAAATAATAATATATAAGTTAATCAAAGAGGCCTTCTTTTATTTGGGAGCATTAGAACATTACCAAAGTGCCTACATGGTTAAGGCGGCACTGTAGTTGTAGGTAATATCCTAGAAATGAGTCATTTGACTTTTTTCCCCTATTGTATTGAGGACAAATTTTTGGCCTTATGCCATTTTCACCCAAATTATATAACTTTATACCCCATTCTCAAACTAATTAGGGAAATGCCTTTCTTTTGTAACTCGATTTTCTCAAAATCGAGTTAAAAGTTTTTTTGAGCCCTATAGTGACGTTTTTAAGGACTTATAGTGACGTTTTAAGGACCTATAGTGGCATTTTATAACTCCAACAATTTTATTGCCTACAACTCGATTTCATGGAGCTCAAGTTACAAAACGCCACTATAGGTCCTTAAAAACGTCACTATAGGGCTTAACTCGATTTTGAGAAAGTTGAGTTTCAAAAGAGAGGCATTTCCCTAATTAGTTTGGGAAGGGGGGCATTTTTCCGATTCGGCAGTTCGATCTATGATTTCTCATTCATGGACGTTGATAAGATCCTTCCATTTAGTAGCACCTTAGGATGGCATAGCCTTAAAGTTAAGGGCAAGGTTCAAACGAGGAAAGGCTTACGGTGGATACCTAGGCACCCGAAGACGAGGAAGGGCGTAGTAAGCGGCCAAATGCTTCGGGGAGTTGAAACTAAGCGTAGATCCGGAGATTCCCGAATAGGTAATTTGGATGAAAAGGGCATAAGGCAATTTTGTCCTATTGAGGACATAAACAATGGTGCATATTAAACAAAGCAAAATGCTCAAAAATCCAACACGCAACTAGGTGTTTTCTTAAAACACATATCCATTAAAAAACAAAGCAAACTGCTTAAAAATCCAACACGCAACTTGGTGTTTTCTTAAAACACATATCCGTTCAAAAACAAGGATCAAAGAGCATGACTAGCGATAAGTCCATTCAGTTTTTCTGAAAAATTGGACTGAATTAACAATAAAGTCTCCCATACCAAATTTCAGCTTTGACATCCCATTGATTTTGGGTTTAAAATGCCCCAATCGACATAGCTCTTAAGACTCAAATATACGATAACATGAATTTAGGTAACACAATATCCTCAAGTAATATTATTATTAAACTTTAAATAGCACAATTTGAAACAAGATACGCTTGAGTTTTTCATTTGGCGCCTCTATGTCTTGGACAAATGTTAATATTCCTCCAATTGTATCTGAGACCATAGAATTCATAAAATATAATATACACCACAAAAAATGAAGTGGTTATAGAAAAATGTAGAGGAACATGTTACTGAATAGGATTAGTAATCATGTAATCACGTGCATTTAGAAATTTTACACTATTCAATATGGAAATGAAAAGTATCTTTGGTAGGAATATGGAAATGAAAAATATTTTGCTTACAAAAAGCCAATTATAAGAATATCAAAATTCATTTATTTCTAAAAGAACGTGAATTATATGAAACTAAGGGCATTGTAGAAGCACACACGGATTATGTTATCTACTTAATTATTAGTCTGTCTTTGAGCCCAACTTAAACAATTATAGGCTAGACTTTTTATATAGAGTTTTGGTTCTGGTTTTTAAAATTAAGTTAAAATTTCCTTCTCACACCTTACTACAAAGTGAGTAATGTCATAATCTAATTCTAATGTTTATGACAGGTTTAACCTATTTGACTTTATCCATGAAAATGTATTAGTTGCATGCATCGGTATATTAATACCAGGAGAGAGAGAAGGAGAAGGGTTTATAAAATTATTTACCATTTCAAAATTGGAGCTTATGCATGGATGGCATATATGAGTGACAACTCAATTTTTTTTCATATGTTCTTCGTAAAATTTGTAAGGTTGAATTTATTCAACCATCTAATTGGCTTTATTCCGTGCCAAATTTGCTTGTAATTCAGCATTTAGTAACCCCGTATTTAGGTGGGATTGTTGTAAGGGTAGTTGAGATAGAGTGAAGATTGCTCAAGAGTGTGCAAGAAAACAGTTTCGCGGCTATACTTTTCGCTTTCAACCCGCCGAGACCGCACACGTGCCAAGCATCTTTGGAAGATGAATAGTCATGCTAGCTGAGCACTACAGATAAAACAGGACAATTTACGGTTATCTCGCGATCGAACTCGCGATTAGTCAAGCCGCGAGGTCAAGCCGCGAGCCACCCCTGTTTTGGAAAAACTTTTTCACATTCCTCTTCACTCCAAAGATAAATACCCTTTTAACCCACGATTGAAAGAGAGCTTCCAGAGAGAATTTTGAGAGAGAAACCCTAAAGAAAAACCAGATTGTCTCACCCACAATCTCTACCTTAGAGTCTCATCAAATTCCCTCACTCTCTTCCTCTCCATTGTCAAATCCTTGAGAGGCATTATAACCAAACCTTTCTCACCATTATCATCTCTCAGTCATTTGGAGTTAAAGCAAATTAGGAAGGAGCCAATCTTCATTGGTTGATGCTACGGTGTAGTAGCGAATCCGAAAGTTAGAAAAGAAAAAGGTTCGAGCGCAACCTCGTTGGAGCAAGAAGCTTGGAGGGCTTAGGTACATCGGGTAGATTAGGCTTGGAGGGTCTATTGCTGTTTCATGTATCCCAACTACATTTTCTAGTGGATTATTTAATAGGGCGGCGGAGAGGTTTTACACCGAGGGCTTCGTTTCCTCTTCGATAACACATCGTGTGTTGTCCTTGTGTTTGCATCTCTCTTCCCTTTATCTTTGCCTTTTATTTTCTACTGTGGATGTGATTTTAATTGGCTTAGATTGTTTTCCAATTTTGTATTAAGCTTTTGTTCATGTTCCGCACATTAATTGTTTGATATAAAGCTTGAATTGGTAATTTGTAATTTGGGGGTCTAAACGTTCAAGGGTGTTTATACACGTTTTTGAACTTTCAATTGGTATCGAGCGGGTACACTTGTTGTGGTTTAAATACCTAAGTGTGATCCTTGACCCCTTGTGTTTATTTGCCATGGATTGTGCTTTGTATGACTCTTTGCATGATTTGGTTGGTCATGAATGTAACATGCCACGTGTTTGTGAAATTGCCTCTATGAGTGTTAATCCTCATAAGTGTGATGACATGTTATTTGAATCTATGGGTGGTGTTGACAAACTCTTAAAGAAAAATGCTAAGAAGTTTCAAAAGAATTTGAGCAAGTTATTTTGTGAAAAGGATGATTTGATTGCTAAGCTCAATGAATCCAACAAATTGGTTGAGAAATATAAAAACTTGCTGAAATCTCTCATGAAAAGTCAAAGAGTTTGAATGTTTGAATATGGACTTGGATGCTAAACTTGTTTTGTCTAACAAACTTGTTGATGATCTTAAATGTGAAAATGAATCTCTTAAGATGCATGCCAAGTGTTTGATTGCTGAACCTATTGTTAAAAAGGATGATAATATGTGTTGCAATCATGTTGTGGTACCCGATCTTGTGCCTAATGTGTATTTTACCTCTAAGGACAAATCGGTTGATCCTCCACATAAGAGAAATCAAAATGTGGAGAGAAAGGTTGTTAAGTCAAAGCCTCTGTTTAGGTCTCAACCTAAGGCTTTGGATGGATCTAAGTTTGTTCCAACTTGCCACCATTGTGGTGTGATTGGTCATATAAGACCTCAATGTCATAAGTTGAAGATGGAACAAAATCATATTGCTAGATCCCTTCCCAAAAGGCCTAGTGGACCTAAACACATTGTGTGTCACCATTGTGGTGTCTTTGGTCATCTAAGACCTCAATGCTCTAAGTTTCATGCTTTTAAAAGAATCAAAAGAAAAGAAAAACTTGAGCTTCTTGGAAGTTGTGCTAAAAGGATAAACCGGATTTTAGTGATAATAGCATGTTGTTAAAGAAAGTGTTTAATGCTCTTAACTCCTTGTCTATGTGCATCTCCGGTTCTCATTCTTCCAACCCTCGTCTCACTTCTCATGAGACACTCATTCCAAACAATTGTTCTGTTTGGATGAGGAAGGGTTCCTATGGTTGAGCTTTTGCTCCTTTGGTCCTTGATCTAATTCTTTCGATCTTTGTAGGACCCTTCATGCATTAGATGCTTCATTGTCATGCATTTGTGCATCATGCATATCTTTATATGCATTGTTTTGTTTTTGTTTTGATCTTACTTTTATGTCTTTGGTTTGTGTGTGTAAAAATCCAAAACCACATAAAAAGTAGAAAATCAAAAGTTTGATCGACATTGTTGAGTTTTGTCTCAAACTTGTTTTGCCTTGTACCTTTGTGCTAATGGCTTTGTGCATTTTCGAGCATTGCTTGTTTCTTGCACTCATATCACTGTGAGAGAAATCTTGAAATCTATGTGATTGTTGTAAATAGATCTTCAAACTTGTCATGAATGATTAGTGAATGGTTATGTTGATCTTGAAACTTGCATAGACTTGTGTCTATATATCTTCCCACTCTTTATTTTTGTTTTTGCTAAGAAGAGCTCACCAAATGTAAATCTCCAAATGAAAAGAGATATTGAGCTGCAAAAGCCTTTCGCACATTCTAGTATTCGACTAGGAAAAAGGGTAAGCGACCTTATATTAAAGAGAATGTTTATTCAAAAAGCCAAAGGCTTGTTTATTAAAGTGAAATATCAAATATCACTCTCACAATGAGAGGTGATTGTCTCAAGAGATCAAAATGATCAAATGTTATGGAGTCAAATGTAAAGCTCCAAGATATGTTATCAAGTTTTGTGGGAGGTCATATATACATATTTCTATAATTGAGATGGATCACTTGATCTAGTGCTAATTGTGTATGCCTTGGTTGAATTGATCATTGAAGCCTCACATTAGACTAAGGACTATCTCTTTGTTGATATCCACACACAACACACAAGTTTATGTTCAATAAATGTCATATTCATTTGTGTGATTGTACTTGATGAAATGTGTTTTCACATGCTCAATCTTTGTTAATTCAAGCGCAAAAAGATTTGTGAGTGTTTTAAGTGTTTTTGGAAAGTTTTTAGTTAAAAAAAAAAAATATCTGAAATTTTTCAAGAATCCTATTTTGCCATTTTATAACTCAATCAACAAGTTAAGTCGCGAGACTCAACACGTCTTCGCGGGTCATTTTTGGCAACTTGTTCGCGAGTGGAAGGTCCAAAAAGGGTTACTCAGAGATTTTGGCGGCTCATTCGCGACTCTCTCGCGGGTAGACCCTCCAGAAAGTTGAAAAACACTTAGAAAATTTTTCAAAATTTTGTCTTTGAGTGTTTTGGCGGTTTGCCCTGATGACTTAACTCAGTCGCGAAAATCGCGTGTTTTGCACATTGAGGGTTTTTTTCAAAGTTGTTTTCCAAAATTTTTTCATTTTTCCCTCCTGCATCATTCTCTTTGTTCTTACCTTCATCTCTTACCCTCGTTTCTCCTTGACCCTTTGTCTATTCATGACAAAAAGGGGGAGAGTATACTCTAAAGAGTATGTCGGAGTGTTTTGTCATTTCTATATGACTCTTGTGCACATCCTTAGGGGGAGAAATTCTATTTCTCATGCACATTTGTAGGGGGAGAGATATTCCATAGGGGAGATGCATATACCAAGGGGGAGAAGACATTGTGTTAACTAGAAAACCTTGTTCTGTTTGTTTTCTTGTTGGCTTTATGATGCTTTGAGTTATACTTTGTTGTTCTCATTGCATCATGTTTGTGCTTTGGACATGCATACTTCCTTATGCTATTGTGCTTCATTGAATGCATGTTCGGATGATCAATTGCTTTGCTATGTGTTCATTGTAGTCATTTCTATATGAACAATCAAGTTGCTCATATGTTTTACATCATATTTTCTTGATCGCAAAATGCTTGTTACATTATACTTGTCCTTTTATTACTTGCTTTACCTTGAGGGTCTAATGTGTTTTGTGCAAGTGTTTCACATATATATGTTCCAAAATCAAACTTCTCAAAGACTTTGAAGGGGAGAAACTTTATGCACTTTTAGTTTATATTGTTTAAGCTTTTATTCAATATAATGTGTTTGTACCCAATGCTTTTGTAAGCTTTTAGGGTTATTGTTTTATGCATAGTTTGTAGGCTTTATGGTATGTACCATGCTTAAGTGCAAATTTTTTATGCTATGTTGAAATCAAGACTGAATTAATCTAAATGTTCTCCCATTTTGGTTTATGTAATTTCACTCTTGTGCCCTTGTAGGATTGTTCCTAGATGCATATGCTTTGTGTGCTATGCATTGGTTGAGTGTTGAGCATACAAGTGACTTGCCTTGTGCTTGTTAACTTGTATGTCCTTGTGTTCATTCCAAGTGTGAATGAACACATGTGATCACTACCTTGAGGTGGTCACTTGGTTGATCAAGTCATGGTTTGTGTATTACTCCATCTTTGCTTAATCACTTTCAAAATTGTTTCATATGCATTCATAATTTTCTGCCTAAATAATCATAGTGTATTGTTGTGTTTCAGAGTATATTGTTCATATGATTCAAGTGCTTCAGTTTTCTAGAGTTAGGTGTGAGTGAGTTTTGTTCAACTGGACAAACTCATGTTAAGTCTAGAGTTCCTCCAGGGTTTTATCACGAATAGCCAAAGGGGGAGATTGTAAAATTGAATTTATTCAACCATCTAATTGGCTTTATTCCGTGCAAATTTGCTTGTAATTCAGAAAATTTAGTAACCCCGTATTTAGGTGGGATTGTTGTAAGGGTAGTGAGTGAGATAGAGTGAAGATTGCTCAAGAGTGTGCAAGAAAAAATTTTACTCGCTATTCAATAACCCGGAAATGAAAAGTATCTTTGAAGATGAACAATAGTCATGCTAGGAGCACTATAGGACAAAACATGACAAATATTTGGTTATCTCGCGATCGAACTCGCGACAAAAGGTCAAGCCGCGAGCCACCCTATTTTGGAAAACCAAAATTCATTTTCTTTCACTCCAAGATAAATACCCTTTTAACCCACGATTGAAAGAGAGCTTCCAGAGAGAATTTTGAGAGAGAAACCCTAAAGAAAAACCAGATTGTCTCACTCACAATCTCTACCTTAGAGTCTCATCAAATTCCCTCACTCTCTTCCTCTCCATTGTCAAATCCTTGAGAGGCATTATAACCAAACCCTGGTTCTCACCATTATCATCTCTAGAGTCTTTTGGAGTTCGGGAAGCGATTAGGAAGGAGCCAATCTTCATTGGTTGATGCTCTGTAGTAGCGGAAAAAGCTAGAAAAGAAAAAGGTTCCTTCGTTGGAGCAAGAAGCTTGGAGGGCTTAGGTACATCGGGTAGATTAGGCTTGGAGGGTCTATTGTCATGTATCCCAACTACATTTTCTAGTGGATTATTTACCGCTGGAGGGCGGCGGAGAGGTTTTACACCGAGGGCTTTATCCTTGATAACACATCGTGTGTTGTCCTTGTGTTTGCATCTCTCTTCCCTTTATCTTTGCCTTTTATTTTCTGTTGTGGATGTGATTTTAATTGGCTTAGATTGTTTTCCAAAATTATTAACTTTTGTTCATGTTCAATTAATTGTTTGATATAAAGCTTGAATTGGTAATTTGTAATTTGGGGGTCTAAACGTTCAAGGGTGTTTATACACGTTTTTGAACTTTCAAAATTGAAGTAAACAATCTCGTACATCAAACCTCATATCTATATACTTTTGAACGCATTCTGATGCAGCCATTGCAGCCTTCAAAAACATGTGGTCAGTCTGATTCTTTTGCACAATGTGAACAACTCTCAATAACACATAGTACGCTCTCTTCAGGGTCCACTTCTATCAATTTCTTACATTTTTCAACATTTTCTTCAATGCAAATAGAAAATGGATTTTTTACATTATCAAGTTTGAAGTGACGAGGGAGCAAGATTGGAAGCAAAGGGGGATGGAAAGTGTTAGAGGCTAGATCATTAGATTGAACTTTAACAAGAATAAGGATAGTCAAATCCATCATCAATATGATAAATTTCCTAGTCATCATCTCTATTCCATTTGATTTTTTTTTCCCCCAAAACAAATTTAGAGTAATGTGTATGACTTAAACTGTTAGGCCTTATATATACTTCAATTGATTATAAATGTTTAAAATAGAGAATACAATCTATAAATTGTTCTTAATTTTTTTAATTCAAATAAGTGTTGTTTATGTATTATGATTTTTCAATGTATGAGCATTTTAAAGTTAATTGGTTTCCATTTAAGGTAATTTTTTAAAAAAAATATATATATATATATATATATATATATGAAGAATGTGCTATTTAATAATATTAAATATTAGATTTTAGGATCATTTTTATGTGAATTGGCTTCCAGTTTAACTATTGCCTTTTGCATAGGGTAGAAGTTATAATAATATTTTTTTAGGTGCGCATTTTTCTTTTTTGCCAAAGTCAAGAATACTTATAAGTGTGCAATTATTTATAAATAAATATTTGAAAAGACGTGATTCAATAGTAAAAATAAATTGCATCAAGGAGTCCATTGTAAAGGTTTCAGAAGAATATATTGATTCGTAAAGCATGATAAAAAGGTCATATTAGTGTCTATGGAATTCAAATAATTTATCTACTCGTCATTTAATAGACAACCTATATGACCATATTAGTTATATGCCGAAGTTACTATCCAAAGACTAATTTTTAAGGAGAAGAAAACTTATCCAAAAATGAGCTGTTATTAATCCAAAAGTTATATATATATATATATATAATATGAGTTTAGAAAATGTGACTTTTGGTGGAGATAGGAATTTATAAATTAAATGGTTTATCTTTTGTAAAATAATAATGTCCATTGGTTTCTCGTTATTAGCTACTAAAATAATGATAATGTGATTAGTTGAAAGTTTTGAGCCAAAATCATTGAAAAAAAAAAAAAAAATGAGATCATTTGCAAGATCTATTATAAGTTTAAAATTTTTGTCAATTAAAATCTTGATTCACGATTAATTTAAAAATGTCTATGTTTCAATCGAAGTTCTACCTAAAATATGAAAAATTTTGAACTATTTTATTCAAGTTCAAATCAATCGGAAAAAATTGCTAAAGTATATGGTACATAATTTTTGTAGTGATGGTACTTGTTTAGCCTCCGTCCAACTGCCCATCAATGATGAGTCTCTTATCACGTGCACTCTTTGTCAATGCAAGTGTTTGCAGTTTGTACTCTCCCCACCAGCCACAAATTGTGATTGTGGCCCGCAATCACAATTCCTTTACCACCGACACCAATCCTCGCCCGCGCCACCAAGAGGAGATTGCGGACATCGTCAATGGCCACCCATCCACCACCGTAGGTCATCAGTTACCAAAAAAAAAAAAAAAATGAACTCAACACACCCACACCAACCACCACCAACAAATACTACTAATAATAATAATATTTTATATTTGTTAACATAGCCCACCTTTTTTTTTTTTTTTTTATATATATATTTTTTATTTTGGAGCGTTAGACTATTTGCCTAAGCGGCTTACATGGTTGAGACAGCACTGTACGTAATATCCTAGAAATGAGTCATCTGACTTTTTTTTTTTCATTTTTTTTTTTTTATAATTTTTTTTTTTTTTTTTTTACAAGGTCCCCTATTGTATTTGAGGACATAGAAAACGGTACATATCAAACGAAGCAAAATGCTGAAAATTCCAACACGCAACTAGGTGTTTTCTTAAAACACATATCCATTCAAAATCAAGGAGCAAAAAACATGTCTCAGCCAAAAACAAAAAAAGGAGCAAAGAACATGACTAACGATGAAGTCCATTCAATTTTTCTCAGCCTTGGACTGAATTAAAATATCCGTATGACATGATTATTTTGTCAATTTATTTTACTATTTAGTTTATTTGTGTTGTTATTTATAGGTCTCACTGCACTTTTTAGTATTATTTATTGGTTTCATTATACTATTTCAACTAATTTTTATCTTTATCTACAATATTTTTAGTAGAAAATTTTCAATTTCAACAAAATAAAAGTCACCCCTATCAAATTTCAGCTCTACAATGTAGTAGAATGACCAGTATTTCTCTGCACCAATATAATATTGACTTCTTGGCCAAGGATGTCAATACCGCACCGCTTTTGACCACCGGTACGATATATTTCGGATACCGGTCAATACCGGTATACCGTTTTGGATTTACCGCTATTTTTTATATTTATAAATAAATAAATATAAATATATATTTATGTATGTGTTTATGTATGTATATATATTATAATAAATATAAAAGTTTACCATAAAACATTTCCTCAATTCGAACTAATTATTCATGGTTTTAGACTTTAGTATCAATTAAAAGGAAAAAGAAAAAGAAAAAAGAAAGCTTAAAAGTTACCATTGCATACTAAGAAAACAAATAATACTAATAAGTTAATACAAATAAGTTACCATTCTGTCCTAACAAAAATTCAAAAATTACAAAACTTAAAAAAAAAAAAAAAAAAAAAACCATTTTTCCAGAAATTGGCGGTATGGCCGGTATTGCCGGTATTTTTCCGGTGCGAAACAGGGGTCGATGGCCGGACTGCAGGTTGATAACCTTGTTCTTGGCTCATGTCAATTACAAGGCCGTTAAAAATAAAATAGTATATTCAAACTTTAGTAGTTGACAAATTCATACATGGGAGCACATGTTTCCGGTTTACCAAGCAAAACCAAAGAACTTTTAGCTATTTTTCAGATTTAAAAAGCCCACCAAAACGAAGCAATAAAAAGCCCACCAAAACCCACAGGGTACAGACTTTGTCGCCTATTGATAACCTTGTTCTTGGCTTTTTTTCAAATAACAATAAATATTAAAAATTTAGTTAATTGTCAAGTTTCAAAACAATATAAAATAGTATATTCAAACTTTAGTTTTTAGTCTGATTTGTAAATTCATACATGGGAGCACATGTTTAAAAACGGTTTACAAAACGTCAAGGGAAAACCAAAGAAATTTTAGCTATTTTTCAGATTTAAAAAGCCCACCAAAACGCCACTAAGGTGAAATTTTTTTGATAAAACTTGAGTTTCAAAGACTCCAGATCTATATGGCAAACACCACAGGGTACAGACTTTGTCCCTAACTAACTATATACCTTTTTGCACATTACCTCATAATTCATAGTTTGTCACACACATCCACAAGCATTTAGCTAAAAGCCCTTTTCAAAGAATACAAAACCTTTTTCTAGTCTCCACACCGCTTATTTTGACCCAAAAAACCAAGATGTATTTCAGAAAAACAAGCACCCTTTTGATCATTTTTGTTATCTGTGTGGCTATTTTAAGCCATGGTGGTGTTGAAGCAACAAGGGTGTTATCCGAGGATTTTGGCAATGCTAATAGCCTCGAGACAGGTTCCCCTATTTATGTGAAGGCAAAGGACATCATGGCATATTGGCTTCAAAGGTTGCTATACGTTTTTAGACCCCTTAAAATACAACCAGATTAACCTAGTTAATTAGCCAAGTGATTATTTAGTCAAATTAAACAAATCTAAGTTAATACAAATATATTATATCATTGTAAAACAGCGGAAATATAAAGAACACAACAATATGATAACCTAGGAAAACCAAACCGGTAAAAAATCGGGAGGATTTAACCTAACTGTCCTCAAGGTAAAACAAATCTACTATGAAAGAATTGAAGTTTATATAATAACGACTTAGACTACTAACATCTTATTGCTACCTCGAGTAGGAAACTTACTACCATGACCACGTGGCAGGTCCGAGTCCACGGACTACTTCTTTCTTGGATTCCCAAAAAGCACAAGCACCCCCGCTTATATATCTTTAAGCTCTTGAATCTGCAATTGAATTGATCACTAAGCTCTCGACATCAATTTTGAGATTTGGAACCTTAAGTGTATGTGAAGGCAAACACCTCTAGATCTCACAAAAGATTCACACACACAGCACAAAGAGTCACCTCAAAATGTGGCTAGGGTTTTCCCTTTTATACTTAAGACAAAACATAAAACCCTACATGTAAAACGGGCTTGGACCGAGTTGGAAAATTCTACCGAAAAACAATCTGCATGAACTTCGATCGATCGAGTCTAATTTTCGATCGATCGAGCCAAGTAGATTTACATAGTAAATCCTGCAATACACTCGATTCCAACTTTACACTTAAACACACTTTGAGCAAATCTAAAATAAGACTAAACGTTTTGATCATAGTTTGCCAACATTACAAAATGAAGTTCTAATACATTTAAACCTAAAGTCTTAGAACCCAACAGATTTATAGCGGACAAAGCCCTGGAGAGGGTCACTAATTGATTCAAGTTGTGAAATAGAAATGTCTTATACAAATATACCCAAAAAAGAATACATTGTTTTTGTGTTTCTTTTTTACTTTATTTTTTATTCTTCTTCTTGGTCCAATGGACTGTAGCTTTTGCTAAAATAGCTAGAAGAGTACGAAAAAATGTAAATGAAAAATAAAATTCATTTTATTCAATCAAGTTCATTACCCATTATTCTAATATACACAAATAATTTCAACTTCGAAATTGCATGCTACAAATTCAGTACTATATGGTACTCAATTAGAAATGAACGCGTTGAATGTTAGGACTCTGATTGGGGTGCATTGCTATATGGTGCAGCTATGGCTAGGTAGTACAAAGAAGGGTGCTTGTGTGGTGCAAGGAAGTGTTTTGTTGTGTTGTTTGTGTGGGCGGGGCGGTGGAAGGCTTGTACATACAGAGAGGCAAAGAGGCGGGGGATGCTTGTACAGAGTTAGTTACAAGTAGTTGATTAATTGTTGATGCATTAAGAGTTGTAGTTAGTTAGTTAGTTAGTTAGTTAGTTAAGGCTGAGATGTGTTGGACCTTGTTAGTTAGTAAGTAGGATATAAAGTTCACTTCAAATTGTAATATGATTTCCATTGATGAATAATACAATTGAATAGCTATTTGTGAAATGCTATTGGAGGTTGGTTCCCTCGAAGAATCCATGGAGGCCTAGTTCCCTTGAAGAACTACAAAATTGAGAGTAACAAAATTTAATTTGTTGAGTCCTATCAATTTGGTATGCCTAGTTCCCTCGAAGAACTACAAGATTGAGAGTAACATAATTTAATTCAATTGAGTCCTATCAATTTAGTATCAGAGCTTGTTCAATTATGGTGCAAGAAACTAGATACTCTCTTTTGATCGAGACCAATTCATTGGTTCAACAGAGATTTGATGATCATGCCTGTACCAAGGAGATGATGTCACGAAGGTTAGAAGCTTTGGACAACAACTTCAGAGGCTTGCAAGTTGTGTTGGAAGAGAGACTTCCAATAGTGCAATAATGAAATGGCCCACAAGAAGGTCCCGCTTCTCAACCAAACCATCCTGAAGCAGAGGTGCTGCCACACCATCCTCATCCAAGACCTAAAGTAGGTACTCTAATTCCTAAGCCTATTAGGTTGGAGTTCTCTAGATTTAGTGGATGTGATCTTTTTGCTTGGATTTCTAGAGTTGTCCAATTCTTTATATATTATGAAATTATTGAGGAAGAGAGGATTTCGAATGCTTCTTATCATCTTGATGATGAGGCATTGATTTGGTTCCAAGATTGTGAAAGATCATTGGATTCTTGGGAAACATTTGTTAGGGCCATTCAAGTCGGGTTTGGACCTTCATCATATGATGATCCTATGGAAACCTTGACTATGTTGAACTACCACCGTGGCTGCTTATAAGAGTCAATTTGAGATGTTGAGTAATAGAATTAGAAACTTACCTAAGTCTCATAAGCTCGATTGCTTCCTAAGTGGGTTGACGGATGAAATAAGGTTGGTTGTGAGAACATTGAGTGCTACTTTTGGTTTAGCCAAGATTCAAGAGGAATATTTGTTTACTTGCAAGAAGGTCTATAGGCCATTTCATGAGTCTAGCAAGATTAATTGGCAAGAATCACTAATGAAAAAGCATGACAAGAAAGTCAATCTTCAACCAAAGTACCTATACAAAAGATTACATCAACTCAGATTGAAAAGAGAAGGAAGAAGGGCCTTTGTTATTATTGTGATGAGAAATGGCAGCCTAAACACAAGTGCAAGGGTCTCAAACTATTCATGATTGATGAAGTACAAGATGTTAATCAAGTGGAAGTCAAAGTGGATGTTACTACAGATTTTTAGTTGGATCAAGCAGTTATTACCTTGTATGCATTGTTGGGCAGTCCTTCTCTAGGCACTATAAGAATACTTGGATCGATTAGAGGGCATTGGGTGGTGATTCTTTTGGATACTGGTACCTCTCACAATTTCCTTGATGCTATGTTGGTCAAGACTTTGCAATTAGTCATGATACTATTAAAATCTTAAAGGTTAAAGTGGCTAATAGTGACCTGATTAGAATCAAGAGAGAATGTAGGGACCTCCTGCTAAAAATGCAAGGCAATGAGTTCCATGTGAATTTGCATATGTTAACTCTAGGGGGATGTGATGTGGTGTTGGGAACTCAATGGCTTTGTACACTTGGCCTTGTCAATTGGGATTTCACATAAATGGTGATGGGGTTCATGTACCAAGACAAACAAATATGGTTTCGTGGTCTTAAGCCCACTGGTTCCTTGATTTAGGTTGCAAATGAATTCATTAAACGGCCAATCACTAAAGGATTGTTATTGCAAATTGTGTCCACCGAAGTTGCTAACAGGTCGAAGTTCCCTCAAAAGTGCTACCTTGCTTGAGGAGTATGCCGCTGTCATTGAGGAACCAAAGGGTTTATCTCCATGTAGAGGGCATGAACACTAGATTATCCTCAAACCAGGTACCCAACCAACCTGTCAAAGACCCTATAGGTATCAATACTCTCGAAAAACTGAAATTGAAAACATTGTTAGGGACTTACTTGAGTCCGGTTCAATTAGAAATAGCCAAAGTCCTTTTGCTTCACCTATGCTATTAATTAGGAAGGCAAAGTCCTTTTGCTTCACCTATGCTATTAATTAGTTCTCAAGGCGGATGGTAGTTGGAGGATGTGTGTAGATTATTGCAAATTAGTTGATTTTGATGCATCTTTAGTTTTTGAAAGGGTCCATTATGATCATTCTTACTTTAATTTTTTTTCTTGGACAATCATTGTGGCTTATTCCTCATTTCTTTTCCCCACCCTACTTGGCTTGAGGAATTGAAATCAAGTTATTCAAACAATGAAAGCCTTGAGAGGATTCTTAGGTTTAGCAAAGAAATCCTACAAACACTCCATACTAATCCAAGTGCCTTTGACATAAGTTCTAAGCATTTCAAGAATGGATTCTTGTTATACAAAGGTAAGATTTACTTTGGGAGGCTCTAATTGTGATCTAAAGCCTTGAAGGGTAAGAGTGTTCATTTATCCACTTATGGTGATGAGTTTGATTTTGTGCATGAAAGGGTCCATTATGATCCACTTTAGGTGGACATTCTAGTTACTTGAAGACTTTTCACAGGTGGTAAAAGGAATTGGTTTTGAAGGGAGTGAAGAAGGATTTGAAGAATTATTTAAAAGGATTGTGAGGGAGTGTTGATTTGCAATTATTTAAAGGAGGCTTATTGCTTTCCACAGTTAAGCCTTGAAGGTTAAGAATGTTCATTTTATCCACCTATGAGAAGGAATTATTGGCCCTTGTTATTGTTGTGCTTAATAGGGCGGATTTAGTTGATTCTGATGCATCTTCAATTTTTGAAAGGGTCCATTATGATCATTTTGACTTTAATTTTTTTTGCTTGGACAATCATTGTGGCTTATTCCTCATTTCTTTTCCCCATCCTACTTGGCTTGAGGAATTGAAATCAAGTTATTCAACTGATGCTAAGGTGCAAGCCATCCTACAAACACTTCATACTAATCCAAGTGTTCTTTGGCAAGTTCAACAAGAGAATGGACTCTTGTTATACAAAGGTAGGATTTACTTGGGATCTAATTGTGATCTAAAGCCTAAGGTGATGAGTTTGGTGCATGACAGTCCATTAGGTGGACGTTCTGGTTACTTGAAGACTTTTCATAAGGCTAAAAGGAATTGGTTTTGAAGGGAGTGAAGAAGGATATAAAGAATTATTTAAAAGGGTTGTGAGTTGTGCCAAAGGATCAAACATGAAACTAGTAAACCAGTTGGTTTGTTGCAACCCTTGGAGATTCCTCATACTCCTTGGTCTTCCATAAGCATGGGTTTTGTGGAAAGCTTACCTAAATCTCTGATGCATGATGTGGTGATGGTGGTGGTGGACAGACTCACTAAGTATGTTCATTTCATTCCACTGTCCCACCCTTACACTGTAGTCAAGGTGACTACCTTGTTCTTGAATCACATTCTCAAGCTACATGGGCTGCCTACTTCTATAGTGAGTGATAGGGATCTTGTGTTCACTTCAAGATTTTAGGAGGAGCTGTTTAGATTGCAAGGAGTGGACTTAGCTAGGTCCTCACCCTATCACCCTTAATCTGATGGTCGGTATAAGGTGGTTAACAGAAGTCTTTAGCAATATCTCAGGGCATTTGCAAGGGATAAGCCAAAACAGTGGGTGGAGTGGTTACCTTTAGCTGAGTTCTGGTTTAATACTAGCTACCATGCTACCACTAAAGTGACTCCTTTTGAAGCCCTTTATGGTTTTCAATCCCCTAAATTACTGGATTACATTCTTGGCCTCACTAAAGTCGTAGCTATGGATGAATTCTTATTGAATAGTCAACAGATTTTGGGCCTTCTCAAGAGCAACTTAGTGGTTGCTCAAGACAAAATGAAGTTGCAGGCTGACAAGCTTAGGCAATAGAGGAGCTTTGAGGTGGGTGATTGGGTTTTCCTAAGGCTAAAACCATTCAAACAACACTCCTTTCGATGGAACAAGGTGGGGGAAGTTAGCCCCTAAGTTCTTTGGACCTTTTCAAATTTTGTAGAAGATAGGGTCTGTGGCTTATAAACTTGATTTGCCTCCAACTTCAGGGGTCCATCTTGTGTTTCATGTTTCTTGCTTGAAGGCTAAGATTGGGCAAATAGTCACCCCAATTCCAACACTTCCACCAGTAGATGCTCAGGGCCATCTCACTACTGAACCAAAGGCTATTTTGCAACAAAGGCCATGTCAGCTAAGAAGATATAAGAATACTAATGAGGTTTTGGTTCAATGGGAAGGCTCATCTCCAGTGATGCAACTTGGGAATTTCTTCATAAATTGTAGAATCATTACCCTCACCTTGTGGGCAAGGTGCTTTAAAGGAGGGGATATTGTTAGGACTTTGATTAGGGTGCATTGGTATATGGTGCAGCTATGGCTAGGTAGTGCAGTGAAGGGTGCTTGTGTGGTGTAGGGAAGTGTGTTGTTGTGTGGGCGGTGCGGTGGAAGGCTTGTACATACAGAGAGGTAGAGAGGCAGGGGATGCTTGTACAAAGTTAGTTACAAGTTGTTGGTTAATTGTTGATGCATTAAGAGCTGCTTACTTAGTTAGTTAGTTCAGCCTGAGATGTGTTGTACCTTATTAGTTAGTAAGTAGGATATAAAGTTCACTTCAAATTGTAATATGATTTCCATTGATGAATAATACAATTGAATAACTATTCTTGAAATGCTATTGGAGGTTGATTCCCTTTAAGAATCCACAGAGGCCTAGTTCCCTTAAAGAACTACAAGATTGAGAGTAACAGAATTTAATTAAATTGAGTCCTATTATTAAAGAAGACAAAGGAAAAAATAGACAATAAATATGATTTATCCAAAATGATCAAAGAAAAGAGGTCAATATTATTGTTTTCCTCATAACTTTTTTTTTTTTTTAAATTTTTTTAAAGAGTTTCACAATTTATGGCGTTTGATTCTAATGATAGCTCTTTGTTATCGGACCAAGACACCAATCAATTTTTAGTGTAAGCGGGGATTGAATCTTAGATCTCTTATTTAACCATTAGAGACTTTACCAGTTGAGCTAATTAATTGGAACCCACAACTATTTTTTTCTCTTTCATTGAGAAGTGTTGTAATAATATTTTATTTTTTAAACGACCCAGGTCCCATATATAAAATTCTTTTTCTAATAGGTTAACACAATCTTGGTACCATGCATCATGTCTCTAATGGATTAAACTTTTGGTGAGGAAAATATACGATAATTGATATAAAGACAAAAAGACCATTGATATTATGAGTAAATTCTTCTTATCATGATTGTACTCAATAGGTCAATCTCTTTAATTTTCAAGTTAAACCATGCAACGAGATCTTTTGTTATGAAATTTGTAGATAATCACTCCTTTTAGTAAGAAACCATGCAACCATGCAATGAGACCTATGATTTCCAAATAAAAACTCTCAAAACAACCTCTTTCTATTTTCTTTTTCTTTTTCTTTTATTTTATTTATTTATAACTCTCTAAAGACCCTCCTGAAGGGGCGTCAATTGGCGGCATCCACAAAAATATGTACATCCCAACTAAGTTTTCCATTACACACTTATCTATTATTTGCCATTCTCAATCCATTTGTATTTGAATATCAAATATTTTTCTCTAACAGAAATGGAATAACTTGTTACATAAATTTTACAACTGTTAAATGTTATCTTCAAGTGGACTGTTGGTAATGTGGTGGACTACTTAGTACCCATTTGTATTTGATACTTGTATTTATATAAATGAAATCAACTAAAAATATAAGACTATTATTCTAAGAGCTCTTAATGAGAAATAAGAATAGTCTAGAGCGCTTGAGAATTGAGTTTGAATTGGAGAGATTTTTAGTGAGAAAATGAGGGAAATATAAGGGCATTTATAGAATTTAGGATACTTAAAAAGAAATTTAAAAGAGGCAAGAATAATATTTAATTAACTTTCGACATACTTTTTTCATTTAAATATATATATATATATATATATATATATATATATATATATTGTATGTGTTTGAGATGTAAATTAATTTACTATAATCAGATTTCTATATTAAAGTTCCACTAATATTTCATTTTGAATTAATAAATAGAATAATTCATTTAATCTTTCTTGTGACATAATTGATCTCAAGTAAAATTTTATTAATTTTAATAAAATCTTCTTTTTGCATATTTAATTATAACAACTATTGTTAGTAATATTTTGTAAGCGATATAATGAGACCTTAATCTTCTCTCATCACATTTTAACAAGAAAATGCTTTCGTGTTTTGAATATTGTGGGGGACTTATTTTCCTCTCTTCATGTTTATATTTTTATTTATTTATTTTTGGGTGTTTATTTACTTTTGTTTTTGATACTATCTATCTTCATGTTTTAATAGATAATACATTCTTTTAGCCAATAAAGGGGGCTCTTAATATTTTTTTCTATGTGAAGTAATCTTAATTAAAATATCCACTATGTAAGATAAATAAGTAAATTATATTATATTAGTTTACAAATTTGGCCTTCTTTTATTTAAGAGCCTCATGGCACTCCATTACCTAAATGGCCTAATTAGTTAAGCCGACACCATATATAACATCCCGGAAATGAATCATTTGATTTTTTTCCCTACTGTATTTGAGGACATAAAAAAACGGCAAAATGCTTAAAAATCCAACACGCAACTAGGCGGTTTCTTAAAACACATCCATTCAAAATCAAAGAGCAAAGAACATGACTAGCGATGAAGTCCATTCAATTTTTCTGAACCTTTAATTGGACTGAATTAACAATTAAAGTCACTCATATGAAATTTCAGCTCTGCAATGAAGTAGAATGATCAATAGTTCCCTACACCAAAATTGACTTAATGGTTCATAACTTCATATATATCATGAAAATGGCAGTTCAAACTTTTAGCCGTTGACAAATTCGTACATGGGATCACATGTTTTTACTTTACCAAGCAAAACCAAAGTCCCTCATTGCTATTTTTCAGCCTTACGTGCATGTCCCTTTCAAAATTCCCTCGTCAACACGTAGCAATAAAAAGCCCACCAAAACCCACAGGGTACAGACTTTGGCGCCTATATATACCTTCACATAATTCATAGTTTGTCACATACATCTACAAGCATTTAGCTAAAAGCTCTTTTCAAAGAATACAAAACCTTTTTCTAGTCCCCACACCGCTTATTTTGACCCAAAAAACCAATATGAATTTCAGAAAAACAAGCACCCTTGTGATCATTTTTGTTATCTGTGTGTCTATTTTAGGCCGTGGTGGTGTTGAAGCAACAAGGGTGTTATCTGAGGATTTTGGCAATGCTAATAGCCTCGAGACAGGTTCCCCTATTTATGTGAAGGCAAAGGACATTATGGCGTATTGGCTTCAAAGGTTGCCAAGCGGACCAAGCCCTGGAGAGGGTCACTAATTGATTCAAGTTGTGAAATAGAAATGTGTTATACAAATATACCCAAAAAAGCATACATTGTTTTTGTGTTTCTTTTGTACTTTATTTTTTATTCTTTTTCTTGGTCCAGTTTACTGTAGCTTTTGCTAAAATAGCTAGAAGAATACGAAAAAATGTAAATGAAAAATAAAATTCATTTATACAATCAATTTCATAACCCATTCTTCTTCTTAGAAATGAACGCATTGAAGAAGACAAAGGAAACAATAAACAGTAAATATAATTTATCCAAAATGATCAATGAAATGAGATCAATATTATTGTTTTCCTCTTAACAAATTTTTTTTTTTTGAAGAAAGTTTCACAATTTATGGCGTTTACTTCTAATGATAACTTTTTATGATCATTAGACCAAGATACTAATTGGTTTTTAGTGTAAACGGAGATTGAACTTTAGATATCTTATTCAACCATCAGAGATTTTACCAGTTGAGCTAATTAACTGGAACCCACAGCTATTTTTTTTCTCTTTCATTGGGAAGTGTTGTAATAATATTTGTTTTTTTTTTTTTAATGGCCCAGGTCCCATATATATAATTCTTTTTCTAATAGGTTAACACAATCTCGTTACCATGCATCATGTCTCTAATGGATTAAACTTTTGGTGAGGAAAATATACGATAATTGATATAGAGACAAAAAGACCATTGATATTATGAGTAAATTCTTCGTATCATGACTATACTCAATAGGTCAATCTCTTTAATTTTCAAGTTAAACCATGCAACGAGATCTTTTTGTTATGACGTTTGTAGATCATCACTCCTTTTAGTAATAACCCATGCAACCATGCAATGAGATCTATGATTTCCAAATAAAAACTCTCAAAACAACCTCACTCTATTTTCTTTTTCTCTTTATTTATTTATTTTTTAAAATTTATATCTCTCTAAAGACCCTTCCGAAAGGGCGTCGATCAATCAAGTAAGTCAATTTTGTATTGTACCGGCCGTTACAATGGAATTTGTCGTATTGGTACCTGCACCAATACAAAAACAGGGTAGTTACGTTCTGGTTTAAATACTGGCCTTACCGGGTCGTTTCGGCTATCTTCGAGATTTATATCAAATTTCGGCCAATAAATTCATATCGGACCAAAACAAAATTCTTCAATTTCTCAAAGACAATGTTGAGAGAGAAAGAGAGAGAGAGAGAGAGAGAGAGAGAGAGAGAGAGAGAGAGAGAGAGAGAGAGAGAGAGAGAGAGAGAGAGAGAGTTGTAGTTGATCCGTTTTCAATGTCGTATGTTCTTCAATCTTCAAAGCATTCTCATTAGTTGTTATATAAATAATGTCATTTTGACACACCAAAAACCTACTTTACTATTTTACCACATCATTTTACAACATCTCATTTATCAGATGTTCTATTCTTCAATCCCATACATTAAAATAATATATACATCACATTAAAATATCATTAAAAAAAAAAAAAAAACTTCAAACAAGAATATATACTGCATAGCCCCCCACCACCACTACCCATAGCACACCACCACCACCACCGCCCATAGTAGCCCACCACCGACAACCACAACCAAAACCCAAAATCAACCAACCAACCCACAACCACCGACCACCATAGCTAAAATCCAAAATCAACCAAAACCTAAAATCAACCCACACCCACCGCCATAGCCCACCAACATCGGACATCACAATCCATGAAAATCAGCCCACCCACCGCCATAACCCACCAACATCAACCCATTACAACCCATGAAACTCAACCCACATCCACCAAAAAAAAAAAAAAAAAACCAAGGTGATCTAATCTGAGAGTGTGAGATGGACGGTGCTGCGTGGTGGACACCGATCTGCCCACACCGAACCCACCCACCACCGATCCGACCATCCGGAGCCACCCATTGCCCAACCCACCCATCAAACCATAGCCAAAAAAAAAAAAAAAAAAAAAAAACCACAGCTAGAGAGAGATCGGCGTGGAAGTGATGCGTCGGTGGGGGCATGGGTGTGGAAGAGAACTAATCTTTGAGGAAGAAAATATGAGGGGATGAGACTTGAGAGATAGGATCGGTGTTTGAGAAAAAAAAAAAAGGAGGAAGAGACTAACAGAGACTGTGAGAGATGAGAGAGAAAATAATAAAAAATTCATTAAAATCATAGCACATATATCCGTATGCTTTCATATTTAAGAGCGTCTTGTTCATGTGTGCCAAATTTTTTGAGATTTAGAACATCTCATGAGAGATGTTTTTTGGTGTTTGGTGTGCCAAATGCCAAATATCATGCAACAAAAAGAGAGATGTAGAGCATCTGTTTAGATCTGATCTATGTAGGGTAAATAGAAGATAATGAGAGAAGAGGAGTAGAAGACCAAATGTAGAGGGAAAGAGAGTGGAGGTAGGTGGCCGTTGTTGAAAATTAAATGAGGATAGCAACAAGATTAAAGAGTGACGGAGGGAGTATCACGTGTTTTTTTTTTTTTTTTTTTTTAAATAAAGAGCCTCACGTTTCAAATTTCTATTAGATGGTCAAATCCAAACAGTAGTTTTTATTTTTATTTTTAAATGGCATAAGCATTTGAAGTTCATTAGAGTTATTTCCATTGTTAGACAAATAAAAAACTATATATACCTATATAATATGGATTTTTCTTTTTTTATGAAATATACCGTATGGATTAAAAAAAAAAAAGGGATTTGGCTTTTTTTTTTTTTTTTTTTTTTTTTTTTTTTTTTTTTTTAAAAAAAAAAAAAAAAAAAAAACTTTACCCTTTTATTAAATATATTAATTTAAATATATAATATTTATATATAATGCGATAAACCTGAAACGGTACACCGGTATTGACCAATACCCAAAATATATTGTACCCCTGGCTGGCCAAACCGGTACAAACTCCAAAGACGGTATTAACTTCCTTGCGATCAATTGGTGGTGTCCACAAAAATATGTACATCCCAACTAAGTTTGCCATTACACACTTATCTATCATTTGCCATTCTCAATCCATTTGCATTTGAATATCAAATATTTTTCTCTAACAAAAATGGAATAACTTGTTACGTAAATTTTACAACTAATTGTTATCTGTTATCTTCAAGTGGACTGTTGGTAATGTGGTGGACTACTTAGTAGCCATTTGTATTTGATACTTGTATTTATATAAATGAAATCAACTAAAAATATAAGACTATTATTCTAAGAGCTCTTAATGAGAAATAAGAATAGTCTAGAGAGTTAGAGAATTGAGTTTGAATTTGAGAGATTTTTAGTGAGGAAAATGAGAGAATATAAGGGTATTTATAGAATGAAGGATACTTAAAAAGTGTAAGGACACAATTTGTAACGACCCATAATAATGTTGGGTTTGCACGTAAAAAGGCCCAAACAATATCATTTATAGAGCGTGGGTTTGAAAGGCTAGGCCTTGGTCACAAGACAGTAGTTTTTGTGGTGTTCATACATAATTAAATCGTGTTCGCCCTAGGAGTCTTTCTCCTGGAGGCGGGTTGGGAGGCTTTGGTTTTTGGCCATTTTTCCTAGTCTCTTCCTCTGGATGCTTACTTTTCCTTTTATACTAGCTTGTATCCCTTATCCAACGTCCACGTGTGGGTTCGATTTTCCAGGACTGATACTTGTCCCATCACCCCATACCTAGAGTGGTTGGGGTGGTTGTAAAAGCTCAAGAGTATGGCTTTGTTAGGTGCATAGTATTGAATGGCGATAAGGGCAGCTTTCCCTTTGTCCTTGGTCGTTATACTATCCAGCGTACCCTTCTCTATTGACCTAGATATTTTTAGATTTTTTCCCAAACTGTTTCTATACCATTTTTGCCCTTCCTTCCAGGGAGACCTCGGATATGCCGAGGATAGAATCATCCTCGGCTGTGTCTCAAGACTATTTGGACTTTTGTTACCTATCCTCGGTTTGGGCCTTGGGCCCCAATGTAAAAATGGGCCAGGGCCACAAATTATTGGACCCCACAATAGCCCCTCAAAATCTTGTTGTCCGACCTCTTGGTCGGAGAGGAGGGTTTTGGTAATGCCACTCCTTTATTGCGGTCTGCTTAGATCTGCCCTTCATCAATGTGGGTGTCTCTTCATCTATCCAGAAACATACCGGGCTACGAGACATTCCTTTGAAGTCATTCATGATGCGTTCTGCCGCTTCATTATCCGAAACGCGCCTTTAATGATTTCCCTTTACGAGACCATTTAAATTCGACGGTTATTGACGGCGTGGGGAAGTGGAGTGGGCATATTCTCGTTTACTGATTTTCTTGGAAATTTGGATAGATTAAATGCCTCCCGTTTTGCCCTTCATATAAGAAGGAAAGTAAGAGGTTACATCCCTTGCACAGAGACCCTTCAATCCTTTTAAAGTCTGAAAACCCTTAGCCTCCCCCAGAGTTTCCCTTATCCGCTCGCTTACACCTTGAATTGTGATACGTCCAAGATAGGAGCGGGAATGAAGAGACCATACGTCCAAGATAGAGTTTCCCAAAAATGCTACGTTCTTGTAAAGCTCAAAATGGCTCGGTCAGGGCGGGGATGGCAGAGACTCAAGATACTTCCCATCCTTCTTTCAGCCAAAATCAAGCGGGGGGCTCGTCGCGTCAAACTTTTGGCGCGACTAAGCCGAGGTCACCCATTATCAATACCAGCCGCTTTCTTATGAGCATAGCTAACATGACACCAGCGTGTTAGGAGTCAGGGCCGACGCAGGGACAAAGTATCCCCGCTTCTTCCTCTCTTCCTTCACTAGTGCCTCCTTTTGCCTCTCCTTCTTCTTCTTTCCCATCACTAGATCCATCCTGGTACTTTTCCTTCTTCCTCTTCTTCCTCTTCTTCTCCTCTCCCCCCAAGGAAGGTTCTCCTCTCAATATGGGTGCTACTAGGGCAGAATTTGGAAAGATTTGGGAGCAGAGCTTAAAAAGATTTATGGCTGTTTGCTTGTTTTGTGTTTTATTTATTTATTTATTTTTTTTTTTTTTGTTTTTGTAACTCGTTTTCTATATAGGCTTGTTTAAGCCCTTCATTGTATGCTGTAATACCTCTTTATATTAATAAAAGTCAACATTGCTCTATTTTGTACATTCTACCTCTTCTTTTTAAAATAATTATGCCATGAATAGATGTATTACCATATGAATTCTTTTCTATTTTTGTATTTTGAACGATGCTTAGGGCCGAAATCCCGATTAATAAAAAGACCTTGCTCTGTGCCTATTGAAACTATCCGGCACAACAATGCCGACTTGAACAAATGATGTTTAGGGAAAAAGCCTTTGTTTGAGAGAAAGATGTAATTCTGTATTTATCGGGCTATTCGGCCCGATAATGCCGTCCTAAAAAAAAAGCAATACTTAGGGCTGAAAACCCTGCTAAGGAAAAGGTGTTAAGAAAAAGATGTTACTACGAACTGATGAGAGCTGTTCGGCACAATAATGTCAACTCAAACAAATGATACTTAGGGTCGAAACCCTTGCTAAGAAAAAGATATCTTTATGAACTTATTAGAGGTATCGTGTACAATAAGACCGACCTGAAAATGGGTGGTATACCCTAAACTTGAACGAGGCGATGGCTGAATGCTTGACGCCATGTAGGAAGTAATCATCCGAGGATATATAACCCAAAATGTGCAACCCCGTAGGTCGCCGAGTAATAAGGCATTTCGCCATCTTCCTAATAGCTTTCATAGCCTTAACCTTTTCTGGTATTTGGACCGAGGACTGAGCGACTTGGAATTCTTCTTAAGTAGCTGACTTTTCCATAGGTTTGAGTCCGAGGACCATGCAATACCTTGGTTCTGTCAAAAACTTGATTTCTAAGTAGTTGGGGGAATTAACCCCTTGATTTCTAAGTAGTTGGGGGGACCTTGGTTTTAGGGGATTAGCTCCTCGGCCAAGCCCCTAGAACCATCCGTCTTTGACGCTACGAAGCGCAGCCCCTAGTGAAGAAACATAGCCCCTAGTGGAACTTTATGCTAGAACACTACAACCGGTTGTTAGAAATGACAAGGGGACGGTCTCGACCTATTGCCTATGCCAAGACACAAGCATTCCCACAGACGGCGCCAATTGTAAGGACACAATTTGTAACGACCCATAATAATGTTGGGTTCGCACGTAAAAAGGCCCAAACAATATCATTTATAGAGCGTGAGTTTGAAAGGCTAGGCCTTGGTCACAAGACAGTAGTTTTCCGTGATGTTCATACATAATTAAATCGTGTTCGCCCTAGGAGTCTTTCTCTTGGAGGAGGGTTGGGAGGCTTTGGTTTTTGGCCATTTTTCCCAGCCTCTTCCTCCGGATGCTTACTTTTTCTTTTATACTAGCCTATATCCCTTATCCAACGTCCAAGTGTGGGTTCGACTTTCCAGGACTGATACTTGTCCCATCAGCCCATACCCAGAGTGGTTGGGGGTGGTTGTAAAAGCTCAAGAGTATGGCTCTGTCAAGTGCGAGTATTGAATGGCGATAAGGGCAGCTTTCCCTTTGTTCTTGGTCGTTATACTATCCAAATGTATCCTTTTCTATTGACCTAGATATTTTTAGATTTTTTCCCAAACTGTTTCTATACCATTTTTGCCATTCCTTCCAGGGAGACCTCGGATATGCCGAGGACAGAATCATCCTCGATTGTGTCTCAAGATTATTTGGACTTTTGTTACCTATCCTCGGCTCGGGCCTTGGGCCCCAATGTAAAAATGGGCTAGGGCCACAAATTATTGGACCCCACAAAAAGAAATTAAAAAAAGGAGTGGATAATATTTATTTAACTTTCAACATAATTTTTTTCATTTAAAATTTATTTTTTTTTGTGTTTGAGATGTAAATTAATTTTCTAATTAGATTTCTATATTCAAGTTCCACTAATATTTTATTTTGAATTGATAATATGAATAATTCATTTAATCTTTCTTGTGACATAATTGATCCTAAATAAAATTTTATTAATTTTAAGAAAATCTTCTTTTTGCACATTTAATTATAACAACAATTGTTAGTAATATGCCTTTTGTGTTTTGAATATTGTGGGGGACTTATTTTCCTCTCTTCATGTTTATTTATTTATTATTATTATTTTTTGTGTTTATTTACTTTTGTTTTTGATACTATCTATCTTCACGTTTTAATAGATAATGCATTCTTTTAGCCAATAAAGAGGGCTCTTAATATATTTTTTTCGAGGTGAATTAATTTTAATTAAAATATCCACAATGTAAGATAAATAAGTAAATTATATTATATATTAGTTAATAAAGTTGGCCTTCTTTTATTTAAGAGCCTCGCTCATGGCACTCCATTACCTAAATGGCCTAAATAGTTAAGCCGACACTGTATATAACATCCCGGAAATGAATCATTTGATATATATATATATATATATTTTTTTTTTTTCCTATTGTATTTTAGGACATAAAAAAACGGCAAAATGCTTAAAAATCCAACACGCAACTAGGTGTTTTCTTAAAACGCATATCCATTCAAAATCAAGGAGCAAATAACATGACTAGCGATGAAGTCCATTCAATTTTTCTGAACCTCGGACTGAATTAACAATTAAAGTCACTCACATCAAATTTCAGCTCTGCCGTGAAGTAGAATGACCAATAGTTCCCTACACCAATATTGACTTAATGGTTTATAACTTCATACATGGAATAATATATTCAAACTTTTAGCCGTTGACAAATTCGTACATGGAATCACATGTTTCCACTTTACCAAGCAAAACCAAAGTCCCTCATCGTAATTTTATAACGTGCATGACCCACTCTCAAAAAGAAAAAGAAAAGGTGCATAACCCTTTCAAAATGCCCTCGTCAACACAACACGTAGCTCTAAAAAGCCCACCAAAACCCACACAGGGAACAGACTCTAGCGCCATATATATACCTTCACATAATTCATAGTTTGTCACACACATTCACAAGCATTTAGCTGAAAGCTCTTGTTAAAGAATACAAAACCTTTTTGTAGTTCCCACACCGCTTATTTTGACCAAAAAACACCAAGATGAATTTCAGAAATACAAGCACCCTTTTGATCATTTTTGTTATCTGTGTGGCCATTTTAAGCCATGGTCGTGTTGAAGCAACAAGGGTGTTATCTGAGGATTTTGGCAATGCTAATAGCCTCCAGACAGATTCCCCAATTTATGTGAAGGCAAAGGACATCATGTCGTATTGGCTTCAAAGGTTGCCATCGGGACCTAGTCCTGGTGGTGAAGGTCACTAGTTCATTCAAGTTGTGAAATAGAAAAGTATTATACAGATTTACCCCAAAAAAATATATACATACATTGGTTTTGTGTTTCTTTAATACTTTTATTTTTATTCTTTTTCTTGGCCCAGATATACCGTAGCGTCTTCTAAAATAGCTAGAAGAATTTGAAACAATGTAAATGAAAAATAAAATTCATTTATTCAATCAAGTTTATAAACCATTCTTTCTTCTTCTCTTCCTCCTCCTCCTCCTCCTTCTTCTTCTTTTTTGTCCTCGGAATCCACAGGCATGCATATATATACTAAATATACACATAAATAATTTCAATTTCGAAATTGCATGGGACAGATTCAGTACTATACGGCACTCAGTTATAAATGAACGCGTTGAAGAAGACAAAGGAAATAATAAACAATATATATGATTCATCCAAAATGATCAAAGAAAAAGAAATCAATATTTTTCTTTTCCTTTAACTATTTTTTACTCTTTCTTTGGGAAGCGTTTTAATAATTTTTGTTTCTTTTAACGACCCAGGTCCCATATATAACAAAGAGGCAAGGGGACAAGGGATCACTTTGCCTACCATTCTCCCCATTTAGAGAAATTGGGAATCTCGGGTTTGTGATGCATTCCTTCACCCAATCAACATATTTATTGGGAGGGAATCTAGTTAAGATAAAGCACATTAGTATGAAGTTTTCTCTACTGAATCGTATGCTTTCCTTAGATCATCTTTAATGGCACATCTTGGTTGACCCATGCTTTTTTAGTAATGCTTCAAAAGTTCATGAGCCAATAGAATATCTTCAGAAATATGCCGATTACATTTAATAAGTGCTCATTGGTTTGAGCTTATTAGATACCCAAGGTAGCATCTCAACCTATTAGCTAGTATTTTAGCATCTCAACCTATTAGGCCTATTAACAAATAAAAGGCCTAAAGTATTATGCAAATAGAGGAGTTAGTGACCTCAAGAACAAAAGTAGAGCATTAGTATCAAGTGTGCTAAATGCTAAATCTTTAGCATGTAGTACACTAAATACAAAAAACCATACTTCGTGAGGAGTGCTAAATCCCAAAATTTTTAACAACATGCTATAGTATACGTCTACTTGTAGAAGGGTATTGTAGCATGTTGTAAACAAAACATATTCTTTTTTAATACAAATTTTCTCTCCCCTTTCAAACTCTATCATTTGCCTCTAATCACTTTCTTCCTCTATCACTCATTCTCACACTCCCTCCTCTCTCACCCACTCTCACTACGTTCTCTTTCCAAAGAGAAACCTTGACATCCACCATTGCTAATTTTGGGGTCTATTTTGGCGGTTTCAAAGGGGTTTTTGGTATGTTGGGAAATTTAGACACTGGTTAATAAAATTAACAAATTTTAAACCTAAATTGTTAATTAGATGTATTATGAATAAAGCTTATTCAAATAAACAAACATCAATATCAAGTCAAAATCATGCACAGTGGAATAGATTAAATAAGACAAGATATGATGAACTAGGAAAACCAATGAAACAAGAATATCTTCAAAAATATGCCGATTACATTTGATAAGTGCTTATTGGTTTGAGCTTATTAGATACCCAAGGTAGCATCTCAACCTATTAGCTAGTATTTTAGCATCTCAACCTATTAGGCCTATTAACAAATAATAGGCCTAAAGTATTATGCAAATAGAGGAGTTAGTGACTTCAGGAACAAAAGTAGAGAACTAGCATCAAGTGTGCTAAATGCTAAATCTTTAGCATTTAGCACCCCAAATACAAAAGACCATACTTCATGAGGAGTGCTAAATCCCAATTTTTTTTTTTCAACATGTTGATTTTTATTGATACTTCTACTAGTAGAAGGGTATTGTAGCATGTTGTAAACAAAACATATTCTTTTTTAATTCAAATTTTCTCCCCCCTTTCAAACTCTATCATTTGCCTCTAATCACTTTCTTCCTCTCTCACTCATTCTCACTCTCCCTCCTCTCTCACTCACTCTCACTTCGTTCTCTCTCAATTACAAACCTTGACATCCACCATTGCTAATTTTGAGGTCTATTTTGGCGGTTTCAAAGAGGTTTAGGTATGTTGGGAAATTTAGATCCCAGTTGATAGAATTAACTAGTTTCAAACCCAAGTTGTTAATTAGATGTATTATGAATAAAGCTTATTCAAATAAACAAACATCAATATCAAGTCAAAATCATGCACAACGGAATAGAGTAAATAAGACAAGATATGATAAACTAGGAAAACTAATGAAACAAACTAGTTTCATTGGAACCACCCATAATCACAATTGGAACCACCAATTGACTTCAAGAACCTCTGGAAGTTTTTCCTCACAGTAGCAAGTTTGTGGGGGTTGCTACCATTTCAACTTCTTCACTAGTAGAATCTTCAAATCTACTTTGATACTCTTTGGTTTGGTGAAATAGAGAAAACTTGGTTACAAAATTCCAGCTGCATAAACTAAGTGTTTCTCTATCTGAAAAGCCTTCTAATAGATGGCTTATGATGTCCTTTAAATACCAATTCAAACGGATCTTAATTTGAGCTTCAAACGAATAAGTTATGAGCTTTTTAAAGAGTTGATTTTTATTGATCATCGACACTTGATCGATCAAGTTGCTATTGACCTTGTGTCGAAAACAAAATCTCAATAGAACGAGCTTATGTCTGGGAGGTAGTAAGTTTCTAGCTTCTATTGATAGGCATCAAGTTTCTATTGAGCTACTATCAAAGTACATGTTGAAAATGTGTTTTTCTTGACCTTTTCTTGAGCAAACTTTGTGTCTTAAACTTGGTCTTCAATTACAACTTTAAGACACATCAAAACTCAATAGAAAACATATAATTTGGCATGGTTTGACAATACCAAAACACATGACCCTAACAATCTCTCCCTTTGTCAATTCATGACAAAACCTCAAGTACAAAAGCCCATTACAATTATAATGCAAATACAATGAATGAACCTATATTCAAATAAACTAGCCTATCTAAAAATAACTAGTCCCGAGAAACCATAGCTCAAACTAGGATTAATTGTTTTAATTGGCTCCATACTTGTTTTTTATCAAAGCACATAACAAATATGTTATATGCACCATGTGGAAAACAATGACAAATAATAAACAAGTAAATTGTATTTTGTCATAGGATATGCCAATTACATACAAATGTGAACCTAACAATCTCCCATTTTTTTGGCAATTAACACAAAAACACAAGAGTATATTGAATATCCTAGAATACATTCTACTCAAGATTACAAAAAATGAGCCTAGTCCAAAAGATCTGAACCTTGGAAGTTGCTACAAGAAGGAGGCTTGTAATCTTAATTTGGCTTTAACTTGTCTTTCCTAAAAGGCACTAAACAAGACGCATCAAGGTACCATATGTGAAATATAGACAAGTTATATAAACTAGAAACATGTGTATAAAGTGTGAAAAGAAACAACACATGTGAGATAAAGAGTGGAACACATTCATCATCATCATATATAGAAACAACACATGATGTATGTAAATGGTTGCAAAACCAAAAGATACACAACACAAAATATATCATTATGAAAGTGTATCAAACTAATTCTCCCCCTAAGTTAGTTAGATCAAAAAATTTCTTTCCTTTAACATGAAGTTCTCCCCTTAAATCTATTACTCCCCTTGAGGAATGACATTCGGATCTCAAATTTCTCCCCCTTTTTGACACGATGTCAAAGGGCATAGAAAGCTAAAAAACTTGACCAAAGACGACTCGCGAAAACCGACATAAAGAGAACAAGAAGAACAAGGAACCATAAGCCTACAAGAAAAACATGACAACAAGATGCTATAGATACAAAGGGAATAAAAAAATGCAAAACATGAAAAACATATGAAATGCATGAAAAAGGAGCACTAACTATCGAGAGGTATCGGGGGAGGTGTTGAGGATGATGTTGATAGATCGACACATGTATCAAACAACAGAAGGTTGAGAAAAGAGCTTGACAGGTTGGGGTGGTATCAAGATGCTTAAAACATGAATTTTCATGCAAGGGCAATATGAAATATATGAAATAATAAAAACTCAACACAATGAACCAACCCAAATTAAGGGGGGAAAAAAAACATGTGAATGAACAACTCAAAGCTCAAAACTCCAAAAATGTTTTTGAAGCAAAAACATTTTAAACTTCTTGTAACTTTAAATGGCCAAATCACATTGTACCTGTATAATAGTATCAAGAGTAGCAAAGAATTACGTGTTGTGTGTGAAACCTTTGCAAGAAAGCATAAGTGTCTCATCATATGAGAATAATGATATAAGAGAATCAAGAACACTCACACACAATCATAACTATTTAATGGGGACCATCATTGTTGAGGTACATCATATAACTCACATGTCTCCTAGAAATACGTTTTGCATCATAGTTAAAAACATTTTGATTCTTTTTCCTTTTAATGTTCTTTGCATATGTTTCTTTTAAGTAAAAAGGCATATCATGCATGGGCATATAAGAGAGAAAATAAAATACCCAATTATGTTAGCCAAACATTTTTTTTTTTTGTGCAAGTGCTACACCTTATCGAGCACAGCTTTTATGAGTTGCACAGAGATGTTTTATGATTGAAAAGATATAGTGATTAGATGGTTATTTATGCCTTTCTTTTAGGATTTTTAGTCATGCCCGTCAAAAAAGTGATATAGTTATTAATGATAAAAGATTAACCAAATCATACAAATCACATAACGAGCCATAAAGCTCACATTGCTTAGTTGTGCATGGATATTCTCATCTAAGTTATAAGAGATACAAAGTTAAGAAACCTTGTTTCAATAGCCATACAAAGTGATAGCCCACAAACTGAATGACCCCTTGTAATAGAAATTAATTAATTAATTAGCCAAGTTATTAATTAATCAATTTATCATGCAAATGCGTGGTAACACAAACAAATCACCAATAAACTAATTATGCAGCGGAAAATAAATAACATGGTGATTTGTTTACGAATGGGGAAAACCTAACGGCAAAAACCCCACCAGGTGATTTTCAGGTCACCACTCCCGAAACTCCATTATTATCATAACAAGCGGTTAGAAGTAAAGGAATCCAAGTACCTTACCAACCTACAGTTGAACCTTTACCCCAATACCTAATTGGACTTGTTTTGTAGTGACAGTTCCCCTTTCGGATGCATGACTCCTAGTACGTGACTAACCAATTGCGCGGATCCCAAGATCGTGACTTCAATCACCAACTAAGAATGTTGTTGGTTGCAAAGTTCTTCAGTTCATCTAAATGATGAAGATCAAGAAGATGCTTGGTCACAAAACCCTACGGTGCACATATACAGCAACTTCTTCAAGAGAAAGAGATGAACTAGGGCAATAATTTTGTCTCCGGTCACAATTTGCTTGAACAGAGTTTGCTCAAAACTTGTGAACACTTTAACGGCCCTTAAACTGATCCTTTTATATGTCTAGGGTTAGGAGAAAAGAAAACCTAAAGACACATTCACGAATCCCAAGAAAATCAGATTGGAATTCTGAAAATCTTAAATCTCGACAGATAACAGTGTCGAAAGCGGTGTCGAGAAGGTGTCGAGCACACCAAATGTAGAATAGCTTCCTTAAGCTCGATAGATGCAGCTGTCAAGCTTTAATGATTTTGCACTCTAAACTTGTTTTCTTAAACAAACTTGAAGGCTTCAATACTTGATCTTGAAACAAGGTTCCTTGAAGTATTTAAAGACATCCTAAATTTACCTAAATACAAGTAAAGTGCGTTTTGTCAAAGGATAAGCCAATTACATAAAATCATGACATATGTTCTTAACAAGTGAAACACATATGTCCTAACATAAAGGTACACAAGTACTTGTATACACATACACATCTTGTTTTTGTATTTTTCAAAAAATTTCATTTTTCATTTTTTTTTTTCTTGAAAGTAATAAAAGAAAAAAATACAAAACAATGCAATGCATGAAAGCGTGATTCCAAAAATTAATAAGAAATCAAGCATGAAAGTCCTACTTTAGATAGAAAGAATTAAAGCAAATGACAGACAGATAGACAACTAAGTCTTAGACTTCTTTATCACCCACACAGCATGAGTCTTTAGCCGTGAAGATGAAAAAACACGTGTCTTAGTATGTCTCTTGAAGGACATTGAGGAATTAGAATTCTCCTAAAATTGAGTTAAAAAGTTCAAAACTTTTAATAACTTACCAAGAATAGGTATAGAGCCTTTAGACAAAGGATGAGACCTATTAGATACTCACTTATGAGGGAACAACTTAAAACAATTAGGGTGAGTGTGACCAAAAGCACCATAATGGTGATTGTAAGGTTGATTTTAATCAACCATGTGTTGGCTTTATTCCGTGACAAATTTGCTTGTAATACAATACTTAGAAACCCCGTATTTAGGTGGGAATCATGTAAGGGTAGTGTGTGAGAGAGTGTGAAGAAATGCTCAAGATTGCGCAGTGAAGCAAGGACGAGCGGCTGGATCTCGCGGGAGGCTCGTGGCTTGCAAGCCGCCAAAAGCCGCACACGTGCAGAGCATGCGGGGGAGCTGAACAGCCATGCTAGCCGGAGCACTACAGGACAAAAATCCAGATCGGCCATTTAGTTAGCTCGCGGCTTGAACTCGCGACTCGGTCAAGTCGCGAGGTCAAGTCGCCAGCCAACCCCGTTTTGGAAAAACTAACTCTTCACATTCCATACTCTTCACATTCCATTCTCACACTAGTATAAATACCCCTCATTCCCACAAAATATGTGTGGCCATTCAGAAAGAAAAACCCTAAGAGAGGTTTCTTAAAAATACCCACCTAATTAGAGAGAGCTACTCATTCTTAGAGAGAAATTTTTGTAGTCTTTTCTCATTCCCTCTCTCATTGTTAAACCTATTGAGAGGGAATGAGAAGAGACTACACTATCCAATTTCTATCCAAACACTATCCACACCCATTTAGAGTGTTGAGTGTTTTTGGAGCTTTGGGAAGTATTGAAAGATGCCAAGGATGGCGGATGCTATGGATTATAACGGAATCCGGTAAGCTAAAAAAGAAAAAGGTTCGACGCAACCTCGTTGGAGCAAGAAGCTTGGAGGGCTTAGGTACATTGGGTAGATTAAGCTTGGAGGGTCTATTACTGTTCATGTATCCTAACTACATTTTCTAGTGGATTATTGACTGCTTGGAGGGCGGCGGAGAGGTTTTACACCGTGGGCTTCGGTTTCCTCTTTGATAACACATCGTGTGTTGTCCTTGTGTTTGCATCTCTCTCCCTTTAATCTTTGCATTTTATTTTCTGCTGTGGTTGTGATTTTAATTTGGCTTAGATAGTTTTCCAATTCTTTTTTATAGCTTTTGTTCATTTTCCGCACACTAGTTGTTTGACATAAAGCTTGAATTGGTTAATTTGTATATTGGAGGTCTAAACGTTCAAATGTGTTTTTTACACTATTTGAACTTTCAGTGACAAATATGAGTAGTTTTAGAACTAATAGGCTTACTAAAAGGAGGTCGAACTTAGAGGTTGATAGAGACCTTAACTTAGGACATTAACAAAAAAATATGACAATGATGACAAGTGAGGACAAATTCAGATTCTTTATTCAACTTGGGAGGAGTTTTTGATATAGGTTTAGAAACTTCAACATTACATCATATTTTCTACCATTGTCTATCATAGCAATATTAGCATTCAACTCTTCATTATTCCTTTTAAATGGAGGAATATAAAAACCTTTTTCTTTTAAGTTAGGCTTAACAACAAGTTTGGCACTAGTTAATTTTTCAACTTCAGCTTTGGATTCAACTAGTTGCTCTTCCAAACTCTTAATTTTGTCCACCGGAGATGAAAATTGATTTTTTGAATTCTCATTCAAATTATTGGCTTCATCCAATTTTGCAATCAATTCATCTTTTTTAAGTTTGACCTTTTTAAATTTACCTTTTAATTTTGTAGATGTTTTAAGAGATTTCATACAAAATTTATAAAGCTTACAATAGGCATCTTGAATATCATCATCATCATTCAACACAAGATCATGCAAATCCAAACAATCAACAGTTTCTATAACTACGGGGGTTAAGGATCACACTCAGGAAATTAATCCAAGTAAAGTGTATCCATTTTGATACCACTTGTTAGGAAATTTAGACTTCAGTTGATAGAATTAACAAGTTTTAAACCCAAGTTTTCAATTAGATCTATTATGAATAAATCTTGTTCAAATAAACAAACATCAATATCAAGTCATTATGCACAACGGAATAGTAAATAAGATAAGGTATGATGATCTAGGAAAACTAATGAAACAAGCTAGTTTCACTATAAAAAAATCTGGGGGGAAACTTTCCCAAAAAGCAATCCACTATAATAAAGAGAAGTTTAAGATCTAGTGCAAAACTTTTTTCCTTAAACTCTATAATCCCAATAGATGAACTTACAAGAGAAACCTTTTACCTCTTTAGAACCTTTGAATTCTTCAATATATGAACGCTCCACCCACAATCACAATTGGAACCTCCAATTGATTTCAAGAACCTTTTGAAGGTTTTCCTCATAGTAACAAGTCTATGATGGTTGTTATGACTTCAACTTCTTCACCAATGGAATCTTCAGATCTACTTTGAAACTCTTTGGCTTTGTGAAATAGAAAAAACTTAATTATAAAACCCTAGCTGCATAAATAAAGTGTTTCTATATCTAAAAAGCCTTCTAATAGATGGCTTATAATGTTCTTTAAATACCGGTTCAAATGGATCTCAATTCGGGCTTCAAACGAATAAGTTATTGGCTTTTTCGCGTGCTGATTTTTGCTGATCCACGATGCTCGATCGATCGAGTTGCTATCGAGCTTGTGTCAAGAAAAAAATCTCAATAGATCGAGCTTGTGTCAAAAAGGCAGTAAGTTTCTAGCTTCTATTGAGCAAAATCAAGATGCTATCAAGGTACATGCTAAAAAAGTGCTGAAAATGTGTTTTTCTTGACATTTTCTTGAGCAAACTTTATGTCTTAAACTTGGTCTTCAATTACAACTTTAAGACACATCAAAATTCAATAAAAAACACATAATTGGGCAAGGTTTGACAATACCAAAATACATGACCCTAACAATCTCCCCTTTGTCAATCCATGACAAAACCTCAAGTACAAGAGTAAGCCCAATACAATAATAATCCGAATACAATGAATGAAACCATATTCAAATAAACTAACCTATCTAAAAACAACCAGTCCCGAGAAACCATAGCATGATCTAGGATTGACTATTTTGATTGGCTTCATACCTATCTCATCCCGAAAGCACTTAACAAACATGTTATGCGCACCATGTGGAAAACAATAATAGATAATAAACAAGTACATTGCGTTTTGGCATAGGATAATAAACAAGTACATTGTGTTTTGTCATAGGATATGCTAGTTTCATACAAATGTGAACTCATGGTAGTTTTGGCTGGTGGTGGTTGGGTTTATTTGGGGTAGTGATTGGTGGTGGTGGGTTTGTGGATTCAGTAGGTTCTCATCTTGTGGTGGGTTCCTATCTCTCTCCCTTCTCACTTTTTCTTTGACTTGGTAGTGGATGGTCGTGGTTATGGGCTGGGCTATGGGTGGTGGGTTGTGTTGCGACTTATGATGGAATTGATTTTGATGGTGTTTTCAATGTGGTATTCTTTTTGGCAAATATCACAATGGTCGGTGGTAATAGGTGGATTTGGGTCAGGCCACAGTGGATGTGGGTTGTGGTCATGGAAGTGATAGTGAATGAAGGTTGTGGTCATGGAAGTGATAGTGAATGAAGGATGGGGAGAGAGAGAGAGAGAGAGAGAGAGAGAGAGAGAGAGAGAGAGAGAGAGAGAGAGAGAGAGAGAGAGAGAGAGAGAGAGAGAGAGAGGTTTTGAGTTTAGAGAAATTAAATAATTTTTTTTATAGGATGTTTATGTTATTTTAATGTGCTGTAATATTAAAACAGAACATTTGATGTAGGGTATATATTGTCAAATGTTGCATTAATGTAACATAAGTAGGTTTTTGTGTATTATATTAGCATTTGGCATAGCACAACTAATACCGGTGCTCATAGTAGAGTTTACATCCTTAAGCAATTTGCCCGAGCTGATGAAGGAGAAATTGCTTCAACAATACATAGCACTCATCACTATACGCTTGGCTTCTTTAAGGAATAACATAGTGAAGCCATCTAGACCTCGGGCTTTATCATTTTTCAGAGAAAATAATGTACTTTGAATCTCTTCTTCAGTGACTTCCATTTGCAACCTGCTCTTATTTGTTATCTTGCTTATCATGATGGATTCATTTAGGCTGGACTACGATCCAAAAAGCTTGATTATAATTAAGATGAAAGTTGACAAATGAGAGTGATCATTTATCCTCTTATCTGTAAACAAGCCGGCTCAATGAATTTTGGGATTAATACGAAAATTTTAAGTGTGGTCTTTAATATATATATATATATATATATATATAAATAATATTAAATAATATCCATTTAAATTTTGACATACTTTTTTTTTTTAAATTTAAAATCTATTTTTCTTAGGCTTGAAATGCGAATTTACTATATAGATTTTTATATTCAAGTTTCCCTTACATTTCTTTTTGAATTGATAATTTGAATAATTCACTTAATCTTTCTTGTGACAGTGTGAATTTTAAATAAGTGATATTCTAGCTGTAAGTGATATAATGAGACCTCTTCACATTTTAATAAAAAATGCTTTAGTGTTTTCAATATTGTGGGGGACTTAATTTCCTCTCTTAATGTTTATTTTTACCCTTTTTTTTTTTTTTTTTTTTTTTACTTTTGTTTTTGATACCATCTCTCTTCATGTTTTAATAGATAATGCATTCTTTTAGCCAATAAAGGGGCTTTTAATATTTTTTTTTTCTAGGTGAAGTAACCTTAATTAAAATATCCACTATGTGAGATAAATAAATAAATGATATTAATTATATTAGTTAACAAAGTTGGCCTTATTTTAGGTAATGGAGTACTCCGTTACCTAAATGGTCTTCCATTACTTAAATGGCCTATATAGTTAAGTCGAATATATATATATATATATATATATATATATATATATATATATATAGATAAAAACATTTCGGAAATGAGTTATTTGTTTGTTTGTTTTTTTTTTTTTTTTTTTTTTTTTTTTTTTTTTTTTTTAATGTATTTGAGGACATAAAAAAAAGGTACATATCAAACAAAGAAAAATGACCACCACCAAGTGTGGCCTAATAGGAGGAGTTTTTGAATTGTTTCATTTGGTAAGCGGTTTGAGCCATAACTCAACAAGATCCCGGTGGTACACATGATATTATCCATTGTAATCATGTGGTGTAGAGTCAATGAATTCACAACGGAGACCCATTTTTATATTCAAAAAAAAAAAAAAAAAAAAGCTTAAAAATCCAACACGCAACTAGGCGTTTTCTTAAACACATATCAATTCAAAATCAAGGATTAATGAACATGACTAGCAATGAAGTCCATTCAAATTTTCTCAGCCTTGGACTGAATAACAATTAAGAGTCACCCATATCAAATTTCAGCTCTACAATGGAGTAGAATGACCAGTAT
The DNA here is from genome assembly GCA_028216015.1 of Quercus dentata. Classification (NCBI taxonomy): domain Eukaryota; kingdom Viridiplantae; phylum Streptophyta; class Magnoliopsida; order Fagales; family Fagaceae; genus Quercus; species Quercus dentata. The sequence continues at coordinate 55,745,559 of CP116453.1, forward strand.
TTCTCTGCACCAATATTGACTTCTTGGCTCATGTCAATAACAAGGCCGTTAAGTTAAAAATAAAATAGTATATTCAAACTTTTAGTAGTTGACAAATTCATACATGGGAGCACATGTTTCCAGTTTACCAAGCAAAACCAAAGAACTTATAGCTATTTTTCAGACTTAACGTGCATGATCCTTTGAAAATTCCCTCGTCAACACGTGGCAATAAAAAGCCCACCAAAGCCCGCAGGGTACAGACTCTGGTGCCTATATATACCTTCACATAATTCATAGTTTGTCACACGCATCCACAAGCATTTAGCTAAAGATTCTTTCCAAAGAATACAAAACCTTTTTCTAGTCCGCACACCGCTTATTTTGACCCAAAAAACCAAGATGAATTTCAGAAATACAAGCACCCTTGTTATCATTTTTGTTATCTGTGTGGCTATTTTAAGCCATAGTGGTGTTGAAGCAACAAGGGTGTTATCTGAGGATTTTGGCGATGCTAATAGCTTCGAGACAGGTTCCCCTATTTATGTGAAGGCAAAGGACATCATGGCGTATTGGCTTCAAAGGTTGCCATCGGGACCTAGTCCTGGTGGTGAAGGTCACTAGTTCATTCAAGTTGTGAAATAGAAAAGTATTATACAGATTTACCCAAAAAAATTATATACATACATTGTTTTTGTGTTTCTTTAATACTTTTATTTTTATTCTTTTTCTTGGCCCAGATGTACCGTAGCTTCTTCTAAAATAGCTAGAAGAATACGAAAAAATGTAATTGAAAAATAAATTCATTTATTCAATCAAATTCATAACCCATTCTTCTTCTTCTCCTTCTTTTCTGACTTCTGTCCTCGCATCCACAGGCATGTATTGTATATACTAATATACACAAATAATTTCAACTTCGAAATTGCATGCTACAGATTCAGTACTATACGATACTCAGTTAGAAATGAACGCGTTGAAGAAAACAAAGGAAACAATACACAGTAAATATGATTTATCCAAAATGATAAGAGAAAAGAGATCAATATTATTGTTTTCCTCTTAACTTTTTTTTATTTTTTTATTTTTTAAGAGAGTTTCACAACTTATGATGCCTACTCCCGATGATAGCTCTTTATTATTAGATCAAAATACCAATAAATTTTTATTATAAGCAAGAATTGAATCTCAAATTTTTTATTCAACCATTAAAAATTTTACCAGTTGAGCTAATTAACTGAAACCCACAACTATTTTTTTCTCTTTCATTGGGAAGTGTTGTAATAATATTTGTTTTTTTAACGACCCAGGTCCCATATATATACTTCTTTTTCTAATAGGTTAACACAATCTCGGTACCATGCATCATGTCTCTAATGGATTAAACTTTTGGTGAGAAAAATATACAATAATTGATATAAAAACAAAAGACCATATTGATATCATGAGTAAATTCTTCGTATCATGACTGTACTCAACAGGTTAATCTCTTTAATTTTCAAGTTAAACCATACAACAAAATCTTTTTGTTATGACGTTTGTAGATTATCACTCCTTTTAGTAATAAACCATGCAACCATGCAATGAGATTTATGATTTCCAAATAAAAACTCTCAAAACAACCTCTTTCTATTTTCTTTTTCTTTTTTCTTATTTATTTATTTATTTCTCTCTAAAAACCCTTCCGAAGGGGCGTCAATTGGTGGTGTCCACAAAAATATGTACATCCCAACTAAGTTTTCCATTACACACTTATCTATCATTTGCCATTCTCAATCCGTTTGTATTCGAATATCAAATATTTTTCTCTAACAAAAATGGAATAACTTTTTACATAAATTTTACAACTAATTGTTAACTGTTATCTTCAAGTGGTGGACTATTGGTAATGTGGTAGACTACTTAGTACCCATTTGTATTTGATACTTGTACTACTTAGTACCCATTTGTATGTGATACTTGTATTTATATAAATGAAATCAACTTAAAATATAAGACCATTATTCTAAGAGCTCTTAATGAGAAATAAGAATAGTTTAGAGAGCTTGAGAATTGAGTTTGAATTTGAGAGATTTTTAGTGAGAAAATTAGAGAAATATAAGGGTATTTATAGAATTTAGGATACTTAAAAAGGAAATAAAAAAAGGCGTGAATAATATTTATTTAAGAAAATCTTCTTTTTGCATATTTAATTATAACAACTATTGTTAGTAATATTCTGTAAGCGAAATAATGAGACCTTAATCTTCTGTCATCAAATTTTAACAAAAAAATGCTTTCATGTTTTGAATATTGTGGGGGACTTATTTTCATCTCTTCATTTTTATTTATTATTTTGTATTTTTTTGTGTGTATTTATTTACTTTTGTTTTTGATACTGTCTCTGTTCACATTTTAATAGATAATGCATTCTTTTAGCCAATAAAGGGGGCTCTTAATTTTTTTTTTTTTAGGTGAAGTAATCTTAATTAAAATATCCACTATGTAAGATAAATAAGTAAATTATATTATATTAGTTAACAAAGTTGGCCTTCTTTTATTTAAGAACCTCATGGCACTCCATTACCTAAGTGGCCTAAATAGTTAAGCCGACACTATATATAACATCCTGGAAATGAATCATTTGATTTTTTTTCCTATTGTATTTGAGGACATAAAAAAAACGGCAAAATGCTTTAAAATCCAACACGCAACTAGGCGTTTTCTTAAAACACATATCCATTCAAAATTAAGGAGCAAATAACATGACTAGCGATGAAGTCCATTCAATTTTTCTGAACCTTGGACTGAATTAACAATTAAAGTCACTCATATCAAATTTCAGCACTGCAATGAAGTAGAATGACCAATCACCAATATTGACTTAATGGCAATGGCAGATCGAGGAATATATTTCAAAGGGATCATTAAAAATCTTAAAATAAAAAAATTTAATAAAAAAAGAACTTAAATATATCAAGTTATCGATAAAAAAAAAAAAAAAACAAATACATGAAGTTTTACAATTTCCTTCTACAAGTTTCCATATTTTAAAATTGTTATATGATAGTTTATTATCAATTGTTATTATCTATTTTCAAAATGGGTAGGTGTGACCATTTTATTTTGTTAAATTTGTATTACCATTTTTATTTTTATGCATTTGTCATTGTTTTTATAAAAATATTTTGAACTAATTGACAAAACTCAACTCATCGGCACTGTATTAACACACTCATTCATGTATAAATAATACACTAGGTATCTACTTAACCAATAAAAAGCTAAAACATCCCTAACTTTACTTTATTTTTTCTTGAATCACTAATTATAACTAAAAATTTTGGGATGCATTGATGTGAGTTTTTATTTGGTTTTGAATTGGATTAATATGTGATTAGGGTGTGCAGTAATATTTTTAAAAATATTTAAAACTAATAAAAATATATTATATAGGCCTATGTGCCGCCACCCCTGCTTAATGGTTCATAACTTCATATATTTCATAAACGACAAGGCAGTTAAAAATAAAATAATATATTCAAACATTTTTTTAGTGGGTTCAAACATTTTTAAAGTCTCTGATGGTTGAATAAGAGATCCGGGGTTCAATCCTCGCCTATACCAAAAACTGATTGGTGTCTTGGTCTGATGAAAATATCTAAAAAAACGGACGTCATAGATTGAAACTCTCTCAAAAAAAAAAAAAAAAACTTTTAGCCGTTGACAAATTCCTACATGGGATCACATGTTTTTACTTTTCCAAGCAAAACCAAAGTCCCTCATTGCTATTTTTCAGCCTTAACGTGCATGTCCCTTTCAAAATTCCCTCGTCAACACGTAGCAATAAAAGGCCCACCAAAACCCACAGGGTACAGACTTTGGCGCCTATATATACCTTCACATAATTCATAGTTTGTCACATACAACCACAAGCATTTAGCTAAAAGCTCTTTTCAAAGAATACAAAACCTTTTTCTAGTCCCCACACCACTTATTTTGACCCAAAAAATCAAGATGAATTTCAGAAATATAAGCACCCTTGTGATCATTTTTGTTATCTGTGTGGCTATTTTAAGCCGTGGTGGTGTTGAAGCAACAAGGGTGTTATCTGAGGATTTTGGCAATGCTAACAGCCTCCAGACAGATTCCCCTATTTATGTGAAGGCAAAGGACATCATGGCGTATTGGCTTCAAAGGTTGCCATCGGGACCTAGTCCTGGTGGTGAAGGTCACTAGTTCATTCAAGTTGTGAAATAGAAAAGTATTATACAGATTTACCCAAAAAAAATATATACATACATTGTTTTTGTGTTTCTTTAATACTTTTATTTTTATTCTTTTTCTTGGCCCAGATGTACCGTAGCTTCTTCTAAAATAGCTAGAAGAATTCGAAACAATGTAAATGAAAAATAAAATTCATTTATACAATCAAGTTTATAAACCATTCTTTCAACTTCTCTTCCTCCTCCTTCTTCTTTCTCTTTTTTGTCCTCGTAATCCACAGGCATGTATATACTAAATATACACAAATAATTTCAATTTCGAAATTGCATGGTACAGATTCAGTACTATACGGCACTCAGTTATAAATGAACGCGTTGAAGAAGACAAAGGAATAATAAACAATATATATGATTCATCCAAAATGATCAAACAAAAAGAAATCAACATTTTTCTTTTCCTTTAACTATATTTTACTCTTTCTTTGGGGAGCGTTTTAATAATTTTTGTTACTTTAACGACCCAGGTCCCATATATGTAACAAAGAGGCAAGAGGACAAGGGATCACTTTGTCTACCATTCTCCCCATTTAGAGAAATTGGGAATCTAGGGTTTGTGATGCATTCCTTCACCCAAATCAACATATTTATTGGGAGGGAATCTAGTTAAGAAAAAACACATTAGTATGAAGTTTTCTCTACTGAGTCGTATGTTTTCCTTAGATCATCTTTAATGGCACCTCTTGGTTGACCCATGCTTTTTTAGTAATGCTTCAAAAGTTCATGAGCCAATAGAATATCTTCAAAAATATGCGGACTACATATAATAAGTGCTCATTGGTTTGAGCTTATTAGATACCGAAGGTAGCATCTCAACCTATTAGCTAGTATTTTTGCAATTCATTTGTAAACTATCTATTAATAAATAATGGGCCTAAAATATTATGCAATAGAGGAGTTAGTGACCTTAGGAACAAAAGTAGAGCATTAGCATCAAGTGTGCTAAATGCTAAATTTTTAGCATTTAGCATACTAAATTCAAAAAATCATACTTTATGAGGTGTGATAAATCCCAATTTTTTTAACAACATGCTAATGTATATTTCTACTAGTAGAAGGGTATTTTGTAAACAAAACATATTCTTTTTTAATACAAATTTTCTCTCTCCTTTCAAACTCTATCATTTGCCTGTAATCACTTTCTTCCTCTCTCACTCATTCACGCTCTCCCTCCTCTATCACTCACTCTCACTACCTTCTCTCTCCAATACAAACCTTGACATCCACCATTGCTAATTTTGGGATTTTTTTTTTGGTGGTTTCAAAGGAGTTTTTGGTATGTTGGGAAATTTAGACCTTGGTTGATAGAATTAACAAATTTTAAACTCAAGTTGTTAATTAGATCTATTATAAATAAACCTTATTTAAATTAAAAAAAAAAAAAAAACCAATATCAAGTCAAAATCATGCACAACGGAATAGAGTAAATAAGACAAGATATGATGAACTTAGTTTCGTAGAAAAAAACCTGGGGGGAAACCTTCCCAAAAATCAATTCACTATAAGAAAGAGAAGTTTAAGATCTAGTACAACACCTTTGAAACTGGACTCTAAATCCCAAGAGATGAACTTACAGAAAAAACCTTCTCCACTTGAGAATCTCAAACTCTTCAATATATGAACGCTCCACCTACAATCACAATTAGAACCACCAATTGACTTCAAGAACCTCTTAAAGGTTTTCTTCATAGTAGCAAGTATGTGGGGGTTGCTACGACTTCAGCTTCTTCACCAATGGAATCTTTAGATCTACTTTGAAACTCTTTGGTTTGGTGAAATTTAGAAAACTTGGTTACAAAATCCTAGCCATATAAATTGAGTGTTTCACTATCTAAAACACCTTCTCATAAATGGCTTATAATGTCCTTTAAATACCAGTTCAAACAGATCTTAATTCGGGCTTAAAACGAATAAGTTATGTGTTTTTTCATGTTACTGATTTTTACCGATCGGCAATGCTCGATCGATTGAGGCTGCTATCGAGCTTGTGTCAAAAACAAAATCTCAATAGATTGAGCTTGTGTTGAGGAGGCAGTAAGTTTCTAGCTTCTATCAAGAGGTATCAAGCTTCTAACAAGTCGCTATCGAGATACATACTAAAAAAGTGCTAAAAATGTGTTTTTCTTGACATTTTCTTGAGCAAACTTTGTGTCTTAAACTTAGTCTTCAATTACAACTTTAAAACATATCAAAACTCAATAAAAAGACATAGAAATTGGCATGGTTTTACAATACCAAAACACATGACCCTAACAATCTCTCTCTTTGTCAATTCATGACAAAATCTCAAGTACAAGAGTAAGCCCAAGACAATTATAACCCAACTACAATGAATGAACCCATATTCAAATAAACTAGCCTATCTAAAAATAACTAGTCTTGAGAAACCATAGTACGAACCAATGTTATGAATACCGTTTCGGTGGCCGTTTCGGTTTGTTTATTGGAATGGAATATTTCGATCTTCGCTTATTTCGGCGTACCATTTTATATTGTTTCAGAATTACCCGCTAATATATATATATATATATATATATAATATATATATATATATATATATATATATATAATTACAATTATTTTGACACTAACTAATGAACTCAATAGAGAGGTTTGAAAAGAAATCTTAGTCAACTTATCCAAGTAGTTAGATGGTTTTTTTTTTTAAAAATAAAATCAGAATAATTAAATCAGAATAATTGGGTTTTTTTTTTTTTTTTTTTGTGTGTGTAAATAAACATGAATGTTGGGCATTATACAATATGAAGCTTCCAAGAAATTACCAATCCCACATGATTGTCTTTTCAATGGCTTCCTATTTCTACTTTTTATACTATTTCATATTTTTTTACTTATATTACGTTACTTGGATTGTGTGGTCAACTCAATAAAGCAAAACACTACCCCTTACTCTGCTAAAAGTCTAAAACGCCATCTCAAGTTCACTTCTCAAAGATCTTCTCAGCTGGGTTCTAATGGAGTCTTTGCAAAGGTTCTAACTTCTAAGAGGAAGCATACAGCCATACATAAATGATAAATCTCATTACCGTGAGCTTTTCTTGATTTTTTTTTTTTTTTTCTTATCTTCTTTTTCCTTTTGTTTTTTTCTTCTCACCTCCTCATCCTTCCTTTTATTTTTCCCCCTCACCATAGCTCATAAGATTTTTCCTTGTATTCTGTCAATTTTTTTCACATGAAACTCATTCCGACCGAATCCATAATTTCGGCCGGTATTTCCCGAATCACCCAAACGGCCGGAACACCTCGAAATGACCCGAAATTTGTTCCGAGGTGGAACAAGGGGGTATACCATTCTAGTTTACTTGCTGGAACGGTATTTTCCGGCCATTCCGACCAGAATGAAACGGAATTAATAACACTAGTATGAACTAGGATTGATTGTTTTGATTGGTTCAATAAATGTTTTTCCTGAAAGCACTTAACAAATATGTTATTTGCACCATGTGGAAAACAATGACAAATAATAAACAAGAAAATTGTGTTTTGTCATAGGATATGCCACAAATGTAAACCTAATAATCTTCCCCTTTGACAATCAGTGATAAAAACAAAAGAGTATATTGAATGTCCTAGAATACATTTTATTCAAGATTACAAAAAATATGCCTAGTCTAAAAGACATGAACCTTGGAAGTTGCTGCAAGAAGAAGGCTCATAATCTTAATTTGGCCTTAACCTGTCTTTCCCGGAAGGCACTAAACAAGACACATCAATGTACCATATGTGAAATACAAACAAGTTATATAAACTAGAAACATGTGCATAAAGTGTGAAAAGAAACAACACATGGGAGATAAAGAGTGAAACACATTCGTCATCATCATATATAGAAATAACACATGATTTATGTAAATGGTTACAAAACCAAAAGATACACAACACAAAATATAACAATATTAATGTGTATCAAACTAACTCTCCCCTAAGTTAGCTAGATCAAAAAATTTCTTCCCTTTAACATGAATTTCTCCCCCTAAATCCATTCTCCCTCTGAGGAATGATATTCAAATCTCAAATTTCTCCCCATTTTTGACACGATTGTCAAAGGGCATAGAAAGCCAAAAACTTGACTAGAGACAGACAAAAAACTGACATAAAGGGAACAATGAGAACAATGAACCATAGACCTACAAGAAAAACATGACAACAAGATACTATGGACACAAAGGGAATAAAAAAAATGCAAAACATGAAAAACATATGAAATGCATGCAAAAGGAGCACTATCTATCGGGAGGTATTAAGGGAGGTGTCGAGGAAGACGTTGATAGATCGACACATGTATTGAGCAAAAAATGTAAGGTTGAGAAAAGAGGCTTGACGGGTTAGGGTGGTATCAAGATGCTTAAAACATGAATTTTCATTCAAGTGCAATATGAAACATATGCAATAATAAAAAATCAACACCATAAAATTTATAAAGCTTACAAAAGACATCTTGAATATCATCATCATCATTCAACACAAGACCATGCAAATCAAAACAATCAACAATTTCAATGACAACGGGAGTCAAAGATCACACTCAGGAAATTAATCCAATTAGAGTGTACCCAATTTTATACCACTTTGTTAGGTTCTAAGACTTTAGGATCTAAATGTATTAGAACTTCAATGTGTAATGTTGGTAAACCATGATCAAAACATTTAGTCTAGATTTAGGCTGCTCAAAGTGTGGTCATGTGTAAAGTTGGAATCAAGTAATTGCAGGAAATTACTATTCAATTTCTGTAACGCTCGATCAATTGAAAATTAGATTTAATCGATTGAAACTCGTGCAGATTGTTTTTCTGTAGAATTTTCCAACTCAGCCCAAGCCCATATGATATGTAGGGTTTTATGTTTTGCCTTAAGTATAAAAAAAAAAACCCTAGCCACGTTTTAGAGGTTATTGATACGCTGTGTATATGAATCTCTTGTGAGATCTAGAGGTGTTTACCTTCATACATATTTAGGGTTATCAAGATCAATATTAATGTTGATAGGCCATAAACTGAATGACCACTTGTGATAGAAATTAATTAATTAATTAGCCAAGTTATTAATTAATCATTTTATCATGCAAACGCGTGGTAGCACAACAAATCACCAACAAACTAAATATGCAGCGGAAAATAAATAACACGGTGATTTGTTTATAAATGGAGAAAACCTAACGGCAAAAACCCCACCGGGTGATTTTCAAGTCACCACTCCCGAAACTCCACTATTATCACAACAAGCGATTATAAGTAAAGAAATCCAAGTACCTTACCAACCTATAGTTGAACCCTTACCCCAATACCCAATTGGACTTGTTCTCAGTGATAGTTTCCCTTTCGGATGCACGACTCCAAAGATGCGTGACTAACCAATTGCGTGGATCCCAGTACGTGACTTCAATCACCAACTAAGAAGGTTGTTGGTTGCAAAGTTCTTCAGTTCATCCACACGATGAAGATCAAGAAGATGCTTGGTCACAAAACCCTACGATGCATATACACAGCAACTTCTTCAAGAGAAAGAGATGAACTTAGGCAAAAACTTCGTCTCCGGTCACATTTGCTTTAACAGATTTTGCTTAAAGCTTGTGCAACTTGTGAACACTTTGACAGCCCTTAAACTAATCCTTTTATATGTCTAGGGTTAGGAGAAAAGAAAGTCCAAAGACACATTCATGGATCCCAAGAAAATCATATTGGAATTCTAACAATCTTAAATCTCGACAGATAGCAAGTGTCGAGCAAATATCGAGCACACCGAATGAAGAATAGCTTCCTTACGCTCAATAGATGCAACTCACGAGCCACCGTCGAGCTTTAATGATTTTGCACTCAGAACTTGTTTTCTTGAACAGACTTGAAGGCTTCAATACTTGATCTTGAAACATCCTAAATCTACCCAAATACAAGTAAATAGCGTTTTGTCAAAGGATAAGCCAATTACATAAAATCATGACATATGTTTTTAACATGTGAAACACATATGTTCTAACAATCTCCCCCTTTAGCAATCCGTGACAAAACCACAACAAACAAATGAACATATGAGAGAAGTCATAAATCACTCAACTTATATTCACTTGTTGAATACAATATAATCTATCCTAACACAAACTCTTGAAACACTTTGCAAGAAGAGATTTTATGGTAAGTAGACTTTGATAACCTGTATTTTTGAAACACTTTAAACAAAACACATCAAGGTATCTTTGTGTGAAATGAAATAATAGATTGCATACAAGTATAAGAAACATGTGTATAAAGGGAGAAAAACAACACATGAAGGGGTAGGTGAAAGAAAAACATACATCAATATAAAGAAAGAGATAAGTACAATGTATGTTTATAAATGGTCACAAGACCTCATGTACAAGAGTAATATACATAAAAAGAAAGAAAAGAAAAAATACATACTATCCTCACTATATCCCTCAAAAAGTATCAACACTCCCCCTAACAAAATGGTCCTATACTAACTCTCTCCTTAAGATGGACTACTCTCATACCAAAACTACTCTCTCTTTTTGTCACAAATGACAAAGGGTAAGAGTGTCAAGTAGACATCTCATTGGTGGAGCTAGCATCTCCATCAGCATCATCTAAAGCATCATCGTCATCACCATCATCATCATCCTCATCCTCGGAAGCGAAAGCCACGGGAGAAGGTGGTGAAGGAGTAGCCTCGGGAGCAAAACCACCCATGGACGTCTGTCGTCGTACAATATGACCGACACGAATGTTCACCTGATGCAACTCCGTAAAGAGTGTATCGAGGCGAGCATCTATGCTCTGTAGCTGCACCATGATATCTCTTAAAGACACATCGCCCGAAGAAGGAGGAGCCGATGTGGATGGAGCAGAACGAGAGGAAGGAGCTACTGAATCCGACCGCCGCGACCAAGTTGGGCCTTGCTACGTTTAATGGTAGCGTAATCTATGGCACACATGACAAGAAAATGGTCAGAAGAGGGAAAAGGAACCGAAAAATGGCGTAAGATCCTCGTGATAGCGGAAGGAAAGACGAGCTTATCATGGGATGCCGAATCTAGATGAACATCTATAATAGACAAAATGAAATGAGAAGGGAAGTCTATGGTAAGATGCTCAAGAAGAGACAACAAAAATCGAGCACGAGGCTCTGTGATGGAGTTATAGTGAGAGAGGGGATGCAAAACAAAAGTCATCACCATGTTCATGAATCTAGGACCTTTAGCAAAAGGTCGATATGGTGTAAAAAGATGCTCACCCCAAGCAATAGGGCGCTCACAAAAAGTAGATATGAGCTCATCTCTAGACACAGTCCTTAGACGCTTACAACTAGGATAGTCAGGAAACTCTATCCTAGGAACCCGAAGCACATCCGCAACCAACTGCGGTGTGATAGGAATGCACGTACCTCGAATGCGAGTGAAGAAAAGAGGTACTGATCGATCAATCCCGTGCATGTTGGAGTAGAACTCCTGGATAAGCACGAGAGGACAAGTGACCGGGGACGTCACACGCTGACTCCCATCCCCTACTATGAATGACAGAGGGAAGGTCGATGTCTACAAAATCCGTCAAAATGACTTGGCATTCCGAATGAATGCCTCGTCTAGAAAAGTTCTCCGAAAATGCCTTAAAGGCATCATCATCACGGAACCGGATATCAGATAGGGTAGGATCGGATGAAGAAGAAGCATTGGAATGAAGAGGGTTCCGGGCTGGAGTGGATTTACGCTTAGGTACTATAGACACGACTAACGTAAACTAACAGAGAGGGAGAGAAAGAATGACAATCAAAAAAGTCTCAAATAGTTTCAAATATATCAAATATATTGAAAAGAAGTATGTATGCATGGAAAATGCATGACATGTGACATGCAAAAGAAATTGCATCATGGGTTTAGCTCAATCCAAACCTATCAGCACATAAACATATAGTACACATTTAAATGCATGACAATACCATTATAATGCTAATGTGATGCAATGTATGACGTTTTAAACACATTTAAGTGAAAACCCAACCCAAAATTTCAATGAAAGCTCATCAATTTTTAAAAACCCCAAATATTTTCAAAAACCCCAAATTCTAGGTTTCAAAACATGAAATGCATGAATGAGAAAGGATTAGAAGCTTACCAAGTGAAAAAAAAAAAAAAAAAAAAAAAAAAAAAAAAAAAAAAAAAAAAACCTGAAAAACCTTGTAAAATCCTTGAGAACCAAGATTGGAGTGAGATTGGAGTGTTTTTGGGAGAGAAACAGAAAAGTATCGAGAGAGAGATAGATGGAAATGAGAACTAGATCGCGCAGAGGCCTTATATAGGAAAGCCAGTAAATCTCGACGGATGCAGGTATCGAGAGGTATCGAGAGATCTCGAGGAGGAGGTGTCGAGGAAATGCTCATCAACAAATGAGGTGTCGAGGAGGTATCGAGGATCAACTCATCAAAATTAAGAACAGAAACTCGATCGATCCACACAAGGTGTCGAGAAACTATCAAGCATACAGACCCAATCTCAATCGATTCACCAGGTATCGAGGTGCGGACGAGATTGCAATAAGAAAAAGCTTTAGGAAGCTCGACGGATAGCCAACTATCAAGGAGGTATCGAGGAGGTGTCGAGCCAGCTTTTAAAAACAGTTTTTCGAGATGTGAAAAACACAAACATGAATGCAATTCAACATGAAACTTAACCAACAATCCAATCAACATATTAAACTCTCAAAATCATCTCTCAAATGAAAATTTAAGCACATGGATCTTCAAAAACACACACGCATACTAAACAAGTCTAACTAATTTTATATTTCAAAAGCAAGTAAAGACAGTTTAGTGAGCATAATTAATACATGTAAAACCTCATGATGGCCAAATCACATTGTTACCTACACATGTATCAAGAATAGCAAAGAATATTGCGTGTTGTGTGTGAAAAAAAAAAAAATATCGCAAGATTGCATAAGTGTATGCATGTTATGACGATTTGAGATATGAGAAAATATTTAACTCACACACAATCATAATTGCTTGATGGGGACTATCACCTTTGAGTTACATCCTATAACTCTCATATCTCCTAGAATACACGCTTGCAATCATTTTTAAAGCATTTTTTTTTTATCTTTTTGCTTTTGATTTTTCTTTGCATATTCTTCTTTTAAACATATCATGCATGGGCTTATTAGAGAGAAAAAAATTACCCAATGATATTTCATATTCAAATTTTGCTATGCCTAAGCACACAAATGTCATTGACACTGCACTTTTGTTATGCCAAAGCATACAGGTGTCATATTATGATTGGTGAGCAACAAAGGTGAGATTGCTATTTATGCCTTTCTCTCAAGAATTTTTAGTCATTCCCACAAAAAGAGTGATATGTGTGTTAAGTTTAAGAGACAACTTAATTGTACTCATCACAAACACGAGTCACAAAGCTCACTTGCTTAGTTGTACATAGAAATGCTCATCTAGGCTACAAATGATACAAAGTTTAGAAGAATTTGTTTCAATGACCATCCAAGGTACACAAGTACCAAAATACACAAAACACACATTGTTTTTGTATTTTTCTGAGTTTTCAAATTTTTTTTTTTTATAACGAAAAACAAAACAAAGCAAAAACTTGAAAAATAACCAAACAAAAACATGTTAAACAAACAAAGCATAAAAACTAGACTGACTCAAAACATGAAAGCAAAACACATAAATAATGCACACACAAAAACAAGAAGAGAGAGAGAAAAGTGACAGAATCACTTAGAACCCTTTTCCTTCCACACCTTGGAAGAACCTTTCCGTCTAGCAAACCCTTGAACCGGTGGTGAAGGAGAAGAATTAAAACCGTTCAAGTTCGAAAGGAACATGAGAGCTTTGAGAATATTTCTAAGGGGAGCAAGAGAGGATTGAAGCTGATTCTGGTTCCCAGATGCTGTCATGCCGTTGCTCTATTGAGTGGCAAGCCACTTGTAGCAATTTGGTCGAGTATGACCGGCAGCTCCACAATGATGATAGAGATGCTACTTCTTTTGTTTAGGCTTTTGAGAGTTAGCCTTCTTAGTCCTAGGGTTTTTAACATCTTTCTTCTCAAGCTTAGGGGGTGCTCCTAAGATAGATTTACCCTTGTCTAAGTTCTTACTAGCTAATTCAGTTTTAATCTCATTGCTCTCGGTTTTAAGATTATTAGTAGGAGGAACAAAAATAGTAGTACTAGAAAAAGCAGTATTAGAGGAAGAAAGACCATACCCTAAACCCGTTTGATTTGAAGCAAATTTCTGAATGCTTAGCATCTCATCCAGTTTGCGCTTGAAGTCCTTTCCAGTTGAGCTCTGACTTGACATAGCTCTGCTTCAAACTTCTTGGTCTTCTCGGCCAAGAAATTTTTCTCAAACCTTAGCACCCCAATAGTCTGATTAGCCTCATCAAACTTTATGGAAAGCTCCTCACGGTCAAGTTCCACATCACTCAACTTCTTGGTGGTTAGCCTATACGCTTTCTCATGCTTCTCGAAAAGCTTGTACAGTTTCTCATAGGCTGTATGGATGTCATCTTGATCATCCATCTTCTCAAATTTGGATTCCACCAGTTCCTCTTCTTCAACCACATCTTCAACAATCCCATCAGTAGGATTGACAATGGCCATGAAGGCATTTAAGATTCCGTCATTCTCATTATCGGAATCATCCTCAAGCTTAGTGTCACTCAAGGTAACAGCAAGTGCCTTACTCTTCCCAATGCTCTTGAGATATGTAGGACACTCATGCTTCATGTGACCGAAGCCTTGACACCCAAAGCACTTAGGTCCTAAGGGAACAAAGCATGCGACCACCTTCTTTAGCATCCTTCTTCCCTTTGTCTTGGCCTTTAAACCGAGAAGAACTGGATTGCCTATGGTCCTTGTCGAAACCCTTTCCATTGGCGTTCTTCATAAACTTCTTGAATTGCCTGGTAATGTAGGACTTCATCTTGGAATCATCATCATCAAAAGATTCATCTGTTTCAACGCTCTTGAACTTTAGTGCCATACTCTTGCTTTTACCCGACTTGCCTATTCTTGTCAACCCTAGCTCGTAGGTCTGCAAGTTTCCAACTAGCTCGGTCAGAGGAATCTTGTCAATATCCTTTGATTCCTCTATTGCCGTAATCTTGACATGAAATCTCTCGGGTAGAGATCTGAGCACTTTCCTCACAATTTTGGGTTCAGGAATGGTTTCCCCAAGATTGAAGGCTGAGTTCACTATGTCTTTTAACTTGGCATAGAACTCATTGAAAGACTCATTCTCCTCCATCTTTGTCTCTTAAAAGCTTGTAGTAAGCCTCTGAAGCTCCGAGTCCTTGACAACCTTAGTACCCTCATAGGTTGTCCGGAGAATGGTCTAAGCCACCTTGGCGCTTTCGATTGACGATATCTTCTTAAACTCCTCATTGGTGACAGCATTGAATAATGCATACAATGCGTTCTTTGTGAAGTTTGCCGCCTTAATCTTGGCATCATCCCAGTCCACCGGGTGCTTCAGAGGGCTTAGTCCAACCTATCTCCACAGCTAGCCACATTTTCTCATCTAAAGATTGCAAGAAAGCTCTCATGCGTAGTTGCTAGTATGCATAGTTAGTGCCATCAAATAAAGGAGGTATGATTAATGACTGTCCTCTACCCATGACAAACAGGGATCAATGGATCAACACAAAGAAAGATTAAACCCTAATCAGAGTATGCCTACTTTGATACCACTTGATAGGCCAAAAACTAAATGACCCTTTGTGATAGAAATTAAGTAATTAATTAGTGAAGTTATTAATTAATCAATTTATCATGAAAACGCATGGTAGCACAACAAATCACCAACAAACTAAATATGCAGCGGAAAATAAATAACACGGTAATTTGTTTACGAATGGGGAAAACCTAACGGCAAAAACCCCACCGAGTGATTTTCAAGTCACCACTCTTGAAATTCCACTATTATCACAACAAGTGGTTACAAGTAAAGGAATCCAAGTACCTTACCAACCTACAGTTGAACCCTTATCCCAATACCTAATTGGACTTATTCTGTAGTGACAGTTCCCCTTTCGGATGCACGACTCTTAGTACGTGACTAACCAATTGCGCGGATCCCAATACGCGACTTCAATCACTATCTAAGAAGGTTGTTGGTTGCAAAGTTCTTCAGTTCATCCACACGATGAAGATCAAGAAGATGCTTGGTCACAAAATCCTACGGTGCACATATACAGCAACTTCTTCAAGAGAAAGAGATGAACTAGGGCAAGAACTTCGTCTTCGGTCACAATTTGCTTGAATAGATTTTGCTCAAAGCTTGTGCAACTTGTGAACACTTTGAATCGCCCTTAAACTAATCCTTTTATATGTCTAGGGTTAGGAGAAAAGAAAGCCCAAAGAGACATTCACGGATCCCAAGAAAATCCTATTGGAATTTTGACAATCTTAAATCTAATGGATCAACACAAAAAAGATTAAACCCTAATCGAGTGTGTGCCCGCTCTAATACCACTTGATAGGCCACAAACTGAATGACCCCTTGTGATAGAAATTAATTAATTAATTAGCCAAGCTATTAATTAATCAATTTATCATGTAAACACGTGGTAGCACAACAAATCACCAACAAACTAAATATGCAAATGAAAAATAAATAACACGGTGATTTGTTTACGAATGGGGAAAACTTAACGGCAAAAACCCTACCGGGTGATTTTCAGATCACCACTTCCGAAACTCCACTATTATCACAAAAAACGGTTACAAGTAAAGGAATCCAAGTACCTTACCAACCTATAGTTGAACCGTTACCCTAATACCCAATTGGACTTGTTCTCAGTGACAGTTCCCTTTCGGATACATGACTCCCAATAGGTGACTAACCAATTGTGTGGATCTCGATATGCGACTTCAATCACCAACTAAGAAGGTTGTTGGTTGCAAAGTTCTTCAGTTCATCCACATGATAAAGATCAAGAAGATGCTTGGTCATAAAATCCTATGGTGCACATAGACACAAGAACTTCTTCAAGAGAAAGAGATGAACTTGGGCAAGAACTTCGTCTCTGGTCACAATTTGCTTGAACAGATTTTGCTCAAAACTTGTGCAACTTGTGAACACTTTGATGGCCCTTAAGCTGATCATTTTATATGTCTAGGGTTATAAGAAAAGAAAGCCCAAAGACACATTCACGGATCCCAAGAAAATCATATTGAAATTCTGACAATCTTAAATCTCTACAGATAGCAGGTGTCGAGCAAATTTATCGAGCACACCAAATGAAGAACAGCTTCCGTAAGCTCGATAGATGCGGTTGTCGAGTTTTAATGATTTTACACTCTGAACTTGTTTTCTTGAATAGACTTGAAGGCTTCAATACTTGATCTTGAAACAAGGTTTCTTGAAGTATTTAAAACATCCTAAATCTAGCCAAATACAAGTAAAGTGCGTTTTGTCAAAGGATAAGCCAATTACATAAAATCATGACATATGTTCTTAATATGTGAAACACGTATGTCCTAACAAATGTGAAAAACTTGGTGATCTCTTCAGTTGTTGTTTTTAGAGCTTAAAGAATACACAAGTGGTAGTACTTGTGTTTGCTGTGGATCAAGGAAAGAAGTAGTCCATGGACTTAGAGTTATCACGTCGTCGTTGTAGTAAGTTTTCTACTCGAGGTAGCAATAGGATGTTAGTGGTCTAAGTCGCTATTGTAAAAATTTCAATTCTTTCATAGTGGATCTGTTTTACCTTGAGGATAGCTAGGTAAAATCCTCCCTAAATTTTTTACCAATTTGGTTTTCCTGGGTTATCATATCGTTGTGTTCTTTATTTTCCGCATTGTTTACATGACATGATTTACTTGTGTTAACCTAGATTTGAATAATTTACCTAAGTAATCACTTGGCTAAATAACTAGGTTAAATAACTTGTGTTTTAAGGGGTCTAAAAATGTACAAGTGGTATCAGAGCAAGTTAGCTCTAGTATTTAGATTATTTGATCTAAGAGTTGATTTTTTACCCCTGTTGTCATGGAACATGGTTACTCTCTTGTGATCCCACCTCACTTTGATGAAAACAACTATGCTTACTGGAAAGTAAGGAAGAAAGCATTCCTAAAATCTATTAATGAGAGAGTTTGGAATTCCATTAAATACGGATGAGAGAAGCCGACAACTCCTATAAGCGAGTGGCAAACTTCTCGAAAGAAAACCACCACTTTTAACGGAAAAGTCATGAATGGCATTTTTAATGTTGTTTCTCTAGTGGAATTCAAGAGGATCTCTAATGTTGAGGTTGCTTATACTACATGGAATATTCTCCAAACTGTGCATGAAGGCACAAAGGCGATTAAGATCAATAAGTCAGTAGCAATTAATAACTAGATTTGAAAGTATTAGAATGTCTGATGATGAAAGTTTTGATGAATTTTATGCTAAGTTTAATGATATTGTTAATTCTACTTATAATTTGGGTGAAAGCTATAATCAACCTAAGATTGTTAGGAAGATACTTAGATCCTTGATTGAGGACTTTAGACCAAAAGTGACTGCCATTATTGAAAGTAAAGATGTGGACTCCATCCTTGTTGATGAACTTGTAGGATCTCTCTAGTCCTATGAGTTAGACCTATCCAAGACAAACAAATCCAAATCAATGGCTCTTAAGTCAGTTGATGGGAATGGATTTGATGATGAACTCTCTACTATAGAGATTACATATCTTGCCAAAAACTTTAGAAATTTTCTTAGGAACAATAACAAAAGGGCAAGAGGTAAAAGCAATGTTGAACCTAAGAATTTTAGGAGGAATGAACCCACTAAGTGAACAATACTGATAAACCTAAAGAGAAAGTAGGTCAAATCTCTAATTATACCATAGGTCAACAATGTTTTGGTTGTCAAAGGTATGGTCATGTGAAATTAGAATGTCCGATATTCTTGAGATCAAAGGGTAAAGCTATGGCTGTAACCCTTAGTGATGATGAAGTTTCTGATCATGAGTTTGGTAGTGATGAGGATGGAAATTTCATTACTTTCACAACTACTACTATAGTTGATGAAAGTGTTGTGTTTGATGAGAACCCTTCTGATGGGGAACTCTCTGAGAATGCTGATCTACAAGAAGCCTATAATAAGCTTTCCAAGGTTGCTGCAAAGGATGCTATGAATGTTGATTTAGGTTTAAAGAAAATTGCTTCTCTTGAACTTGAAAAGAAAAAATTGTTGTTGAAATTGTTTGATGCTAATGAATTGATTGATAAGGTGAAGACTAAAAATATGTTGTTACTTGATAAAGTTAAGAATTTGAAACTTGAATTATCTATTACTAGAGAACAAACAAATAGGTCTGCTAGTTCTAAACTTGAACATGTGTTGAGTATTCAAAAGTCTCCCTTAGACAAAACTGGTCTAGGTTTTGAAGATAGCATCTCGGTATCTAAGACTCATTCCACAAACTTTGTTTCTTCTTCCGAGCCCCCTTTGAGTGAGATTGTCAAACCCATAAAAGTTACACCTCATAGAAAGATTAGGGTTGATCTTAAAGAGTCTAAGCCTAAGAATCCTACCCTTCCTAAAGAATAAATTGCATAATAGACCTTTGTGGGTTTGTCATTTTTGTGGAAAGACTAGACAAATTCGTCCAAATTGTTTTAAGTTGCAAACTGCTAAGTGAGCAAATAAGCCAAAAATACATGTGTTCTAAGCACAAGATCCTATGGTACTTATTGATGAGTTGGTAAAGGTATTGAACCTTTATACCAATCCTGGAGTTGCTCATCATTCTAATATGAATAATAACTCCAATGCAAAAGTTGCATCTAAAAAGTTTTGAATGCAAAAGGCTCAATCTAATTGAGTCTTTCTGACATGGTCTTTATGCTTCATCTCTCTACTCTTTATGATCATTCTTCTTTGTTTTGTTTTTTGTTTTTTATTTTTGTTTTTGTTTTTGTTTGTTTCTTTGTTTTTAAGATTTGCATTGCATAACATTCATGCATTTCATGATACGGTGTTTTATTATTTTTTTCCAAAAAAAAAAAAAAAAAAAGGAGGAAAAGGAAGGAAAAATGTGTTTTGCATTATTTTTCTTGAATTTATAATCAAGGCTAGCCATATTATCTTTACATAACATGTTTATGTACCTTGTTTAGCTTGGATGAGCTTAGTTTACTGTATTTTACTAGTTTTAGCTTTATAGTGCATGTTATATGGAAGTTGTTTATAGTTTTTGATCATATGATCTTGATCTTGATCTTGAAGTCACATGCTTTTGATTGTAAGGACTAGAAAAATTCTAAAAGAAAGACATAAATAATTATCTCACCACTGTTTACTAGCCAATTATGAACACCTTAGTGCATATCATATGATTTTGTGCTAAAGAAAGTGTAGCACATGCACAAAAAGAACCTAAGGTGTAGCCTTGGTTTATAACAAAAAAATTAGTGTGTACACTATTGGGATATAATAAATTCAAATTAAAATAAAATTGGTGTGTACATTATGAGGCAAATCAAGAAACTTATATGATTGCAAGCTTGTTTTCTAGGAGATGTGAGAGCCATATGATGTAATTCTTTAGGTGATAGTCACTTTCAAACTTATGTGATGAATTTTGTAGAAATTGTGATTGATTACTATCTACTTATCACCTCACATGTATCTCATGCTTTTACTAGTTACACATACTACACAAGTTATTCTTTGCTATACTTCGTACATGATATTGTGTGTAATCTTGTTGTGACCATCCAAGATTAAAAGTTCCTTGATTTTGATGCAAAATATGTTTTAATGTTTGAGTTTTTGAGGACAAATTGAATAAAAATCTTGTTGTTGGAAGATTTGTGTTGAATTCAAGTGTTTTTGAAAAACTTTTCATCTCATACTCATGCATTCTATTCATAAAACAATGTGCTTTGATAAGTTTCTGCTTTAAAACGCTCTATTTTTCAAAAATCTGTTTTTTCCAAATTTTTGATCGATTGACCCTATTGCTCGACTGATCGAAAATGTGATAAAAATAAGGTTTGAATCTACTTAGCTCGATTGGTTCTCGATTGATGCTGGATCGATCCAATATGATTTTCGACTAATCGAATCCGTTTTTCGACTGATTGAAAATGGTCAGTGAGTTTTTCAAAAAAGGAGTTTTCTCTCACGTGTTCTCACACTTTTCAAATCCTTTTCAAAAGCTCTTTCCCTGTTCTACGCTAACCGATCAAGCCTTTTTGGTTGTTTTCTTCCTAATTTTTCTCAAGTTTCTTTGTCTTCAAGTGTCGGTAAGATCTTTTACCTCTTTTTTTTTTTTTTTTTTTTTTTTTTTTTTTTTTTCATTTTATTCACAATTTTCATGCACTTTTCATGCATTTTAGGTGAAATTTTCGAACCTATAGATTTTGGGGGTTTTTGATTTTTGATTTGGTTTCTTTCAAATTTAATCATTGGGTTTTTGTTCTTAGATGTTGTTAACATGTTTCCCATGCATTAATTTGGTTAATTTGGTAATTTGAGAACAATTTGAAATTCTAGGGCTTGAAACTTTGAGAAATTGGGATTTTTGTTCAATTGGGCCTAATTTGGTAAAATTGACTTGTGTAATTGATTGATTATGTCATTATATGATGATTTCTATCTAGTGTAATGATTAATTACTAAATTTGGTTAAATTTTTGACATTGGATTTTTCAAAATTTGGGGTTTTTGTTCTAAAACTCTATGTTCAAGTCAATTGTTGGTTCATAAAGTAAAATTGAATTATTTTCTATGCATTAGAGCATGCATCATATGTGCATTCACTTCATGCATCATATAGATTGTTATTTGTTGAGATTTTTGTGCTCTAATCCTCTCTAATGTAGTCTGCCCTTGTGTTTTTTTTTTTGTTTCTTTTTTCCATTCTTTTCAACCCTTAGCATCATGGTTAGGAAGTCTAGAGCCCATAAGAAAACCTCCACCCCTTCTACCCCTATTTTCCAAAGTGATAGGTTTCTTAGCCCGAAAAATCAAGAAAGTTTTGAGAAACTCAATGTCTATAGGAAGGTGTGGGCTGAGTGGAAAGTGATTTTAGATGAGGTTGATCCTAAGATTCGTAGGAGTTTTGATCGTAGGGGTTGGTTGCCACTTTTAGATGTAGATCATCCTTCTCCGGCTGTTTTGATCAGAGAGTTCTACTCGAACCTCTCTATCCACTCCACTTCATCCAATATTCAGTTTGTGAAGAGTTGGATAAGGGGAGAAGAATATGTCATTACTCCTCAAGTAGTGGCCTTTGCTCTTGGTGTACCTTTGGTACTACAGCCTATTTATCCTTATGATGAGACCCCTCCTCTTAACGACATCATATCACTCATCACTGGTACTTCCATTCAGTGGGGTACTAATCCTCGTATCACCTCTTATGAGCTTACTGAGCTCAATTATCTGTTTTTCCGGATTTCATGTCATTCCATTTGGCCTATCTCTTATTTACACACTATTCCTATTGAGAGATGTGCTTTTTTGTATGCTCTTGTCATTGATGCTTCTATTTGCTTTCCCTTTCTGTTTATTAGCACTTTAGTTGAGGTTTATAGGAGTAGCCTGAACGGGCATGGTTTTTTCTTTCCGGTTTTCATTCATAGGATTTTGTTAGATTTAGGTTTAGAGGATTTTCCTACATCTGAGCTTGTTCATATCATCACCCCCATAGGTGCCACCTTTCTTAGGCAAAGAGTGGCTCAAATGAAAGCTATCTCTAAACGCCCAAGAGTTGAGTCTTCCACAGGTTATGCATCTCGGCCTCCTCCATCTAGTGATCCATTTCTTGAGGAGTTTGTCAATCCCACCGACGCTGTTGATCCTCCCGCCTTCTTTATCCAGTGATGCTTCCATTCGGAGTATGTTGGAGATTGTCATGACTATTCAAGCGGTGCATGGACAGATTTTGGTGGATGTGCTTGAGCGAGCTTCGGGCTTTACGTGCGGATTTGGCGGGTGTTCAACATTCTACTCCGCCTCCACCTTTTAATGATGAGTCTTAATTACCCTTTAGCAATTCGTCACAAAAAGGAGGAGTATTTATGCATGTTGATAGGGGAAGATTTTGTGTTTTTGTTGATAGGGGGAGATTTAGATTGTATTTAGGAGATTCATGATGTATTCATTTTTTTTTTGGCTCATGATGTATTTGTTTTATTGGCTGTATATGTTAGGGGGAGACATTTGTGCTTTGCGTTTAGTATTTTTATTGTTTCTTGTTTCACATATAGTACAGTTGATTATTGATTTATATCTATGAGGTTATTCATGATTTTTTTTTTTTTTTTTTTGTTTTGAAATCAAGAACTTATTTTATTTTACTTGTATTTTCCACACATGCGTTTATGTGTTTGTTGAGTGTTTCAAGAATATACAGTTTTATTCAGGTTATCTTGCTTGGCTACACTGGCAACCGATAGATAGTAGTTAGGTTGCATTGTTTTTGGGCATGTTTGTTGTTTAATGGGCTATTTTGTAACTTTGAGCATTTTTGTTTTGGTATGTATTTTGTCATGGATTGCCAAAGGGGGAGTTTGTTAGGTTCTAAGACTTTAGGATCTAAATGTATTAGAATTTCAATGTGTAATGTTGTCAAACCATGATCAAAACATTTAGTCTAGATTTAGGCTGCTCAAAGTGTGGTTATGTGTAATATTGGAATCGAGTAATTGTAGGAAATTACTATTCAATTTCTGCAAGGCTCGATCGATCGAAAATTAAACTCAATCAATCGAAGCTCATGCAGATTGTTTTTCTGCAGCATTTTCCAACTCAGCCCAAGCCCATTTGACGTGTAGGGTTTTATATTTTTCCTTAAGTATAAAAAGAAAAACTCTAACCACGTTTTAGAGGTTGTTGATATGTTGTGTGTATGAATCTCTTATGAGATTTAGAGGTGTTTACTTCATACATACTTAGGGTTATCAAGATTAAGATTAATGTCAAGAACTTCGTGATATCTTCAGTTGCTATTTCAAGAGTTTAAAGAAAACATAAGTGGGAGTACTTGTGGTTGTTGTGGATCAAGGAAAGAAGTAGTTCGTGGACTCGGAGTCATCACATGGTAATGGTAGTAAGTTTTCTACTCGAGGTAACAATAGGATGTTAGTAGTCTAAGTCGCTATTGTAAAAACTTCAATTCTTTCATAATGGATCTATTTTACCTTGAGGATAACTAGGTTAAATCCTCCCCAGTTTTTTTACGGTTTGGTTTTCCTGGGTTATCATATTGTTGTGTTCTTTATTTTCCACATTGTTTACATGATATGATTTATTTGTGTTAACCTAGATTTGAATAATTTACCTAAGTAATCACTTGGCTAAATATCTAAGTTAAACAACTTGTGTTTTAAGGGGTCTAAAAATGTACACACTTGTTGGGAAATTTGGACTTCGGTTGATAGAATAAATAAGTTTTAAATCTAAGTTGTTAATTAGATTTATTATGAGTAAACCTTGTTCAAATAAACAAACATCAATATCAAGTCATCATGCATAGTGGAATAGTAAATAAGATAAGATATGATAATACAAGAAAACCAATTAAACAAACTAGTTTCAAAGTAAAAAACCCGAGGGGAAACTTTCCCAAAAAACAATCCACTATAATAAAAAGAAGTTTTGGATCTAGTAAAAAACCTTTGTCCCTAAACTTCACAATCCAAGTAGATGAACTTATAGCAAAATCTTCTACCACTTTAGAACCTTTGAACTCTTCAATATATGAACACTCCACCCACAATCACAATTGGAACCTCCAGTTGACTTCAAGAACCCCTTGAAGGTTTTTCTCACAATAGCAAGTCTGTGGTGGTTGCTATGACTTGAGCTTCTTCACCAATGGAATCTTTAGATCTACTTTGAAACTCTTTGGTTTGATGAAATAAAGAAAATTTAGTTACAAAACCCTAGTTGCATAAACAAAGTGTGTCTAAAAAGCCTTCTAATAGATGACTTATAATATCCTTTAAATACCGATTCAAACATATCTCAATTCAGGCTTCAAACGAATAAGTTATTGGCTTTTTTGCGTTGCTGATTTTTGCTGATCCACGATGCTCGATTGATCGAGTTGCTATCGAGCTTGTGTCGAGGAGGCAGTAAGTTTCTAGCTTCTATCGAGATACTATCAAGGTACATGCTAAAAATGTGCTAAAAATGTGCTTTTCTTGACATTTTCTTAAGCAAACTTTGTGTTTTCAACTTGGTCTTCAATTACAACTTTAAGACACATCAAAATTCAATAAAAAAAACTCATAATTTGACATGGTTTGACAATAACAAAGAACATGACCCTAACAATCTCCTCATTTGTCAATCCATGACAAAATTTCAAGTACAAGAGTAAGCCCAATACAATAATTACCCAAATACAATGTGATAGTAGCTTAATATTGCATATTTATATCATTATTAGAAAGCATTATCATACTTATTTTGAGTTAATTCATGCATTTTATAATTGATTTTGGAATAATGTTAAATGATCAATTTTGTGCTTAATTGAATTTTAATACGTGAATTTGTCTTTTGTAGGATAATGAAATTAAATAAGTGGATTTGTGCAAAGAAGAAAGCTAACAGACTTTAATTTTACAAGGGCCAAGATGAAGTCAAAGAAGGCCAACCCAATTAAATTCAAGTCCAATTGGAGCAAGGAATCTAAGGAAATTTGCACCTAATCCAAGTCCAATTCGGATTAGGATTCCAACTTGCACAGTAGTTAGTATTTGGAGCGTAAATTTTGTCTCGGATGTCTAATCGAGATGATTCAAGTTGGGATGGAAAGCTAACTTAAAGGGATACAACTTTGTAGTTTACCAAAATCTGAATTATGAAGTTAAATGGGCCAAAATCGTCGGTTAAATGAAGCCTAAAAACCTGGGATTTTCTCTAAATGAGAATTCAACTTGTAATAGGATTTCTTGACCTATTTAAAGGCTCTTTAGGGCAAAATTAAAAGGGAGAGCTTCTGTAGAACACAATTTAGGTTTTCTTAAAGTTTCTTTACAGTTTTTAGAGTTTTATTTGTGTTATGGCTTGCTAGAAGTCTTGCTAAGGCAAGGGGTGAAACCCAACTATTTATTGGTATATTCTTAACAATTATTTATTGGTTTTAATGTTTATGTTTTTATGTTTTTGATTGTTTTACTCATCTAGAAAAGTGTTTAGTTCTGTATAATCCTTTGATTTATCGTAAACTTTGGGCATGTTAAATGCTTAGTATTCCCTGCGAACTAATTCACTAGTTTTGTTTTGCCTAAGATCAATCAATTGCATGAAACTACCTTAGACAATTAATTCTTGAGTTTTTTTTGTTAAATCAATCGACTAAGATCATCATTCGTATGAATTTTAGTTGAGTTATAAAATAAATATTGTTAAGACTACCAATAGATGTGTTGTGTGTGGATCCCTAAACTTTAGCACCTTATCACCTTAATATATTGCTCTTTTCTCTCAATTTAAATTACCTTTACTAAACTATCAAAAATCTCTTTAGTTAAACTTTATTATTTTAGTTTTATTCTCTTGTGGTTTGCTAATCAATTCCCTTTTCCCTATGGATTCAACCTTGGACTATCCGAGTTATTACTTTGCGACAATCC
Source organism: Quercus dentata (assembly GCA_028216015.1). Classification (NCBI taxonomy): domain Eukaryota; kingdom Viridiplantae; phylum Streptophyta; class Magnoliopsida; order Fagales; family Fagaceae; genus Quercus; species Quercus dentata. Next base: position 55,772,423 of record CP116453.1, read on the forward strand.
TGCACTTGGGAGCATTATTTAAGTCGCAACACAATGAATAAACCCATATCAAATAAACTAGCCTATCTAAAAACAACTAGTCCTAAGAAACCATTGCATAGTCTAGGATTGATTATTTTGATTGGCTCCATGCCTGTCTATCTCCGAAAGTACATAACAAACATGTTATGCGCACCATGTGGAAAATAATAACAGATAATAAACAAGTACATTGCGTTTTGTCATAGGATATGACAATTACATACAAATGTGAATTTATGGTAGTTTTGGCTGGTGGTGGTTGGGTTGATTTTGGGTAGTGATTGGTGGTGGTGGGTTTGTGGATTTAGTAGGTTCCCATCTAGTGGTGGGTTCCTATCTCTCTCCCTTCTCACTTTTTCTTTGATGCGGTGGTGGGTGGTAGTGGTTATGGGCTAGGCTATGGGTGGTGGGTTGCATTGCAGCTTGTGATGGAATTGATTTTTATGGTGTTTTCAAATGCAGTATTTCTTATATGCAAAAATCACAATGGTCGCTGGTAATAGGTGGATTTGGGCTGTGGCCACGGTGGATGTGGATTGTGGTCATGGAAGCGATAGTGAATGAATTATGGCGTCAAAGGAGAGAGAGAGAGAGAGAGAGAGAGAGAGATTAAATAATTTTTTTATAGGTTGTTTATGTTATTTTAATGTGTTGTGATGTTAAATAGAACATTTGATGTAGGGTGTATTGTCAAATGTTGCATTAATGTAACAAAAGTAGGTTTTTGTGTATTATATTAGCATTTGGCATAACAAAACCAATATCGGTCATGCTCATAGTAGAGTTTATATCCTTAAGCAATTTTTGTGTATTATATTAGCATTTGGCATAACAAAACCAATATCGGTGCTCATAGTAGAGTTTATATCCTTAAGCAATTTGCCCGAGCTGATGAAGGAGAAATTGCCTCAACAATACATAGCACTCATCACTATACGCTTGGCTTCTTTAAAGAGTAACATAGTGAAGCCATCTAGACCTCGGGCTTTATCATTTTTCAGAGAAAATAATGTACTTTGAATCTCTTCTTCAGTGACTTCCATTTCCTATTCTTATTTGCCTCAGAGACTTGATCTGTAAATAATGTTGTTGTCTTGCTTATCATGATGGATTCATTTAGGCTGGACTACGATCCAGAAAACATGATGATTTCTTTTTGAATTAATAATATGAATAATTCACTTAATTTTTCTTGTGACATAGTGAATTTTAAATAAGATTTTATTGATTTTAAGAAAAATTTCTTTTGGATCATGTAACTGTAACAACTATTTTTAGTAATATTCTAGCTAGCCGTAAGTGATTTCATGAGACCTTTTCACATTTTAATAAAAAATGCTTTAGTGTTTTTAATAAGATCTCTTAATGTTTATTTTTGCTTTTGTTTTTTTTTTTTTGTTTTTTTTTTTTTTTTTTTTTGTTTATTTACTTTTTTTTTGATACCATCTCTCTTCATGTTCTAATAGATAATGCATTCTTTTAGCCAATAAAGGGGCTCTTAATATTTTATTCTAGGTGAAGTAACCTTAATTAAAATATCCACTATGTAAGATAAATAAATATATTATATTTATATAAGTTAACCAAGTTGGCCTTATTTTATTTAAGAGCCTTATGGCACTCCATTACCTAAATGGCCTTCCATTACTTAAATGGCCTATATAGTTAAGTCGAATATATCAAAAAAAAAAAAAAATATATATATATATATATATAAAACATTTCGGAAATGAGTTATTTGATTTTTTTTTTTATTGTATTTGAGGACATAAGAAAAAGTACATATCAAACAAAGTAAAATAACCACCAAGGGTGTGGCTTGATAGGAGGAATCTTTGAATTACTTCACTTAGTAAGCGGTTTGAGAAATAGCCTCAACAAGACCCTGGTGGTACACATCGTATTATCCATTGTAATCATGTGGTGTAGGTCAATGAATCCATATTGGAGACCCATTTTTATATTCAAAAAAAAAAAAAAAAAAAAAAAAAAGCTTAAAAATCCAACACGCAAGTAGGCGTTTTCTTAAACACATATCAATTCAAAAACAAGGATTAAAGAACATGACTAACGATGAAGTCCATTCAAATTTTCTCAGCAGCCTTGGACTGAATTAACAATTTAGAGTCACCCATATCAAATTTCAGCTCTACATGAAGTAGAATGACCCATATTTCTCTGCACTAATATTGACTTCATGGCTCATGTCCATAACAAGACCGTTAACTTAAAAATAAAATAGTATATTCAAACTTTTAGTAGTTGACAAATTCATACATGGGATAGGAGCACATGTTTCCACTTTACCAAGCAAAACCAAAGTCCCCCGTAGCTATTATTTTTCAGCCTTAACGTGCTTGACCCTAAATTCCCTCGTCAACACGTAGCTCTAAAGCCCACCAAAACCCACAGGGTACAGACTCTAGCGCCTATATATACCTTCACATAATTCATACTTTGTCACACACATCCGCAAGCATTTAGCTAAAAGCTCCTGTTAAAGAATACAAAACCTTTTTCTAGTCCCCACACCGCTTATTTTGACCCAAAAAAAAAAAAAAAATGAATTTCAGAAATACAAGCACCCTTTTGATCATTTTTGTTATTTGTGTGGCTATTTTAAACCATGGTGGTGTTGAAGCAGCAAGGGTGTTATCTGAGGATTTTAGCAATGCTAATAGCCTCGAGACAGATTCTCCTATTTATGTGAAGGCGAAGGACATCATGGCGTATTGGCTTCAAAAGTTGCCATCAGGACCTAGTCCTGGTGGTGAAGGTCACTAGTTCATTCAAGTTGTGAAATAGAAAGGTCTTATACAGATTTACCCAAACAAAAAAAAACATACATTGTTTTTGTGTTTCTTTTATACTTTTATTTTTTATTCTTTTTCTTAGTCCAGATGTACCGTAGCTTCTGCTAAAATAGCTAGAAGAATTTGTAACAATGTAAATGAAAAATAAAATTCATATATTCAATCAAGTTTATAACCCAATCTTTCTTCTTCTACTTTTTTCCCAGCATCCACAGGCATGAATATACTATTAATTATAGACATAAATAATTTCAATATCGAAATTGCATGCTACAGATTCAGTATTACACGGCAATTATTATATATGAAAAGGAAAGGAAACGACATTATTCTTTTCTTCTAAGTTCTATCTATCTTTTTTCTCTTTCTTTGGCAAGCGCTGTAATAATTTTTTTTTTTCTTAACAACCTAGGTCCTATATATATACTTCTTTTTGTAATAGGTTAAAACAATCTTTGTACCATGCATCATGTCTCTAATGGATTAAACTTTTGGTGGGGAAAATATACGATAATTGGTACAAAGACTAAAATACCATTGATATCATGTGTACACGAAGTGCAAAACTAAATGAGTTAAACGAGTTAAAGCAGCCAGCTTCTTGTAGGCAAGGTACCCCCAGGGTAATTTGCAGTTTTTAAGCCAGAAATTCTACGTACCATGACTGTACTCAAGAGGTCAATCTCTTTCAAGTTAAACAATGCAATGATCAGTTCTTTTTGTTATGACGTTTGTAGATCATCACTCCTTTTTGTAATAAACTATTAAAATCTTGATTATAATTTAAATATCCTGAACCTGTTAGGGACATGATTTTAGGGGAAAAATTGGCTTTTGCCCCTTTCAAAAAAACAATCCAACATTTTGCCCTCTTTCCCAAATTAATTAGGGAAATTCCCCTATTTTAAAACTCGATTTTCTCAAAATCGAGTTAACCCTATAGTGATGGCTCCAATGCTTGATAGGGCCCCCCTGATGGACAATGCTTCCATCGGGGACTTCTAGGAGGGCACCAGCCGCCATGTGGCCGATGCTTTGGAGAGGGCCTTGTTACTACCATCGGACATGGCCGAGTTGCGATTCTTCGGGAGGCGGGAGGTCTTCCTCAGCCTCAAGAGGTACTTGGGCATGATAAGGTTTCCAAATTACTTAGTTTAGTTATTTTGCCCCCCGCCCCTTTTTTTTTAGCCTTTGTTCTCTATTTACCTTGCATTTGTTCTCTTTTCTAGGTTGTTCGTGGCCATGTTTAGGGCGAGAGAGATGGCCAACAAATAGAAAGAGATAACTAGAAGATGAGAGGGCTAGGCGTGTTGCGGTTGTAGAAGCCTTTAACATTGTCGACCAGTTTACTCGGGACCTGAGAAACAAGCTACAAGAGGAGGAGAGGGTGAGGAGGAGTGCGGATTTGGCTTTAAAGGGCGCTCAGAAGCAAGCCCAAGCCCAAAGGCTACTCCTTCGCAAGGTCGAGGACCAATTGGCTGCTACCAAAGGGCAAATTGAGGCCTTGAAGAAAAAATTAGTAGGTGCAGAGAAAGCCAAGGACACTATGGAGATGGCCAGGGATGAGGCAGTGAAAGCTCGAGAGGTGGCAGAGAAAGCTAAAGAGGCGGTAGAGGAGACTAAGGAGTGGGCTGAGCCGGAAGCTTATGAGATAGGGGTGGGCGAGACCAAGACCAATCTCAAAGCCCAAGTTTCAGGGGTGTGCAGGCTCTCTCGCTCCCCAAGTTTGAGTTGAAGCCCACAACCAAGCTGGGGTTGAGGCTTCATTTGAACTCAAGAGAGCAGAGAACGTGTATTACCCCCCTGCTCTCCGAGAGTCTGCTCCTACCAGTCTTTGGAGCGATACTATCCCCGAAGCAACAGGGGCAGGTCAAGACAATGCCACCAACGCTCTTGCTCCTCTTGACAAGCCTGCCGAGGAGACTGAGCATCCTAGGGTGTCAAAAAAAGAAAAATCATCAACCAGGGAGTACCCCGGAATGTGACGAAGTCTCCAACACCCTCAATCTCCTTCTCCCGAGAAGGAGGCCCTTAAGAAAATGGAGTTAGTCTTGGCCTCCCTTGCTGTGCCTCTCAAAGTCACTCCTCCAAGCCAGGATTCTCAAGCCTTTGACACAACCTCTCGGCTGACCTTCCAAGGACAAGTTGACTATAAAGATGAAGAAATAAGCAGTGTCTGTTTACTTGTGTTGCTGTTGTTGTTTTTTCTTCTCTTCTTTTTTTTAAGTGTACTTGAATTTTTGTAATGAAACTGCCTTTTTTGTAATGAAAGGTGTGCACTTCTTTCAATGACAAGGCCCTTTGCTCATATGATTTGTGTTTTTACTAACATTTGAGTAGTTTTAGTAATGTGACTCATCTTTCATTGAATCGGACAATCAAAAAATACTAAGTCTACAATGTAAATTTCAACTTAGGCTTTAATTGATAATTGAGTAATCTCGAGAATGCAATTTGCCTTCTATTGGGTAGACCACAAAAGAATTTAAGTTTATAATGTAGATCTCATATCTTCTGAATTGATTACCACAATGGGCTAAAGATGCTAAGTTCATAGTACTTATAAAAATAAACCTCCAACTACTAGGTTCATACATTATGGTAGGACGTACAAAGGTACATTTTTATAAACTTACTGACCCCAAGAAGACACTACAATATTGACTATAAAGGAAAGATAAGCCTAGTGTACCTTGAAATGCTTTAAGTGATGCTCATGGACCGACATTTGTTTACATTTTTGTTGAATAAGGACAGGGCGGGTGATTCAAGGAGCCAGGCTTTAGTTAGGGTCCTATTTATCACTTAGATAAATGTCTAAAGTAGTTAATTTCCTTAAGGCTTGTGGTCCGAGGATCCATGCAATACCTTGGTTCTGTTTAACACTTAGATAGTTGCCAGAAGTTATTAGTTTCCCTAAGGTTTGTTGTTCGAGGATCCATGCAAGACCTTGGTTTTGTCTAATACTTAGATAGTTGCCAAAAGTTATTAGTTTCCCCAAGATTTGTGGTCCGAGGATCCATGCAAGACCTTGGTTCTGTCTAATACTTAGATAGTTGTTAGAAATTATTAGTTTCCCCAAGGTTTGTGGTCCGAGAATCCATTCAAGACCTTGGTTCTGTCTAATACTTAGATAGTTTCCAAAAGTTATTAGTTTTCCCAAGGTTTGTGGTCCGAGGATCCATGCAAGACCTTAGTTCTGTCTAATACTTAGATAGTAGTGATGAAAGTTCAAATAGTGTAAAAACACCCTTGAACGTTTAGACCCACAATTTACAAATTAATCAATTCAAGCTTTATGTCAAACAACTAGTGTGTAGAAAATGAACAAAAGCTATAATATAGAATTGGAAAACTATCTAAACCAAATTAAAATCACAACCCACAGCAGATAATAACAGGCAAAGATAAAAGGGAAGGAAGATGCAAACACAAAAACAACACGTGATGTGTTATCGAAGAGGAAACCGAAGCCCTCGGCGTAAAACCTCTCCACCGCCCTCCAAGCGGTAAACAATCCACTAGAAAATGTAGTTGGGATACATGGACAGCAATAGACCCTCCAAGCCTAATTTACCCAGTGCACCTAAACCCTCCAAGCTTCTTGCTCCAACGAGGTTGCGCTGAACCTTTTTTTTTTCTAGCTTCCCAAATTCCGCTACTTGACCATAGCATCAACCAATGTAAATTGGTTCTTTCCTAATCGCTTCCCGAACACCAAACAGCTCTCTCTCACAAGAATGGAAATGGTGAGAACAAAGTTTTGGTAAAATGTCTCTCAAGGATTTGACAATGGAGAGGAAGAGAGTTGAGGAATTTGAAGAGACTCTTATGTATAGATTGTAGATGAATCAATCTTGTTTTACTCTAGGGTTTCTCTCTCAAAATTCTCTCTGGAAGCTCTCTTTCATTTGTGGGTATAAGGGGTATTTATACTGGGGTGAGAAGAGAATGTGAAACGTCGGGTTTTTTTTTCAAAACAGGGGTGGCTCGCGGCTTGGCCTCGCGACTTAACCGAGTTGCAAGATCCAGTCGCGAGATAACCGTATGGCCAATTGTCCTATTTTGTCCTGTAGTGCTCTAGCTAGCATGACTGTTCACCTTCTGGCATGCTTAGCACGTGTGCTGCATTTGGCAACTTGCAGCCGCGAGTCACCCGCGAGATCAAGCCGCAAGTCTCTGTTTTCTTGCATACTCTTGAGCATTCAACACTCTATCTCACTTACTACCCTTACAACAAACCCACCTAAATACGGGGTTACTAAATGCTGAAATACAAGCAAATTTGGCATAGAATAAAGCCAATAAGATGGTTGATTAAATTCAACCTTATAAGTGAACTGCATGACACGTAATTACAATAAATCAGAGTGCAAACAAAATTGCTTTCATTAGTAATAATACCTTCTTAGGTTATTTAAATTCCATGGGCAGAGTATAGCTTTTTCATCTAAGTCCTCTAAATAATATGCACCTATTCTTGCTACTCAAGTGATGCGATATAGTCCTTCCTAGTTAGGCTTGACTTTCCCAGTGGGTTCTTGGCACTACCTAAAACTTTTCTCAGCACCAAGTCTCTTGGTGCTAGTGGCTATAACTTTACATTGGCATCATACCCTTGCTTGAGTTTCCGGTGGTAATAGGCTAGTTGGATCATTGCCTTCTCTCTTCGCTCTTCAATTAAATCTAAACTCTTTGCTAGCAGTTTATCGTTGCTGCTCGGAGTGAAGGTACTCGTTCTCGGTGTTAGGAAACTAGTCTCTAGAGGGATGACAACCTCGGCCCCATAAGTCATGGAAAATGGAGTCTCTTCTGTTGACCGACGTGGCGTAGTCCGATATGTCCATAGGACGTGTGGCGCTTCTTCTACCCATCTTCCCTTCGCATCATCCAACCTCTTTTTCATCCCATTGATTATGACCTTATTAATAGTCTCAACCTGTCCATTTCCTTGGGGGTAGGCCGGAGTGGAATACCCGTTTGTAATTCCCAGGTCACAACAATATCTCCTAAAGGCTTTGCTATCAAATTGAAGGCCATTATCCTAGATGAGGGTATGAGGGACTCCAAATCGAGTAAAGATGTTCTTCCGGATAAACTTCTTAGCATCCACATTCCTTGATGTTAGCTAAGGGCTCAACTTCGACCCATTTGGTGAAATAGTCTCAGTGCGACCAATAGGTATCTCTTATTTCCTCTCGCTTTAGAGAAAGGGCCTACAATATCTAAGCCCCACCGAGCAAACGGCCAAGGACTGGAGAGTGGATTGAGGACCCCTCCTAGTTGGTGGATGTTTGAGGCAAACCTTTGGTATTGATCATACTTCTTGACATATTCTTGGGCTTCCTTCGCATATCCGGCCACCAATATCCTTAAGTGATGGCTCTGTGGGACAGAGATCTTCCTCTTGTGTGACTTCCACAAATTCCTTCATGCAACTCCTTGAGTAGTAATTTTGATGCTTTGGGATGTATACATAGTAAATACGACCTAGAATAGGAGCACTTGTACAACTTGTGATCCTTGGACAGCCAGAACCGAGGAGCTTTTCTTTGTATTTTCTCGACTTTCTAATTTCTCTTTAGGTAGTGTATCATCTTTAAGAAAGCTTACTATAGGATCCATCAAGCTCGGACCCACTCTGATTTAATGGATTCGAACCATGTCCTTCTTGACTCCATCTGCTCTGCATAAGTCCTCAACAAGGACTGGAGAGTGGATTGAGGACCCCTCCTAGTTGGTGGATGTTTGAGGCAAACCTTTGGTATTGATCATACTTCTTGACATATTCTTAGGCTTCCTTCCGCATACCTGGCTACCAATATCCTTAAGTGATGGCTCTGTGGGACAGAGATCTTCCTCCTATGTGACTTCCACAAATTCCTTCATGCAACTCCTTGAGTAGTAATTTTGATGCTTCGAGATGTATACATAGTAAATACGACCTAGAATAGGAGCGCTTGTACAACTTGTGATCCTTGGACAGCCAAACCGAGGAGCTTTTCTTCGTATTTTCTCGACTTCTAATCTCTCTTTAGGTAGTGTATCATCTTTAAGAAAGCTTACTATAGGATCCATCAAGCTCGGACCCACTCTCTAATTTAATGGATTCGAACCATGTCCTTCTTGACTCCATCTGCTCTCATATAAGTCCTCAACAAGGATGACTCAAGGTAAATCCTACGCCGAGGAGATGGCAAGAATGGCCAATGAATATGTGTGCGTGTTTCCACTCTAAGAGACGTGTGACAAGTCGAAGGATTCAAGATTCGATTGCAAGCACCTGACCTGACTCAAGTACTCCCGCATTCTCACATCTCTGGCCTCTAGCTCCCCCTTCACCTGGCCCACAACCAATCTCGAGTCCGAGAACATTTCAACCTTTCTCCCATTTTCTATACCATGGCCATTCCTTAAATAAAACCTTATATTTGGCTTCATTGTTTATGGCCGAGAACCTTAGCCTCAATGATTTCTCTATGGTAATCTTCTCAGGAGATATTAGAACTATCCCTACCCCGAACCTCCTTTGGTTTGCTGCGCTATCAATATACACTTTCCAACGTGAGGGTCCTTGCACAGAGATTGTGCCAACCGATTTTCCATCCATGTTTTGCTCTCCTGCTACTATTTCTATCGGGGGTTTGGCAAATTCAGCTATTAAATTAGCAAGGACCTGGCCCTTGACGGAGGTCCATGGCATGTATTTGATATCGAAAGCCCCTAGAATTGTGCTCCACATGGAAATTCTTCCCGTAATCGGCATTTTGGAGTACAAACTTAAGTAGAAGTTGAGTTAGAACAACAACTGTGTGTGTTTGGAAGTAATGAGGGAGTTTTCGCATGTCATGCACTCTTTGCTAAAATTGCATTTTCCAATGGTAAATAACGTACCTCGGCCTCATGTGATGATTTACTCACATAATAGACTGGCCATTGTATGCCTCCATCAATTCGTATCAACACCAAGCTTACAGCATGAGGGGCCACCGCAATATAGGCGAACAAAACCTAGTCGGCCTTAAGGCTGGACATGATGGGTGGCCGGGATAGGTATTCCTTAAGTTGTTGGAAGGCCAAAGCCCGGTCCTCGGGCCACTCAAATCCTTTCCATTTGTTCATCGGGAGGTAAAATGTTCGGCACCTATCCGTAGATCTAGAAATAAACCGATTTAAGGTCACGATCATTTCAAAGAGTTTCTAGACTTCTTTGGGATTACGAGGAGGTTGCAGATTGTGAATTGCTTTGATCCGATCCGAGCTCACCTCAATTCCCCTATGAGTTACCATATAGCCTAAAAATTTGCCAAACCTAATACCAAATGAGCACTTAAAGGCATTGAGACGCAGTTTGTGTTTCCTTAAGATGTCAAAAATGACTCCGAGGTCTCCCACATACTCGAACACCACTTTAATCTTTACCACCATGTCATCTATGTAGACTTCAATACTCTTGCCCAAATCGTGGCTCAAACATTCTAGTCATCATCCTTTGGTAGGTAGACCCACATTCTTCAAACCAAAGGGCATCACTTTGTAGTGGTAATTTCCAATAGGAGTCACGAATGTTGTTTTTTCTTGATCACCTAGGGCTAGTGGTATTTGATGATAGCCCCGAAAGGCATCTAAGAAGCTCATTCGAGGATGGCCTACGATTGCATCCACTAACTGGTCTATCTGAGGCATGAGGAACGGGTCTTTCGGACACACCTTGTTTAAGTCTGTAAAGTCCACACAAACTCGCCATTTCCCACTCTTCTTCTTTACAACTACAGTATTGGCCAACAACTTGGGATAGAATACTTCCTTGATAGCCCTTGATTTTTTGAGCTTCATCACTTCGTCCCTAACAGCGTTGGGATGCTCTTTTGCCGGGCGTTAGGGTGGTTGCTTCTTGGGAGTAATGGATGGGTTAACGTTTAGGTGATGGCAAATGAAGCTCGGATCAACCCCTGGGGCCTCGTAGATGTCCCACGCAAACATATCCACGTTTTCTCTAAGAAACCCAATCAGTTCTTCTTTCTCTTGGGGAGGTAGTTCCGAGCCGACTTGAAAGAACTTTTCCGGATCGGTGCCAACGGCTACCTTTTCTAGATCTTCTCATTTTACCTCCTCGGCCGACTCATTATTGGGCAATGCTAGGGTGGCTGATTGCTATAAGCCTTTTCCAAGAGAGGTCGAGGGCTCGGCACTAGGTTGGAGTGATATAGCAGCCACCATGCACTGTTTGTCCATGGTTTGATTCTCCACAATCTCTTTGACATGGCTCTCTAACGGGTATTTCACATTCTGGTGTAATGTAAAAGAAGCAGCCCCTAGGGCATGAAATCAAGGTCTAGCCACAATAGCTCAGTAGGGTGAATAAGCGTCGACTACAATGAAATCCACCTCCACCACATCCAAACCGGTTTGTATGGGCAATCTGATCTGGCCCCTTGGAGTAACGGTTTTCCCCTCGAAATTTACCAAAGGGGAATCGTATACCGTTAGGTCTTCGGGTTTTAAGTTCAGTCCCCTGTACAAGTCGGGGTACATTACTTCCACAAAGATTGCCCTCGATCTACCAAGACTCTCTTCACATCAAATCCCCCAATCTTGAGTGTGACTACCAGAGCATCATCGTGGGGTTGGATGGATCCGATCTTATCTTCGTCTAAGAATCCTAGCATAGGTGAGGCTCCCCTTTTGGCTTTTTTGGACTCCCAATCGTTATCCTCGGTGGAGAGCCGAGCCACAAACATTACTCTGGAAGGACAAGAGCCAGTCCTTCCCGAAGCAACAAGGATGACATTTATCGTGCCTATGAGAGGTCTTAAGGATGTGTCTCTCCGGGGCTCCTGGTTTGCTTGGCCTTGATGACCACTAGAAGGGTGCAAAAGGTGTCTCGGTTTCCCTTCTCGGACTAGCTAATCCAAGTGGTTCCAAAGGTTCCTGCAGTCTTCTATAGTATGTTTGTGGTCCTTGTGGTACTAAAAATATAGATTCTGATTACGTTTTATGGAGTCTCCAGCCATCTTATTCGGCAACTTGAAGAATGTCTCATTCTTGATTTTCTCCAAAACCCGATGTACCGGTTTCTCGAATATAGTGTTAACTGTCTGCGTGTTGGTTGACCTGGATTGCCCTGCAAAATCTCTCCTCAAACGGTTATTGTTGTATCCGTCCGACCTGAAATCACTCCTCTTTTGAGAGATAACCTTCTCCTTTCCTTTCCCTTGCAAAATGGTCCTCTTCCACTCTTTTGTATTTGTCAATCCTGTCCATAAGTTGACATACACTGATGACAAGCTTGCCGACCAAGGATTTCCTTAAGCCGTGCTTGGTTGGGAGGCCGCTTTAAAAGTCTTTGATGGCGACGTCATCAAAGTTGCCGTCCATCTCATTATACATTTCCCAATATCTGTTCGAGTATGCTTTTAAAGTTTCTCCCTCACGCATGGATAATGACAACAACGAACTCATAGGGCGAAAACCTGCTTGTTCATAATGAAGCAAGAGCCAAAAGCTTGGGTGAGCCGCTTATAGGAATCTATGGACTTCGTCTTCAAGCCGTTGAACCACCTCATCGCTACAGGTGGCTGGATGGGAAAACCTTGCACATCAAAGCTTCGTTTTAGGAGTGAATAGTCATTCTTTGATTAAACTGGCTCACATGCTCCACGGGGTCCGTTCGACTATTATAGATAGTGAGCGTGGACTGATGGAACCGTTGAGGTAGCTTGGCCCCTTCTATCTTGCGTGTGAAGGGTGACTTAGAGATCTGATCTAGAGCCTTACTCATGGCATCATTACCCAAGCCCTTACTAGATGGGCCCTTATGTTTTCACCTATGATGGTGCTCGTCTTTATAAGAAAAGGTCTCGCTTGGAGGAGTTCTTGATCTCTGCCTATAATTGCTGTCCTCTTCATCATTAGAGGATATGTCAGAACTAGAAGGAGACCGCTTCATTGTGCATGGTGCAATTTCCTTTTCAAGTCATTTATCTCCTACTGCATGGTTTGGTTGTTGTTTTGTCTCTGGAATATGCGACTACCCACTTGGGAGTGGCTTTTGCTCGTCTGGATGGTATACACATTCCCCTCTCGGTTCCTTTCATTCTCTTGATTTTGTTCATGTTCGGGGCCGGAAAAATTATCCTGTCGCTAGGATCCTATGGGTTCTGTCCATTGGGGACCTGCTTGGCATGGGTTTTCTTGGTGTGGACATGATCCTACCATGTCTAACTGTTGCACTTACTAACACACAAGTCCTTCTCACAGACGGTGCCAATTGTAGGGACTGGGTTTGAGCATTATTCCTAAAGGATAAGTAAATTCAAGCCCAGCAAGCCCAATACAATAAATTTGTAGAGAGTGGATAGAAGAATTGGGCGTTAATGAGTGTAACAACAGTTGTAGATGATTTAAAGAATGAATAAGTAAGACAAATACGGACTTGAGCAACCAATTCAATCCTTGGCAACTAGTCCGAGAAGCTTCAACTTATTGCTTCTTGAGTGACAATGACAATGGTTAAAAAGTTAGTTCAGATTGCTACAATGTTTTCTCTAGTAAATTCTCCGATCCCTTTTCTCAGAGCTCCTTCTTCCTTATATACTACTTTCCTTCTTCATCTTCACTGTACAAGTGCGGGTTAGATCTCTTGTTGTCGGTCTTTGTCACATCAATCTCCTCCCAAAGCTCTTAGGTAGTAGTTGTGAGTTTGAAAAGCCACTGCTTAGGTATCATTTCCACATTAATGTGGTCAAAGTGTTAGTTCTTGTATTTTAATGTAGAGGCAACAACTTTTCCCGGAATTGCTCTCTTGCCATGCTCTAGTGTGCTTACTTGCTGTACTTATCTTTTTCTTTGGAGTGCTTTGGAAGATTGTCTTTGTCGGTAAATCACTTTTCTTCTACCTTGGCTAGCCATAGCCGAGGATAGAGTTGTCCTTGACACGGTTTCCTAGGTTTCCATGATCACCACTGTCTTCTTCATATGCGATTATGGGTCTCGGCATGGGCTTGAGGGGCCATTACAAAAGATGGATGTATATCACTAGACTCTATGACCCTACATTTGTCATTAAAATATTTGGAGTTTATTACAATAAAATTTTTTGTTGCACAAACCTATTACCTTATATTTTATTGCAACACACTCATTAACTATTACTAGAGGCTCTTCTATTTTTTGGGTCAGGGTTAATTTAGAGCATTTATTATAATTTGGGATTACTACATTTTCCAATTACAAAAAAAACCTAGAGGTGTGATGAGTGTCATGTGTGGAGAAATAATTTTTCAATCACACCCTAGATTTTTTGTGATGAAAAAAAATTGTGATTGGAAAATTATTTCTCCACATATGACACTCATCACACCCCTAAATAAAACATTTTTTTGTGATTGAAAAATGTAGTAATCCAAAATTATAATAAATGTTCTAAATTAACCCTTACCCAAAAATAGAAAAAGTTATTACTCGCACGCGCATGAGTGCGTATAAAAGTAAAAAGTTTTTTTATTTTTTTAAAGTTTTTAATAAAATAAAACTTTTAAAATTGTTTAGAAATTTGTCTTACTAGGTTACTCCTTAACTAAAATTTTAAATTTTAGATAAGTAACAACTTTAAAATCTTAAGTTTTAGCTTATCTAAAATATCTTTCTCAAAAAAAAAAAAAAAAAAAAAAATTCAAAACAAAACAAAACTTATCTAAAATTTAAGAGTTTTAATATGTGTCATCTAAACACATTTGCTTTGATATTAGCAAAAAAAAAAAAAAAAAAATACACACCTACACGTTGAAGGCTTAATAAAATTTGGTTTATATGAATCAATTATCACTTTTTAAAAAGTCACCCGGAATATGGTTCTTACTAATTACTCCTTTTAAAATTTTAGATAAGTAAAAACTTAAAAATCTTAGATTTTAACTTATCTAAAATTTATTTCTTAAAAAAAAAAAAAAAAAAAAAAAAAAAAAAAAAAAGTCATGAAGATTATCTAAAATTGAAGACTTTTAACTGTTCATAAACGATATCTGCTGGTATTAGCAACAAAAAAAAAAAAAAAAAAATTCCTTACACCTACACGACTTAAAAAAAAAAAAAAAAAAAAAAAAAACCCCTATATCACACAAAATTTCAGTTGTCTTATAATTTGCTAAACCTGAATACTACAATTCTTTCTACTCAAACATGTAAAGGCACCAATGTTAATTTAGAAATAATTTTGTAATCTTATGTTGAATGTAACGGTTAGTAAATCTATCTAAATCGGTGGAGAATTGCAATAAGTATTTAACGAATGAATTACCTAAATCTTGAGAGCAATGAATTACAAATCTAAGCAAAGAAAAATAAATTAATTGATTAATTAAACAAAAGAAAAATCTTACCATTTGAAAAATCTTCTTCTTGACTTTTCAATCCGGTTCCTTAGTTCTTTCTTGTTGAAGGACAGAATTTTTAAAAGTTCCACGGCACTAATAAAAAGTAACGTGATCCATGTGTTTTCTCTTCTATATTCAATTAAACCATACGTAGGCTCCTTTTATACAAAGATGTTTCCCACCTAATAGAAATTTATTTCAATTAGGAATAGGAATGGTAATGATTGAGAAGAGTTTTTGTTGATGTGCAAAAAAATTCTATTTCAAACCGGAATAATAGGAGTAGACGTGGGTGCAATTTATCTTAAGTTTTTTTTTTTTTTTTTTTACGTGGAATAGTTTTTGCTTACTGTATTGGAGTAGTTATTTTCCTACAAACGTTTAACACAATTTTTATCATTTTTTTACTTTTTTTTTTTTTTTTTTTTTTAAATAATTTTTGCTTATTTTATTGGAGGGGAAGTTATTTTTTAACAAACGTGAGTAAATGGGAAGTTCTTTTTAAGGAGAAAAGTGGGAAGATTTATTGTACACGTTTCTTTATTTTTTTGACATCATTGGGGAGTTTTTTTTTTTTTTTTCTACAACACGTTGGGAGTTTTTATGCTATTGAATAGAAGTAGGAGTTTATTAATATACTATTTTAACCCTATTTTTAAGTTTTAGATAGGGTATTTTTATTAGTTTAAAAAGCAATAACTAACTTTCGTTTGTCAATTTACTATTTTAACCCCATTTTTAAGTTGTTGGTTAATTAATTTAGGGGTATTTTTGACCGGAAAAAAAACAATAACTAACTTTCTTAATCCTCTTAATATATAAACAATGACTCTAAATGTCATTGTAACGATTATTTATTTATTTTTGAAATAAACATTTTTTCTTGTAGTGAAAGATCATGATAAATATACAATTATTAGTTGGATATAAGAATAACCCAAAGGGCAATAAATATTCAAATACACAAGTTTCAAAAAAAAAAAAAAAAAAAAAAAAAAAGATACTGTCATAAGTTTCCATTAAATAAAACATAACGAATAAAAAATATTTAACATCTCAAGGTCATGTGCACATATACATATAGATATACAAAAGTAAAAAGTTATTACTTGCACATATACATATAGATATATAAAAGTAAAAAGTTTTAAGTAATAAGGTTACAAGTTTAGGGAGAATTCGAGAAAGTTAAATATTTTAGGACATATATATATTAATAGCCCAAGCAGAGAGAAAATTCAATTAAATTTTAAATTAGAGTCTAATTTTACACCACGTGTCTCATCTAATTTTTAAATTTTTGTATCAAGTGAATTATTACGTACAAAAATCAAAAAGTCTAAATTCAATTAGATTTTAAATTGAATTCTAATTAGAGTTCAATTTTGTGCCGTATGTGTCCCATCTAATTTTTTTAATTTTTTTGGCAAGTGAATTATTGAGTGCAAAAACCAAAAAGTCTAGATACAATTAAATTCTAAATCATATATATATATATATATATATATAAAATGAGAAACTGTTAGGTTCATAATTTCTATGTAATTGGCTAATCCTTTGACAAAACGCATTTTACTTGTAATTAAGTAGAACTAAGTTGGGTTTAATGTATCAAGAAGTATGTTGCTCAAACATATCAAATGACATCTTTAAAGTCATGAAGATTGATCCAAGAAATAAGTGAAGAAAAGCTAATTCATTAAGTCTCGATAGAAGCTCGAGAGATATTCTTTTAAGATTAAATGAAGAAGCTTGACACAAGCTCAATCTATCATGAATTACAATTTCAGAAATTCCAAATTTGAAATTCAACCATTGCTATCTTATTTGATTAGGGTTTCTTTTCTCACAACCCTAGTCATATATAAGGCATATATTAAAAGTCGTCATACATTCAATCATATAGAGACCAAAACTCATATTTTGTGTGAAGTTACTGCATTTGTGTTCCTTAGGATTTTGTAGCCAAGTGTTTCTTAATCTTTATCGTTTATGAAATGAAGAACTTTGCAGCCAATAACAATCATTGAAGTTGCTAAAATTAGTCACATACTGAAATCTATCCAAAGGAGTTAGTCGTGGATTGGAGATTTGTGCAATAAAGGAAAGAAAGCTACTACAAGATCAAGTCCAATTGGGTATTGGAGCGAAGGTTCAATTGTAGGTTGGTATCTTGGAATAACCTAGGGTAGTGGTAAGATTTTTTATACTTGTAGCTACTTGATTATTGATTAGTGAATTTTTGGAAGTAATGACCTTAAATTCACCTGGTAAGATTTTTGCCTTACAAAAGGTTTTTCCCATTCGTCAACAAATTACCATGTTAATTTATTTTCCACTACATATTAGTTATTTGGTGATTTGTTCTTGCCTCCACGATTTGCATATAATTTGACCTAATTAATCAACTTGGATAATTGAATTAATTAACCGGGGTCAATTTATCTTAACCTAATAGAAACCATTACATAATTTAGAAATTCATGACTTAAAAAAATGTGTTAGTTGTAATTCTTATACTAAGTTTAATTTGAACTCATATATATATTTATATATATATATAATTGTGATTTTTTTTTTAATATACTTGTGCATATAAATGGAATTACATGCTAGTGTATATAAAGAAAGAAAATGGGAAAACAAGATACGAAAGGTCCAATTTCAAATTTGAAGATGTTTCAACGTATGGTTTTTTGGAGAATCAGTTTTGGCATTTCTTAAAGATTATTCTCTACAGTTATATTTGAGAGAATCAGAAAAAACAACGAGAAAATACTCTTTTTTGGTACAAATTTCTTCTTTTATAATACTTGAAAAAAAAACAATTTTTATTTTTATTTTTTATTATAGTATTCCAATTTCGCTTGTTTATTGTTTTTCTATTCTTGTAATGTCAGTGGTTTTAAATTTTCAATACTTATGGGCTCATTTGTTTTAGTAATATTGTTTGTATTTTTTGGAAATATGTGTAGGTAAAAAAATGTGTAAAAATATGTATAATGTTGTTTAAAAATTCAAAACATGTGTTTAAACTCATGTAACAAACGGTTCCTATATTTCTTTCTTTATGAAGATTGGACATTGTGTGGTTGAGCTTGGTTGGGCAGCTTGGGCTGGACTGGGCTGATTTTTATCAAAACAATTTCTAATTTTCTAGCACAGTTCATTCAAAACCAAGAACAACACTAGCCATCTAGTCAATTCAAATATAGTTCTCTAAACTTTGAACTGAATTAACAAGTCACCCAGATCAAATTTCAGCTATACACTCTTACCCTTTTACTGTAAAATGACCATTAGTACCCTCCTCACCCATATCGACTTCATGTCATGATTTTAATAAATTAAAATGTTCAAACTTTATAGCCATTGACAGATTCATAGTATCCCTTTTACCCAGCAAAACCAAAGCTCCTTGCAAGTCCGTCACAACTTGCATGACTCCCCAAAAATCCATGGTCACACACACACACACACACATATATATATATATATTTGAGCAAGTATTCTTGGTCAACACGCACGTAAGACTAAAAGCCGACCAAAACCTCAGTCCAAAACAATGTACAAAAGTACAAAATGTAGCCCTATAAATACCTTCACCTAGTCAAATTTATTCCACACATCCACAAGCACCAGCATAAATTCTTACCAAAGAATTAATACAAATTATAACAAAACCTCTCCACCATTTAGTTGTGCTAGAATTTCATACATTCAACTTAAAGACCCTTCTGATGATGAATTTCAAAAATACAAGCACCCTTTTGATAATCTTTGTCATTTATGTGGCCATTTTGAACCAAGTTGGAGTTCAAGCAACCAGAGGCAGTGTGTTATCCAAGAATTCTGGCAATGCTAATCAACTCGAGACTCATTCCCCATCCATGTGAAGGCTAAGGACATAATGGCGTATTGGTTCCAAAGGTTGCCATCAGGACCTAGCCCCCCTGGACTAGGTCACTAGTCCATTAAAGTTGTGAAGGTCTTATGCAAGTATACCCAAGAAATCATACACTGTTTCAATGTTTCTTTTATACTTTATTTTTTAGTTCATTTTCTAGGTCTAGATTTATTGTAGGCTTTGTAGCTTTTGCTAAATAGATTGAAGCATACGAAACAATGTAAATGAAGAGTATTTATTCAATCAAGTTCATAACCCATTATTATTAGTAGTTATTAATTCTCGACTTTATATAAAAAAATCTTATTCCTTTTTTAATTATATTCTTCTTTTTTACATGCATGGACATAGGAGTTTACGTATACACCAGAAATAATTTCGATTTCAAAATTGCATGTTACGGATTCGGGACTATACTATATATATATATATGGTACTCAGTCATAAATGAACGCAACCAAGAAGAAATAGGAAACATTATGATTGATCCAAATAGATCAATCGTTCGAACCCTCAAGGCCAAAACCCAAACGAATTCAAAGTAGTGACCCAATCTCACTCTATCTCCTCGGTCAATTCGGATCTCAAACCTCTCTCTTTGAAAATGACTAAATGAGAGAGAGGTACCTTTGTCTTTTCATGTTCTGGATTTGGGGGAGAAAGAACATAAGTGTTCTTCCCGAAAAAATGATGAAAAGCTAATGAAAATTTTATATTAGTTATATTTTAATGTTTGTTTTTAGTTTAATTTTCTTTTTGTTCAAACATTATCTGAGATGACTTAAAAAAAAAAAAAAAAATAAAATGTGATGTGTTATTTTTTAAATGCCAAATAATTTTTTAATTACTATTTTATTAACCATGTTAATATTTATTTTGTCACTCAATCCAAAAGCACTCTTTGCTACATATGATATTTCTATTAAGTGAGTGACGGTAAGAACCAAAATGGAACACGTTTTTTATTTTAAAAACTAAAAGTGGTAAAATAAAAAAATATAGGGATCAAAATAGAAATGACCCCAATATATAGAAACCAAAAGTTCATTTACACCTAATTTAAAATACAAGTATCAAGAACAAAAATAAACTATATATATGTTATAAGTTCAAATGAAATGAAAAGTATAGGAGCCAAAAGTGAAAAGTAACAAGGTCAAAAGTTTATGGAGAATTTACAAAATAAGATATTTTAAAAGGGTATGTACATAAAGAAAGGAAATGGGAAAAGTCCAATTTGAAATTAGATATCATGTTCCAAATTATAGTTTTTTGGTAAATCAGTTTTGGTATTTCTTAAATATTGTTCTCTACAGCTATTTTTGAGAGAAAATATATTTAAAAAAAAAAAAAACGAGAAGTTTTTTTATTAGGTACAAATTTCCTTCTTTTTTTTTTTTTTTTTTTTGGTGGCTTATTCCAATTACGCCATAGGTCTTTTGTTTGTATATTGTTTTTCTATTCTCGTGATGTAACTGGTTTCAAATTTCAATACTCTTTTCTTTCTTTCTTTATGGAGACTGGACTGGAATGTGTGGTGGATGAGTTAGGTTGGCCAGCTTGGGCTGATCACTTTACAAAATCACGAGTCATATGGGCGTATTTTTTCCAAACAATTTCTCATCTTCTAGCAGTCCATTCAAAACCCAGAACAATGAAAACTATAGTCATCTAGTCAATTCAAACACAATTTTCTAAATTAATTAACAAGTCACACCCAGATCAAATTCCAGCTATACATTCTTATCCTCTTACTGTAAAATGACCAATATTACCCTCCTCAACCATATCAACTTCAAGTCAAGAATAAGGCCATTTTAATAAATTTAAAATATTCAAACTTCATAGCCGTTGACAGATTTATAGTATCCCCTTTACCAAGCAAAACTATAACCCCATCATATTAATTTTTTTTCAAATCCCAGTCCATGACAACATGCATGACTGCCTGAAATTTCTTGGTCACATTTTTTTTTTTTTTAATATTTGGGCAAGTATTCTTGGTCAACACGCACGTAAGACTAAAAGCCCACCAAAACCTCAAGTCCAATATGATGTACAAACTACAACTACACACTCTAGCCTTATAAATACCTTCACATAGTCACATATTTATCCACACACATCCACAAGCACAGGCAAAAGTTCTTATCAAAGAATACAAATTATAACAAAACCTCTCCGCCATTTAGTTGTGCTAAAATTTCATACATTCAACCTAAGGCCTTTCTTAATTAAGATGAATTTCAGAAATACAAGCACCCTTTTGATCATCTTTGTCATTTGTGTGGCCATTTTGAGCCAAGTTGGAGTTGAAGCGACTAGAGTATTATCCGAGGATTTTGGCAATGGTAATCAACTCAAAACCCATTCCCCTATCTATGTGAAGGCCAAAGAAATCATGGCGTCTTGGCTCCAAAAGTTGCCATCCGGACCTAGCCCCCCTGGTGAGGGTCACTAGTTCGTTCAAATTGTGAAAGGTTTTATACAACTATACCAAATTAAGCATACACTGTCTTCTTATTTCTATTATACTTTTATTTATAATTCTTTTTCTTGGTCCAGATGTATTGTAGCTTTTTCTTGGAAAGAATGTAAATGAAAAGTGAAAAATTCATTTATTCAATCAAGTTCATAACCCATTATTAGTAGCTTTTAATTCTTGTACCATGCATCATGTCTCTAATGTCTCCAATGGATTAAACTTCTCGTGAGGAAGAGATACCATTTAATAATTGATACGAAGACCATTAATATCATGTGTAAATTCCACTTATCATGACAAAATCATGTGTCATAATTCAGCAAAAAAAAAAAAAAAAAAAATCACGTGTCATATGGGTGATTTTTCTCAATACAATTCCTCATTTCCTAGCACAGTCCATTCAAAAATCAAAACCAATGACAATACTAGGCATCCAGTCAATTCAAATATAATTTTCCAAACTTTGGGCTGAATCAACGTGTCAATTAGATCAAATTTCATCTATACTCTTACCCTCTTACTGTAAAATGACCAATAGTAACCTCCTCGCCCATATCCATTTTAATAAATCCCAAAGTTCAAACTTTATAGCCGTTGACAGATTTATAGTATCCCCTTTGCCAAGCAAAACTATATATAGCCCATCATATTTCAGATTGCAAGTCTATGACAACATGCATGATTCTCTGAAATTCCTTGGTCACATTTTTTTATTTGGACAAGTATTCTTGGTCAACACGTACGTAAGACTAAAAGCCCACCAAAACCTCAAGTCCAAAACGATGAACAAAGTTCAAACTCTAGCCCTATAAAATATAAATACCTTCACCTAGTCACATATTTTGTCACTCACATCCAAAGGCACTGGCAAAAGTTATTATTATAGAATACAAATTATAGCAAAACCCCTCCACCATTTAGTTAGTCCTGAATTTCATACATACAACTTTTTTTTTTTTTTTTTTATAACAAATTTCATACATTCAACTTTTTAATACCCAAAAAATTAGAATAACGAATCCAACCCAAGAAACCAAACTATGGGCCTTATGTGAATACAAATGACCCATAATTCTATGGGAAAAGGCTTATGAAAGAAGTTGAGGAACCTTGAAAAAGGGGAAAATACCCAATAGTAAAATAAAAGTAAAGACCAGACCTTAAATAAGGTGCAAATGACCAATAAAAAGGTCGCAAAGGAAGGAGTCCTCGAATGAGACCCATAAGAAAGCCCAACAAAAAAATTCACCGGGGAACGACCATAAAGGACCAGCTCGATCCCCCTGGTAGGAAAGGTTGAAAGGGACGAATGATCTCATATGACTTGGGAATCTAAACACGAAAACCAACTAATCCATGAGAAAAAGGTTTGAGGAATTTCTATCAGAAGGAAGCAATGAGAGAAGAAAAATGCCTAGTAACTTTAGGAGGCCACCCGCATAAAAAGGCATCTATTAATCTATACCACTTTCAGGAAAGAAGCTCAATGTGTGAAGTCACCATCAAAGGGACCCATTCCTTGCAAAGGGACCCATTCTTGTTAACCTCAGCCGATGCATGGATTTCTTGAGAAAAATAGCATTTATGAAAGGAAAAACAATTGGAACACTTTCAAGGAATAGTTCTCTAGAAAACGAAACAACAAGAAGAAGAAAGAAATATGTCGGAACTTTAATCCAAGGGTAAATGGCAAAATCAAGATAGGAGAAAAAAGTAATTTTAAGTCCTCCAGTACTAGTATAAAAGGAGGATAAAACAGTAATTTTAAGTCCTCCAGTATTAATATAAAAGGAGGAGAGACCATGCCTGTTATTACAAGAAGAAAAACTCAGGAAAGAATAGCAAGCATAAAGCCTAGAAAAAGTGTTTTATTTTAGAGATAAGAGTTTAGGTCAAGGTCCTAGAAAATAGTATTATAGAGAGTCCATTCAAATTGGTACTTGGGGGCTCCGTATTGATCTAGTGACCTAAGCTTTACAAGTCTTGTAGAACCTTAAAGTCTATTTAAGTGTATAAAGTTTGGGCATTTTGGACTTAGTGGCCTTCCTTTCAAAGAATTTTTACTTGGGTTCTGCAATATATTAATAAGAATTCATTGAAGCATTCATATATACTAACATTGTCTTATTCCCTATAAACTTATGTGTATATGCGTGATGTTGTGTCACTTGTGTCTTGGGTTTGTTTGTGCGCAAATCGGTCTAGTAGAACAATGTGGCTTGATTGTGATGGAACCAGACCCAGTTCCCTCATTCAACATCTCATAGTCTTCGACAGAGTCATTGCTTTATATTGGGCTTGGGCCTAAGTAACTGTTTAAAAAAGGTTTCCACATAACTTAATGCACTTTTGAAGATGAGGATAAGTATTTGGTCATCCTTTTATTTGTGTGGCTATCTAAGCCAAGCTTGGGTTGAAGTAACCAGAGTGTTACCTGAGGATTTTGGTACTGCTAATCACCTTGGGACGTACTCCTCTATCTATGAGAAGGTGGAGCCCACCATGGCCTTTATGCTTGAACAGTTGCCTTCCGAACCTAGTCCCAGTGGCCTAGGTGATTTAAACTATGAAAAGAGGTGTTATACCCATAATATTTTCATAATACTTTCACAATAAGTCATAGTTAATTAGTTATTATTGGTTTTACTTTGAAATTACCTTTTTCCCCTATCAATAACAACACATAATAATCTGTCACCTATGATTTATTGTAAAAATATTATAGACGTAACATTTCTCAACTTTGAAAAGTCATACTTGGTGTGTACTCCCACTTTCACAAGTCTAAAAAAAATCATAGACAAATAATACCTTATAGGAAAGAAATCAACACTACAAAAAAACGGGGGCTATCCTCGCTGGAATAGCCCAAAAACAGCCAGTATACTCTAAAACACAAGCTTATATATATATATATATATATATATATATATATATATATATATTAGTCCCTGACTATCTGTTATTTTTACTATATTACACGAAATAAACGTATAAAAAAAAATCATTTATCAAACAATGTTTAATTACTTCTTAGCGTTTTTCATGTTAAACCATGCGAACAACTATATATACTTCTTGATGTTTATGTTATTCTTTTCTTTTGAATGTATGTGTGGAGATGAATTCGAATTCAAAAATGTCATGCTATCACTACAAAAAAATCGTCCTGTCCCAGCGTTTTTTTCCCCCGTTTTACAAACTGCCGTAATAGATAAGCCTATACCAGCGCTTTTTGCCAGCGCTTTCAAAGTGCGCTGCCATAGGAGTCCTATAGCGGCGTTTTTCAAAAACGCTGGTATAGGAAGCCCAAAAGCGCTGGGATAGGGTTACTGATTTCCCTTATAGGGAAAGAGCTATCCCAGCGCTTCCAAAAGCGCCGGGATAGGTCTTTCTCCATAAAGGATTGGAGGGACCTATCCCAGCGCTTCCAAGAACGCTGGTATAGGAAGCCCAAAAGCACCGGGATAGGGTTCTTGATTTCCCTTATAGGGAAAGAGCTATCCCAGCGCTTCCAAAAGCGTTGGGATAGGTCTTTCTCCATAAAGGATTGGAGGGACCTATCCCGGCGCTTCATGTCAGACGGGGCTCTTTTCATAAGGGAAATCGGAGAGACTGTCCCGGTCTTTTGAAAGCGGCTGGGGACACTCTCCGTTCCCTTGAAAAATGCCTGTTCCGAAACTCTTTCTCCATAAGGGCCTGTCCCGGCGCTTTTAAAAGCGCTAGGACAAGTCTATCCGTTCCCTTATGAAAAGAGCCTGTTAAAAAGCGCTGGGATAGCTCTTTCTCCATAAAGGAATGGAGGGACCTGTCCCGGTTTTAAATAAGTCTCTCCGTTCCCTTATGGAGAGAGGCCTATCCCAAAGGTTTTTGTAACAATAGGGTCAACCTATTCTCAAATAATACAAGGGATAGATCACCTAAATAAGGATAGGTCACCTAAGAAATGACCAAAATACCCCCAAAACCATAAAATGACCAAAATACCTCTGAAACCCAAAAAATGACCAAAAATTACAAAAATACCCCCAAAGCCCAAAAATGACCAAAATACCCTAAAAACCTAAAAATTACCAAAATATCCCCAAAATCCAAAAAATGACCAAAATACTCTTGGAACCTAAAAATGACTAAAATACTCCCAAAACCCAAGAAAATGACCAAAATACCCCATATTGTTAAATTATATTTTATTAATTTGAAGTATTATATTCAATCTTATTAATCAAGAAAATATTAAATATTACTTGTGGGGTATTTTACCCCACAAAATTTTTGTCCTCTTTGGGGAGCCAAGTCCATATCGGCCCCATGTGGTCTTTGGGATTTTCACCTCGGGCACTTTGGCCGATATTGGCTTGACACCCTTAGTCCCACATCGTGTGTTAATACACCATGTTGACGCTCCAAGAGCTTATAAGGCATTGGTGGGGCGCATCTCCAACCGATGTGGGACTAAGGGTTTCAAAAATATCGCCAAAAAAGGTGAAAATCCCAAAGACCACACTCGGGGCCGAAACAAAACCTAATTGGCTCCCAAAGAGGACAAGGGAGATAAAATACCCTTACTATTTATAATTTTAAAATAAATTAATCAAGAAAATATTAAATATTAATATTTAAAATATTTATGTATTAAATATTAAATATTACTATTTATGAACTATTTATTTATAAAATATGTTCATAAACCTAATTGTACAAATTATATCAAGAAGTTCAAGGTATCCTACCGGCAAGGACACGCGTATTCCCACCATTCGGCCCAAGTTCGACCCACGCAATCCCAATGTCAATATCAAAATGACTAGACACGGGTAATTCATATGTAAACTTTTACATTTACATTGCAATACAATATATATATTTTTTCTCTTTATGTACCTTTATTTATCTATTTTTGAAATTATTTTGAGTGTGATACCCTAGAAGGTCTAGATACTTATTTTTATTTTATTTTATTTTTTGTAATTTATGGAATATTTAGTTCGGTCATATATACAAGAAATTTTATCACCAAACCTATTTGGGATGGAACTCATCTACAATATGAAATTAGGAGATTTATGTGAGAAGAGCTATCTTTTTTATTTTATTTTATTGTGTTCCTATTTTTCTATTAACATAATTCAATTATTACTTAAATTCTATGATTTTTTATTAAAAAATTTAGATAATGCAATTCATCTTAATTATTGATATTATTTTTTGATTTGGTGTTCTTAATTGATTATGCTAATTATTTCCTTACTTATGACAATGTTAAAAAGGTTATGAGTGGTAATTTATAGGTAAAATTTACATATACATTGCAATCTAGATACTTTATTTTTGTAATTTATGGAATTTGTTTTTGGTTATATATGCAAGAAATTTGTTAGCAAGTATAATGGAAAGATTTTTAATTGTCATATATATATATAAACAAATTAAAATTTTACTACAAAGAGCTTCTAAAAATTTAAAACTTGCCATAATTTTTAAAAATTACTATTTTATTTGTTATTAAATTATATTCTATTATAAAAAATATATTTTTTAATTTATATATAATTTTTTTATTAAGTTATAAATCGGGCATAATACTAGTTTATTAAATATTATTATGTCGAAAATATTTAAAGAGGAGTACTACTAGTTTAGTGGTAAGACACAAGAACATATTATACCCAAGTTCAACCCTACTAAACACATTTAAAATTTTTTTCTCTCAAAACAAAAAAAAAAAAAAAAAAAAAAAACCCTAATCTCTACATTTCTCACTTCAGGAGCCTCATTCTTCTCTCATTTCTCTTTCATCTCCATTTTCTCTGTCTTTTTGTCTCTTTCCGGCAAAACCACACAACACCATCCACCAAAACTCAACCACACTCTTCTATCACCACCAAAATTACCCGAAAAAAAACCCACATCCCAGAGTGGAGCCTAGCCTTGAACAACCCACCACAAACCCACGTGTATCTCGGACTCACACCACCACAATCATATCCACTTCTCAAATCTCAAACCCATGGAAAAGAAAAAAATGAGGGATCTTTGACCAGAAAAATAAAAGAAAATAAGTTTAGGATTTGGAGAGGAGATGAGATTTTGAGATAGAGGAACCGAGTGAGGAAGAGGGCGATCAAGGTGGCAACGTAGTGTGGAGGCTTGGAAAGTGGCGGAGCAAGGTCGAGCCTTGGTGGTCCACAGCAAGAACTCTTCTTCTAGTTTGATGAGGAAAGCGAGGATCGATTCTTTTTTTTTTTTTTTTTTTGGTGGAGAAGTGTGGTGGCAATGCTCAAGAGAGGTATGCATGGTATGGTGGCTCGAGGGAGGAACTTCTTGAAATCGTGAAACATGGGTTCAACCCTTCAGCCGTACATGGCATCTTATGGTGTTGGAGTTCATTTGGCTTCTGCCAAATATCCCATGGAAGAGTAAGTCTTTAATTTTGTTTCAATTTCTTTGTTAAATTTGTTGTTTCACATAGATTTGTGCAATGTCTTCTGTTTTCTTTTCTTTCTTGTAGAGGCTAATTGAATATAATCATACGAATATCGATTAAAATTCTTAATGAAGGGAGAAAAAACTTCTTTAGTTACAATTGTTAAGTTGGATTTAGGTTAGCATATTTGCCTCAAGATATATTTTTGGAGTGTGTGAGAGAAAGAGGAAGTGAATATATAAAAAATTAGAAGATATGAGAGAAGGAAAAAAATTAAAAAAAAAAAATTATTAGAGAAAGGAAAGAGAATTTTTAATGTGAGAATTTAGTTCGGAACTTGAGGAGTTTAACACATACTCAAAGGGTTTCTTCACAAATTTGGCAAGTTATTGATATGAAAAGCATGCTAACATGTCACTAGGCTATGTAGTGTTGGAATCTTGTCAATTTTCATCCCTATAAATGATGACTTATCTTTTTGTTTTTGTTATTACTTTCATGGTTTTTGTATGACTAGGCTGTTTTGCTATATAGGTTCGAGCTCTCATAAAGCATTTTGACTTGTTTTCATTAATATTTAACTCGTAGAGTCTACTTTGTGCCATTTGTTTGTCACTAGGTTCCTTGATGATATAAACCATAGCTACTCATCTACTCATTGTTATGTGTTTAAAAATTTGAATTTTTGTGCCAAACTTTTGAATGTCTTTTTCTTTCATTGTAGGTGGTGCAACATCAAAGCACAGCCCAAGCCAATCGTTTAATTAAGCATTTTGGTGGTCATGGGGTCCCAATGGCATTGGCTTCAAACTCTCCAAGGGTAAATATAGAAGGAAAAATTTCTTTTCATCAAGGTAAATCTTAAACCACTTACAACTTGGCCGAGAAATTAACTTGCTAACATTCAGCAAGGATATCATTTTTTGTGTTTTTAATTTCTAAGATTCTTATTCAATATTTTCCAATTCTAGGATGGAAGGAATCCTTCTCTGTCATCATTGGTGGTGATGAAGTGGCATTCCTCCGATATGTGAGATGCAACAAATTGTTTTTGATATTGACTTCTTTATTGAGGTTTTTTTTTTTTTTTTTTTTTTTTTGGTCGTAAGTGTAAAAGTCCATGTTTGTTATTCTAACTCCATGGTTCACTGTTTAAGATATCTTGAAGCAAATAAAAAAGCTAAATGTTGAACCCTCCAAACAAGCGTAGTCATTGAGGATTCTATGTAAGTGACCTCACTTTTAACTCTAGAAGTTCAATTTGTCCTTTCATTGTATTATTCTCACCTTTGCTTTTGATAGCACCTTGAGTATGGCATTGGGGAGGGGATGGTGATTTTCCCTTGCATGATTATTGATTTGCCCTTTTATACTTGCACTTTATAGTATCAATGACCCACTTATATTTAAGTCTTGGATAGAACATAGAAGAGTTACATATTGCCATGTGCTATATTGGAAGAAAAATATATTAAAAAATATTGTCTTCTTTTGTCTTTATACTTGTTTTTTATTTAGATTGGTGAGAAAAGAAATTTATGATAATAGAAATACCACCTAGATCACTTGGAGATCTGTATTATAAATCCCATGAGTCCATTAAGCTCCTTAAGCCTGTGTGCATTCCTCCATCTCATTCCATGTCATTTACCCTTGACACAGAATCAATTCATTTCTATTGAAGTACAATACTAACTAATTATTTGTTGCAGCCATTTTAGTTTTTTTTTTTTTTTTTTAAATATTGCAACAAATCTTAATGTCATGGATTTTTTTTAAACTTAACCTTTTAGTTTTCTGAGACTTAGGTTGCAGCCCAGCCCTATAGAGGCATTACTTTTTCGTATATCTGTTATCTCTCATGGCATTAATCGTGAATTTATTCAATTTCCATTCTATTGTGAAACCTCCAAGTTTGAAATATTTAGTCCAAAACTTGTATGTAGCTCGGAAAATTACTTTGTATCAACATTTCAGGATTTTTGATTATTAATTCTTAATTTATTTGTTTTATTGCTGGAAGATGTGCAATTGTGCATGAACTTAATCGATGGAGTTGCATCTTTCACTCGTGCCTTTGTTAGATTCATGACTCTCTATTTCTTTTTTCTGTTTTTGATAAGCTTCAATTTCATTAAACTATAAGGAAGACAGAGAGGGGGGGGGAGGATGTCTGCCTTACATGATCCTCTATTTCTTGTTTTCTAAGTTTGCTCTTTTTTCCTTTTTTTCAGTTCTAGTATAATTCTTTTTGGTGATTTTCCCTTTTTTTTTTTCCAAATTGGATTTCCAATTTAAAAGCTTCTACTATTTTGTTCTTGTTATTTCTTTTAGCTTTGAATGATGGCGGTGGCTTTATTTTATTAATGACTGCGTTAGAATGGTGCTTGTATTTGTGTTTGGTTTTAATTAAATGACTGGAATTTTTATATCATAGTCTAGACATTTGGGATGTATTATTTTGTGTATAACATTATAGACATTTGGGATGTAATTATTGATATGGTGTAATTAAATATATTTAGTTTCTTGGTTTAATGTGGTATTGTATTTGCTATTGGAAAATTTGAATTGTGGTTCATTACTATTTATAAAATAGGTATTGGAAAATATGTATTGTAGTTACATTACAGGTGCTAAAAAAATAATTTTTTTTTTTTAAAAAAAAGCCTATGCCAGCGGTTTTAAAAGCGCTGGTATAGGCCTTTTAAATTTTATTCATTCAAGACCTATTCCAGCGTTTTCAAAAGCGCTGGTATAGGTCTTTTAAATTTTATTCGTTCAAGACCTATGCCGGTAGCTAAAAGCTATAGGTACTTCTTTCAAAAGCGCTGGTAGTTTCACATTTTCGTTATTCTTTTCTTTTGAACCCTATTCCGACATTCAAACCGCGGCGGTTTGAAGCGCCGAAAAAAAACGCCGGATAGAATTTTGACCCTATCCCAGCGAATTCAAAAAAACGCTGTAGCCATTTTTGTAGTGTATAGATTCGGCACCATTTGACGCTCAGTCATTAATAAACGTGATGATAAAGACGAGAAGAAATATATAACAAAACCTCTCCACCATTGGTTCGCATGGCAGGAGATCCAACAATCCTTTTCAATTACAACATGGTCTCTTGTACCATATGTTTTTCATTTTTTACATTGTTATCAACCTCAACTCTCAGCCCCTTTTCTAAAAAAAAAAAAAAAAAACTGCCTCTTCAAACTATTTAAAATTCTAGGAAGTAAAAACACAAACATGAGTATAAGTATAAGTAGGACAAAGCAAAATGAATAATTTATTTTTAAAATTATAACATAACATGACGGGTACAATACCCAAAATGTAATGTTCATGCTTAGTTAAAATCTCTAGATATCCTTGCACTATCAATAATCTATGACGAGAGAATGAATGTTTTGATTTATTTTTTGGATGAATTCATTTGTATTAACTATTAACGACAAATGGGCAGTCGAATTTTTTGCCATTTTGCAAAGTTATCCCCCCTCCGAATCTGTCAGTTATTCAAGTTAGAAAATCATTCCCGGGCTGGCTCAAACTAAACACGGATGGATTGTTTATGGAAAATCCTGACCCTACAAGATGTGAAGAACCTCCTCCTATTGTTTTATTTTTGCTAGAGTTTGATAAATTTGAGACTCTCTCTCAAGTCTTATTGAAGGACTTCTCTTTCGAAAGTTTCCAAAGTTTCATGATAAAGATTAGTTTCATAGAAAGGTAAAAAAATATAGTAGGTTGTGAATTCTTTTCCCTATATTCAAGAATGCCCCCAAAATATTGGGTCAATAGAGACTCAACATAATTAAAACTCTAAACTGTTTCACAAAATAAAAAATGGTGTAAAATATTAAAATCTAATAACAAGTTAACACATAAACAGAGCAAAGATTTGAGTAAGAGAAAAGTGTGTTCCTAACAATTAATATTATTTTGCGTTACCATACTGTAAATTATGGTAAATAACAACAAACGCCGGTCAAATTGACATGACACCCACAGTCAAATTTGCGTTTTAATCTATTTCTTTAGACATGCAGGTGAGTGACCAAGATGGCAAGATGACCCTCCCGACAATATTGACTTGACAATTTGAGCACGGGTAGGATAGTAAATTTGCCTGAATGAACTTCATAGAATTTAACACATTCGGTCTTTGACTTTTGCTAAAACATTTCAAACCCCACGTTTTTGCTATAATAATTCAAACCCACGTAAGACTAATTCACAAACGTATTGGTCAACACGTAAGCCCCCTTAAGAGTCCACCAACAACTACGAGTCCGAGAAGCCACGTGAACTCCATCACTTATATATTGCTTACCTCACAGGTCCATATTTTCTCATTCGCAAACACAATCAACCTACTTCTTTCAAAGAACACAAAATTTTCTTTGCCTTTTTCTTTGAACAAAGAAAGTTCAGAAATCCCAGCAACTTAATTTTGGGTTATTTTCAAAGATGGGTTTTGGAAAGACTAGCACTATTTTGATGATGATATTTGTAATCTTGATGGTCCTTTCGTGTCAAACTGGGGTCGAGGCAGCAAGGGCATTAAAGGAGGATTTTGCTAGTGTTAATCAACATCAGACATCCTCAGCAATTTACGAGAAGGCAAAATACACCATGGAGTTTTGGCTTCAAAAGTTGTCCTCGGGATCTAGTCCTAGTGGCCCTGGTCATTAGTTCATTGAATTTATGAAATGCTTATACAGCTACATGCATATAGTATATACAGTGACTTATAGGAAAGACAAATGTAAATGAAAAGAAAATTCTTTGATTCTTTGTTCTTATCGGCAGCTTAAGCTGCTTGTATTGACGGTTGTATATCTTTCAATTTGCATTTGAGTAAAAGTTCTAACTCATCAAATATCAGTTAATTCTTTGATTTAATCAAATTGATAAGTCAGTATCATTTGAATTGTAATGAATCAAGATATATGACCATCTTTGGTTGGTATCCAAAAAATGTCTGTCAAAAGTTTAATTGAGGAACTCTAAAAGACTAAAAGTGCCCATATTATATGTGCTATTGAACCAAATCCACGTTCGTTAATATATCCCTGAGTTAATCATATAATGGGCTCTGACATGCATGGTTGTAACTTGTAAATTGTAAATATACCTACCTGTTAATTAACATGCCATTGACCCAGAACATTTAACAGATTTACCTATAGAGCAACGCCATAAACACAATATTATTCACAGTTTGTTTTTACAAGAGTTGAATTGAGTTAACAAACTGTAATTGGTTTTTATTTGAATCCATTATTACTGGCACTGTTAACATCATTGTTTTTTTTTTTTTTTTTTTTTACTAACCTCTTCTAAGATTTTCTGTTTACACTCATATATCCTCTAGTTTAGAAAAAGATACTCACTCTTATAAAATGTAAACTATTTATAGCAACCTCTAAATGGCTGAAAAAAGATTTTTTAAAAATCTCGAAAAAATGCTTTAAAAATATTTTGCATTTTTGGGAGTGATGATGTAGGAAATGTGATGGGCCATTTGTGTATGGTTAAGAAAAAAATGAAAGGGCTGAGTTACTTAGAATACATTGATAGGTGTATAAGTACCTTTGCAAAAACACTTAGTTCCAAATCACATACAAAAACTAACAATTTATTCAATTACCAAAACCGATTTACAAATAGCTTAAATTTTACTACTTATACTAGTTGTTTGGTATTGGTAGCCTCTAGATAGTTGACAAGTGTCTAAATCCTATCGACTAATACTTAAGAAATCATCTAACTAACTATCTAATTAGTTATAAGAGGATTAGGATATAACTACTTGAAATTGCCCTACATTAGGTTTCTCCCTCTTAAGAAGCACTTGACCTCAAGTGCTCTTGGTTGCCACAAGATTTGTATGAATTTCTAGCAATTGCCTTGTATAATGAGTTTGCTTTGTTGGCAACACACCAAATGTTGCTAATTTTGCATAGCAAAGTCCTACACAACTGAAACTCCAATGTAGATTCATTTGCATTAGGAGGACTCCCTTTCTTGAAAGCAAACTTGTCCTCAAGTTTGTTTGATCCTCCAATTTTAAAGTCTTCTTCATCTTGACCATTGGTTTGGGATTTGCTTTTTCCTTCTTTATTTGTAATAAGTAGTGAAGCACTATCTTGTGCAAACTTTGTGTGCTGCACCTTCCTCCCAAGATGGCTTGCCTATCGTAATAACATGATTGTATGTCTACTTCATCACAAAGAATGGAATAACAATCTCTTGAAAATCTAATTTCATCTCCTTTATTTAAGCAAGACAATTTATGTTGATGCTTCAATTCTTGCTTGTTCAAAATCTCTTGTGACTCCATATTCTCATAACTACCTTTCTCAATCAATGAAATGGTTGAATTACTTAGAACAAAATGATAAGTGGAGAAATACTTCTACAAAAACAATTAGTTCCAAATAGCACACAAAGGCTAAAAATTCATTCAATTACCAAAACTGATTTACAAAGAGCTTACATTCTACTACTTATACTAGTTGTTTGGAATTAGCAGACTTCTAGATGGTTGACAATTGTCTAAATCCTATCAACTAATACTTAACAAATCATCTAACTAACTAACTAATTAGTTATAAGAGGATTAGGATATAGCTACTTGAAATTGCCCTGCATTAGGTGAATATCTTATTCCAAACTAAAGTAGATGTGGGTATAATAACTAATAATAAAAAAATTTAGAAGGGATTAGTAAAATTTGTGCTTAGGGTCTAGCAAGGGAAATTACTTGAGTTTCAAGATTAGTGGACATGTTGTAACTATGTAAAAAAAGAAAAAAAAAATTCAGCAACACTTTGGTTAACCAAATGCAAAATTTTCAACAACCCATATATAGATAGTTAAGAATGAAAAACCAAAATCTATTTTGAGGTTTACACTATTTATTCTGTTGAATCTTGAACATGACACGAAATACAGTAATTAATTCAAACTATATGGCCGTGATTCTTAATTAGTTGCATGACTAGGGGCGTAGCTAGAAATTTTTGTTTGGGATGGCCAACTTATGATACTAATTTATTAGTTTATACAAACTTTAATAAACACATACAAACACATACATTTATACACACATATAATTTAGTATCTTTCATAATAAATCCTTAAAGTTTTTATTTTTAATATAAGTTACCAAATCTACCTAAGTGAGTAAAAATTTTCAATTGAACTAATGAAGTATTCAAAAATATGAATGATTCAAAACTTTAATAAACACAAGAACACATTTTACAATAAAAAATAAATGTGAGAAAAAAAAAAAAAACATTCTCTATATCAATTGGACAATTTTTGTAAGAACATCATTGGATTAGCTCAAATATTTAGGAAGGGACCGAGTCCCATTTTTTATAGGCTAATAATTAAAATATTAAATATTTATATATAATATTAAAATATTTTAAAATTTGAGGGCTGGACCCCCACTCATATGTAGCTCCCCCTTTAGGTTTTTAGAATGCCCTGGTCAATAACTCTAAAAGCCTAAACAATGAATGATGAGTCCAAAGACTTGGTTGAAAATAAAAGCTAGTTCATACTTTCAAAACACTTACACAAAGCCCTAAAAACCTACTTTTTTAAGACTCAATTGTTTATTTAAGAGAATCAAACATCCAAGTGGATGCAAAATAAGAAAAAGGCACCATTTTTACACATTTTGCCTCAAAAATGTTCCACATCAATACTTATAATGTAAAGATTGATGATTTATAGGTTATAAGAATTCAAAAGATATTTACACGGTTACAAAGATTTTTTATTAATTTCACATTCATACCTTTTTCTCTCTCTTTAGGCCACCTTTCCATGTTATATTCTCTCTAATTTTTTCCTCAAATGCTCCCCACACCCACAAGTAAACACATCCACACACGTAAAAATTAGGTTTTAGGAACTCCCTTTTGTCCTACACCAACAAACCCCACGGACAAACCAACAAAGAGACAGATTGGTGCTTGTGGAACGATAGGTGCTTGACTTCGATCGTTGTGAGTCTTGCTTGATCGAAGCCTCTTGCCGATCAGATTAATTGGTGCTTGACCTAGTTTGATCCGAGAGTTGATCTGGTGATGCAGAGTTTGATCGGTGCTTGATTAGTTTGATCTGTGTTTGAGAGTTTCGTAGATAATTGTTGCCTCCTCTTGATCTCCTTGATCTTATCTAAGAGTTGATTTGTGTTCGAAATTGGTATAGAGATGGGTAGAGAGAGAGAGCAACAAATCTTGGGTAGAGAGAGAGAGTTCAAATGGGAGTTGAGAGAAATAATAAAAAATTGAGAAAATTGATTATTTAAATAAAAGAGATGGTAGAGTAGATAAACTAATTGGGTGTTTTGTAAAAATGGATTTTGTGTAAAAATGGATGTATAAAATACACTAACTCTTATTTCTTAATTTGTTTGAAATGAACTCTATCATTCATTTTTTTTTTTTAATTTCAATTATCTTGAGCCATCCTCGGACTTAAGGCAAATATTCCCGGATTGTGTGGGATTTTGGTGGTGCTAATTGTTAGAGATATATATTAGTACATTTTAGCCCAATTGACCCAAGCCCAAAATAAAGTCTATTTATATATATACTAAAATATTTTTAAATTTGGGGTTATTGTACTACACTCTTATACACAATAAAGATGTAGCCCCCTCCGTGGATGTAGGCCGTCATGTACGCCCTTGTGTTCTCCACCTCTTCTATGCTTCCTCTTCCGCATCCACTCTAACATATACAACATGATATAACAATGCCCTATGGTCCAAACTTCGTTCTTGGCATCAAACAAACATCTCTACACAAGCAAAGAAGATTCTCACGTGCACACCACCATCAAAAGTCATATGGAAGACTTGGCATGGCAATTTTATCAAGATCCAAAACTCAAGCAAAGCCGTCACTTAACTTTTTCTCAAATCAAGACTTAGAGCAAACTCGACACCACCTCCATGGCCTCGGCCCCCAAAATAACCTATAATAGAGAGCCTGAAACCCAAAAAAGCTCTCTTCAAATTGACTCTCTATTCCTAGATTTTTTTTTTTTGGCTTGCCATCGATCAAGAACTAATGAGCATCAACCGAAGCTTACACGTGCCGCCACTCTTCAAATGCTTTTTTCCCCACGTGCGGCATTATAATAATTAGGTGTTGAATAAAAAAATGTTGGAAGATGTGTCCAGTTGTTAAAAAAGAATAAATAAAGAATGAAGAAATACTATTTAAATGAGAAGAGAATTTGGGATAAAGAATGACTTTGACTTTGACTTTTGTTGACTTTGACCAAAAGTCAAAATTTCTAAAAGGTTATCTTGCACTTCGCCACGCGTATTCATTTTCCAATTCATTTGAAGTACAAAACATTTGGAGATTTTCATTGTGGTTTCTTCAAAGGCATTCTTCAAGGCATCTCCAAGTGATCTTCCAAAAACCTCAAACCTTTTTTTGAGACTGTTAATTATATTATCTTTTTAGCAATGTAATAGGCCCAAGCCCATTCCTTTGACTTGAACTCTAGGGTTTACCCTTTTGATAATTTTTCTTTTAATTTCATTGCTATCTTGAGCCACACTATACACAATAAAGATGTAACCAGGTTGTTGTGGCCGAGGATTTTCTCGGTGATGCTAATCACCTTTCTTCCGCAGATATAACACATCGATAATATTTAACACTAATCACCTTCAGGGATACTCATCGGTCTACGAGAAGGCAATGAACTCCATGGCATATCTGCTGGAACGATTGCCATTGGGACCTAGCCCTAGAGGCCCAGGGCACTAGCTCGTTTGAACTTGAAACAGCGTTATACGCTTAATTAAGCAAATAAAAGAATTATATGTTCTCACAATGGTGGTGTAAATTTTCATATACAAATATAGATTTATAAAAATCTATTAATGTAATTGAAAATAAATATCTTAATTCGATTATTTCAAAGTGATAAGCAATGAAAGCTTGCAAATTGTTACTCTCTTGTGCATCTTTCTAATTTATTTTTCTTATATATTATTCTTTTTATGCATATATAATTACCTGGACATGAATATTTTTTTTAAAATGTCAATTTATGTGAAAGTAATTAATCATTCAAAGTAATAAATGATGATGAGTTGTTGAATCTAGATTTGAGACAAAAATTGTGGTCTTAAAAAACTATCTGCGTTACTGTTTAGTGCTGAAATTGACATGCTTTGAATCCTGTGCACCCTAGCAGCTGTCATCTGCGAACAAGAAGAAAAGATTGAAAAAAAAAAAAAAAAAAAAAAACAAACAAACCAACCTACCTGTTAGTACTAGTACATTTCTTTTTTTTTTTTTTTTTTAGCGTGCAATTATCTTAATATTTGAATAACCACGCCCTATAGTTGATCATTTACACGTCCATACAATTAAACTTAAATGCATTTGGACAGAATCATTTATACATCAAAACATAAAACAGTGGAATAGGATAGAGTTACGGATTCTTAGTGTACTATTCATTGGCTTAAAAGTCTAGTGCATCCTAATTTAAGTTTATTATTTATTGACTTCATTATACTTTTTGATATTATTTATGAGTTTCACTATATTATTTTTAGTTAACTTTTTATCTTTATTTAAAGTATTTTCAGCAAAAAAATTTTAAGTTTTAACAAATAAATGGTTAACAAAAAAAGTATATTGTAGATAAATCTAAAAATAACTGAAATAGTACAATAAAATCTATAAATAATAACAAATAATAGAAAAAATTAGTTAAATAATAAAAAAAACTGATTTTTTTAAGCCAACACCAAACCAAAATGTAACCTTAATATAAATATATTTTTATAAACCTTATTTTAAACCTGTTTTATTTACAAGGAATACGCGTGTCTGTATATATATATATATATATATATATATTCTTTCATATATCTGTAGTGGGACCCTAAACAAAAATTTAGTCAGTGCCACGGGTTATTGAACATTTTCTTTATACACGTGAGTGACCAAGATCACCCTCCCACTATATTGACTTGGTGTATCCTGAGCAAGGGCACTATAGTAAATTTGAAAATTTGAAGTCCCTAGACTTTCACACATTCGGCCTTGGATTTTTAGATAATAAATTTCAAATTTGACGACTAAATCACAACGTCTTGTTCAACACGTAACCCAACTAGCTAAACACCCACCATCAACATCTGAACTCCATCACTTATTATATATAGCATACCTCACACCTCCATATTTTCTCATTCACAAACACAATCAATCTACTTCTTCTCAAAAAAAATCTACTTCTTTCAAAGAACACAAAATTTTCTCTGCCTTTTTCTTTGAAGAAAGAAAGTTCAACAATCCCAACAACTTAATTTTGGGCTATTTTCAAAGATGGGTTTTGGAAAGACTAGCACTATTTTGATGATGATCGTTGTAATCTTGGTGGCCATTTCGTACCATTCTGGGGTTGAGGCAACCAGGCTGTTAAATGAGGATTTTGCTAGTGGTAATCAACATCGGACATACTCAGCAATTTATGAGAAGGCAAAGTTCACCATGGAGTTTTGGCTTCAAAAGTTGCCATCGGGTCCTAGTCCTAGTGGCCCTGGTCATTAATTCATTGAATTTATGACATTCCCAATTATACAACTACAAGCATATAGTATATTATACACTGATTTATAGGAGACAAATGTAAATGAAAGGAATAATTCTTTGATTCTAATTATTTTTGTCAGCAGCTTAATTAAGCTACTTGTATTGAGGGTTGTATTTTTTGCAATTGCACTAAATAAAAGTTCTAATTATCCAAAAGCAGTTCTTTGACGGTGGGTACCATTTGAATTTTAATGAATTAAGATATATGATCATCTTGGTTTTAAAAAATATATTGTTTGCTACGTCAATATCTTATTCTGGAAACCATAATTGGTGTTGTCTTTCTTGGCGTTCTAGTTTGAATGTAAGCTCAGAAATCAAATTGTAAAAGAAATAGTAAAATATTGACGTTCACGCATGATTAAAATGTCCATAAATATGTGTGCTATTTTACAGAATCCACATCTTGTTAATATCCCAGAGTTAACCATAAATGAGCCCTGTCATGCATGGTTGTAACTTTTAATGGTTATACGTACTGTTAATGTGCTATTGAACCACAAATTTTAAAAGGTTTACCGATAGAGAAATGTTATAGATGCATATATTTAGTTTTATAATTTTTTCACAATAATTGAGTTGGTAAAACTATTCTTGTTTCTCATTTGGAGTCACTACCGACTGATATTTTTTTTATCTATAAAAAACAATTTGAACCTACAATTGTGGAATTTATCTCATCTCAAACTTATTTTTACTCAAAATGTAAATATAGCAATGAGGTGGGGCGGGGCTAAAGGATGGGGTCTTTGCCTTAAAAGATAGATATTCATCCCAAACCTTTGGGCCGTGCAAAAACCTCAAAAAACTCTACTTCTTGTTAATTTGCTTCACAATTATTATAATTTTTTAAAAAATATAAAACCTGATTAATAAAAATATATTTGAAATTACAAAAAATTTATCTCATTAAATCAAACTTATTTTTAACAAAATCTAAATAATATTATGCATGTGTTTAAAAAGATAATATCACAAAAGAAAAAAAAATCTCATTATAACATTATTAACAAAATAGAGATAGGGAGATATGTTTGATAGAATAAAATAAGCTAAATTGATATGTTTGTTAGAATAGTAGAGTTTTAGGAGATAAGAAATTTACAATTATAACATTTATTAACGTGGAATAAGATAGGGAAAAACCCGCTCTAGATGAAATAGGAAGAGACAAATCAAGTGGAGTTTGACAAAATTGTCATTCTCACTCATATGTTATCTAATCTTGTGCCATTTAAATTACAATTCACCATACTTGGAAAGCAACGTTTTTTTCCCAACAAAAACACATTAAAAAGCCATTTTGTACATAATTATAGGCAAAAAAAAAAAAAAAAAAAAAAAAACTGCCAATGAACTCTAACTGAATTGTTATCTTCTCTCCATATAAGTGTTAAATGGAGGGTAAAATCATAGTTCAATACTTATTGGATATGTGTGTAACCTTCTCAATAATTTTTTTTTTTTTTTTTCTCTTAAAAGAATACAGTATCAACTTACACTGTAAGATCTTGTAACAATACACATTACACAGTCAATGCAAAATTTTCAACCTATAAATAGTTTAGCATGAAAACCCAAAATATGTTTTGAGGTTTACACTATTTACTACGCTGACACTTGACACAAAACTTGAAAAACCAAGATTTACCTTTGACATAGGCAACTCCATGTGCCACATGAAGGACACTTGTTAATTAATTCAAACTTTATGGCCGTGGAGAAATTCAAAACCTTGGAAAACATATGTATCCCCCTTAGGCAGCAAAACGTGGCCTTGATTAGTCTTTCAGTCTGCCTAACTAGTTTACAACGCCCTAGTCAATACGCAAACCCTAAAAGCCAAATAACATCATGAGTCCAAGCACTTGGCACAATTTTATCACTATAAAGCTTCAGTCCATACTTTCTCATTCACATACACAAAACACCAAAAAACTTACTTTTTCGGAATTCATATTCTTCTAACTTTTCTGCAAATTATAGCTATGAACTTCAGCAACATTGTCATCATTTTTGTCATTTCAATGGCTCTCTTGAGCCACAGCGGTGTCAAGGCAACCAGGCTGTTGGGTGAGGATTTTGGTAGTGCTAATCACCTTGAGACATACTCATCGTTCTATGAGAAGGCAAAGAATTCCATGGCGTGTTTGCTGGAACGATTGCCATCTGGACCTAGCCCTAGAGGCTCCGGGCACTAGTTCATGGAAGTTGTAAACAGGGTTACACTTATACCAATAAAACAAAGAACAAGTTTATACATACTGTTAAATAAAAGAGATTTACAATGGTGTGTGATTTTCAATATACGGAGTAAGAATTATACAAATCTAATGTAACTGAAAATAAACATCTTTGATTATATACTTCAAAGGTGATAAGTAATCACAATTTGCAAATTGTAACACTGTTGTGCATTTTTTTGATTCATTTCTCTTACATTTTATACTTTTGATGCTTCTATA
Source organism: Quercus dentata (assembly GCA_028216015.1). NCBI lineage: Eukaryota > Viridiplantae > Streptophyta > Magnoliopsida > Fagales > Fagaceae > Quercus > Quercus dentata. Next base: position 55,814,575 of record CP116453.1, read on the forward strand.
TATATTTGCATGTGTAAGATAATAATGTGGACACAATTTTTGTGCCACAACTCGATGTGTGGTGATCAAAATTATGAAAAAAGAGAGTTAAAATTTTTTGTCCTATTTTTCTTGCTTTACTTTATATTATACTCATTTAATTTAAATCTAATTTTCAGTATTTTTATTATTATTTTAGTTTCATAAAATAAATAAAAAACCTAAACCATACCCATCAGCCACCACCATTGCCGCCATTGCTGCTACCCACCTTTGCTGATGTCATCAATAGTCAACCACCAGCTTCGGCGACTAGCTATCACCACTGGCCACCACTTCACCAGTCATAGCCACCACTTTCTCTTGATCTACACACCACATGAAACCCAAGCCACTCCCACTGCCCCTCTCAATCCCACCAACCACTATAACTCCACCATAAAAAATAAATAAATAAAAACACATAAAAAACCCATCATCAGTCAGTCACACCATGCAGCTGCCATTACAACCACATGGATCCGAAGCGCCACCACAACCACAAGACATCACTCCTCTCTCTCTCTCTCTCTCTCTCTCTCCTCTCTCAACTCAACCAACAACAACAACAACTATAGTCAACAAAAATCCAACCAAAATAAATCTGAGAGAAGGAGTTAATGAGAGAATTCGAGGGTGAGAAGAAATCTAAATGTTGTTTGGTTAGAGCTCAGAAAAAAAAAAATATATATATATATATATATATTTTTTGTTTTTTTACAAATTTTTGGAAATTTCTTTAATATTGATGAGTTACCGGTGATTGTGGGGGTGGTGATGATGTTTGTAGTTGCAGCAGAGTTTGGTGGTGGTGCTGAGATGTGTGAGGATTTTTATTTTTATTATTTTAGATAAGTGAAATAAGAAAAAACATAAAATAAAGTGTTAATTAAATTGGTGGACACATGATAGATTTCTATTTGTGGAAAATAAAGTAGTACAAAGAAAATGATACAAATGATTTGGACTCAAAAAAAGAGTGATAGATCTATATGAAAGTGATAGACAACTGCTTAACATTTGTCATGTTAGAGTTGTAATAAAAGTTGATGTGTATTAAAAGAATTTTGTGCGTTATTATCTCTAGGTGGAAATCAGCATGCTTTTAGCTGTGTGCACCCTCACTGCTGTCATATATGAATACGAAGAAGAGATTGAAAAAAATATATAAAAAAATAAAATAAAATAAACAAACAAACCAACCTTATACTACATGCATTTTTTTTTTTTTTTTTTTTTTGCAATGATCTTTATATTTAAATAACCATGCCCTAAAGTTCATCACGTAAAAGTCGAATTAAACTCGAATGCATTTTGCATAATTATTTAGAGTTAAATTTGTTGTACACGCATTATTTTACACGCACCCCAAAAGCCTTGAAAATCGTAGCTTCAAAGTTCAAAATCACGATTCCGGTTATTTTTAGAGGTATTTGTAAAATAGTTTGTATATATAATAAACATTACTCATCTTTTATACGTATAAACATGAAACGGTGGAATGGGATAAAGTGACGGATTCAACCTCGTAAGTTATGTCTCTTTTTATCGATTTATATAAAAACCATGAAAAGTCCCAATCCTTTAACTGTCAACATCTCAGTTCTAGGCGAGGTATGCGAAATTCAACCCAAAAAAAAACTTCTCAGTTCTCCCATCTTTTAACTAAGCAGTATGCTTCACTGGTCAAACTGAACTTGAGGAAGGCTGCTTGGCCCAATAAAATTCTTTTTATTTTTAAAAGATATATATATATATATATATATATATATTTCATTTGAAGTGTTAAAGATATATTAACTCATTAGTATAGGCTCAAGCTTAATTCTACTTTGTGTGTAAGTCAAATCTCCTAATTGTACTAGAAGTCTATTAATCTAAGGTTTAGTCTACTATATATACACATGTTATAATTCATTGTAACATAGGATTTATATTACACTATAATCTATTATTGATGTAACCCTTTAGGGTAAATATAGGCCGTTAGGCTGAATTATGTAACTCTCGTGTGCTATTGTGTTTTATAATTTATGCTTTCGCTTCCACATTTATACTAGCATATTCAAAATAGTGTATCAATGCTAATATTTAACATGGTATCAAAGCCACCTTTTAAAGCCACCTTCTTGTGGCCATGGTTTTTTGTCCTTGCGGTATATTTAAGAGCAATCTTTGTCTTCCTCGGTTTTTTTTCGCTAAAAATTGAAGTTCAACACCGCAAGACCACCTGTCTTCCTTAAACTACCGTCATTTCATTCAAGAGATCTTCTCAACCTTATCAAATCTCAAGATTTCATTAAGCTTCCATCTTGAATTTGAGAGGGGGTGTTAAAGATATATTAGCCCATTAGTATAAGTTCAAGCCTAATTCTACTTTATGTGCAAGCCAAGTCTCCTACTTGTATAGAAGTCTATTAGTCTAGGGTTTAGTCTATATATACACATTTATGATTCATTGTAATACAGGATTTGTTTTATAATATATTATTGATGTAACCCTTTAGATTTCTTTCGTGAATGTAGGTCGTTAGGGTGAACCACGTTGTGTTTTATACTTTATTTTTTCCGATCTATACTAACATATTCAATATGGTGTATCAATGCTAATATTTAACATGAAGAATATTAGAAATATAGGTGTCGCAATGCTTTCATTTTTTTTTTTTAGAAGAAAAAGAAATTTATAAATTTCATCATCAGGAGTTAGAGAGCCTTAATTATTACATTTGTACCTATAAAAATTAAGGTTTTCTTTAGTTTTTATTATTGTATTTTTTTGCTTATATTGACTTCTATATGTTTAGTATGTAAAATAATATTTGAAATTAATTAAGTTTTTACTAGTTTCATAATGTTTAAAATTATTATAATACTTTTCCTCAAAAAAAAAAAAAATTATTAGAATACTATAATTGTGTATTCTCTAAATTATTTAACAAAAAATATTATTTAAAAATATTTAAAAGAATATCATTTTTTATCAAAAAAATTTCAAAGATAGTTCACACACTTTACAAAAAAAACTAAATAAAAAAATTATTTTGATTATTTAAAGAATAACTTTAGCGTAAAATTTTTTTTATTTTTTTATTATACATGAGAAAACATCGTATGCTAAATTCTGTTATAAACATTTTCAATATATATATACACACAAAATATGTCATTCTTTATATTTATTTATTCTTTATATATTTTGCTGGGCCCCTAAACAAAATCTGTCTATGCCACGGCTTATTATACGCACATTTTTTTATTCACAAAAATTACTAATATTACCCTCAAACTATATCGACTCACTTAATTTTTTAAGGGCAACTTAGTAAATTTGAATGTTGAACTCTATACAATATACTTTGTAGTTTATAGACTTTGAAAAATTCGGTCTTGGTTATTTGGTAATAAATTTCAAACTCTACGACTAATTCACACTTCTTGGTCAACACGTAAGTCCCCTAAACGCCCACCAACAATAAAACGAGTCCAAGAAGACACATGTAAACTTCATCACTTATTTTATATATATAGCATACCTCACACCTCCATATTTTCTCATTCAGAAACACAATCTTTCAAAGAACAAATAATTTTCTCTGCTATTTTATTTGAAGAAAAACAGTTCAAAATCACAGCAACTTAATTAGAAGCTACTTTCAAAGATGGGTTTTGGAAAGACTAGCGCTATTTTGATGATGATTGTTGTAATCTTGGTGGCCATTTCGTGCCATTCTGGGGTTGAGGCAACCAGGGTTTTAAAGGAGGATTTTGCTAGTGGTAATCAACATCGGACATACTCAGCAATTTACGAGAAGGCAAAGTACACCATGGATCTTTGGCTTCAAAAGTTGCCATCAGGATCTAGTCCTAGTGGCCCTGGTCACTAGTTCATTGAATTTATGAAATGCTTATACAACTACAAGCATATAGTACATACACTGACTTATAGGAGAGACAAATGTAAATGAAAAGAAAAATTCTTTGATATATTCTTATTATTTCTGTCAGCAGCTTAAGCTGCTTTTATTGACGGCTGTATTTCTTGCAATTTTCATTGAATAAATGTTATAATTCATGCATCAAAGAAAAGTTCTTTCTTTTATAGACTTTAATTTATTTATGTTTGCTTTGTCTTTTTTTCTTATTCTGCCGACCATAACTGTTGCATCTTTGTTGGTGTTCTCGTTTGAATGAAAACACAAAAATCAAGTTTTAAAAGAAATGGTAGGAGATTGATGTACATGCATGGGTAATTCGGGTCGGTTTGTAAAAATGTGAATGAAAAGTTTGACTGGAGAGTGGAGAACTATACCAGTGTCCATATATATGTGCTATTGAACAAATCCATTTCCTGTTAATATCCCATAGTTGATGATAAATAAGCCCCGACATGCAAGGTTGTAATGTTTATACCATGTTTTAATGTGCTAGTGAACCAAAACTTTTAACAGGTTTACCTATATGTTGTCCAATCTTCTGCCATTTAAAATCACAATTCACCAAACTTGGGATGTGATTTTTTTTTTTTTTTCCAACAAAAAGACTAAAAAGAACAGTGTACATAATATAATACAAAAACTGCCGATGAGATATAACTAAATTATTGTTGCTTTCTCTTATCTTACAAGTGTGAGATCATGGGTTAAAGTCTTATTGGATGCATATAAATATATATATATATATATATATATATATATATATATTTATATATATATATATCCTTATAAATAAATAAATAAAGCAAAAAACTATCGGACACTGTCAAATGCAACATTTTCAACCCATAGATACGTCAGCAAGGAAACCCAAAATATATTTTGATGTTTACACTATTTACTCAGTTGATGACTCACGACACATGCAGTCGGCATGAAAAACCAAGATTTCGCTATTGACATAAGCAAATTCGTGTGCCATGAAGAAGAGAACTTAATTAATTAATACCAAGACTTACCTATTGACACATTCAAAAGTTTAGAAATCCAAATGTATACCCCATTTTCCCTTAGGCAGCAAAACGTGGCCTTGAAAATAATCCTTCAGTCTGCATGACTCCATTGGAACGCCGTAGTCAATACCAAATCCCTAAAAGCCCACATAGCATGATGAGATCAAGAAGACTTAGCACAATTTTATCACTATAAAAGCTTCACTTCATACTTTCTCATAAACATATAAACAAAGCACCAAAAACCTACTTTTTAAGAATTCATAATATTCCTCCAACTTTTGGGGCAATTTTAAAGATGAATTTCTGCACCCTATTGATCATTTTTGTCATTTCATTGGCTATCTTGAGCCACACTAGTGTCAATGCAACAAGGTTGTTGTGTGAGGATTTTGTTAGTGCTAATCACCTCAAGAGATACTCGTCGGTCTACGAGAAGGCAAAGAACTCTATGGCATCTTGGCTGGAACAATTACCATCTAGATCAAGCCATGGTGGCAATGGCTACTAGTTTATTGAAGTTATTGTTAGGTTCTAAGACTTTAGGAACTAAATGTATTAGAACTTCATTTTGTATATATTGACAAACCATGATCAAAACAATGAGTCTAGGTTTAGACTTGCTCAAAGTTTGTTTAAGTGTAAGTTTGAATTGAGTGTTTTGAAGGAATTTACTATGTAAAACTGCAAGGCTCGATCGATCGAAAATAAAGCTTGATCGATCAAGAATCTCAGATCAAAAAATTCTACAGAAATTTCAAATGTAGCCCAAGCCCATATTACGTTTAGGGTTAAGTATTTCACTCCTAGTATAAAAGGAAAAACCCTAGCTACGTTTTAGAGGTCTTTATTGAGTTGTGTGTTAAGTCTTTTGTGAGATTTGAGAGGTTTGTACCTTCAAACACACACATAGAGCTATCAAGATTAAGATTCACATCAAGAACTTGATAGTTGTTTTAGTTGCTAGATAAAGAACATTCAAGAAACAACAAAACCTTTGAGTGGAGTCTCAAAGTCACAAGTAGGAGAACTTGTGGTTGCTGCAGATCCAAGAAAGAAGTAGTCTATGGATTTGGAGCTAGCCAATGGCAGACTACATTAGAAAGGGTTAGAGCACAAGATATATCAAGAAATTGACAAACAATATGATGCATGTAATGAATGCACATATGATGCATGCTCTAATGCATAAAATTTGTTCAATTTTCAAATTTCACCAACAATTGACCCAAACTAAAGAGTTTTAACCAAAAATCCCAAATTTTGAAAAATCCATTTTTCAAAAAACCAATCAAATTGATCAATTAAACACTATATCAGTTAGAAAACATGTAATAATGTACTAATTAACCAAAATCACAAGTCAATTTTAACCAATTAAGTCCAATCAACAAAAACCCCAATTTTGAAAAATTTCGAGCCCTAGATTTTCAATTCTTCTCAAAACACAAAATTAATCATCTTAATGCATGGGAATCATGATAACAACATCTAGGAACAAAAACCCCTTGTTCAAACTTGATTAAAAACAACCAAAACAATAAAACTCCCAATTTTTCTTTGTTCAAAATGTTGAGAAAAAAATCCATGAAAATGTAGGAGGAAAAGCCTTGAAGATTTTGACCAGGAAAATGACAAAAGTTGGATTGTGTGGATTGATTGAGAAAAGGAAGATAAGAAAAAATTTTTGAAAAAATGAAGAACATGTGTTGAGGAATTCTTTTTTATTTTTCTTTCTTTTCGAATTTTGATCGATTGGGTACCGATTTAGCAAGGAAGAGAGCTCCATAAAATTTCCTTTAAGTTTTTGATCGGTTGAAAATTAGCTTCAATTGATCGAAATATGAATAAATCATATTTGTTTGATTGAAAACCAATCGAGCCAACCCGAGAGCAATGATTAAAAATCAAGGAATTTTCGATCGGTCGAAAAACACATTCGATCGATCAAAATTTTGGAAATTTGAATTTTTGAAAAACTGCAAAAGATTATGTAGAAACAACTCAACCCAAGTAATTTCATGAATGAAATGCATGAAAATGAGTTTAAATGTTTTTCAAAAACATGAGTTTTCAACCTAGAACTTCAAAACAAGATTTTCAAACTCTTACCCTAAAATTTTCAACCCTTGAACATATTTTGTATCAAAATCATAGAATACATAATCTTGGATGGTCAAACCAAATTCACACACAATATCATGTACTAAGTTTAGTAAAGAATAACTTGTGAAGTGTATGCAACTAGTAACAGCATTAGATACATGTGGAGTAATATGTAGATAGTAATCAATTACAATATCTACATTATTCATCACATAAATTTGAAAGTAACTATCGTCTAATAAGTTACATCATATAACTCTCACATCTCCTAGAAAACAAGCTTGCAATCATGCATATTTTTTTATTTTGCCTTATTGAATGCAGATTTTTTCCCCCTTTTAAGGCTACACCTTATTTTCTTTTTGTGCATGCGTTACACTTTCTTGAGCACAAAATCTTATGATATGCACTAAGGTGTTCATGATTGTTTAATAAAACAGTGGTAAGATGGTTATTTATGCCTTTCTCTTAGAATTTTTTAGTCCTTACAATCAAAGCCATGTGACTTCAAAATCAAGAACATATGATCAAAAACTATAAACACTCACATAAACATGCACTACAAAGCTAAAATTAGCAAAGTGCAGAAAAATAAGTTCATCTAAGTTAAACAAGATACACAAGCATGCTATGCAAAGATAATAGGCCAACCTCAATTACATATCATGATGTGTAATACAAAACACATCCTTCCACTTTCCTCTTTCCTCCTTTTTTTTTTTTTTTTTTTTTTTTTTTTTTTGAAGGAAACCAAAAACAACATAATATGAAATGCATGAATGTACTGCAATGCAAATCCTAGTAACAAAAGAAAACAAGAAAGCAAAAAAAAAAAAAAAAAAAAAAATGGTCATAAAGGATTTTGAGATGAAGCGTAAGGGCCATGTCGAAAAGACTCAATTAGATTGATCCTTTTACATCCATAACTTCTTAGATGCAACTTTGGTTTTGCGGTTATTATGCAGATTAGAATGATGAGCAACTTCAGCATTGGTATAAAAGTTTAAAGTCTTTACCAATTCACCAATAAATGCCATAGGATCTTGTGCTTGAGGCACGGTACTTTTTTCTTAGTTGCTTGCTTATAAGCTTGTAACTTGAAATAGTTTGGGTGAGTATGCTCAGTTTTTCCACAAAAATGACAAATTCACAAAGGTCTATCATGCTTCTTACCCTTAGGTAAGTTAGGACTCTTAGGCTTAGACTATTTAATATCTACCCTAATCTTCCTAGGAGCGGGAACTTCTTCTTTTGGCTTTACAAATTCTATCTTAGATGGTTCAGAAGAAGGAACAAAGTTTGTGAAATGAATTTCAAACTCGGAGATGCTATCAACAAAACCTAAATCTAATTTGTTTAAGGGAGACTTCTAAATACTTAACATGTGATCAAGTTTAGAACTTGCAAATCTATTTGACTGTTCTCTAGCAGAGACAATTCTAGTTCTAGGTTCTTAATTTTTCAACCAATTTAATATTTTCAGCCTTCACCTTATTTACCAGTTCATTAGCATCAAACAAATTCAGCAACAAGTTTTTCTTTTCTTGTTCAAGAATGGCTATCTTCTTTAGCCCTAAATCCACACTCATTGCATCTTTTGCAGCAACCTTGCATGGCTTGTTATAAGTTTCTTGCAATTTAGCACTCTTAGAGAGTTCCCCATTATAAATGTTCACTTCAACAGAGTCAATTTCATTAACTACAAAGAGAGCTATGAAAAAGTAAATAAGTTTTCATCTTCATCACTTCCGGACTCGTGATCAGAAACTTCACCATCATTAAGGGTTACAGCCATAACTTTACCCTTTATTCTCAAGAATGTTGGACATTTTGATTTCACATGACCATACCCTTGACAACCAAAACATTGTTGACCTAGAGAATTACTAGAAGATTGACCAACTTTTTCTTTTGATTTTTCAGTATTATTGATTTTAGTTGGTTCATTTTTCTTAGAGTTCTTAAGTTTAGCATTGTTTTTACTTCTTGCCCTTCTATTGTTATTCCCGAGAAAGTTTCTAAAATTCTTGACAAGATAAGCAATCTTTGTAGAAGAGAGTTCATCATCAAATCCATTATCATCAACATTATCAACTGACTTAAGAGCCATTGATTTGGATTTGTTAGTTTTGGGTAGGTCTAACTCATAGGATTGTAGAAATCCTACAAGTTCATTAACAGGGATGGAGTCCACATCCTTACTTTCGAGAATGACGCTTACTTTAGGTCTAAAGTCCTCGATTAAGAATTTAAGAATCTTCCGAACTATTTTAGGTTGATCATAAATTTCATCCAAATTATATGCAAAATTAACAAAATCATTTAGTTTAGCATGGAATTCATCAAAACTTTCATCCTCAGACATTCTAATGCTTTCAAACCTAGTAGTCAATTGTTGCAACTTGTTTATTTTGACTGTCTTGGTGCCTTCATGCACAGTTTGGAGAATTTTCCAAGTAGTATTAGCAACCTCAACATTTGAGATTCTCCGAAACTCCTCCACAGAAACAACTTTAACAATAACATTCATAGCTTTGTTATTAAAAGCGGCCACATCTTTTTGGGCCACCGACCACTCACAAATAGGAGTAGCCAATTTCTCCTATCCATATTCAACGGAGTTCCACACTCTCTCATCTATAAATTTCAAGAAGTTTTCATCCTAACCTTCCAATAGGCATAGTTATTTCCATCAAAGTGCGGAGGGATCAAAAGAGAGTTACTGTGTTCCATGACAACAGGGGTTAAGTTTCAACTCTTAGATCAAGAAATCTAAAACAAGAGCTAACCTGTTTTGATACCACTTATTAGGTTTTTAGAACCCTTGTCAAAATATGTTTAACCTAATATTAAACTAAATTGATTAACAAGATTGTTATTCAAGAATAGGTTAAACACAAATAAACATAAAGCGAAAAATGTAAAGAACACAAAGAACTGATGACCCAGGAAAACCAAATTGATAAAAAAACCTGGAGATGATTTGACCTAACTATCCTCATAGTAAAAATAGATCCACTATGAAAAAATTAAATTTTTACAAAAGGACTTAAACCACTAACATTCTAATACTACCACATGTAGAAACTTACTATCACGATCACGTGCTAACTCTGAATCCACGAACTACTTCTTTCTTGGATCTACAGCAATCACAAGTTCTCCTACTTGTGACTTTAAGACTCCAATCAAAGGTTTTATTATTCCTTGAATGTTCTTTATGCAGCAATCGAAACAACCATCAAGTTCTTGATGTGAATCTTGATCTTGATAGCTCTATGTGTGTGTTTGAATGTAAAAACCTCTTAGATTTCACAAAAGACTCAACACACAACTCAACAAAGACCTCTAAAATGTAGCTAGAGTTTTTCCTTTTATACTAGGAGTGAAACACTTAATCCTACACGTTATATGGGCTTGGGCTGCGTTTGAAATTTTTGCAGAATTTTATGATATGCGATTCTCAATCAATCGAGCCTTATTTTCAATCGATTGAGCCATGCAGTTTTACATAGTAAATTCCTGCAAACACTCAATTCAAACTTACACTTAAACAAACTTTGAGCAAGCCTAAACCTAAACTTATTATTTTGATCATGATTTGCCAACATATACAAAATGAAGTTCTAATACATTTAGGTCCTAAAATTTTAGAACCTAACAGTTGTAAAGTGGGTTATACATGCAACCACAAGCATATATATGCTGTTAAATAAAAGAGTTATACTCTCTTACAATGGTGTGTAAATTTTCAATATACCGACAAAGAATTATACAAATATACTGTAACTGAAAATAAGTGCCTTAGATTAGTTCAAAGTGATAAGTGATCACACTTTGTAAATTGCAACTCTCTTGTGCATTTTTGCTGATTTATTCTGCTTATATGTTATTCTTTTTATGCATATATAAATATATATATATATATATATATATTATTGCAAGGACATGTGCGTTTATTATCTCAGGGGAGAAATTGGCACTGATTCCTGTGCACCCTTGAAGGCTGCTGTCATATAAGAACAAGAAGAAGAGATTGAAAAGAATGTAGAAAAAAAAATAAAATAAAAAAATAAAATAAAATAAAATAAAATAAAAAAGAGAAAACAAACCTGATACTGCGCTTTATTTTTTTGGCATGCAATTATCTTAATATTTGAATAACCATGTCATAAAGTTGATCATATACAAGTACCTTTTCTTTTTCTTTTTCTTTTTCTTTTTTTTTCAAAAATTTAATAATTAGATTGAAAATTTTAAATCATAAACATTTCAGTTAGAAATACTTGAAGTTGCCAGTTAAGTTTCAGAATCTCGATACATATGAGTCCATGAATTAGAATGCATTTGGGCTACAAAATCATTTTGTACATCAAAACATGAGACAATGGAACATGATAGAGTTATGGATTCAACCTCCTACTTTATGTGTTTACTTATCAAGTATGAATTTATAAATAAATCATGCTGATGCAAATTTAACCAATACTAATATGTTATTTCTTCTGCTTCACGCGTAAATGAGTCACTTTTCCCAATTTTTTAACTGTCAACTTGTTTAATTGTCTTATCTTTCAACTGCTGAATTACTCTTTTTAAGCCAAAACCTTTAAAAAATATAAATTAAAAAAAAAGAAAAAGAAATGCTTAAGAAACAAGACTAGGCCACACTCCTTAAATCCAATGGTTAGATTTCAAATCTAAGAGTATGGTTTCTACTAGGCCCAGTAAAAACGCAAAACACTTTTGAACGTTTAGACCCCAAAAAATAACTTAACAAGCAATTGTCAAACTTAACATATGCTTGTCAAAAAACTGAACATAAATTCAACAGTTTTGAGAGAGGTTTATGTTAGAGGATCACAATTTGACTCTCTACCACCAACCGCCGAACCTTTTTCTTTTCTAGCTTCCCGGATTCCGCTCTAAAAATATATCTTCCCAGTCCAAACAACTGTGGTGGTGTGATAATAAAATATTTGAGTGTGTCTTTCTCATCACCAATTGGTTTTAAGGTGGAATAGCACATGCTTGGCACGTGTGCAGATTCTCACAGTCCCAGCCGCGACACTGCTTTCTTGCACACTCTTGAGCAAATGGTATCGAGCCACTACAAAAATTCAACCTTACAATCTCCCCTTTGGCTATTCTATTGTAGTGGGAGCAAAACTCACTCACGCTATATATGAACAATGTAGCATATTATTGCGGCTTGTTTTGGACCACCATTGCACATTGGATCTATTACGGTGTTTTTTCATACCATTGTAGTAGTTCTAATCTTTTGGAACAAAGTACTCTTTCAACAAGCATAAAGGCTGCACGGTTACAAATAGAACCATAACCGCAATATGTTTGTTTTAGTAGCGTTTACAAAGTATATATATATACTTGCGACACTCCAAAAACACATTGACCGGTAAAAATATAAAAGCATTTGTGGGGATATTAAAACATATGAGCAACTTGATCAAACACCAAAACATCATATAGAAATGACTACAATGAACACATAGGCAATATCATCCGAATATGCATTCAATGAAGCACAATACAATATGTAAGTTTTAACGGCCAACAAGAAAACAAACATTATACCTAGCTATAGTGAGAAATAGAATTTCTCCCCTAGGGATGTGCATAAAAATGACAAAATACCATTCTCTAGCTATAGCTAAGATTTAACAATGCTAATGATGCATGAGTTTGTTTAAGACAAAGTAACATGCTATAGCGACATGCGGTTTTGTGACAAGGGTAGCAAAGGTGTGTGCAAGAGGTGGCTAATAGACCTTTGAATTAGCCATAATTAGTCCAAATTTTTCCCTCTTTTTTATCCCCCACCTAAATCAATCAATTTAGACCCTAATCTTTTCATTTCTCATTTGATTGTATCCCAACTAAAACACACACACACACACAAAACTTTCTCTCTCTCACTCTTAAATTAAAATCTCACATTGTTGATCTCAATACCCAAAGATCGATCTTCCCACCACCACCACGCATTCTCACTCTCAAACCCTAAATTGGGCCTCTCTCTATTAGCACTCACTGTTGCCACTAGCCAATTGAAGCCCCTAGTGATCAATATTTGAATATTAATTTCACCAAGTCTAGTAGTATCAAATGGACTATCTATTAAGTTTGACCAACTAAAACTAAACTTTGACCTCACCTTTCTCTAAATTTGATCATTTTTGATTGTGACCATAATTTGCCAAAATTAACTTTTCATTACACTTTTCAGATCTAACGATTAGATTTCAAATCTAAGTTTGAGCTCTTTAAGCAATAAAAATAAAAGTGATAGACATGTGCACAAAGCCATTTGTCCAAACTCACATGTGATATGTGCTCAAACAAATATGATCAATCTTTTTGAATTTTTCGCTTTTTATGTGGTTTTGGATTTTTTCACACAAAATAAAAACATAAAAATAAAAACATAAAAGTAAGATCAAAAACGAAACAATGCATACAAATAAATGCAAGATGCACAAAATGCATGAAGTTCTTTTTCTCAATCTGACCATCCAATTGGTATCAAATTTAACCAATACTAATATGTCACCATAATCTTCAATTCCAATGATCAAGATTTGAATATGATTTTCACCAAGTCCAGTGACACACAATGTCTCGGGACTATCTATTAAGTTTGACCGAATCACACCACAATGGTGGCAAGTTTGACCAATTTTGACTAAATTTTAAATGCGCTTTTCTCTAAATCCAATTGTTTAATTGTGACCATAATTTACCAAAATTATCCTTTCATTACACTCTTCAAATCTAAAGGTTAGATTTAAAATCTAAGTATGGTGCGTAATGGACATGTGTTGTGTACTTATATGACTATGTTCTCTCAATTTGACCATTCAATTGGTCTCAAATTTTACCAACATCAATATGTCACCATACTTTTCAATCCTAATGATCAAGATTTGAATATGATAAAGGCAAAGATAGAGAGGAAGGAAGATGCAAACACAAAGACAACACGCGATGTGTTATCGATTTCACCAAGTCCGGTAGTATCGAAACTATCTATTAAATTTGATTGGGTTTTACTAACTTTGACTTTTCTTTAGGGTTTCCTTTCTCTAAATCCAACCGTTGGATTTGATTGTGACCATAATTTACTAGAATGAACCTTTCATTACACTCCTTAAATCCAACGATTAGATTTCAAATCTAAGAATGGCACATGATGGACATGTGTTATGTACCTATATGGTTATATATATTCTCTCAATCTAACCATCCAATTGGTTTCAAATTTTACCAACACCAATATATTACCATACTCTTCATTCCTAATGATCAAGATTTGAATATGAATTTCACCAAGTCCAGTGGTATTGAGACCATCTATTAAGTTTGATCGGGTTTGACCAACTTTGACTAAATTTTGACCGCGCCTTTCTCTAAATCGAATCGTTTAATTGTGACCATAATTTACCAGAATGAACCTTTTATGACACTCTTCAAATCCAACAGTTAGATTTCAAATCTAAGTATGGCATGTGATAGACATGTGCTGTGTACTTGTATGATTATATTTACTCGATATGACTATCCAACTGGTCTCAAATTTCACAAACACTAGTATGTCACCATACTCTTCAATACTATTGATCAAAATTTGAATATGAATTTCACCAAATCTAATGGTCTCGGGACCATCTATTAAGTTTGACTAGATTTGACCAACTTTGACTAAACTTTGACCATGTCTTTCTCTAAATCCAACCGCTTGATTATAACAATAATTTACCAAAATTAACCTTTCATTATACTCTTCAAATCCAACGGTTAGATTTCAAATCTAAGAATAGTGCGTGATGGACATGTGTTATGTACTTGTATAGTTATGTTCTCTTAATCTGACCATCTAATTAGTCATATTATTTTTTTTTAATAAAAAGTAAATGTAGTTAGTCACATATTAAAATTTTTACATAAATTTAATAATAGCTATGATCATTTTTTTTAAAATTTTTAATAAAATAGAACGTGTGATAATTTTTGTTGTATGTGTGTGTGTGTGTGTGTGTGTGTGTTTTTTTTTTTTTTTTTTTTTGAGAAAGTTGTGTGGTGAATTTTATTGAGTATATGTGATTGTTTTTTTTTTTAAATTTTATTTCATAGCTCATTAATATTAGATTCTTAATATTTTGCACTCATTTACTCACTTATATATATTATTTTATACTCATATATATATATATATATATATATATATATATATATATATATATATATATATATATATATATATATATATATATATATATATAGATGTGTTTGATTAATATACAATTACAAAATGCATAACAAAATGGTAATTGCTAGTCAAAAATGGTAATTAATTAAAAATTGTCTTCTTTTATTTTTATTTTTTTCCTCAAAATAAACCTGTCTTCTTTTATTCCCTCCCCCAAAAAAAAAAAGTCAAAATTTGACTAATATTACTATAAAATATAAAATATTACTATTTATATTAAAAATAATTATTAAATATTACTATTTATAAAATATTTGTGTATAAAATATTTTATTTATGAATATTTAGTGAAATGTACATATATATATTAATATAGGTAAAATAAGTTCATAAATGTAAGTTACCTTAGTGGTTAACACATGTGCCATGTAGTTTTTCAAGGTCTCGTCCAAGGTTCTAACCTCCACAATAGCCTCTTTTTTTTTTTTTTTTTTTTTTTTTTTTTTTTAATTTTTAAGTTACTATTATCAAAATTATGTCCTTTTGATTTTATTTAAAACACAACATAAAACCCTACATGTTTCTTATTCAACCGCCCTTCCCATTTCCCCTAATACTTTTCATTTTCTTTTCTCATTTCTCACAAGCAAACCTCATCTTCTCTCTCTCTTTGCTTGTTTCTAGATTCATCTATTCTGATCACTCCGCCGCATTATCCTCTTGCTATATAGGCTAAACCCGAGGATGAAGATGATGATGATTTTTTCGGTTTTTTGCCCTTTTAGAGCTTCGCTTTCTTCTTGGTCCCACTCCGGTACCAAAGTCGAACCTACGAGTGGCAATTCTCGAAGGATTCCCGTTCAAGTTCGGATCCGGTGGAGGAGGAATTTTCAATTTTCATAGCTATCTCATTCTCTCTCTTAAGGTTTGATCTCTATCTATCTGATTTTCCTTCATCCGATTCTTCTTTTATTAGATTTAGGTTTTTTTTTTTCTTTGAATATTACTATTATATATATATATATATATATATATATATATATATATAATATTTTAATGTTAATATTGTTGTTGTAGATCTGTGAACTATCTACTATAGATGAAAACCTTTGGTTTGAGTTTCTGAAACTGTAGTTTTGGTCTCTTATGTTAGTTGGGATTTTAGTGTTTTCCTTATTATGGAATGGTATAAGTATTTTGGGATGAATGTGGTTGGGTTTTTATGGGTCTCTAAGTTTTTATGATTTTGTACTATGAGATATTATTTGATATATTGATTTATGGGTCTTTGAGTTTTAATGGAAATATGTTTTGATAATTCATCAAAGGTTTGCTTTTTATGGATTTCTGAATTTTTTTTTTTTTTTTTTTTTTTGTAAATAATAAAAATTTAACTTTTTAAGAAATAATATTAGTTAATGAAAGCCTAGATTAATTTGTTTTAATCATAATTGATTTTTTTCTTCATTAACTTAGAGCAAAATCATTATAATTAATGATCATATAAAAGAAAAAAAAAAAAAAAAATCTAAAAACAAATACAGATTGACAAATGATATATGATATATTTTATTATGCAATATCCTACTAATGAGTCGCATTAGGTTGGAATTATCGATAAAGTCAATGGATTAAAGAGTCCGAATATTCCTGTTTCTCCGGCCTAGGGCGGTTACTTTCTAAACCCTAGCCGTCGGTAGAATTTTGGTGCCTAATTGTTGAGGAAGGCTTAGTTTTCTCTGGTTTTTGCGTCAAAATACAAAGGACATCTTTGTTTGTTGACTGGTATGGATTGACTCTCTATTTTGGGAGAAGTTTTATCTCTCGAAATCAAGGAAGCAAATATGTTGTGGAGGAGTGTGTGAAGGTGGGAGAGTTTTTTATTGCAGCATGTTTCTTCACAGGTGGAGCCCTAAGTATGGATGCCATTGCGCATACTTTTAAGTTGTTGTGGAGGACGAGGAAGGGATTTGAAGTGCGTGACATGGGGAATCACCGAGTCTTATTTGTTTTCTTGGACAAGCGAGACGTGGATCAAGTTATTAGGGGAGAACCTTGGATGTTCGATAAACAACTTGTAGCTTTGAAACAGGTGGAGAAGTATACAGATATTAAGAATCTGGTGTTTGATTATACTAATATATGGGTGCAACTACATGATGTACCTATTGGTCTTACTTGGAAGGCGATGAGCAAATATTGTTTCTGTGGTGGGAAGGATGGATAAGAGTGCTCTTGAGGATGAGAAGTTTGAAGGAGGAAACTTTATGAGAGTAAGGGTGGCTGTGGATGTGACAAAACTGTTATGCAAGGGATGCAAGATTGCTTTAAGTGGTGGTATTGAGTGTTAGGTGAGTTTTCACTATGAAAGGTTACCTAATCTCTGCTATTTGTATGGTAAATTGACACATATGGATAGAGAGTGCCTTATTTGGCTTAAAGGGAAGGGTGCTTTGACAGAGAAGGATCATCAATATGGCTTGTGGTTGAGAGCTTCAACCCTAAATCTGGCTAGGAAAACAATGGTGAAGGTAGCGGGTTTGGAGGATGAAGACCCTATCGTTGGTGATCAGAGTCATGCCTCCGATTCTGATGATGAGGAAAGGCTGCTAGAAAGGGAGAATGGAAGGCACTAGGTGACTAGCTCGTAGGCTCATGAATAAGGGGATAGTGTAGGTACATAGTTAGGATTTTTGGAAGGTTTAGGCATAAGGGGGGAGGCTGTCCATGCATCTCCTATGTTGGACCTCATTCCAAATGATCCAAAATTGATAACCTCGATTTTAATGGATTTAGAATTGCCTATAATGGAGGGAATTGGTATACATAGAAGGATACTTGAATAAGATTTTCAGGTGCAATCGGATGCCATTGACACAGAGTTGACTAAGTTTGATACTGGCAAGGGTGTAGGCGTGGATTGTGGGATTGGGTAGGAGCATCATGTTGATGTGCACAATGGGGCTGTTTTGAACTCATCGGCAGTGAACTTTGTCAAGGTTAGTGACGAGTTTAGTCAGCAACAAGATTCAAGTATTAGAGGTATAGGGAGAGCTAGAGTCTCAAAAAGGCCGAAACGTTTAATTAATGAGGATAGTGGTATGACCAAGGGAAGCAAGCGATCAGTCTTTAGTAAAAGAAGCCACAAAGTGATTGACTCTAAGGTTGGTATAGAGGTGGGGTGCAAAAAGATTAAGAATGCAGAAATTTCAGAATTATTGATGGAGGCTGGGTTCTAGCCTCGCTAGGAACAATGAATCTCTTAGCTTGGAGCTGCTAGGGGCTTGGGAACCGCCTTGCAATTGAGGAGCTTGGTGAATTAATCCAAGCAAAAGATCCCGAGGATAGTTTTTTTATCAGAGACTTGTTCAACAAAAACACCGATGGTAGGCATTCGTAATAAGTTTAGGTTTGATGGCTTGTTTACTGTTTCTAATGAGAATAAGGGGGGTGGTTTGGCAATGTTATGGAAAGATAGTGTTAAGGTATGGGTTGATAGCTTTTCTACTTACCATATTGACATTTTTGTTAATGGTGGGACAGTAGATGCATGGTGGCTTATAGGGTTTTATGGTGAGCCAGATACAAGCGGTAGGGATGAAGGGTGGAATATGCTAAGGATGCTTAGTTCAAAACCACACTTTCCGTGGTGTTGTATTGGTGATTTTAATGAATTACTTCATGTGTAGGAAAAGAGAGGTGGACCACTAAGGGCGCATAGTCTCATGCAGACTTTCAGGAATGTTTTAGATCACCGTGGCTTTGTGGACTTAGGGTATTCGGGTCCAAATTTCACATGGCATGGTCATCATCGAGGGGAGTTGATTTGGGAGAGGTTGGATCGGAGGGTGGTTAACTATGATTGACTCTCTCGATTTCCTACGGGTAGGGTTTGGCATCTACACTGTTACACCTCGGATCATCGCCCGATTCTTCTTTCTCTAGATTCAAATGGTGAGAACCAAAGGTGGAAAAGGAAGCCATTCCGGTTTGAGGCAATGTGGTTGACTGATCCAAAATGCAGTGGGGTTATTTCCACGGTATGGTCTTGTAATGTTGAAGGTTCACCAATGGTAGTGGCTACCAAGAAAGTGGCTAAGTGTAAGAAGATGCTTAAGGCTTGGAATAGTGACCGGTTTGGGAATGTTTTACAAAAAATTAAAGAGATTAAGGAGCTGTTATGGAGGGTTGAAGAGGAGGCGGTGAGATCAAGGAATGATGGAGAGGTGAGGAGGTTGAAACAAGAGTTGGCCGAATTGTATGCAAAAGAAGAAAAAATGTGGCATTAGAGGTCTCGACTACAGTGGTTGCAATGTGTAGACCAAAATATAAATTTTTTTTCATGGTTCAGTGACTTAGAGAAAGTGAAGGAACTTTATTAAGGGTTTGAAGGATGTAGGGGGTACTTGGCATGAAGATGAGGACCATATTCCAGGTATGTTTACTGCCTATTTTGCTAAATTATTTACCTCCTCTAACCCCCATGATTCAGATCGTGTATTGGATGGTGTCCAAAATGTGGTAACGGATGATATGAGGTTGACTTGGCTAAGCCTTATTTGATGGAGGAAGTTGAGTTTGCAATAAAAGAAATGGCCCCTTTAAAAGCTCAAGGACCGGATGGAACGCCCCTGTTGTTCTATCAAACATATTGGATTGAGGTTGGTATGGATATTTCTTAGGCGGTATTATCTAGTTTAAATGCGGGTTCACCGTTGAAATCTATTAATCATACTTTTATCACCCTTATTCCTAAAGTTCAGAATCCAGAACGTGTGACTGATTTCAGGCCTATTAGCTTGTATAATGTGATCTATAAAATTGTTAGTAAGGTTATTGCAAATTGTCCGAAACCTTTTTTGAATTCTATTATTTCAGAAGCTCAAAGTGCTTTCATTGTTGATACACTGATTACTAATAATATTCTTATAGCCTTTGAGTCTCTCCATCATATGAAAAATACTTGTATGGGAAAAAAAGGTTTCATGGCTTTGAAATTGGATATGAGTAAGGCTTATGATAGGGTGGAATGGTTGTTTCTTGAAAAAATTCTCTTACGAATGGGATTGCAAGAGTCTTGGGTGGCTTTGATCATGGAGTGAATCACGACCGTGTCTTATTCCATTTTGGTGAATGGTGAGCCTAAAGGTTTGATTAAGCCTTCTAGGGGTTTGATACAGGGAGATCCCCTCTCACCTTATCTGTTTTTCATTGTGTAAACAAGGACCTAAGATTACTCACCTTTTTTTTGCAAACGATTGCTTGTTGTTTTACAGGTCTAATGTGAGAAGATCTAGGAACTTCTCTCTTATTATGAAGTGGCTTCTGGGGCAGATGATTAATAAAAATAAGACTACTTTATTTTTAGTAAAATACTGATGTGCGTGATTCGGGAGGCTATTAAATTATCTCTACAAGTTCCGGCAATACAACATTATGAGAAGTATTTGGGGCTACCCTCTTTTGTTGGGCGTGGAAAGAAAGCATGTTTTACTCAGCTTAAGGAAAGAATTTGAGCCAAAATGCAAGGGTGGAAGGAATGTTTGCCATTTCTCTTCTTCTTTAGTTTATTGTGTGTGAGTTTTAGTGAGTTTCTTGTTTCTGTTCCGGATAAGAATTCATTTTTGTGTATATATATATATATATTTATTATCTATATTGTTCTTAATTTTTTTATATATATATATGATATATATATATATATATTTATTTATATATATTAGTGGTGGGAGGCGTTTGGAGTGGCTCCTAAAAAAGAATGATAACAACGAAAAGAAGCTCCCAATAAATGTGTAAGCCTTATTGTGTTGTTTATTATTATTATTTATCTAGTTTTCCTTTGAATTTTTTGTGTTTATAAAAGCCTATATATATATAGAGAGAGAGATTTTTGGTGTTAAATTTTGGGTATAGGAGCTTTGGGATTTGTAAAGTTTATATTGTGTTGTAATGTGTTTAATTTTATGTGATATAGGCCAAAGGTTTCATCAGCACTTTTCTTCAATTACAACACCTCGTTGGGACCGCCATATTGGTAGATACCAATTTCATCAATTTCTCTATCCAGAATAAAGTGAGTGATTAGTAGTTTTATTCCATTTTATTTTAAATGGGTTTGGTTCATAAAAATGCATAGTTTGAGAGAAATTTTTATTGTTCATGACTTACTGAATTTGTGTAATTACCAATTGAGAAGGAAAAAAAAAATAAAGAATGAGATAGAAATCCTTATTCAATTCTAGAGCTTGTTCTCTTCCCATTAATGCATTGAAGGATATGTTCTAGAAGCATGGATAAAAATAATAACTTTAATGCATTTTGACTCAGTAACTTTGCATTATAATCCTAACTTATGCAATTTCTTTCATTGTTGTGTAGCTGGACTTGGAGAAGGGAACGATGAACTGCCTATATGCAAAATGTGAGTTTAGAATCATTGTTAGACTTTAGAGTTCTTGAAAGCTAACCTTATTGTTGGGATCACCATTGCTAGCTTGGCAATCCCTCGGGGGATTAGTTATGCTAAGCTAGCCAACTTGCCTCCAATTCTTGGCCTATGTGAGTGCTAGAACTTGAAGTCTAGTTTCCTCTCTGCTGAATTTGCTAGCTACTAATATAGATCATGGAGGGTTGGCAAGCTTCTAGGACATATAATGGGCCTTCTATTTTAGTGATATATATATATATATATATATATATATATATATATATAATATATATATATATAAAGTTTGGAAATCTTTTATGATTCTCATCTTGATAGTCATGCCAATAGGCGTTGCCTTAAATGAAGGAAAGATTTAGCCAATTCGAAGAGATGGAGCAAAGAATGGCTCGCATGCTTCAACAAATGCAACAAATAACTTCAGGTTGGTATTGATGTTTGTTTAATTCCTTTGATCATGTTGTTTCCTTGATGGGTTTGTCTTATAATTTGTTGTGATGACATTAATGTTTGTTTGCTGAGTTCCTTGTCGATAATTTGCTTTGATGGATATGTTGTTTTGGTTTTGATAGTACTCAAATTGCAATTACTAATTGGTTGCCAGTAGTGGTAGTCAATGAAACTCTTTTAAGTATTGAAGGCGGTGAGGTTATTTATTCAGTTATTCACCCTTGCAATTTAGCCAATAGGAAGTGCTAGTTGAGCTACAACGCTTTTGGTCGTTGTTTTGATTTACGATAATATTCAAATTGCAATTGCTAATTGGTTGTTAGTAGTGGTAGTCAATTAAACTCGTTTATTCAGTTATTTGCTCTTGCAATTTAGCCATAATTAGTGGAATTTGAATGGCTAGGTTAAATGGCTAAAGTCTTAGCAACTAACTGATAACTTTTTTGTGTTATTAACTATTTGTGGTTGCCCTTCTTGGTTGGTTTACAGGTGAGTATGTTTGTTTATAAATGTTTCTGCCATTGGAGTTGAATGTATATCACATTTTGTTCTTCTTATCTTATTGTGCATCATGTAATCAACCATTGCCATTGACTTAACTTGTAGTATTTTCACATTTTGATTCTGTGATCTCTTGAGTCTGTTTGTTTCACTCCTTCTTAAGCAACATACCTTAGAGTTTTCTTGTAGATTTTAGTATTACAATTTTCCAAATAAATTTAGAATTCCAATCCACTCTCTTGAGATATGGTCATATAAAGCTTAGAATAAGTTCTTGAGAATACCCCATGTCTTTGTTTTTCAATAGATGCCATGTTGATATTACTTGCATAGTTTTGATTGATCTTTCATACCTGTACATGCTGACATGACAGCCAAAGCAATTTTGAATGTTGCAAAGCAATTTTGGATTCCAATATTTGATATTGTTGTGTCCTAATTATTGCCTTTTTTTTTTTTTTTTTTTTGTATGTAGGACTCTCCTCCGATCCTACAATCCCTAGCTCTCCAAAAATCATCACCTCATCCCATCAACGAAGCATCTTATAAATTTTATGTTGGTGTTTGAGGACATTTTGTGTACAAAGAACAACATTTGAACAAACACATTTTTTGCTAGTGTTGAAAAATATTTTGAAACACATTGAAACTTTGATTATGGTATTAGTTTAATTTAAGTGTTGAAGGACTTTTTGTGTACAAATGACCACATCTTTCTTTTGTTAATTTTATGATGATGGTTATAAACAATATTATGTATTTGATAATATATTTCTATGTTAATATAATTTTAGTTTGGAGACATTTGTGGTGTTATCTAGTTACATTTGTGGTATTGTTTTAATGGAACTAAAATTATTACAAGTTATTTGTAATAGAAATGTGGTTTTAGAACCCAGTAAAAAAAACCCTATAGTGGCGAGCAAAAATCGCCATTAAAAGACTAAAATTATGAAATAATTGGAGACCTATAGCAACGTTTATAGCTTGCCGCTAAAGCCTTATACATATAGTGGCGCTTAATGCCCGCAACTAAAGGTTATTACCTATAGTAGCGAGCCTATCCTCCCATTAAAAGGTCACTTGACCTGAATGGTAACCTCATATGGCGACGATTTTATGCCCGCCACAATAAGCCAAAAGCACTACTAAATGGCCGATCTATTGCAACGTTTTTTGTCATTGCCGCAATAGCCCAAATGGACCTTTAGTGGCGGTTTATTGGGCTTTTCTTTGTAGTTTTGGGCCACCGCAATAGTACGCTTTTTTTGTAGTAAGCCAAAGTCATGGGTTCAAATCACGGAGTGTTATTGTGAGGGAGGGATTGTTGGGAGAATCACAATTTGACTCCCTACAATCACTTTAAAAACATATCCATGTGGTGTGACGTCGAATGTCATAAAAGATTTAAGTGTGTCTTCCTCATCACCAATTAGTTTTGAAGTGGAATGACATAGTTCAAAGTCCGACAAAAAACCTTCAAAGAAGATCTAAAAACCTAACAAGTGGTATCAAAGCAGGTTAGCTTTTGTTTTTAGGTTTCTTGACTTAGAGTTGATCCTTGATCCTTGTTATCGTGGATAATTTTAAGTGTATTATTGTTTTTAATTGTGATGTTTTGAATAAAAAGGACACTATTGTTTCAGTTGATCTTTTTGAGGCTTGTGAAAGGAATTTACAGGATTTTAGTCTTTCTTAGAAGATTGGTGTAACCCCTTAAATATACTCTGCTTCACATGGATTTTCACCTACAAAGCCGAAGACTCGTGCTATATGGGTGAGAAAAGATTCTCTAAGGTGAGTGTTGCTGACTTGTCCCTACTTTAATTTTTTTAATTATTTATGGATATGTTTACTTTTAGTTTTTGGTTGTTTTATTATCTTAGGTTGTTTTGTTTTAAAAAAAAAAAATCCAAAAACATTGAAATATTTCAAAAAGGCAAAAATATTTTATTTTGTGTCTTGTTTTATTTGTTTTGAGGATTACATGAGTTATAATATCTTTCTCTTGATTTAGAACATGCTTGACATTGTGGAGAAACTTGAATAGTATGTATTGCTCAACTAAGTGCATGATTATTTTGAGATAAATATGATTTCTTATGAGTATGTACTAGTTTGTACATGTACTCATGGGTTAATTAAGAAATTGATATTTCTTGTTTGTGTGCCTTTTGTTTTTGGTCATAAATTTTTTTAAACAAAAATATTTTTATTTCTTTTGTGTTACACATCATGAATATGTAATTGAGGTTGGCCTATTATCTTTGCATAGCATACTTGTGTACCTTGTTTAGCTTAAATAAGCTTATTTTTTTGCACTTTGCTAGTTTTAGCTATGTAGTGGATGTTTGTGTGAGTGTTTATAGTTTTTGATCATATGCTCTTGATTTTATAGTCACATGCTTTTGATTATAAGGACTAAAAAATTCTAAGAAAAAGGCATAAATAATCATCTCATCATTGTTTATTAGCTAATCATGAGCGTCTTAGTACATATCATAAGATTTTGTGCTAAAAAAAGTGTAGCATATGCACAAAAAGAAAATAAGGTGTAGCCATAAAATAAAAAAATAAAAAAATTATGCATGATTACAAGCTTGTTTTCTAGGAGATATGAGAGTTATATAATATAACTCTTTAAGTGATAGTCACTTTCAAATTTATGTGAATAATAATGTAGAACTTTTGATTGATTACTATCTATATATCACTTTATATGTATCTCATGCTCTTACTAGATGCACACACATCACAAGTAATTCTTTGCTAAACTTTGTACATGAGATTGTGTAAACTAGTGTGGCCATCCAAGATTATACACTTTGTAATGTTTGATGCAAAATTCTTTGAGGGTTGGTTTAAATTTTGAGAAGAAAAAATCTAGAACTTTGTTTTTGACAACTTAAGCTAAAGATTATGTGTTTTGAAAAACTTTTGGAATCATTTACATGCATTTTATGTCATGAAAAATCTTTTGAAAAATGATTTTGCAGAAAAATTTCTGGTTTTTCAAAAAATTTTGTATTTTAGAGTCTCGATTGATCGAATGTGTTTTTCGATCAATTGAAATTTTCCATGTTTTTAAAGTTTGCTCTCGGGTTGCTTCAATTGATATTTGATCGAAGCTCAATAGATCAAAACTGGAAAATTTTCAGTTTTAAGATTTTTGACCAATTTTTTTTTAGATCATTTGTGTTTTGGATTCACATGCATTGCATTATTTTTTGTATTCATCTTGAAGTTTTGCAATCATATCTCTCATTGTTTTCACACATAACATGCATACACTTTGCTAATTTGGGTATTGAACTTGATTTAAAAATTGATTGATTAATTTCTAAATTCTATACATTTTAGTATATGCTATTTTTTATGTGTGAATTGAGAAAAATATTTTTTTTGAGATATGATGGAGAACAATGTGTAAATATTTTCTCTACTTGATTTGAGTTCAAACACCATCTGTTTATGGGTCACATAGTGTCAAGTTTGCTTTTATTGAAAGAGAGAATATCTTTTTTTAAGTGTATCCTCTACTTATGTTTCTTTCAGTTTTTCCCCACCTCCTAAATTTTCCCCAAATTGTTTTTCCCAAAACATGTTTTGTTTTTCCTATTTTTATAGGGGGAGAAAAG
The DNA here is from genome assembly GCA_028216015.1 of Quercus dentata. Classification (NCBI taxonomy): domain Eukaryota; kingdom Viridiplantae; phylum Streptophyta; class Magnoliopsida; order Fagales; family Fagaceae; genus Quercus; species Quercus dentata. Next base: position 55,840,911 of record CP116453.1, read on the forward strand.
TTTTTTTTTTTTACCTTTGTTGTTCTTAGAGGGAGTTGTTGCTCTTCATAGGGGGAGTTGCATCTATTCTCTATAGAGCTAGATTCATTTGTTTTCTTGATTCTCTATTTTCTCTTGACTTTTGTTGTGTATGTTTTCTATTTACTCTTTGTTTGAGTTGTCTTTGTCAATATGTGACAAAAAGGGGGAGATATAGATGAAATGTGGGAATCCTGTTTGTTTTGTTTAGAGGGAGTTGAAATTATTTTTGAAAGGGGGAGAAAATAAGAAAAAAAAAATTGTTTTGTAAGGGAGAGAATATAAAAAGTTTTTTTTTTTTAATATATCTAACTTAGGGGAGAGTTAGTTTACTTTTGTTTTTATATTTGTGTTTCATATTGTTTATATGTCTTTCTTTCCACACATGCATTGATGTGTTCTTTTGAGTGTGTTTGTTTTTAGACCCCTTAAAACACAACCCGATTAACCTAGTTAATAAGCCAAGTGATTACTTAGTCAAATTATCAAGTCTAGGTTATCACAAACATCATATTATTGTAAAGTATGGAAAATAAAGAACACAACAATATGATAACCTAGGAAAACCAAACGGGTAAAAAACTTGGGGAAGATTTAACCTAGCTATCTTCAAGGTAAACTGAATCCACTATAAAAGAATTAAAGTTTACACAATAACGACTTAGACCACTAACATCCTATTGTTACCTCGAGTAGAAAACTTACTACCATGACCACGTGATAGCTTCGAGTCCACGGACTACTTCTTTCTTGGATTCCCAGCAAGTACAAGCACACTCGCTTGTTTATCTTTAAGCTCTTAATGCAGCAACTGAATTGATCATCAAGTTCTTGACATAATCTAGTTCTTGATAACCCTAAGTATGTGTGAATGCAACCATCTCTTGATCTCACAAAATATTCACACACACAGATAAGGAGCAACCTAAAACATAGCTAGGGTTTTCCCTTTTATACTTAAGACAAAAAATAAACCTCTACACGTCAAACGGGCTTGAGCTGAGTTGGAAATTCTGCAGAAAAAACAATCTGCATGACTTTCGATCGATCGAGTCTAATTCTCGATTGATCGAGCCAAGTAGATTTACACAGTAAATCCTGCAGCTACTGATTCCAACTTTACATACAACCACATACATTGAGCAAATCTAAACAAGACTAAAACATTTTGATCATGATTTGTCAACATTACAATATGAAGTTCTAATACATTATTTCCTAATTCCTTAGAACCTAACAGAGTGTTTTAGGAAAGACAAGTATTATGATCAAGATCTTCTGTCTCTTCTTGCAACTTCTAGGTTAGAAGTCTTAGATTAGGATTTGTGTTGTATTTGGGCTTTTTATTGTATATGGGCATTATGCTATATGTGTGTTTTGTCACGGATTGCCAAAGGAGGAGATTGTTAGGTTTTGAGTTTATAATGTTGGCAAACCATGACAAAAAGTAAGTCTCATTGGTTTAGAATAATGTACTTTCAAGTCCAAGACAAAAAACTCAAATTCGGGATGGAAAAAACTGAGTTACGATCTATTTTGTTTGATTGGTACTCAATCGATTGAAAGTTGCATATCAACAAAAAATCAGCAAACGTAAAAAGCCTATAACTTGACAATTTGAAGCCCAAATCGCAAGCTGTTTTTTCTAATATTTAAAGGAAATTATAAGCTAATCCTCGAGAGAGTTTTTAGAGTTTTTTAGAGAGATGATGGTGCATCTTGTGCCTTTTTTTTTTGTAGAGCTAGGGTTTTGTACCCGAAAGCTCTCTAAAGTCTTCTACTGATATTATTCCTTGAAGAATTTCAAGATTCGGTGTTGTAGAAGTTGCTGCACGTCTAAGGAGATCCAAAACTTTTGAGTGGAGTCTCAAAGTCACAAGTAGGTGAGCTTGTGTTGGTGCAAAGTCCAAAGAGAGGAGTTTGTGGATTCAGAGCTTGCTCGTGGTCATGTCAATAAGTTCTACACGTGGTAGCAATAGAATGTTAGTGGTCTAAGTCTTATTATAAACTTTAATTCTTTCTAGTGGATTTGTTTTTTACCTTGAGGATAGTTAAGTTGAATCTTCCTTAGGTTTTTTACCTATTTGGTTTTCCCGAGTTATCATATCGTTGTGTTATTTATTTTTCCACTGCTTTGCATGATATGATTGTTTTGTTTTAACTTGGATTTGAATAATAAACTCATGTATTCACTTGGTTAATTAATTAGGTTAAATAATCTAGTTTATAGGGATCTAAAACCAAACAGTTTAGCCCATAAATTCAATAGTTTTTATTGACTCATTCAATTGGAGCTGGGATTTGGTTTTTAGTTTATAGGCCCAGCTAAAGTTTAATTAGACGATGCCTTCTTTCTTTATATTACAGGATTTTTTTTTAAAAAATTTAAAAATTCTCTCAGTGGGACTTGAAATCAATAACTTAATGTTTTTGACTTAGTTTTTGTCTTTATTTTCTATGTCGGTAGATTATTTAACTTAAGATATTTGTAATATTTTTAGTCAGATTAACACCGTAAGTAATAATCCACAAAAAGCACATGTTTTATGCATTTCAAGCTTATAAATTAAAGGCAAAAGAACCTTAGATTAGAGTAGGATTTCTATATTGTTAAAAAAAAAAAAAAAAAAAAAAAAAAAAAAACTTATAAATTAAACATTCTGCCTTATATTAATACCACTAATTTTCATTTAAAAGCACACTTAAAAAATACACTTTTTTTAGAATACATAAAAAAAACTTTTTTAATATAAAAGACTTTATCTAAAAGACTTGAGCACTGGTAGGATAGTAAATTTGCCTGAATGAACTTCCTAGAATTTAACACCTAAGACTAATTTGCTATAATATTTCAAACCCCACGTGAGACTAATTCACAAACGTATTGGTCAACACGTAAGCCCCCTTAAGAGTCCCACCAAAAACTACTAGTCCGAGAAGACACGTGAACTCCATCACTTATATATTGCATGCCTCACAGGTCCATATTTTCTCATTCACAAACACAATCAACCTACTTCTTTCAAAGAGCACAAAATTTTCTTTGCCTTTTTCTTTGAACAAAGAAAGTTCAAAAATCCCAGCAACTTAATTTTGGGTTATTTTCAAAGATGGGTTTTGGAAAGACTAGCACTATCTTGATGATGATATTTGTAATCTTGATGGTCCTTTCGTGTCAAACTGGGGTCGAGGCAGCAAGGGCATTAAAGGAGGATTTTGCTAGTGTTAATCAACATCAGACATCCTCAGCAATTTACGAGAAGGCAAAGTACACCATGAAGTTTTGGCTTCAAAAGTTGCCCTCGGGACCTAGTCCTAGTGGCCCTGGTCATTAGTTCATTGAATTTATGAAATGCCTATACAGCTACATGCATATAGTATATACAGTGACTAATAGGAGAGACAAATGTAAATGAAAAGAAAAATTCTTTGATTCTTTGTTCTTATCGGCAGCTTAAGCTGCTTGTATTGACGGTTGTATATCTTTCAATTTGCATTTGAGTTAAAGTTCTAATTCATCAAATATCAGTTAATTCTTTAATTTAATCAAATTGATAAGTCAGTATCATTTGAATTTTAATGAATCAAGATATATGACCATCTTGGCTTGGTATCCAAAAAATGTATGTCAAAAGTTTAATTGAGGAACTCTACAAGTACCCATATTATATGTGCTATTGAACCAAATCCACGTTCGTTAATATATATATGCCTGAGTTAATGGTCTCTGACATGCATGGTTGTAACTTGTAACTTGTAAATTTACCTACCTGTTAATTAACATGCCATTGACCTAGAACATTTAACAGATTTACCTATAGAGCAACGCCATAAACACAATATTATTCACAGTTTGTTTTTATAACAGTTGAGTTGACAAACTATAATTGGTTTTTATTTGAATCTATTATTATTGGCACTGTTAACATCATTGATTTTTTTTTTTTTTTACTAACCTCTTCTAAGATTTTCTGTTTACGCTCACATATCCTCTAGTTTAGAAAAAAATACTCACTCACATAAAATGTAAACTATTTACAACAACCTCTAAATGGCTGAAAAAAGATTTTAAAAATCTCCAAAAAAATGCTTTAAATATATTTTGCATTGGCTAACAATTCATTGATAGGTGTATAAGTACCTCTGCAAGAACAGTTAGTTCCAAATAGCACACAAAGGTTAACAATTCATTCAATTACCAAAACCGATTTACAAATAGCTTAAATTCTACTACTTATTCTAGTTGTTTGGTATTGACAACCTCTAGATAGTTGACAAGTGTCTAAATCTTATCGGCTAATGCTTAAGAAATCATCTAATTAACTCTCTAATTAGTTATAAGAGGATTATGATATAACTACTTGAAATTGCCCTGTATCAAGTTTCTCCCTCTTAAGAAGCACTTAACCTCAAGTGCTCTTGGTTGCCCCAAGATTTGTATGAATTTCTAACCGTTGCCTTGTATAATGAATTTCTAGCAGTTGCCTTGTTTGACCCTCCAATTTTAAAGCCTTCTTCATCTTGACCATTGGTTTAGGACTTGCATTTTCCTTCTTTATTTGTAATGAGTAGTGAAGCACTATCTTCTGCAAACCTCATGTGCTGCACCTTCCTCCCAAGATGGCTTGCCTATCGTAATTACATGATTGCATGTCTACTTCATCACAAAGAATGGAATAACAACCTCTTAAAAATCTAATTTTGTCTCCTTTATTTAAGCAAGACAATTTATGTTGATGCTTCAATTCTTGCTTGTTCAAAATCTGTTGTGACTCCATATTCTCATAACTACCTTTCTCAATCAATGAAAGGGCTGAGTTACTTAGAACACATTGATAAGTGAAGAAGTACTTCTACAAAAACACTTAGTTCTAAATAGCACATAAAGGCTAAAAATTCATTCAACTACCAAAACTAATTTACAAAGAACTTACATTCTACTACTTATACTAGTTGTTTGGAATTAGCAACCTCTAGATGGTTGACAAGTGTCTAAATCCTATCGACTAATACTTAATGTTAGGTTCTAAAGTGTAAGACTTTATGTATTTAGAACTCTAATTTGTATTGTTGGCAAACAATGATCAAAACAATGTGTTTAGAAGTGTTTAAAGCTAGCTCAAAGTTGTATGTTGATGTAAAGTTGGAATCGAGTGTAAAGCGGGAAGCACTGTGGCTTTCGGCTTGGCTCGATCGATCGAAGCTTAGGCTCAACCGATCGAACGTCGGGCAGATTGCTTTTCTGCAGAATTTTCCAACTCAGCCCTAGTTGTTTTAAAACGTTTTTAGGGTTTCTTATTTGTCCTAAGTATAAAAGGTAAACCCTAGCCATGTTTTAGTGTTGCTCATATTGCGGTTTGTGTAAATCTCTTGTGAGATCTAGAGGAGCTTTCCTTTGCACAAACTTAGGGTTTTTAAGGAGGAGATATTCTCTACACCTTGATGATCAAAACAGTTGCTACCATTAAAGCTTAAAGAATACACAAGCGGGGGTGCTTGTAGCTGGTGGGAATCCAAAGAAAGAAGGAGTCCGTGAATTCGGAGTTTGCACGTGATCGTGTCGATAAGTTCTACTGGTTGGTAGCATTAGGAAGTCGAGCAGGGGTGCTTGTAAGTCCTTTTGTATGAACTTTGATTTTTTCTAATAGTGGATTCAAGTTTACCTTGAAGATAGCTAGGTCAAATCCTCCCCAGGTTTTTACCGGTTTGGTTTCTTGGGTGATCATATCGTGTGTTATTTATTTTCCACTGCTTTGCATGATTTGATCTTTATTATTGTGATAACCTAGACTTGTTTAATTGGACTAAGTAACAACTTGGCTAATTACCTAAGTTAATCCAAATGTGTTTTAAGGGGTCTAAAAACTATCAAGTGGTATCGGAGCGGGTAGCTCTTTTGTTTTTGATCTTTTGATCTTTGAGCCGATCCTTGACCCCTGTTGTCATGGAACACGGACACTATCTAGTTATTCCTCCTTACTTTGATGGGAATAATTATGCTTACTGGAAAGTAAGGATGAAAGCCTTCCTGAAATCCATTGATGAGAGGGTGTGGAATTCCGTTGAATACGGATGGGAGAAGCCCACTACTCCTGTTTGTGAGTGGCAAACTTCTCAGAAAGAAGCAGCTTCGTTTAATAGTAAGGCTATGAATGCGATTTTTAATGCTGTTTCTATGGAGGAATTTAAGAAAATCTCGAATGTTGAGATCGCTCATACTGCTTGGAATATCCTCCAGACTGTGCATGAAGGCACAAAGGCTGTCAAAATAAATAAATTGCAGCAATTGACTTCTAAATTTGAAAGCATTAGGATGTCTGATGATGAATCTTTTTATGAATTCTATGCTAAACTGAATGATATTGTTAATTCTGCTTTTAACTTGGGTGAAATCTATGATCAACCTAAAATCGTTAGGAAGATTCTTAGATCTTTGACTCAAGACTTTAGACCCAAGGTGACTGCCATTACTGAAAGCAAGGATGTGGACTCCATCCTTGTTGATGAGCTTATAGGATCTCTTCAATCCTATGAGTTGGATCTACCCAAAACTTCCAAATCCAAATCAATGGCTCTTAAGTCAGTTGATGATGTTGATAGTGGTGGATTTGATGATGAGCTCTCTCATGAGAGATTGCTTATCTTGCCAAGAATTTTAGAAACTTTCTCAGGAATAACAATAGAAAGGCAAGAGGCACAAACACTACTCAACCTAGAAATTTTTGGAAGTATGATCCCACTAAGGTTAATAACAATGATAAACCTAGAGAAAGAAAATGTCAATCTTCCAATAATTCTTTGAGCTCTCAATGTTTTGGATGTTAAGGGTATGGACACTTGAAATCTGAATGTCCAACCTATTTGAAGTCTATGGGTAAGGCTATGGTCAACCCTTAGTGATGGTAAAGTTTCTGATCATGATTCTGATTATGATGAGGATGGAAACTTCATTGCTTTCATCACTACTCGCTGTAGTTAATGAGAACATATCTATTGAAGAGAACCCTTCTGATGAGGAACTCTTTGAAGATGCAGATCTGCAAGAGGCCTATAACAAACTTTGCAAAGTTGTTGCAAAGGATGCTATGAATGTTGAACTTGGCCTAAAGAAAATTGAATCTCTTGAGCTTGAAAAGAAAAAATTGCTTGTTAAATTGTTTGATGCTAATGACCTTTTGAACAATGTGAAAACTGAAAACATGCTCTTGCTTGATAAAGTTAAATCTTTAGAACGTAATTTATCTGTTGCTAGATCTGCTAGTTCTAAACTTGATCAAATGCTGAGTGTTCAAAAGTCATCCTCTGACAAAACTAGTTTAGGTTATGTTGATAGCATCTATGCGTCCGCTCCCCATTCCACTAAGTTTGTTCCTTCATCTTCTTCTTCCGAACCTTGATGAGTGAGATAGTGAGTGAAACTGTCAAAACCCCCGTGAGTGAGGTTACTAAACCCTTAGAAGGTTCATCATCTAGGAAGATTAGGGTTGATTTGAAAGAATCTAAGCCTAAGAAGCCTACCCTATCTAAGGACAAGACACATGATAAACCTGCATGGGTTTGTCATTTTTGTGGAAAGACTGGACACATACGTCCAAATTGCTACAATCGCAAAGTCGCAAAGAGAGCAAACAAACCAAAAGTACCTGTGCCTCAAGCACTTGATCCTATGGTACTTATTGGTGATTTGGTAAAGATTTTAAACCTTTATTCCAATCTTGGAGTTGGTAATCATTCTTAAGTGAATAAGAACTCCAATGCTCGTGGTGCATCTAAAAAGTTTTGGATGCAAAAGACTCGACCTAACTGAGTCTTTCTGACATGGTCCTTGTGCTTCATTGCTCTACCCTTTGTGACCATTGTTCTTTGGTTGTGTTTTTTTTTTTTTTTTTTTTTTTTTTTTTTTTTTTTTTTTGTCTCTAGGATTTGCATTGCATAACATTCATACATTTCATTCTAGGTATTTTTATTTTTATTAAAAAAAATAAATAATAAAAAAAATAATTTAAAAAAAGGAAAAAGGAAGCACATTTTGTTTTTTGCACTATTCTTCTTGGTTTTTGAGAACAAGGTTGGTCAATTTATTTTCACATAACATGCTGTTTGTACCTTATTTAGCCTTGATGAGTTTATTTATTGCACTCTACTAGTTGAAGATTTGTAGTGCATGTTGTGTGGGAAAGATGTGTATGGTTTTTGAGTACTATGTCTTAATCTTGAAGTCACTTGTTTTTAAATGTCGGACTTGAAATTTAAGAGAAAGGCATAAATAACCATCTCACCACTGTTCACTAGCCAATCATGAACACCTTAGTGCATATCATAAGATTTTGTGCTCGAGAAAGTGTAGCACATGCACAAAAAGAACATAAGGTGAAGCCTCGGTAAAAGTACTTAATTCTTAAAATCTAATTGGTGTGTACTATTAGGCTTGATGCCAAACTCACATAAACTTAAAATTGGAATGTATATTATGAGGCATAAATATAAGAAACTTACATGATTGCAAGCTTATGATCTAGGAGATGTGGGAGTTATATGATGTAACTCTTTAGGTGATAGTCTCTTTTAAATTCTTTGTGATGAATTTTGTAGACTTTGTGTTTGATTGCTATTCACATATCACCTCACATATATCTCATGTCTTTGCTAGTCGCACACACTACACGAGTTACTCGTTGCTAAACATTGTACATGTTATTGTGTATGTTTATGGTCCGACCAACCAAGTTTTTGTAATCACTTTGAATTATGTGCGGACTAAATTTGTTGCTTGAAAATTTGTGAAGAATGCAAAATTTTGTTTTTGGGAATATTGGGCTTAAAAATTCTTGTTTAGAAAATCATATCATCTCATACTCATGCATTTTTGTTCTTGAATTTTAATGTTTTGAGTCAAATCAACTCGTTTTTTCGAAAATTGTGTTTTTCCTGAAAAATATGGTGAGTTTCTCACTGATTCGATCGTTTTAGTCTTTTTTCGACCAATCGAAATTTTTAAAATTTTAAAATTTTTAAGAGAGGGAGCCTCTGTCTTTTCAACCGGTCGAGACTGTTTTTTTGACCGATCGAAACTCGTGTATCGGGTTTTTTAAAAAGCAAAATAGGACTTTTTCAAAGTCACTTTTCAAACTTTTTCAAAGCTTCTCTCTCTCTCTCTCCGTGTTGGCTCTTGGCTCCACCATCAATTTTTGTCATTTTCCTTCAAGATTTTTGCAAGGTTTTTGTCCTTAGAAGCCGGTAAGACCCTTTTGCCCTTCTTTTTCAAGTTTCATTCTTGTTTTCATGCATTTTTCATGCATTCTCATGGCTATTTTCGGCATCTTGAAAATTTTTGGGGTTTTTGATGATTCAAGCCAATTCTTGTGTAATTGATCAATGGGTTTTTGTGCCATGATGTTATATTGATGTTCCCTATAGTTTAATTTGATCAATTTGGTGGTTTTTGAAAAATTGAAAATTCTAGGGTTTTGAATTTGATCCGAATTGGGGATTTTGTCAAATTGGTTTAAAAATTGATGAAATTGGCTTCTCCAATTGATGTAATTGGTCATTATTGTTGTTATCCTATCATGTGTAATGATCAATTCGTCAATTTTTTTTTAAAAATTGATCAAGTGGTTTCTTTATTTTGGGGTTTTTGTGTTAAAAACCTTTATGTGCAAGCCAATTTTTTAATTTGAACATTTTTAACTTAATTCACTGCATTAGCACATGCATCATGACATTTAAACTTGTTCATGCATCATATAGATTTTGATTCTATTTTTTGTTTTTGTGCTAACTTGCAGTCTACCTTTGGTTTTGCTTTTGTGGTTTTTGTTCTTTCGCTCTGTGTTTTGATCCTTATCTTATCACCATGCCTAGGAAAACTAGAGCTAATAGGACCACTTCCACTTCCTCTGAGTCTCCACCTAGAGTAGAGCTGTTTAAAAATGATAAGTGTAGAGAAGCCTATAAGACCTTGAACTGTAGGCGTAAGATATGGTCTGAGCGAGCCGTTGTGTTAGATGCGCTTGATCCGGCCATTAGGGCCAATTTTGAGTCTAGGGGTTGGTTGCCTCTCGTAGCGATAGATCATCCACCTCCGACCGCCCTGATTAGAGAGTTCTACTCGAACCTCTCTTGCCACATCTATGATTCCAACACCCTTGTTAGGAGTTGGATACGAGGTGTAGAGTTCACCATTACCCCTCGGGTGGTGGCCGAGGCTCTTGGGGTGCCGGTTGTTCGGAATGCTGACTATCCCTATGATGAGTCACCCTCTTTAGATGTTGTCATGTCTTACATCACTAGGTCTTCTATCCAGTGGGGTTCTGATCCTCGGATCACGTCCACCGAGCTTACCGAGACCGCCTATCTCTTCTTTAGGATTTCGTGTCATTCCTTGTGGCCTATCTCTCACTTCCACACCATCCCTTTAGAGCGATGTGTGTTTTTGTACGTCTTTGCTTCTAGAGCATCTATCAGTTTTTCTCACTTGTTCCTTCGTTCTTTGAACGAGGTTCATAGGAGTTCTGTAGTAGGGCATGCACTAATTCATCCTATTTTCATTCATAGGATTTTGCTCTATTTAGGTCTAGATGGTTTTCCGTCAGGTGAGCCTGTTCATGTGATAGCTCCTATAGGTGCCACCTTTCTTCGTCAGAGGGCTGCTCTGTTGAGGGTCCCTCCTTCTCATCCTAGAGGTGCATCATCTAGTAGTGTTCCCCCTCCTCCCTCTTCTACAGTGCATGCAGCTGCCGAGACTTCAGTCTTTGCTGCGATCTTGATCTTCTTTGTTCCTCCACCGATCGCTACGGATGATTCAGACATTCATCGCACGTTGGATCATGTCTTGACCGTTCGGGCGGCTTAAGGACAGATTTTGGTGGATGTGCTTGATGAGATCCGTGCCTTGCGTGCGGAGTTGGCGCATTTTTGACCACCTCCCTTTTGATGATGAATATCTTGTTTGCCCTTTGGCATTCCGTCACAAAAAGGGGGAGTACTTGTAGAGTTTTTGCTTTCAGGGGGAGACTTTTTGTTTTTGGTTGGAGCTTGTGGAGTTTTTAGATTGTATCTAGGTGCTTCACCGTGTACTTAACATTTTTAGCTCTTACCTTGTTTTTGATGGGATATTCATGTTAGGGGAGTTTTATGTTTTTGTTGGTACTTTATTTGTTTCTTGTTTCAAACTGCTTATTGATTTATATTTATGATTTATTCATTGATATATGTCTTTATTTGTGTGTTGTTTGAAATCAAGAAGTTATTTTGTTTACTTGTATTATTTCCACACATGCGGTTATGCATTTTGTTTAGTGTTTCAGGAAACATACGGGTTGATTCAATTGAACTGCTGTCTACACTTGCAAATGATGGATAGTAGTTAGGATTGAACTTTTGTTTATGAGCATTATTTTGTAAAGGGCTTTTCATTTTGTAAACTTTGAGCTTCTAAATTATGTTTTGTCACGGAATGCCAAAGGGGGAGTTTGTTAGGTTCTAAAGTGTAGGACTTTATGTATTTAGAACTTTAATTTGTATTGTTGGCAAACCATGATCAAAACAATGTGTTTAGAAGTGTTTAAAGCTAGCTCAAAGTTGTATGTCGATGTAAAGTTGGAATTGAGTGTAAAGCAGGAAGCATCGTGGCTTTCGGCCTAGCTCGATCGATCGAAGTTTAGGCTCGACCGATCAAACGTCGGGCAAATTACTTTTCTGCAGAATTTTCCAACTCAGCCCTAGTTGTTTTAAAACGTTTTTAGGGTTTCTTATTTGTCCTAAGTATGAAAGGCAAACCCTAACCATGTTTTAGTGTTGCTCATATTGCGGTTTGTGTAAATCTCTTGTGAGATCTAGAGGAGCTTTCCTTTAAGGAGGAGATATTCTCTACACCTTGATGATCAAAACAGTTGCTACCATTAAAGTTTAAAGAATACACAAGTGGGGGTGCTTGTAGCTGGTGGGAATCCAAAGAAAGAAGGAGTTCGTGGATTCGGAGCTTGCACGTGGTCGTGTCAGTAAGTTCTCTTGGTTGGTAGCATTAGGAAGTTGAGCGGGGGTGCTTGTAAGTCCTTTTGTATAAGCTTCGATTCTTTCTGATAGTGGATTCAAGTTTACCTTGAGGATAGTTAGGTCAAATCTTCCTCAGGTTTTTACCGGTTTGGTTTCCTGGGTGATCATATCGTGTGTTATTTATTTTCCGCTGCTTTGCATGATTTGATCTTTATTATTGTGATAACCTAGACTTGTTTAATTGGACTAAGTAACAACTTGGCTAATTACCTAGGTTAATCCAATTGTGTTTTAAGAGGTTTAAAAACTATCACTTAAGAAATCATCTAACTAACTAATTAATTAGTTATAAGAGGATTAGGATATACCTACTTGAAATTGCCCTGTATCAAGTGAATATCTTAGTCCAAACTAAAGTAGATGTGGGTGTAATAACTAATAACAGTAAAAATTAGAAGGGATTAATGAAATTTGTGCTTGGGGTCTAGCAAGGGAAATTACTTGAGTTTTGAGATTAGTGGACATATTAATGTAACTATGTAAAAAAAAAAAAAAAAAATCAGCAACTACTGGTCAGCCAAATGCAAAATTTTCAATATATAGATAGTTAAGAATGAAAAACCAAAATCTATTTTGAGTTTTACACTATTTATTCTGTTGAATCTTGAACATGACACGAAATGCAGGTAATTAATTCAAACTATATGGCCGTGATTCTTAGTCAGCTACATGACTCGTTTAGAACGCCCTAGTCAGTACGAAGGCCCTAAAAGCCCACATAGCACGATGAGTCCAAGAAGACATGGCACAATTTTATCACTATGAAAAGCTTCATTTCATACTTTCTCAAACACATACACAAAGCACCAAAAACCTACTTTTTTAAGACTCCATAATTCTCCATCTTTTTGGCAACTTAGGGCAGTTTCTTTGAAATGAACTTCAGCACCCTTTTGATCTTTTTTTTTTTTTTTTTTTTAATTTTTTTTTTTTAATTTTATTGTTATTATTATTATTATTTTTAAATTTCAATGGCTATCTTGAGCCACACCAGTGTTAAGGCAACCAGGCTGTTGTGTGAGGATTTTGGTGTTGCTAATCACCTTCAGAGATACTCATCGGTCTACGAGAAGGCAAAGAACTCCATGGCATATTTGCCGGAACGATTGCCATCAGGACCTAGCCCTAGAGGCTCAGGGCACTAGCTCGTTTGAATTTGAAACGGTGTTAAAGTTTACAAATTGTTACTCTCTTGTGCATCTTTCTGATTTATTTTTCTTATATATTATTCTTTTTATGCACATATAGTTGCATGGACACGTGACAGTGAATAGTTGAAAAAAAAAGATTTTATTTGAAAGCAAATAAATAAGTGTTTATAATTTGTCACGTAAGATTTAAAACAAAAATTGTGGTCTTAAAAAACTGTGTTACTATGTTAGTGCAGAAATTGACATGCTTTGAATCCTGTGCATCCTAGCAGCTGTCATATTTGAACACAAAGAAAAAGGATGTAAAAAAAATGTAAAAAAAAAAAAAAAAAAAAAAAACCGAACCTTTTACTACATTTCTTTATTTTTTTGGCATGCAGTTATCTTGATATTTGAAAACCCACGTCCAATAGTTGATCATATACTCGAATGCATTTGGACAATCATTTATACATCAAAACATGAAACAATGGAATAGAATAGAGTTACGGATTCAAACCACCTACATAATGAGTATACTTATCGAGGATAAATATTTATATATACCATGAAAAGTTCCACCAGTCACTCATCCCAATTTTAACTGTCAACTTCTCTTATCTTTTGTCACTTGTGAAAAATAAGGTTTTATTTAATTTTTATTATTGTATATTTTTTTCTTATGCATAATGACTTCTATGTGATTAAGCATATAAATTAATATTTATTATTTAAATTATATAAAAATAAATAAATATTTAAATGTTTCTTAATATTAAAAATTATTAGTATAATCTAATTCTGCAGTCTTTAAATTGTTCAACAAAAAATATTATTTTAAAATATTCAAAAAAATACTACTAGTTATGATTAAAATCATATTTTGAATAATTATAAGACTAATTTAGTGTAAATATTATTTTTATTGTATATGGGAAGCTAAATTATGTTATAAACATGTTTTATTTATAAGTCATACGTACGTGTATATCTATATATATATATATATATATATATATATACACACAAAATATGTCATTCTTTATATGTGTATATGTGAGAGGAAACTTAGTCTTGAACCCCAATAAGCATTTGGTCTAAGGAAGGGTGTACCATAGTGTGTGTGATCACACATACTATATGATACACCATTCTTAAGGTCAAATGCTTATAAAATAAGGATGGGAAGTGTCTCTCTCCGAAGTGGGATTGAGCAAAACCTAATATATATATATATATATATATATATATATATATATTGGGACCGTAAACAAACATTTTGTCAATACCACGGGTTATTGAACATTTTCTTTATACACGTGAGTGACCAAGATCACCCTCCCACTATATTGACTTGGTGTAACCTGAGCAAGGGCACTATAGTAAATTTGAAAACTTGAACTTCCTAGACTTTGACACATTCGTGCTTGGATTTTTAGATAATAAATTTCAAAATTGACTACTAATAAACCACAACGTATTGTTCAACACGTATCGTAACCCAGCTAGCTAAACGCCCACCAACAACATCGAGTCCATAAATAGTTGAATACACATCTGAACTCCATCACTTATTATATATAGCATTCTCACACCTCCATATTTTCTCATTCACAAACACAATCAATCTACTTCTCAAAAAATTCTACTTCTTTCAAAGAACACAAAATTTTCTCTGCATTTTTCTTTGAAGAAAGAAAGTTCAACAATCCCAACAACTTAATTTTAGGCTATTTTCAAAGATGGGTTTTGGAAAGTCTAGCACTATTTTGATGATGATCGTTGTAATCTTGGTGGCCATTTCGTACCATTCTGGGGTTGAAGCAACCAGGCTGTTAAATGAGGATTTTGCTAGTGGTAATCAACATCGGACATACTCAGCAATTTACGAGAAGGCAAAGTTCACCATGGAGTTTTGGCTTCAAAAGTTGCCATCAGGTCCTAGTCCTAGTGGCCCTGGTCATTAATTCATTGAATTTATGACATGCCCAATTATACAACTACAAGCATATAGTATATACACTGATTTATAGGAGACAAATGTAAATGAAAGGAATAATTCTTTGATTCTAATTATTTTTGTCAGCATCTTAATTAAGTTACTTGTATTGACGGTTGTATTTTTTTGCAATTGCACTAAATAAAAGTTCTAATTATCTAAAAGCAGTTCTTTGCTGTGGGTATCATTTGAATATTAATGAATTAAGATATATGATCATCTTGGTTTTAAAAAATATATTGTTTGCTACGTCAATATCTTATTCCGGAAACCATAATTGGTGTTGTCTTTCTTGGCGTTCTAGTTTGAATGTAAGCTCAGAAATCAATTTGTAAAAGAAATAGTAAAATATTGACGTTCACGCATGATTAAAATGTCCATAAATATGTGTGCTATTTTACAGAATCCACATCTTGTTAATATCCCAGAGTTAACCATAAATGAGCCCTGTCATGCATGGTTGTAACTTGTAATGGTTTTACGTACTGTTAATGTGCTATTGAACAACGGCCAAAATGGCCAAATACCACCTGTTTTTGAAATTTTTAGCAATGTAGAATCTTGTTTCGAAATTATTGGGGATGTACCACTTTTTCTAGTACTCGAGCTTGGTGAGCTCGAGTACCATATTTTTTAATCCACCGTGGCACGATGACATGGAAAGTCGGAAATAAAATATTCCGCTTGGTACTCGAGCACACGAAGCTCGAGTCTTGGTTGAACAATACTCAAGTCCTACATACTCGAGTACCATCTGTTCATTTATTGCACACCCCTTACTTGACAGGTGTAGTGCATGTACTACACTAGGTTGTGTAGTACTACATCGGGTTACACCTGGTTTTGCATCAAGTTTTGCATTTACCACTTACTGACAGGTGTAGTTCATTTATTGCACACCCACTTGTGTAGCAAAACCTAATATTATACATGCAAAACATTTATTGCACAACCATATGTACCAAAACACTACGCAATCACAAGAAACCTAAAAGCTGAAAGCGGAAATTACATATGCACCAAAACACAAATAAAATTGATATGGATTGATATTAAACTTTGAGAAATACGTGGACTTTTCAAAGGTATTCGTGGTGATTAAAAAAAGTTTAATACTTTTTTTTTTAAACTTTTTTTTATTGATGTCTACTAAGTCACTATTATAAATCCGGTTTAAAACACAAATATTATTATTTTTGTGTGTTTTGATAAATATTATAGTTTACTAAAAAAAGAGTTTTTAATCTCTCTATTTCTCTACCATCAACTAAATACACACAAAGAAAACTAAAACATTTTCTATTTTTTCACTTTTTTATTTTTCTCATTATTTTCTATTCTACCATTTTTTTTCCATCTTTGCCCTAAATTTAATTTTTAAAAAATCTTATCACAAAATAAATATTTTACATTCGTGGATCCCATATTCTCTCTTGTAATACCTTTTCTTAAAAAAAAAAAAAAAAAAATGAAGAGGCAAATAAAAATAAAACATAATTGTTTGAAAAAAAGAATTGATTAGATTGAAAGGTTGTTTGTTTGTCTTGTTGTTTGTTTGTTTTTTATACCGCAACATAATGTCGGTTCGCATGGGCTTCTCTTAAACCTGATGTAGTACTACACAACCTAGTGTAGTACATGCACTACACCTGTCGGGATTTTGGTAAATGCAAAACTTGTCGTGCATGTACTACACCGTCGATAAGTGGTGCACAAATGAATAGGATGGTACTCGAGTATGTAGGACTCGAGTCTTGTTCAACAGATGCTCGAGCACCAGGTGCTCGAGTACCAAGCGAAATATTTTAATTCCAACTTTCCATGTCATCGTGCCACGATGGATTAAAAAATATGGTACTCGAGCTCACCAAGCTCAAGTACCAGAAAAAGTGGTAGTTCCCCAATAATTTCCGAAACAGTGTTATGTTGCTAAAAATTTCAAAAATAGATGGTATTTGGCCATTTTGGCCATTGAACCACAACTTTTAAAAGGTTTACCGATAGAGAAATGTTATAGATACATATATTTTCACAATTTTTTCACAATGGTTAAGTTGGTAAAACTGTTTTTGTTTCTCATTTGGAATCGCTCTCTTGTTGATATTATTTTTTATCTACCAATAACAACAATTACCACCTTAATAATTGTGGAATTTTTTTATATCTCTAGACTTATTGTTACCCATATATATGTAAGAATAGCAATGGGGTGGGGCAAGGCTGAAGGATGAGATTTTTGCCCCTACGCGCGTAGTTTTTTCTTGCCCCATCCCTAATCCTTGGGGCAGTGCGAAGTCCCGCCCACCCTATAAAACTCTACTTGTTAATTTGCTTCACAATTATTATAATTTTTTAAAAATATAAAACCTATTTCATTAGTGAAAGTATACTTGAAATTACAATAGATAACAAAATAGCGAGCTATGTTTGATAGAATGAAATAAGCTAAATTAATATGTTTGTTTGAATAGTAAAGTTTTAGGGGATGAAAAATTTATAATTATAACCTTTATTAACGGAATAGGGTGGGGATAGGGCAAAGCGGCGAGATGGGTCTAAAAAGTTTAAACCCATCCGCACCCCATCCCATCTCATCCCACCACCTCTACGGGGTAGGGAAAACCCGTGTTAGGTGAAGTGGAGAGAGATGGGTCAAGCAAGGCAGGAAAAAATTGTCATCCCTAC
Organism: Quercus dentata; assembly: GCA_028216015.1. Taxonomy (NCBI): domain Eukaryota; kingdom Viridiplantae; phylum Streptophyta; class Magnoliopsida; order Fagales; family Fagaceae; genus Quercus; species Quercus dentata. The sequence goes on from CP116453.1 coordinate 55,858,800, forward strand.
CTATATGTTATCTAATCTTGTGCCATTTAAAATTACTATTCACTATACTTGAAAATCAACGTTTTTTTTTTCCCACAAAAGCAGATTAAAAAGCCATTTGTACAAAAAAAAAAAAAAAAAAAAAAAAAACTACCAATGAACTGATCTAAATTAATTGTTATCTTCTCTCCATACAAGTGTTAAATGGAGGGTAAAATCATAGTTCAATACTTATTGGATATGGGTGTAACCTTCTCAATAATTTCTTTTTCTTTTTCTCTCAAAAGAATACAGTATCAACTTATATTGCCAGATCTTGTAACAACACCACTCAGTCAATGCAAAATTTTCAACCTATAGATAGTTTAGCATGAAATACCAAAATATGTTTTGAGGTTTACACTATTTACTACGCTGACACTTGACACAAAACTTGAAAAACCAAGTTTACCTTTGACATAGGCAACTTCATGTGCCACATGAAGGACACTTGTTAATTAATTCAAACTTAATGGCCGTGGACACATTCAAAACCTTGAAAAACATGTACCCCCCTTAGGCAGCAAAACGTGGACTTGATTAGTTTTTCAGTCTGCGTAACTACTTTACAACGCTCTAGTCAATACGCAAACCCTAAAAGCCAAATAACATCACGAGTCCAAGCAGACTTGGCGCAATTTTATCTTGTAGTGGCTCCATGAATTTTCCTCCGAATATTTCTTAAAAAAGCATAAATTATACAATCTAATAAAAAGAGAAATATATATATTAACAACAACAATAATAAAAAAATGTAAATACATAAAGTTTACAATTACCTTCTATAAGTTTTCATATTTTGAAATCGTTAAATGATAGTCTTATTATCAATGCTATAAACTACTTCTCTTTTAATGTACACAACCAAGCAAACATTCATCCACTGAATGTAGAACAAATTATAGAGCAAAATTTAATTTTATTGGCATAAAAAAAAAAAAAAAAACTGAGGGTGTTCTCAAATTTTTTTGAAGGGTAGACAAATAAATTTTTTTAAATTATTATGTATTAAAAAAAATTCAGGTAAGGATGGTCCCTGATTTTATCACTATAAAGCTTCACTCCATACTTTCTCATACACATACACAAAACACCAAAAACTTACTTTTTTCGGAATTCATATTCTTCCAACTTTTCTAACTTTTCTGCAAATTATAGCTATGAACTTCAGCACCATTGTCATCATTTTTGTCATTTCAATGGCTCTCTTGAGCCACAGCGGTGTCAAGGCAACCAGGCTGTTGCTAATCACCTTGAGACATACTCATCGTTCTATGAGAAGGCAAAGAACTCCATGGCGTGTTTGCTGGAACGATTGCCATCTGGACCTAGCCCTAGAGGCCCGGGCACTAGTTCATGGAAGTTGTAAACAGGGTTATACACTTTCACCGATAAAACAAAGAACAAGCATATACTGTTAAATAAAAGAAATTTACAATGGTGTGTAATTTTCAATATACAGAATAAGAATTATACAAATCTAATGTAACTGAAAATAAACGTCTTTGATTATATACTTCAAAGGTGATAAGTGATAACAATTTGCAAATTGTAACACTGTTGTGCATTTTTCTGATTCATTTCTCTTACATTTTATACTTTTTACGCTTCTATATATATTTGCTTGTGTAAGATAATATTTGTAGACACAATTTTTGTGCCACAACTCTGACGTGCTGATCAGAATTATGAAAAAAAAAAATTCAAACTTTTGTCTCATTTTTCTTGCTTCACTTTATACTACAACCATTTATTTCAAATCTAATTTTCAGCATTTTTATTATTATTTCAGTTCCATAAAATAAATAAAAACTTAAACCATACCCATTAGCCACCACCACTACGCCATTGCTGCCACCCACCTTCGTTGATGTCATCAACAATCAACCACCAGCTTCACCCACTAGCTATCACCACCGGCCACCACTTCAGCAGTCATAGCCACCACTTTCTCTTGATCTACACACCGCATAAAACCCAAGCCACTCTCACTGCCCCTCTCAATCCCACCAACCACCATAACTCCATAAAAAAAAAAAAAACCCGTAAATCCAACCAACCACAAGACATTACTAGTGCTCTCTCTCTCAACCACCAAGCAACAACAACAACAACTATAGTCAGCAAAAATCCAACCAAAATAAATCTGAGAGGAGTTAATGAGAGAAACCGAGGGTGAGAACAAATCTAAATGTTCAAGAAAAAAAGATATATATATATATATATATATATATATATTTAAAGTTCAATAAGTGTATGAAACACCTTGAACGTTTAGACCCCCAATTTACAAATTACCAATTCAAGCTTAATATCAAACAATTAATGTGCGGAAAATGAACATAAGCTAAATACAAAATTGATAAACAATCTAAACCAAATAAAATCACATCCACAATAGAAATTAAATGGAAAAGATTAAGGGAAGAGAGATGCAAATACAAGGACAACACTCGATGTATTATCGAAGAGGAAATCGAAGCCCTCGGCGTAAAACCTCTCTACCGCTCTCCAAGCGGTAAACAATCCACTAAAGAATGTAGTTGGGATACATGAACAGCAAAAGACCCTCCAAGTCTAATCTATCCAATGTACCTAAGCCCTCCAAACTCCTACTCCAACGAGGTTATGCTGAACCTATTTCTTCTTTAGCTTACTGGATTCTGCTACTTGACCATAGCATCAACTAATATGAAATTGGTCTCTTCTTAATTGCTTCCCAAACACCAAATGGCCTTCTTAGAGACATGGATATGGTGAGAAAAGGTTTTGGTAATATATCTCTCAAGGATTTGACAATGGAGAGGAAGAGAGTAGAGGAATTTGAAGAGTCTCTATGTGAAGATTGTGGATGAATTAATCTTGTTTTTCTCTAGGATTTCTCTCTCAAAAATTCTCTCTAGAGGCTCTCTGAATATCGTGGGTATAAGGATATATATATATATATATATATATATATAGTAGGGTGAGAAGGAATGTGAAAAGTCAGTTTTTCCCAAACAGGGTGTTCTAGCGACTTGGCCTCGCGACTAGGTTGAGTCGCGAGTTCAAGCCGCGAGCTAATGGCCTTGGCCACCGAGACTTTTGTCCTGTGGTGCAACAACTGGCGTGACTCTTTAGTTTTTGGCATGCTTGGCACGTGTGCAATTTCTAGCGGCTTACAAGCCGCGAGTCACCCGCGAGATCCAGTCGCAAGTCCCTACTTCTTTGCACAATCTTGAGCATTTCTTTATACTTTCTCACACATTACCCTTACATGATTCTCACATAAATACAGGGTTACTAATTGCTAAAATACAAGCAAATTTGGTACGGAATAAAGCCAACAAGATGGTTGATAAAATTCAACCTTACATATATATATATATATATATATATCTTTTTTTTTTTTTTTTTGTGGGGGTGGTGATGATGTTTGTAGTGGTAGCAAAGTTTGGTGGTGGTGCTGAGATGTGTGAGGATTTTTATTTTTACTATTTTAGGTAAGTGAAATAATAAAAAACATAAAATAAAGAGTTAATTAAATTGGGGGACACATGATAGATTTCTATTTGTGGAGCAAAAAGTAGCACAAAGAAAATGATATAGAAGATTTGGACTCAAAAAGAGGGGTAAATCCATATGAAAGTGGTAGATAACTACTTAACATTTGCCATGTTAGAATTGTAATAAAAGTTGAGGTGTTAAAAGAATTTTGTACGTTATTATCTCTAGGTGGAAATCGGCATGCTTTTAGCTTTGTGCACCCTCACTCCTGTCATATATGAATACGAAGAAGAGATTGAAAAAAATAAATAAAGAAACAAACCAACCTTATACTATGTGCACTTTTTTTTGGCATGCAATGATCTTTATATTTATGGGATAAAACCATTTTTCGTCCCTACATTTTCACACGATTCTCACTTTAGTCTCTAACTTTTTTTTTCACCGATTTTAGTCCCTATCTTGAAAAACGCGTTTCGTTTTAGTCCCCGACGTTACATCAAAGACAGAAATTGCACAAAAACCGGCAAACAGAAAAAATTAAAAATATTAAAATAATACACCCTGTGTCCACGTGGCTTTCCACGTCAACCTCTAAATTAAAAAATTAATTTATTAATTCTAACTAAATAAAAAAAATTAAAAACTCTCATAAAAAAAAAAATCAAAAACAAATTTAAAACTAAACCCAACAAGAAAACATGAACAACAAAACCCGGTAAGAACTAAACCCAAGAAAAACAAGATCAACAAAACACAAACCCAGCAAATTTAAAACCCAAAAAATTAAATTCAAACCCCCACACCACGAAAACATCAAACACAAAAATCAAATCTAGATTACATCAGGTCCCTCCGCCTCATCGGCTCCTCTCTCTTCACCTTTGCCCAGGGCGAACACCTCTCCGTCTCTCACCAAACCCCCGCCATCCTCCTCCAGCGCAACCACAACAGCAGCCGCAGCAACAACGTCAACCTCGTTTCTCTCCTTCGCCGTCTCCTACCATCCAAACCTCCAAGCTCCCTCACATACTCTCCGTCTCAACGACTCAGCCCAGCGTCAAAACGGTGCCGAAAGTCGTGAAACGACGGCAACCGAAGCTGCCTCACATATTATCGGAATCGAGCTTGGCTTCCTCGGCGCCGAGGAGTGAGAGCTTTGGGCATTTTGGTAATTATGGACCAACGGTGTACCAAGTGAGATCGACGTGTTCGAGTGCGCCTTCGCGATCTCAAGCTTCGTCGGTTTGGAACCGGGAGAATTTCTACCCTCCTTCATTTGCTTCTGATTTTCTGTCCATGCTGGATTGCTTTTTGCTGGGTTTAGTTTTTATTTCTTGGTTTAGTTCTTGCTGGGTTTTGTTGTTCTTATTGTTCTTGCTGGGTTTAGTTTTAAATTTGTTTTTGATTTTTTTTTTTTGATGAGAGTTTTTAATTTTTTTTATCTAGTTAGAATTAATAAATTAATTTTTTTATTTAGAGGCTGACGTGGAAAGCCACGTGGACACAGGGTGTATTATTTTAATATTTTTAATTTTTTCCATTTGCCAGCTGTGCAATTTCTCTCTCTGATGTAACGTCGGGGACTAAAACGAGACGCGTTTTTCGGGATAGGGACTAAAAGCGGTGAAAAAAAAGTTAGGGACTAAAGTGAGAATCATGTGAAAATGTAGGGACGAAAAAGGGTTTTATCCCTATAATTAAATAACCGTGTCATAAAGTTCATGACGTAAAAGTCAAATTAAACTCGAATGCATTTTGCATAATTATTTAGAGTTAAATTTTTTGCACACCCATTATTTTACATGCACCCCAAAAGCCTTGAAAATTGTAGCTTCAAAGTTCAAAATTTCCTTTTCTTCTTAAAAAAAAAAAAAAAAGTTCAAAATCACGATTCCTGTTAATTTTACCATAGTTTTGAGAATCGGACCGAGATGGGAGGTCGGATCGTGAAAACTAGGAACCGGGATGAAAACCAGTTTTTTAAACCAAAAAAACCGGATTTTTTGTTAATTCTGTTAACCCCTAAAATTGAGGTTGGACCGCATGAACCGGTGAGAACCGTGTGGTCCAACTTAGCAATTTAAAAAAAAAAAAAAAAAAAAACTTAACATAATTTTATTCTACTTAATTAAATTATCAATCTCTTATAAGGAATAAAAAAAAAATTTATAATTAAAATCCTTCAAAAATATTCAACTTTACTTCAAAAATCAATCATAAATTTTAATGTTTTTATGGTTATTATTTTATTTTATTAACTTTCTTATTTAATTATTAAATATATGCTTGAAAATCATTAAATTTCCCTCACATATATAGATTTATTGTCAATTTTGCTAGTTTTATAAATTTAATATCTATATTTAGGCTTTAATTAATTATGACATCATTGCGGTTCAATCCCGGTTCGACCTCGATTCGACCTCAAAAACCTTGAACCTCTCCCTTTTACGGTTCAATGAACGGTCCGGGTCTGAAAACCTTGAATTTTAGATGTATTTGTAAAATAGTTTATATAAACATTACTCATCTTTTAAACGTAAAAACATGAAATGGTGGAATGGGATAAAGTGATGGATTCAACCTCATACGTTATGTCCCTTTTTATCAATTTACTCCCTCTATCCCACTTTATTTGTCCTCTATTCCATTTTAAAATGTCTCAAAATATTGTCTTTTTTCTAAAAATGAATTTACTAATGTTTCTATTATACCCCTATTAATTTACTATTTCAATTTTTTGATAAATTTATTTAAGGGTATTTTTGAAAACTTATATATTTTTAAAAGGTAAATAAGATAATAAATGATGTTTTCTTAAAAAAATTGATTTTTCAAACAGGACAAACAAAATGGGACGGAAGGAGTATATAAAAACCATGGAAAGTCCCAATCCTTTAACTGTCGACTTCTCCCATCTTTTAGCTAAGCAGTATGCTTCACTGGTCAAACTGAACTTTAGGAAGGCTGCTTGGCCCAATAAAATTCTTTTTATTTTTAAAAGAGAGAGAGAGAGAGATATATATATATATATATATATATATTCATTTGAAGAATATTAGAAATATAGGTGTCGCAATGCTTTCATTTTTTTTTAAGAAAAGGAAATTTATAAATTTCATCATTAGGAGTTAGAGAGCCTTAATTATTACATTTGTACCTATAAAAATTAAGGTTTTCTATAGTTTTTATTATTGTATATTTTTTTTTTACTTATATTGACTTCTATATGTTTAGTATGTAAAATAATATTTGAAATTAATTAAGTTTTTACTAGTTTCATAATGATTAAAATTATTAGAATACTTTTCCTCCAAAATATATATATATATATATATATATTAGAATACTATAATTGTGTATTCTCTAAATTATTTAACAAAAAAAATCTTATTTTAAAATATTTAAAAGAATATCATTTTTTATCAAAAAAATTTCAAAGATAGCTCACACACTTTACAAACCAAATAAATAAAAAAATTATTTTGATTATTTAAAGAATAATTTTAGCGTAAATTTTTTTTTTTTTATTATACATGAGAAAACATCGTATGCTAAATTCTGTTATAAACATTTTCAATATATATATATACACACACAAAATACGTCATTCTCTATATATTTTGCTGGGCCCCTAAGAAAAATTTGTCTATGCCACGGCTTATTATACATTTTCTTTATTCACACAAGTTACCAATATTACCCTCAAACTATATCGACTCACTTAATGTTTTGAGTAAGGGCAACTTAGTAAATTTGAATGTTGAACTCTATACAATATACTTTGTAGTTTATAGATTTGACACATTCGGTCTTGGATATTTGGTAATAAATTTCAAACTCCACGACTAATTCATACTTCTTGGTCAACACGTAAGTCCCCTAAACGCCCACCAACAATAAAACGAGTCCAAGAAAACACATGTAAACTTCATCACTTATTTTATATATATAGCATACCTCACACCTCCATATTTTCTCATTCAGAAACACAATCTTTCAAAGAACAAATAATTTTCTCTGCTATTTTCTTTGAAGAAAAACAGTTCAAAATCACAGCAACTTAATTAGAAGCTACTTTCAAAGATGGGTTTTGGAAAGACTAGCGCTATTTTGATGATGATTGTTGTAATCTTGGTGGCCATTTCGTGCCATTCTGGGGTTGAGGCAACCAGGATTTTAAAGGAGGATTTTGCTAGTGGTAATCAACATCAGACATACTCAGCAATTTACGAGAAGGCAAAGTACACCATGGAGTTTTGGCTTCAAAAATTGCCCTCGGGACCTAGTCCTAGTGGCCCTGGTCATTAGTTCATTGAATTTATGAAATGCTTATACAACTACAAGCATATAGTACATACACTGACTTATAGGAGAGACAAATGTAAATGAAAAGAAAAATTCTTTGATATATTCTTATTATTTCTGTCAGCAGCTTAAGCTGCTTTTATTGACGGCTGTATTTCTTGCAGTTTTCATTGAATAAATGTTATAATTCATGCATCAAAGAAAAGTTCTTTCTTTTATAGACTTTCATTTATTTATGTTTGCTTTGTCTTTTTTTCTTATTCTGCCGACCATAACTGTTGCATCTTTATTGGTGTTCTCGTTTGAATGAAAACACAAAAATCAAGTTTTAAAAGAAATGGTAGGAGATTGATGTACATGCATGGGTAATTCGGGTTGGTATGTAAAAAATGTGAACGAAAAGTTTGACTGGAGAGTGGAGAACTCTACCAGTGTCCATATATATATGTGCTATTGAACAAATCCATTTCCTGTTAATTAATATCCCATAGTTGATGATAAATAAGCCCTGACATACAAGGTTGTAATGTTTATTCCTTGTTTTAATGTGCTAGTGAACCAAAACTTTTAACAGGTTTACCTATATGTTGTCCACTCTTCTGCCATTTAAAATCACAATTCACCAAACTTGGGATGTGATATTTTTTTTTCCCAACAAAAACACTAAAAGAACATTGTGTACATAATATAATACAAAAACTGCTAATGAGATATAACTAAATTATTGTTGCTTTCTCTTATCTTACAAGTGTGAGATCATGGGTTAAAGTCTTATTGGATGCATATATATATATATATATATATATATATATATATATATATATATCCTTATAAATAAATAAATAAAGCAAAAAACTATCGGACACTGTCAGTCAAATGCAACATTTTCAACCCATAGATATGTCAGCACGGAAACCCAAAATATATTTTGATGTTTACACTATTTACTCAGTTGATGACTCACGACAAAGTCGGCATGAAAACCAAGATTTAGCTATTGACATAAGCAGATTCGTGTGCCATGAAGAAGAGAACTTAATTTATTAATACCAAGATTTACCTGTTGACACATTCAAAAGTTTAGAAATCCATATTTATACCCCATTTTCCCTTAGCTAGGCAGCAAAACGTGGCCATGAAAATAATCCTTCAGTCTGCATGACTCCATTAGAACGCCGTAGTCAATACGAAATCCCAAAAAGCCCACATAGCATGATGAGAGCAAGAAGACTTGGCACAATTTTATCACAATAAAAGCTTCACTCCATACTTTCTCATAAACATATACACAAAGCACCAAAAACCTACTTTTAAGAATTCATAATATTCCTCCAACTTTTGGGGCAATTTTAAAGATGAATTTCTGCCCCCTATTGATCATTTTTGTCATTTCAATGGCTATCTTGAGCCACACTGGTGTCAATGCAAGAAGGTTGTTGTGTGAGGATTTTGTTAGTGGTAATCACCTCGAGAGATACTCGTCGGTCTACGAGAAGGCAAAGAACTCTATGGCATCTTGGCTGGAACGATTACCATCTGGACCAAGCCAAGGTGGCAGTGGCCACTAGTTCATTGAAGTTGTAAAATGGGTTATACATGCAACCACAAGCATATATATGCTGTTAAATAAAAGAGTTATACTCTCTTGCAATGGTATGTAAATTTTCAATATACAGACAAAGAATTATACAAATATACTGTAACTGAGAATAAGTACCTTAGATTACTTCAAAGTGATAAGTGATCACAGTTTGTAAATTGCAACTCTCTTGTGCATTTTTGCTGATTTATTCCGCTTATATGTTATTCTTTATATATATATATATATATGTATGTATGTATATATGATTGCTTGGACATGTGCGTTTATTATCTCAGGGGAGAAATTGGCATTGAATCCTGTGCACCCTTGAAGGCTGCTGTCATATATGAACAAGAAGAAGAGATTGAAAAGAATGTAGAGAGGCAAAAAAAGAAAGAAAACAAACCTGATACTGCACTTTATTTTTTTGGCATGCAATTATCTTAATATTTGATTAACCATGTCATAAAGTTGATCATATACAAGTACCTTTTCCTTTTCTTTTTTTCTTTATTTTTTTTCAAAAAATTAATAATTAAATTGAAAAATTAAACCTTAAACATTTCAGTTATTAATACCTGAAATTGCCAATTAAGTTTTAGAATCTCGATATATACAAGTCCGTGAATTCGAATGCATTTGGACTACATAATCATTTTGTACGTCAAAACATGAAACAATGGAACATTATAGAGTTATGGATTCAACCTCCTACTTTATGTGTTTACTTATCAAGTATGAATTTATAAATAAATCATGCTGATGCAAAGTTATTTCTTCTGCTTCACGCTTACATGAGTCACTTTTCCCAATCTTTTAACTATCAACTTCTCTTATCTTTCAACTGCTGAATTACTCTTTTTTAGCCAAAGCCTTAAAAAACTATAAAAAAAATAATAAAATAAAAAACAGAAAAAGAAATGCTTAATAAACAAGACTAGGCAATGATCGAGTATGGTTTCTAATGGGCCCAGCAGCCTACCTCACTTGTCAACTGAACCTAAATTCAACAGTTTTGAGAGAGCTTTAGCCCATAGATCTAGCTTCTAGCTAGGCTAAGAATTGGAGTTGGGATTTGGTTTTTAGTTTATAGGCCCAGCTAAAGTTTAATTTAACGATGCCTTCTTTCTTTATATTATAGGATTAATCGGGACAGAGGTGACCGAGGCTTTTATGAGGGTGGCTCGACCAGCCATCGACAGGTACCTAGCTTGCCATCCTTCTATACGTTTACGGATATTATCCACCAGATATTGATAGGAGCTAGCTGTTCGACGGATGGTAAAAATGGGCGTTCCAAGATAGGTCCCAATGCGATCCGTGGTGGGAAGGACAATGATACCTACCACTTGATCTTTTATACGCCTAGGGGTGCTTGGGGAGAACCAAGTTTTAGATTTGGTGGCACTCATAAGCTGGCCGGACGACTTATAGAAATCAATTAAGAGTCCGCTAAATTTTTTTACAATCCCCAGGCAATGGCTCTCATAAACAAGAAGATGTCATCAACAAAAAATAGGTGTGAGAGGCGGACCCTGGTTCTAAAATTTATTGGGTGGATAAGTTTATCTCGGACAGCCTCATTCAACTTGATGGACAATCTCTCCAAGCAAAGGATAAACAGGTATAGGGAGAGGGGTCACCCCGACGGATGCCCTACCGGCACCACTTCCGGGAGAGGGGATCCATTCCAAAGAATATGAAAATGAGTAGAGGAGATCATATTCATGATGAGGGTAATGAGATTAGTAGGCACCTGAAAGACTTCAAGGGTTTCCTGGATAAAGGACCACTCAAGAAGATCATATGCCTTTTCAAGATCCAGCTTAAGAGCCACGTATCCCGTCCGACCCCGTCGTGATATAAGAGTCCTAATGACCTCCTGAACTATGATGATATTATCGCTCGTCGACGGCCCGGCACAAATCCCGCTTGACAAGGATTGATGGCTTCCGCTATGAAGGGTTTGAGTCGATGCACAATAATTCGAGAATGTAATTTGTAAAAGGTATTGCAAATACCGATAGGACGAAATTGCGTGATCAACTCGGGGTGGGCAACTTTCGGAATAAGGACCAAGTTTGTGATTCCCCAGTTAGGAGGGATAGTGAGATGCTCAAAAATTTCTTGAATAACTTGAATAATGCTCGACCCCAAACTAGACCAGTGTGTTTGGAAAAAGAGAGCATGATATCCATCCGGTCCGGGGGCATTTAAAGGGGGAGGGCCCGGAGGGTCTCAAGAATTTCATCTAGGCTGTGGAATTCTAGTTAGAAGTCGAGCTTGGGTACGGAAGGGACTATTGGGACAGTAGAGCCTCTCATTGCTAGGGGTGATGTGGCGGTATGAAGATGAGGCCTGGAACAAAGTTTTGAAGGCTGTATGAATGTGATGGCTTAAAGGCTCTCCAGTGAGCCATAATCCCATGCCATCCTTTAAAGTTATCACTCGTAAGTGGCTGCGATGTTGGATGGTTTTGATGTGAAAATATTTAGTATTGGCATTCCCAAAGTTTAACCACATGATTCGAGATTTGAGACGCCAATATAAATATTCTTGGTGGAGAACCCTATTATACTCTTGAGTGAGCTGGTTCTCAAGCGAGTACAAATAGGCCGAGGGTTTCTGGCTAAGGCCACTTGGATACCTCTAAGTCTGGCTATCGACGGTTTTTACGATGAAAAATATTTCCAAAATGAGTTTTATTCCAGGAGCGGATGTTTTCCGTCAACACATCCAAGCGCCGAGGGAATCTTGATAAGGACGAGGAGGTAGATGGGATAAGTTCCGAGGCTTGCCACCTGTCCTCCACAAGGGACGGGAAAGTGGGGTCGGTCAACCACATTTGCTTAAAACGAAAGGGTTTAGGGGGTTTTAGCATCGATGGGTCGTTGTTCAAAGATATTAGGACAATGATCAGACTTGACCCTAGGGAGATGGTGGATTTCAGATATAGGAAAGAGCAAAGTCCAGTCGGCATTGCCCAGTTCTCTATCTAACCTCTCCTTTATGGTGGACTACCAAACCGGGCTTTTGTTGGTCCACGTGAATTGGGGACCATGAAAACCAAGATCAATTAGCCCACTTTTATCTAATATAGGTGTTTCTAAATGCCGCAATTGATTAGGGTTCTATTGACTGGAAGACCTCCTAGTTTTTCATCCTCGTGTAATTGGGATTTGGGTTTCTTGAGAGTGTTCAACATCATTAAAATCTCCTAGTAGGATTCACGGAAGAGAGATATGCATAGCTAGATTTTCTAAATAATCCCAAAACGGTTTCCGCTTATTAAAATGGGGAGGGGCGTACATAGCGGTAAGTAAAAAGGAAATGGAAGGTGAAGGTACCTTTTACAAGAGCGTGAATACTGTGGTCGTGCAAGTGATAAGTTCGACACTAAAGGAGGGGCCTTCATTCCAAAGCAACCAAATTCCTCCAGAGAAGCCAGATGGGTCCACACGTTATGAATGAGTGTACGGGAGTGTGTCTATCACCCTTGAGCCCTAACGTCGCAATACAAGAGGCTCGATAATAATCGGGGATATCGGGCGGTGCCTACGGTGGAGCTCATAGGCATGCACAAGTCCTAAGAAACATCTCATTTTGCATTACTTCTTGCGCCTTGATGATTGGGTTTTAGATTCAGTTCCAAGCGATCATCTTCATGGATGTGGAAAAGGGGAGAGGGACTCATTCCCAGGGCTTCCCATGTCGAGGATTCCCATATTCTCGACCTCGAGGAGGAATCTGATTTACATTAGACAACTTGATGCCTCAATACTATTTGGGTGGTCATGATGCGTGGAAAGAAAATACGATGATCTTCCACATCGCCTATGAGCCTGGCCCATGAGTGAGAAAGGGATGAAGATGTCAAAAGGAAAACTACCAAAATTGAAGTCCATTGAATGGTAGGCATCTTAGCGGTTTGAGAACATGACAATGTAAAGGTTGGGTTCATCTTCCCTCATGGCGATGTTTATTTCATTGATGATCCAGAAGCGGAAGACTATGAAGCAATAACCAACCAGGAAGAGAACGTTTAAGGTCGACAAAACACTAATGGAGGGTCTTATTGTGCTGCACAAAAACCCAACACCACAAAAAACTAAGGAAGAATGACCGAGGAAAAACTTTTTGGTGAAGCTTGGGAAATCCGACTCACCCCGGAATTGAAGAACCAACTAAAAGTTTTTGGTTGTGTTTCTTATGTTCAGGACCATGCAAAACGATGTGTTATCCTCAAGCTTATGGGACGAACCATTGGGATATCGGACACTCCAAACCAGGTTAGATCAAAAGAAATCTGGTTTGTCATTTGGCGCCCCACCGGAAAAGGGGTAAGACTCACTTAATCAACCTTGGTTAGAGATTTTTCATTATGCGTTTTGATGAACTTAAAGATTATCACCATGCTCTAATGGACAGACCATGGTTTGTGGGAGAAAATTACTTGCATGTGGAGGCCTAGGAAGCGGATTTTCATTCGCAAACCGCCAAAATATCAACCACGGCGGTAATGGATCCGCCTAGAACAATTGCCCATTGAATATTATCACCCTTCATGGTGATTCCTCAAACACATGGGCAAAAAACTAGGGAAACTTTTGAAGGTTGATGCCATAACTAGCGCTGCCATTCGTTGGAGATACGCTAGAGTGTGCGTACAAATAAACATGACCAACCATCATATTGCTTATTGCCCAAACGTGTGAAAATAGGCTCCTTTTGGCAAGATATTGTTTATGAAAACCTCCCTATGCTTTGCTACAGATGTGGTAGACTTGGCCACCCTTGGAACATTTCAAACTAACTAAAGAACAAATCACAAAGACAAAAAGGATTGTCATCCCTCAACTACTACGATGACCTCATGAGAACGAACTGGAAGTTGTGAGCGAGATTCATGAGTAGGCCTCGGAAAGTAGCATTGGGACCAACCGTATCACCGATAGACCCCAATCACATGTCAACCCCAAGATTGTTACTTTGTCGGAAAAAAGGAGATGATTTGGTCCAAACACGCCACACTAGGACACGTGGACGCCAACATGAGACAACTCCAAGCGGTAAATACATCTTAACTAAGAACCCATACACGTTGAATCACCCATGTGGTCAAGCTCTTGCTGAGGGATTGTGTTATGGAGGTTTGTGGCTGATGTTTGCGCCTACATAGAGGAGCAACGCACTCAAAATAAGCTGGAGATTTGTTGAATCGGTGATGGACATAATCGCGAGAGTGAAAAGGGAATCCCACTCAGCCAACTTTTATAAAGTAACATATATATAGGTGCCAACGGGATTAGAGAGAAATTTCAATTAACCTAGTGAGCGAGGAGAAAATAGAGGTGGCATCCGGAGGTAATAAGTTTAATTTCTTGAAGCCACGTAAGGAAGAAGAGCAAAACATGCAAGACTTATGCGTGAGTTTTTTTCTTTGGTTGTTCAAGAAGTTCTCATCAATTGAATGACGTGGAATGGACATAACAAACACAATCCATGCATGGCGAGATGGCATGAGGAACTTCAATATCCTCACGTTCAAACCATGCAACAAGTGCAAGATAAAACTCTTGCTAAATCTCCTAAAACTCTAATAAATTAAACTCTTGCTAATAGAAGTAAAAGGAAATGGAAGGAGAAGGTACTTTTACAAGAGCGTGAATATCCTATACCTTATGATACATAACAAACAAATGGCTCCCTCCTCGGATCAAGCATCCTCCTCACCCACTCCAACCCATTGCTGTCGCAGATCCCGACATGTGTCTCACACCAACTCTTCAAGGCAACCCGCACCGCTCAACCATACCACACTTGAACAACCAACCCCCCCACCAAGCCTACGAACAGGAGATGGAGAACCTAGAAAAACTTTGGAGCGGACTATCTCCGGAACAAACTCTCGATGGGACAGTGAGTTATGTCCGCATTTTGGTTCATCCGCGGACAACCATGAACTTGAATCAAGTGACTCAAACTCCGAGCCTACCTTTGAGGCTCGACCCACCTCCCCATTCCAACCCCTACCGCAGCCACCGATCCCATGTCCGAGTCCACAGGTCCAGCCACCCCTATCACACCCAGGCAAGGCGGACACAAGCTTCACCGGATCGAGACAACTCGTGTCAACCGGTAAATGGAGCATTTTGAATCACCCACGTGTGAGCTCCTCCAAGGCAACGTCAAAATACTGAATCTGGTGATGGGACATAATCCGGATATATCGCCAACTAGGATGACCATTTTCCGCTTCTTGGATCACGGTGAACTAAACATCGCCATGCGGGAAGATGAACCCAACCTTTACATTGTCATGTTCTTAAACCGTAGCCTACCATTTGTCGTGATCCTATCCCTTATGATACACGCAAACAAATGGCTCCTCCTCGATCAAGCATCCTCCTCACCCTCGGATCGATGTGGAAGCAACTCTTCAATCACATCATGACCACCACCAAACCTACGAGGCATGGAGAACCTGAAAAACTTCCTCTCTCGAACAAACTCTCGACGGGAATCCTCGACATGGGAAGCCCCTAGAACCAAGTGATGAGTCCCCTCTCTCCCCCCTTTTCCACATCCATGAAGATGATCCCATGTCCAAGTCCACAGTCCAGTCAACCCGAGGCGCACAAGAAATGAGATGTTTCGTGTGCATGCCTATGAGCTCCACCGTTGGCACCGCCCCGATATCCTGATTATTATCGAGCCTCGTATTGCCGACGTTAGGGCTCAAGGGGTGATAGACACACTCCCCTACACTCATTCACAACGTGTGGACCTAGGTGGTTTCTCAGGAGGAATCTGGTTGCTTTGGAATAAAGGCCCCTCCTTTAGTGTCGAAATTATCACCTGCAGAATGAAGGCCCTTGACGGTATTCACGCTCTTGTAAAGGTACCTTCTCCTTCCATTTCCTTTTTACTTACCGCTATGTACACCCCTCCCCATTTTAATAAGTGGAAACCATTTTGGGATTATTTAGAAAATCTAGCTATGCATATCTCTCTTCCGTGGATCCTACTAGGAGATTTTAATGATATGTTGGCTGAGGATGAAAAACTAGGAGGTCTTCCGATTAATAGAACCCTCATTGCGGCATTTAGAAACCGCTTGGATAAATGTGGGCTAATTGATCTTGGTTTTCATGGTTCCCTAATTCACGTGGACCAATAAAAGCCCGGTTTGGCAATCCACCATAAAGGAGAGGTTAGATAGAGGATCGGGCAATGCCAATTGGACTTTGCTCTTTCCTATAGCTGAAATCCACCATCTCCTTAGGGTCAAGTATGATCATTGTCCTATTATGCTGAACACCGACCCATCGATGCCGAAACCCCCTAAACCCTTTCGTTTTGAGCAAATGTGGTTAACCGACCCCACTTTCCCGTCTCTTGTGGAGGACAACTGGCAAGCCTCGGAACTTATCCCATCTACCTCCTCGTCCTTATCAAGATTCCCTCGGCGCCTAGATGTGTTGACGGAAAACATCCACTCCTGGAATAAAACTCATTTTGGAAATATTTTTCATCGTAACAACCACCTGATAGCCAGACTTAGAGGTATCCAAGTGGCCTTAGCCAGAAAACCCTAGGCCTATTTGTACTCGCTTGAGAACCAAACTCACTCGGGAGTATAATAGGGTTCTCCACCAAGAATATTTATATTGGCGTCTCAAATCTCGAATCATGCGGTTAAACTTTGGGGATGCCAATACTAAATATTTTCACATCAAAACCATCCAACGTCATAGCCACTTACGAGTGATAACTTTAAAGGATGGCATGGGACTATGGCTCACCGGAGAGCCTTTAAGCCATCACATTCATACAACCTTCAAAACTTTGTTCCAGACCTCATCTTCATACCGCCACATCACCTCTAGCAATGAGAGGCTCTATTGTCCCAATAGTCCCTTCCATACCCAAGCTCGACTTCTAACTAGAATTCCGCAGCCGGATGAAATTCTTCAAATCCTCCAGGCCCTCCCCTCTTTAAAGGCCCCGAATCGAATGGATATCATGCTCTCTTTTTCCAAACACACTGGTCTAGTTTGGGGCCGAGCATTATTCAAGTTATTCAAGAAATTTTTGAGCATCTCACTATCCCTCCTAACTGGGGAATCACAAACTTGGTCCTTATTCCGAAAGTTGCCCACCCCGAGTTGATCACGCACTTTCGTCCCCATCGCATTTGCAATACCCTTTACAAATTACTTTCTCGAATTATTGTGCATCGACTCAAACCCTTCATGGCGGAAGCCATCAATCCTTGTCAAGCGGGATTTGTGCCGGGCCGTTGTACAAGCGATAATATCATCATAGTTCAGGAGGTCATTAGGACTCTTATATCACGACGGGGTCGGACGGGATACATGGCTCTTAAGTTGGATCTCAAAAAAGCGTATGATCGTCTTGAGTGGTCCTTTATCTAGGAAACCCTTGAATTCTTTCAAGTACCTACTAATCTCATTACCCTCATCATGAATATGATTTCCTCTACTCGTTTCCATATTCTTTGGAATGGATCCCCTCTCCCGGAAGTGGTGCCCACCGAGGCATCCGTCGGGGTGACCCCTCTCCCCATTCCTGTTTATCCTTTGCTTGGAGAGATTGTCCATCAAGTTGAATGAGGCTGTCCGAGATAAACTTATCCACCCAATAAATTTCAGAACCGGGTCCGCCTCTCACACCTATTTTTTGTGATGACATCTTCTTGTTTACGAGAGCCACTACCAGGGATTGTAAAAATCTTAGCAGACTCTTAATTGATTTACGTGAGTCGTCCGACCAGCTTATGAGTGCCACCAAATCTAAAACTTGGTTCTCCCCAACACCCCTTGGCGTATAAAAGATCAAGTGGCAGGTATCATTGGCCTGCCCACCACGGATCGCATTGGGACCTATCTTGGAACGCCCATTTTTACCACCCATCGAATAGCTAGCTCCTATCAATATCTGGTGGATAATATCCGTAAACGTATAGAAGGATGGCAAGCTAGGTACTTGTCGATGGCTGGCCGAGCCACCCTCATAAAAGCCTCGGTCACCTCTGTCCCGATTTATGCCATGCAAAGCACGCTTCTCCCCCAAAGATTTGCCACCACATAGATAAATTGAGTCACAATTCCTCTGGGGGGACACCGATCATCACAGGAGTTGCCATACAGTCAACTCGGAGATCACACGCTCCCCAAAGAGGTTGGAGGTTTGGGCATATCCTTTACCCGGCACAGAAACAAAGCTATCCTCATGAACCAGGCATGGCTACTCTATTCCAATCCCACTTCGCTCTAGGCCGGGGTCCTAAAAGTAAAATACTTTCCACAAACTACTGTCTTCACTAGCCCTCGAACATCAAAAGGATCACATATTTGGACCGCTATCTTGTTAGGGGCCGAGTTACTTCTTGAAGGCATGCGGTGGATTGTAGGAGATGGAAGGACTATTAGAGTTTGGAAAGATCATTGGCTACCTAACGACTCCCTGTGGAATTATATTGAGGGTCCTCTCCTCCCCCCAGAGGATGACCGTCAGGTCAAACCACTTTGGGCAAACCAAGCTTGGTCTTTCGACTTTCTTAACTTCCCCCTCTTCACCTAGCTCCAAGATCTTCTTCAAGGAATTCCTGTGGCCCGCTTAACTAGCCTTATTTGACTCTTTTCTATGGCCCCACAATAAGGGCACGTGTTCCATCAAATCTGCGTCAAAATTCCTATATCAACGCCAATAGGCCCCTTGGAACAAAGCCCTTTGGAACTGGATCAGGGTTTCTCCTTGCCCCAAAAAGATCCAAATTTTTCTGTGGAAGGCTATGCGGGACCGTCTCCCCACCAAAACATACCTAGCCTTTGGGTGTCCATCTGTGGATACCCAATGTCCAAGATGCCAGGCACCGGAAACGACTATTCACATTCTTTGTGACTGTCCTTAGGCTAAAGAGATCTGGCACCAATCCCTAGGTATCCCGCCTATGTCCTTCTTCCAATTGCCGCTTCAAGACTAGTTGAGAAATAATGCTTCGATGGCAAGGGCTTCCTTACCCCACCACCCCCCATGGCAGGTTTATTTCCCTTTCACCTATTGGAAACTTTGGCTAGCTTGGAATGAAAGAATTTTCAAAAACCAATCCCGCTCCTAACATAGCCTTATCTACTCCTCTCTGTACAAGTGGTGACACAGAATTTCATTTCCTTGTCGGCACCACCAATCGACTCTCGGACCGGATTCCTCAAATTATCGGATGGCAAGCCCCCTACCCCTTTTTAAAACTCAACACCGATGGGAGTGCCCTTGATAACCCTGGATTGGTCGGAGCAGGGGGTGTTCTTCGAGATCACCAGGGCCATTGGATTTCAGGATTCTCGGCGCATGTGGGCCTAGCAACAAATAACTTGGCTAAGTTGGTGGCGGTCGAGACAGGGGTTTGGCAATGGCGTGGAATATGGGCGTGAAGCTCCTTCAACTGGAACTAGATTCTAAAGTGGTCCTAAACTAGCTAACAAATACAAATATGAATTATCCCACTAATATTCTGCCTTTGATTTGTGATTGCAGGAACCTCTTGGATCAAGAATGGGAAGTTCATGTGCAACATGTGTACCGTGAGGTAAATGGTTGCATCGATAATCTAGCAAAGCGGGGGACCCACCACCGGAATCTAACGACTACGTATAACGAATGTCCCACTTTTGTTTATGTATCATATGTGAGGGACTTGTCCGGCTTGGGGAAACTCGGCTATGTACCCCCAAAGACACGATTGTTGGTGTTATATAAACTCAATTTGCTTTTAAATAAAACCTCCCGCTTTACCAAAAAAAAAAAAAAAAAAAAAATCTCTTAGTGAGACTTGAAATCAATAACTTAATGCTTTTGACTTAGTTTTTTCCCTTATTTTCTATGTTGGTAGATTATTTAAATTAAGATATTTGTAATATTTTTAGTCAGGATTAACACTGTAAGTAATTATCCACAAAAAGCACATGTTTTTATATATTTCAAGCTTATAAATTAAACATTCTGCCTTATATTAATACCTCTAATTTTCATTTAAAAGCACACTTAAAAAATAAATTTTTTTAGAAGACACAAAAAAAAAAAAAAAAAAAAACTTTTTAATATAAAAGACTTTATCTAAAATATTTCAAGACTATTTTTTTGTACTTTAAAGTTACAAGACTCTTTTACATTTAAATATTAGGTTAAAATACACTATTGGTCTATAATATTCACCTATTTAGCAATTTTAGTTCCTAAACTTTTGTTAATTTCCTTGCCTATCTAAACTTAAACTTTTGTTAATATTCACCTATTTAAAGTTTACACATCATTAGTCTTTCTATAAACTTTTGTTTATTTCCTTGCCTATCTTGTGAAAAAACCAATTAAAACGGTTTAAAATACACCTATGTGTAAATTTTTATTATTACAAAAAATAAGGTGTCATATCATTTAAAAAATACCACCTTATTTCTTCATTAGAAATATAGGTAAAGAAAAAAAAAGGAAAATTATTAAAGGAACTACTAGCTCTTATTTTTGAAACTTTAGGAACATTGTTTATAGAATAAAAACTTTATGGACTAAAACTATTGAATAGGTAAATTTTAGTGGTCGACCATGTATTTTGGCCTAAATCTAAAACAAATGTTACAAGCTTCTTGTAAATTTAATTCAATAACTAAAGCTACAAAGATTTTTATTTTTTTTTTTTTAAAGAATCAAAGCTACAAAGATCTTGAAAAACATAAATGGTATAAAAAGTAAAAATCTATATGTAAACTTTAACTAATGGCCTCTCTTAGATTTGTTTTTTCAAATATTAAACTATATTGATATAAATGATTCGCGGATCATTGTCATACCATATGTAATTCATTAAATCAAGTCCATTCAAGGTATATTTTACTAAAAATATATCAGTTCATATAAATAATTAATTATCATTTTTTCCTCTTATTACACTTTTACCATATGCAATTAATTAACTCAAAGCATATTCAAGTTATATGTTCCTAAAATAGAGATTAAGAAATTTTAATAAAATTCTTCTTGATTTTGTATTTCTCATTGTAGAATTAGAGATATGAATACTATTTTTTTCTTTTTTCTTTTTATTTTTTATTTTTAAAAGAATGGAAAATTACAGATTGTATCGCTAAAAGTTAGATCCCCCATTGAATTTTTCCTCTTTTAAAAACAAGGCTATATTTATTCTATATAATTGTATATTTTTATTCTTATATTGACTTCTATATATTTATTAGTTAGAAAAAAAAAAAGACACTTGTTATTTAAATTATTAAAATTCATTTTCATTTTTTTAAACAGTTCGTAATTTCTAAGATTATTAGTATACTCTAGTTTTACAATCTTTAAATTATCTAACAAAAATATCTTAATCTAAAATATTTAAAGAATATTAATTATGAATAATAAGATTTAAAAGATAGTTCACATTTTACCAAAAAAAAAAAAAAAAAAAAAAAAAAAGTTAAATGGAGGTGTAGGGACATGATTATTCACGACCTAAGAATGACATTGAGCTCGTATGTAAAGGGCCCAAACAATATAATTTGTAGAGTGTGGGCTTGAAAGGCTGGACCTTGATCACTAGACAGCGATCTAGTCGTGGTTTTTATGGAAGCTCATATGAGGGTGGACTTGGCGTGAATGACAAAACCTTTCTTCATGGTCGACCTATGGGGTTTTTGTCCTCGGACCCCGTCCGAGGAGCTTAATGTTTTTCTCATTCTCCCTTTTTTAGGACTTCTCCCTCCGGGGGCTCCCCTTCCCCCTTGGTTCTTCTTCCCTTTTATACTAGTAGTTACTTTCCTTTCAATGTCCACGTGTAGGTTTCACTTTTTGGGATGGAGACTTGTCCTATCAGCCCATACCTAAAGTGGTTGGGAGTAGACGTAAAAGTTGAATAGCATGGTGAAGAGCATGGGCCAAGGCCTTGCATGGTCCTCCCAAGCGCAGAGTTCTTTATTACAATGGTGGACCCAAGCACTTTTTCACTTGTTTAATCCCCCCATTAAGCTCGTCCTTTTTCTTTAGGTGTCTTATGGGATGTTGGGCGTGAGATCGTCCTCGGCCACATCCTTGGGCCCTTTTGGGGCTCTCATTATGAGTACTCGACAATAGGTCTCCTCGGTTTGGGTCTTGGGCCATAATGTAAAGTGGGCCGGGACCACAAATTCCCCGGCCCCACAATAGCCCCTCAAAATCTTCTTGCCCGACCTCGTGGTTGGGGAGGAGGGTTTTGGTGATGTTAGGCCCAAACCATGGCTTGCCCAGCCACACTCATTCGCAGCTTAAAACATGTAAATCAATTTCCATTTTTATTACAACGAAGAAATAGCACTTCATTAATGTCGGGATTTCTCCATTTGCATAAGAGGCGCGCCAGATTATGAGACATCTCCCTAGATTTACTCACGCGGCGTCCTCGACGTTTCAATGCTCGAGGCGCGCCATTAATATGTCCCCTTCACGCGGCTATCCAAACTTTATGGTTGCAGACGGTGTTGGGAGTTGAGCAAAAACTTATGTCTCTCCTCTGTAGCATTTCTTGGGAACTTGCATAGATTAAATGTCTCAAACTTGCCTTCTATATAAGAAGCAGGATAGGAGGTTACTCCCTTCATGTACCAAATCCTTTGGCCCTTGCAAATTCTCAATCCTTCAACTGTACTCTCAGCCTTCATCTCCAAAGCAATCAACCCTTAGAGTAATATGTTTGAGACACGAGTGGGGATGAAGGAACCACACTTGCTCCGGAGGCACCGGGTCTCTCCGAGTCTTAGGATGGCGCGGTTAAGGCGGGGAAGACAAAGACTCAAGACAGTTCCCCATTTTCACAAGGTGGGAGCGATTCCTCGCCCGCTTTCAATCAAAATCCGACTCAAGCTAAAGGGGAAACCAAGTACTAGTCGCATCAGTTTTTAGTGCGACAAACCAATAAAGACATTTCCGTCATCGCACTATCCGCTCTATCAAGCGCTACTAATATGGAGGCTCATCAACTTCCTCGGTGTGGCCATCTACGAATACCTCACTCCTCGCACCTTTTTTCTTCAAAGGTGTTAATCCCACGTCAAGTTCTTTTTGCATTGAGTTATGGGCATGTAAAAGTATTGAGAAATGGTTTCCTTAGACAACATTTTGGAACCACTGCGTCTCTCTTCTCTACACCTCTTCTTCTACTTCTTCCTTTCTCCTTTGTATCTTTTCTTTTTGTTTATGTGGTTAGCCTTTAGTATAGGCTTACTTGAGCTCCTTCATTGTACGTTGTATGTTGTACCATTTCTTTGTTTTAATAAAAGATAATTATGTTTCCTTCTAAATATTTTTCTTTTCTACAGGATTTGTTACTTTGTGAATGGATGAATTTCATGTGTATTTTTATTTAACGACATTTGGGGCAAGAAACCTTTTAACAAAAAGCTATTAATTTGAACCTATTGAGACTATTAAATATAATAATACCAACCCACAGTAGATTAAACTTATGAAACTAACGGAGGTAATGAATTGAGTACTCCGCAATGTGCGTGAGGTAGTCGTCCGAGAATGAGAAACCCAAAATAAACCATCCGAGAGGGTTGTCGAGTAGTGGGGAACTTTGGCCATATTTTTGATAACACCTGGTCTCTAATTCGAGGACCATACAAGGCCTTGGTTCTGTCCAAAACTTGTAATTTTTCTTTTAAGTAGTTGGTTTCCCCATAGGCTTGAAAGGCCTTGGTCCCGTCCAAAACTTGTATTTTTTTTTTTTTCATATAAGGCCTTGGTTTCGGACCAAAACTTGTATTTTTTTTTTTTTTTTTTTTTCTTTTTTCTTTTTAATTTTTAAAAGAAGTAGTTGGTTTCCTCATAGGCTTGAGTCCGAGGACCATACAAGGCCTTGGTTCTGTCCAAAATTTATATTTTTTATTTTAAGTAGTTGGTTTCCCCATAGGCTTGAGTCCGAGGACCATACAAGGCCTTGGTTCTGTCCAAAACTTGTAGTTTTTTTTTAAGTAGTTGGTTTCCTCATAGGCTTGAGTCCGAGGACCATACAAGGCCTTGGTTCTGTCCAAACCTTGTAGTTTTCTTTTAAGTAGTTGGTTTCCCTATAGGCTTGAGTCCGAGGACCATACAAGGCCTTGGTTCTGTCCAAAACTTGTAGTTTTTCTTTTAAATAGTTGGTTTCCCTATAGGCTTGAGTCCGAGGACCATACAAGGCCTTAGTTTTGTCCAAAACTTGTAGTTTTTCTTCTAAATAGTTAGTTTCCCCATAGGCTTGAGTCCGAGGACCATACAAGACCTTGGTTCTATCCAAAACTTGTAGTTTTTCTTTTATATCGTTTTTATTTTTTATTTTCAAAGATTAGCCCCTCGACCAAGGTGGGAGGCATTAGCTTGATGTTAGAAGCCCCTAGAGCTGCTTAATGCCATTGACACTTTATGGTTGAGGCGTAGCCCCTAGTGGAAATTTATGTCGGGACAACAACAAGGTGTTGCTGGAAATGGAGGAGTTTTCATCTCCAAGAAACCCTTGTTTGACAGAGGCTTGACTTCGCCACCACCACCGTGCTAACGCACGCAAGCCTTTCCCCATTTTCACAAGACGGCACCAATTGTAGGGACACGATTATTCACGACCCAAGAATGACATTGGGCTCGTATGTAAAGGGCCCAAACAATATAATTTGTAGAGTGTGGGCTTGAAAGGCTGGACCTTGGTCACTTGACATATCGATCTAGTCGTGGTTTTTATGGAAGCTCATATGAGGGTGGACCTGGCGTGAGTGACAAAACCTTTCTTGAACAAAAAGCGACCTATGGGGTTTTTGTCCTCGGACCTCGTCCGAGGAGCTTAATGTTCTTCACATTCTCCCTTTTGTAGGACTTCTCCCTCTCTAATCTCTCCTTTCCCCCTTGGTTCTTCTTCCATTTTATACTAGTAGTTACTTTCCTTTTAATGTCCACGTGTAGGTTTCACTTTTTCTTTTAAGGATGGAGACTTGTCCTATTGAATGGTTGGGAGTAGATGTAAAAGTTGAATAGCATGGTGAAGAGTATGAGCTTGTCGGATGCAGAGTTCATTATTACAGTATTGGCGGCTTTTTCACTTGTCCTGTCCCTGCATTAAGCTCGTCCTTTTTCTTTAGGTGTCTTATGGGATGTCAAGGCGTGAGATCGTCCTCGGCCACATCCTTGGGCCCTTTTGGGGCTCTCATTATGCATCCTCGGCAATAGGTCTCCTCGGCTTGAGTCTTGGGCCCTAATGTAAAGTGGACCGGGACCACAAATTTCCCATATGACCCCACAGGAGGTATTTAAAAAGTAACTTGGTGTAATTGTTTTTATTACATATATATATATATATATATATATATATAATGAATGAGAAACAATTTTATGATAAATCATGTTATAAAGTAGTTTTATTTATAAGATATACTTGTACACTTTCTTTATTCACGTGAGTAAGGGCAACTAAGTAAAAATTTGAACGATTCTTTCTTTAAAAAAAAAAAACGATTGAACTTCATCGACTTTGACAAATCCGGTGTTGGACTTTTTGCTAGTATTTCAAACTCCACGACTAATTCTTGGTCAACATGTATACCCCTTAATTAAGCCTCCACCAAGAACATCAAGTCCAAGAAGACACGCAAACTCCACTTATATATAGCATACCTCACACGTTCATATTTTTCTCATAATCAAAACAAAATCAAACTAGTTTTCTTTCAAATAAAACGCACAATTTTCTCTGCTTATTTCTTTGAAGACAAATAGTTTAAAAGTCACAGCAACTTATTTTCAAAGATGGGTTTGGGAAAGACTTGCAGTACAATTTTGATGATGGTCTTTGTAATCTTCGTGGTCATTTCGTGCCATTCCGGGGTTGAGGCAATCAGGACTTTAAAGGAGGATTTTGCTAGCGGTAATTATCAACATCACACATACTCAACAATTTACGAGAAGGCAACGTACACCATGAAGTATTATTGGCTTCAAAAATTGCCATCAGGACCTAGTCCTAGTGGCCCTGGTCATTAATTCATTGAATTTATGAAATGCTTATACAACTACAAGCATATAGTATAGTATATACAGTGACTTATAGGATACAAATGTAAATGAAAACGTTAAATTTATATTCTTTGATTCTTTATTTTTATCAACAGCAGCTTGAGCTGCTTGTATTGACGGTTGAATTTTTTGAATTTGCATTGGTATAAAAGTTCTAATTCATTCCCAAAAAAAAAAAATAAAATAAAATAATTGTTTGCTGTCTGTTTACCTATTAATTCTTGTTGGCGTTTTCACGTTTGAGTGTAAACTCAACTCAGGCTGAGAAAGAAAAATAGTATGAGGTTGATGTACTTGCATGGTTAATTGGACAAGAATCTCAAGTGTCTTGAACTTATTTATTCAGGTGGGTATTCGACATATGTATAACAAAAGTTTGACTTGGGAAGATCTCTAAGGTCCATATATTTGTGCTACTGAACCAAATCCGAAAAGAGTTACAGGTTGAGTAAAATTCACTGGCAGGAATGCAATATTTCTTTTTTCTATGAAAATATATATATATATATATATATATATAATACAAAAAAAAAAAGAAAAAGAATTAAGAACATGATCTGTCAGTCAATGTAAAAAATTTCAACCCAGTAGATAGTTTACCACGAAATGTATCCCAAAATCTATGTTAAGTTGTACACTATTTAGTCTTTATTGACTCTTGACACAGTTGAAACCAAAAACTAAGATAAGCAATTTTAAGAATATTGCAAATTTTACCACATAACTTTACAGATCAAGTAATTTTGTTTTTGAAATCCACCGTATTTATTATTACATTCGTTTGCAGATTGCTTTAGCATTTTCCAAGCAAAGACGTAACTTTGACATGAGAATTTCATTTGTCCTGAAGATA
Source organism: Quercus dentata (assembly GCA_028216015.1). Lineage (NCBI taxonomy): Eukaryota > Viridiplantae > Streptophyta > Magnoliopsida > Fagales > Fagaceae > Quercus > Quercus dentata. The sequence goes on from CP116453.1 coordinate 55,886,144, forward strand.
AGCACTTAATATATGGCCATGTAGACGCATTCAAACCCGAAAATCCATGTATCCCCACTTAGGCAATAAAACGTGGCCTTGATTCTTTCAGTCTGCATGACTCGTTTAGATCGCCCTAGTCAATACGAATGCCCAAATAGCCCACAAAACATCATGAGTCCGAGAAGACTGCTAGCACCAATTTATCACTATAAATAGCTTCCACTCCATACATTCTCATGCACATTCACAGAGAACCAAAAACAGCCTTTTTTTTAAGCATTCATAAACTCCAACTCTCTTGGGCCACTTTTGGTACTTTTAGAGATGAAGATCAACACCCTTTTGATAATCTTTGTCATCTCTGTTGCTATATTGAGCCACACTACTGCTGTGGAGGCAAGTAGGCTGTACATGTTGTGTGAGGGTTTTGGCAATGTTAATAACCTGGAGAGATCCTCATCGGTCTACGAGAAGGCGAAGAACTCCATGAAATGCTTGCTGGAACGATTGCCATCAGGACCTAGCCCAGGCGGCATCGGCCATTAGGGTCTTATATATACAGCCAAATACAAGCTTTAACTAGTAAAAAAGAACATGGATTATGCATGTACTTTCTTTTAAATAAAGAAAATTATAGGCTCACACAGGTGTGTATTCATATACTGATACACAGAATCACAAATAGAGGGCTATACAAATTTATTGTAAACAAATTAAATAAATTTATTTGATTACATTCAAAGTAACAAGTCATTACTGTTTCTAATATATCGCTTGCACACTTGACTTATTTATTTACTTATTTTACATTATTCTTTGTCGGCATTCTTGCATAGACTTGTGTGTTTATTGGCTTAGAGAGGAAATTGTGATGCCCTGAATCCTGTGCACTGCGCAGATGTTTGAATCATATTGATCTCAATTGATCATATCTGAGTCCAATTTTACTCATATGCATGTTGACATAAATATTTATATATATATATATATATATATTTTTTGCTGAGATACATAAAATATTTGTACGTTAAAACATGAAAGGAATGTTGGAGAGGGTCACGGATTCAATCTAGCACAGAATCTGTTCAGTTTTCAAGAATAAATGTATAAATAAATCATGAAATGTTCTTACTTTTAAGTTTATATATATTAATTCACTACATACCACAAACTCTTTTGTTTTAAACTTACATGAGTCAGATTCCCAAACCTTTTACGTGTGTGTCTTGAATGTCACGTTGATTATTAGAGCATTAACGTTAGATATTCTTTAAAAAAATATTATTTTAACATATCAAAAAGTTATTTTATTTATTTTAATACATCATTTTACAATATATTCTACATCAAATCTTTTATTTTAAGATTACAACACATTAAATTAATTTAAAACAAACCTCATCTATATTTAAAAATTAACAAAATAAATATATTTATCATTTGTAGGGATCTGACGAAGAGAGAGACAAAGAGAAAGGGAGAGAGAGAGGATGTGGGATGTGATGTGGGATAGAAATAGAATAAAAAATAAAAATTGAGAGAGAGAGAGAGAGAGAGATGACATAACATGACATGGCGTGAGAATGTGATATGAGAGAGAAAATTGAATAAAAAATACCAAAATACCAAAAAAAAAAATACCAAAATATGTTTAACACATATATAAAAGTACTGGTTTATTATTAGTACATTACTATAACAAATGTCAAATTTATTTAGCATTTGAAATATCTCATAAATGTGATTTTTTTTTTTTTTTTTTGTTGTGTGTGTGTGTGTGTTTTGGTAAAAAATTAGCATTTAGCACACCTGATACTATTACTCTTAATGGATTAGAACATGAATTACAATAGAGAAATCAACTCAGGTATCCTATAGAAGCCAATGTATAGCTGAGGAAGTTCCGCTCTGGAGTCTCTACTAGGGTGCAATATTTTACCACGCCAATCTGTTTCTTCCTATGCCAAGAAATGAGGGAATCATCAAAAATAAAACAAAAACTTACGTCCATTAGAGCATTTACATAAATAGTCTTAAAATATTTAACTTTTTAACAACTCAAAAAAATTATTTTATCTATTTTAACATTATACTTTACAATATATTCAATATCAATAATTCTAATTTTTTACCACTTCATTTAAATATTTTCTTTATTCTTTTTTTATTCTTACTTTATTATTTGTCTTCTTATCCCTCTTCGTTTTAGTCTCTTTACCGTCCACAACTACCAAATAAACAATAGTTTTTTATTTTTTTATTTTCCCCTTTGCAGTTAAGTAAATTTGTAAAGATAGATAACAGTTCACTGGAGTTCACTGTTCACCATTTGAAAAAGAAAAAAATGAAAAAGAAGATATACCACCGTCACAATAGCCTGCTTTTTAGTAATTGTGCCATCATTGTCGGTGCTCTCATCCGATCCAATGTTTAATTTATCTTCAAATAAGGTAGGTAAATTTTCCCAACGTTTTTGGTTGACTTGTTTTTTCCCAATGGTGTGCGGTGCAAGCAAATTGAGGTATATACGGACTTGTTTGTTGTTCCATTGTGGGGCCCAATGACTTCAAAACGGAAGAGTACATGTTTTTCATTTCTAACCCTTCTCTCTTGTAGTTAGGAAAAAAGTAACTCGACTAAATAAAATACATTTGCGACAATTATCACACCTAGAAAATTATAATTGATTATTTGTTATTTTTATATAAATAGTCTACCACATTGATAGTTATAGCAAGAGTTATAATATTTTTTATGCAAAAATGCAAAATCCATATTTTCTGTTTCACCAAAATTTATTTCAATCCTTTAACTTTTAAATTTATTTAATTAAGATTTTTCCATTAATGTTTGTTATATGTTATGATTAATTTTCCAATTTTTAAAATTTTTCTACAAATTTTTAACTTAAAAAATTCAATTAATGATTGAAAAATATTTTTCAGTTTTTTTTCTTTTTGACTGAAAGACCTTAAATAAATAAATCTAAAACTTAGAGGACTAAAATAAATAAAAGAAAAATTAGTGTGTGTTTAGCTCCAAATTAAAAAGTCAGTTTATTTTACTATTTAGCTTATTTTTTCTACTATTCATAAGCCCCACTGCATTTTTTGTTATTATTCATGAGTTTCATTATACTATTTTAACTAACTTTTACATTTATCTACAATATTTGCAGCAAAAAAATTTCAGTTTTAGAAAAATAAACGAATTCCAAATAGACCCTTAGAGGATCGAAATGAATCCTGAAAAAGCTTAAATGGGTTTAATTTTGGCCCTTTTTTTTTTTTTGTGTTACTAGAATTTTTGTACAGTAGAATTTCGTTCAAATAAGCTGTGCCAGTTGGCATACCGTATCTAACACTTTATGTTCTTTTATTTCATGCAAAAGAATATAAGATCTAATTAATTAAAATTACCATTGACTACTTCAAAAGTCCTTGGCCAACAAGTATATGTTCCATAAAAGCCCACTAAAACCAACGTGTCAAAGAAGACTGATGTTAACTCCATCACTTATATATACCTCACTGGTTCATATTTTCTCATACTCTTACCCAAAAAACCTAGCTCTTTTCAATGAACACACAACCTTCATTACTTTTTTCTTGGAAGAAAAATTAAAGTTCAAAAATCACAGCTAGTCAGGGGTAATTTTCAAAGATGGGTTAGCAAAGTTTAGCACCATTTTGATTATCGTTATCTTAGTGACCATTTTGTGCTATACTGGGGGTCAATGCAACCAGAACATTAAAAAATAATTTTGTTAGCTAGTGGTAACCACCTCAAGATATACTCAAAAAGTAATTATTAGAGCATAAAATGAAACATAGAAAGTCGAATAAATTTTTTTTATTATATATTCAGTGCAAAGGTCACCATGGCATTGTCCCCAACGGTTGCCATCGAAAACTAGTCCTAGCTAATGACCTGGTCGTTAGTTCATCAAATTTGGGAAGTTCTTGTACTAGGTTACAGCCCCACACACACTCCCAAAAAAAAAAAAAAAAAAGTATATAAATTAACGTAGGAGAGACAATGACATGGTCTTTGTCTGCAGCTTGTGCAGCATGACCACTTTGCAATAAATTTAATCCTTGACCTTAAATTTAACCAAATTGATAATTAACTCAGTCTCGATTACATTTTTAATTTTCCTTGAAAGTGAATAATTAACTCAGTCTCATTACATTTCTAATTCTCTTTGAAAGTGACTATTGTAATAAGTTTTTTTTTTTTTTTTTTTTTTTTTTTTTTTAATGTGATCATCATAATTATATATATATATATATATATATATATATATATAAAGTTTTTTTTTTTTGTTTTCTTACTTATTTTGGAAACCATAATTCTTGTCATGTTTAATTTGTTGGAGTTTACATTTGAGGGTAAACTTTCACAACAAAGTAGTAAAAGAGATAGTAAGAGATTCACGTTCATGATAATTTCACTAAGAATCTAATGTCCTAATTAAATTTTCTGTTAAAGCGGGTATCCATTTGATCGGAAAACACTCTAATGTGCATTTGGATGCAACTTTTTACTAAACAGTGTGTTCAATTTGCCAACAGCTGCCAAGTGCTACTAACCATCTACGTCCTGTTAATATTTCTAGAATTGATGAAACATGAGCCCTCACATATGGTTGATATAGATATACGTTACATTATTGTTCTTTTCTTTTTGTTTTATTTGAATGGATATATCTTATATTTGTTTTTGTTTTCGAGGGAAAGAAGTATGATTCGATGTCACATTTGTTCCAAGGCAACAAGATGCAATAAATTTATTACTTATGGTTTTGAAAGATGATTTTGATGATGATCTTTGTAATCTTCGTGGTCATTTCGTGCCATTCTGGGGTTGAGGCAACCGGGACTTTAAAGGAGGATTTTGCTAGTGATAATCATCATCACACATACTCAAAAATTTACGAGAAGACAAAGTACACCATGAAGTATTGGCTTCAAAATTGCCATCAGGACCTAGCCCTAGTGGCCCTGGTCATTAATTCATTGAATTTATGAAATGCTTATACAACTACAAGCATATAGTACGTAGTATACTATATATATACAGTAACTTATAGGTCACAAATATAAATGAAACGTTAAATTTATTCTTTGATTATTTGTTTTTACCATCAGCAGCTTGAGCTGCTGGTATTGACGGTTGAATTTTTGAATTTGCATTGGTATAAAAGTTCTAATTCATTCAAAAAAACAAATGTTTGCTGTCTGTTTACTTATTAATTCTTGTTGGCGTGTTCACGTTTGAGTGTAAACTCACAACTCAAGCTGAGAAAGAAATAGTATGAGGTTGATGTACTTGCATGGTTAATTGGACAAGAATCTCTAGTGTCTTGTATTCGACATATGTATACCGAGCTTGACTTGGGAAGGTATCTCATGTCCATATATTTGTGCTACCGAGCCAAATCCGAAAAGAGTTACAGGTTGAGTAAAATTCACTGGCAGGAATGCAATATTTCTTTTTTCTATGAAAAAAATATATGTGATTAAAAAAAAAAAAAAAAAAATTAAGAACATGATCAGTCAGTCAATGCAAAAAATTTCAACCCAGTAGATAGTTTACCACGAAATGTATCCCAAAATCTATGTAGAGTTGTACACTATTTACTCTCTATTGACCCTTGACACAGTTGAAACCAAAAACTAAGATAAGTAATGTTAATTAAGAATATTGCAAATTTTACAACATAACTTTACAGATTAACTAATTTTGTTTTTCAAATCCACCGTATTCTTACATTCGTTTGCAGATTGCTTTAGCATTTTCCAAGCAAAGACGTAACTTTGACATGAGAACTTCATTTGTCTTGAAGATAAGCACTTAATAAATGGTCGTGTAGACGCATTCAAACCTGAAAATCCATGCATCCCCACTTAGGCAATAAAACGCGGCCTTGATTCTTTCAGTCTGCATGACTCGTCAATGCGAATGCCAAAAAAGCCCACAAAACATCATGAGTCCGAGAAGACTGCTAGCACCAATTTATCACTATAAAAAGCTTCCATTCCATACATTCTCATGCACATTCACAGAGAACCAAAAACACCCTTTTTTTTAAGCATTCATAAACTCCAACTCTCTTGGGCCACTTTTGGTACTTTTAGAGATGAAGATCAACACCCTTTTGATAATCTTTGTCATCTTTGTTGCTATATTGAGCCCCACTACTGCTGTGGAGGCAAGTAGGCTGTACATGTTGTGTGAGGGTTTTGGCAATGTTAATAACCTGGAGAGATCCTCGTCGGTCTACAAGAAGGCGAAGAACTCCATGGCATGCTTGCTGGAACGATTGCCATCTGGACCTAGCCCAGGTGGAATCGGCCATTAGGGTCTAATATATGCAGCCAAATACAAGGTTAAACTAGTAAAAGAAGAACATGGATTATGCATGTACTTTCTTTTAAATAAAGAAAATTATAGGCTCACACAGGAGTATATTCATATACTGATACACAGAATCACAAATAGAGGGTTATACAAATTTATTGTAACCAAATTAAATAAATTTATTTGATTACATTCAAAGTGACAAGTCATTACTGTTTCTAATATATCGCTTGTGCACTTGGCTTATTTATTTACTTATTTTACGTTATTCTTTGTTGGCATTCTTGCATAGACTTGTGTGTTTATTGGCTTAGAGAGGAAATTGTGATGCCCTGAATCCTGTGCACTGCGCAGATGTTTGAATCACATTGATCTCAATTGATCATATCTGAGTCCAATTTTACTCATATGCATGTTGACATAAATATTTATACGTTTTTTTTTTTTTTTTTTTTTTTTTTGCTGATATACATAAAATATTTATACGTTAAAACATGAAAGGAATGTAAAAGGAATGTAGGAGAGGGTCACAGATTCAATCTAGCACAGAATCTGTTCAGTTATCAAGAATAAATGTATAAATAAACCATGAAATGTTCTTACTTTTAAGTTTTTATATATATATATATATATATATATATATATATTAATTCCCAACATAGCACAAACTCTTTTGTTTTACACTAACATGTGTCAGATTCCCAAGCCTTTTACGCGTGTGACTTGAATGTCACGTTAATTATTAGAATAGTAACATCAGATATTCTTAAAAAAAAATTATTTTGATATATCAAAAAGTTATTTTATTTATTTTAATACACAATTTTATAATATATTCTACATCAAATATTTTTTTTAAAATTAAAACACATTAAATTAATTTAAAACAAACCTCATCTATATTTAAAATTTAACAAAACAAATATATTTATCATTTGTATTTTGTAGGGATCTGACAAAGAGAGAGACAAAGAAAAAGGGAGAGAGAGAGATGACATAACATGACATGGCATGAGAATGTGATATGAGAGAGAAAATTGAATAAAAAAATACAAAATATGTTTAGCATTATAACAGAATTATTAGTACATTATGAGAGAAGGAAAAAAACTAATTTATCAATTATACTATATCATTTTACAATAAAAAAAACTATTATTTTACTTTTTCAAAAATATTATTTTTTTAATCTTTCTTTATAACAGTACCGGTTTATTATTTTTAGTACTTAGAATTTAACAAATGTCAAATTTATTTTTTGAGCATTTTTTTAGAAATATCTCAAATGCCTTAGATATGGCATTAGCATTCTTCAATGTTAATGCTCTAATGTCAAATTTATTTAGCATTTGAAATATCTCATAAATGTGATTTTTTTTTTTTTTTTCTCTGTGTGTGTGTTTTGGTGGGCTAAATGCTACAAAATTAGCGTTTAGCACGCCTGATACTATTACTCTTAATGGATTAGAACATGAATAACAATAGAGCAATCAACTCAGGTATCCTATAGAAGCCAATTATGTATAGCCGAGGAAGTTTGGCTATGGAGTCTCTATTAGGGTGCAATATTTTACCACGCCAATCTGTTTCTTCCTATGCCAAGAAATGAGGGAATCACCAAAAATGAAACAAAAACTTACGTCTATTAGAGTATCTACATTGGTAGTTCTAAAAAATTAGCTTTTAACAACTTAAAAAAGTTACTTTATATATTTTAACATTATACTTTACAATATACTCAACATTAGTTTTTTTTTTTTTTTTTTTTACAATTTCATTTAAATATTTTCTTTATTCCTTTTCTTATTCTTACTTTATTATTTGTCTTTTTATCTTTCTTCATTTTTGTCTCTTTACCATCCACAACCACCAAATAAACAATAGTTTTTTTTTTTTTTTTTTTTTTTTTTTTTTCGTTACAGTAAATTTGTAAAGATATTCACTGGAGTTCAATGTTCACCATTTGCAAAAAAAAATTTAGATATACCACCGTCACTATAGCCTGCTTTTTAGTAATTGTGCCATCATTGTCGGTGCTCTCATCCAATGTTTAATTTATCTTCAAATAAGGTAGGTAAATTTTCGCAATGTTTTTGGCTGACTTTTATTTTCCCAATGGTGTTCGGTGCAAGCAAATTGAGGTATAGTCGGATTTGTTTGTTGTTCCATTGTGGGGCCCAATGACTTCAAAACGGAAGAGTACATGTTTTTCATTTCTAACGCCGTTTTGTACGTGTATTTAAATAATGGTTTTTAATTTTTTTAAAATATATATAAGTGAAAAAATATGTAAAAATACGTATAATGTTATTTAAAAACTGAAAATATGTGTTTAAAATGATGTACCAAACGGGCCATAACACTTTTCTCTTAGAGTAAGGAAAAAAGTAACTCTACTAATGCAAATAAATAAATAAAACACATTTACGACAATTATCACACTTGGAAAATTATAATTGATTATTTGTCACTTTCACATAAACTTACAATTTTTTTCATTATTCACATTCTACCACGTAAATAGTTGTAGCAAGAGTTATAATATTTTTACACAAAAATGCAAAATCCACCTTTTATGTTTCACCAAAATTTATTTCAGTTCTCTAATTTTTATGTTTATTCAATTAAGGCTTTTCCATTAATATTTGTTATGTGTTGTGATTAATTTTCCAATTTTTAAATTTTTCTACAAATTTTTTAACTAAAAAATTCAATTAATGATTGAAAAATATTTTTCAGTTTTTTTTTTTCAAAAATTTTAACAAAAATTGACAGAAATACCTTAATTAAATAAATCTAAAACTTAGAAGACTGAAATGAATAAAAGCAAAATTAGTGTGTGTTTGGCTCCAAATTAAAAAACCAGTTTATTTTATTATTTAGCTTATTTTTCCTATTATTCATGACCCCACTGCACTTTTTGTTACTATTTATGAGTTTCATTATACTATTTCTGCTAACTTTTACCTTTATTTATAGTACTTTCGGTAAAAAAATTTCAGTTTCAGAAGATAAGCGGATTCCAAATAGACCCTTAGAGGACTGAAATGAATTTTGAAGAAGCTTAGAAGGTTGGTTTACATTTTAGCCCTTTTTTTTTTTTTTTTTTTTTTTTTTTTTTTTTTTTTTGGTTACTAGAATTTTTGTACGGTAGAATTTCGTTCAAATAAGTTGTGCTAGTTGGCATACCGTATCTAACACTTTATGTTCTTTTATTTCATACAAAGAATATAAGATCTAATTAAAATTACCATTGACTAATTCAAAAATCCTTGGTCAACAAGTATATATATGTTCCCTAAAAGCCCGCTAAAACCAACGTGTCAAAGAAGACTGATGTTAACTCCATCACTTATATATACCTCACTGGTTCATATTTTCTCATACACTTACCTAAAAACCTAGCTCTTTTCAATGAACACACAACCTTCATTACTTTTTTCTTGGAAGAAAAATTAAAGTTCAAAAATCACAGCTAGTCAGGGGTAATTTTCAAAGATGGGTTAGCAAAGTTTAGCACCATTTTGATTATCGTTATCTTAGTGACCATTTTGTGCTATACTGGGGTCAAGGCAACCAGAATATTAAAAAAATAATTTTGTTAGTGGTAACCACCTCAAGATATACTCAAAAAGTAAAATGAAACATAGAAAATCGAATAAAGAATTTTTATTATATATTCAGTGCAAAGGTCACCATGGCATTGTCCCCAACGGTTGCTATCGAAACCTAGTCCTAGCTAATGACCTGGTCATTAGTTCATCGAATTTGGGAAGTTCTTGTACTAGGTTACAGCCATACACACACACACACCCAAAATGACTAAACAGCCAAAAACACACACACACCCAAGGGTATATAAATTAACGTAGGAGAGACAATGACATGGTCTTTGTCTACAGCTTGTGCAGCATGACCACTTTGCAATAAATTTAATCCTTGACCTTAAATTTAACCAAATTGATAATTAACTCAGTCTCGATTACATTTTTAATTCTCTTTGAAAGTGAATAATTAATTCAGTCTCATTACATTTCTAATTCACTTTGAAAAAATGACTACTGTATTAAGTTTTTTATTTTTTTTTTTATAATGTGATCATATATATATATAAAAAGTTATTTCATTAATGTTTTCTTACTTATTTTGGAGTTGGAGTTTACATTTGAGGGTAAACTTTCACAACAAAGTAGTAAAAGAGATAATAAGAAATTCACGTTCACGATAATATCACTAAGAATCTAATGTCCTAATTAAACTTTTCTTTTAAAGCGGGTATCCATTTGATCGGAAAATACACTAATGTGCATTTGGATGCAACTTTTTATTAAACAATGGGTTCAAATTGCCAACTGCCAAGTGCTACTAACCATCTATGTCCTGTTAATATTTCTAGAATTGATGAAACATGAGCCCTCACATATGGTTGACATAGTTATACGTTACATAATTATTGTTCTTTTCTTTTTGTTTTATTTGAATGGATATATCATATATTTGTTTTTGTTTTCGAGGGAAAGAAATATGATTCGATGTCACACTCACATTTATTCCAAGGCAACAAGATGCAATAAATTTATTACTTATGATTTTAGAAAAACTTGCGCTATTTTGATGATGATCTTTGTAATCTTCGTGGTAATTTCGTGCCATTCTGGGGTTGAGGCAACCGGCACTTTAAATGAGGATTTTGCTAGTGATAATCATCATCACACATACTCAAAAATTTACGAGAAGGCAAAGTACACCATGGAGTATTGGCTTCAAAATTTTCCATCAGGACCTAGAGTCCTAGTGGCCCTGGTCATTAATTCATTGAATTTATGAAATGCTTATACAACTACAAGCATATAGTACGTAGTATACTATATACAGTAACTTATAGGACACAAATGTAAAGGAAACGTTAAATTTATTCTTTGATTCTTTGTTTTTACCATCAGCAGCTTGAGCTGCTTGTATTGACGGTTGAATTTTTTGAATTTGCATTGGTATAAAAGTTCTAATTCATTAAAAAAAAAAAAAAATTGTTTGCTGTCGGTTTACTTATTTATTCTTGTTGGCGTTCTCACGTTTGAGTGTAAACTCACAACTCAAGTTGAGAAAGAAATAGTAATTAAGAGGTTGATGTACATGCATTGTTTATTGGCCAAGAATCTCTAGTGTCTTGAACTTATTTATTCAGGTGGGTATTCGACATATGTATACCAAAGTTTGACGTGGGAAGATCTCCAATGTCCATATTGTTGTGCTACTGCACCAAATCCAAAAACAGTTACAGGGTTGAGTGAAATTCACTGGCAGGGATGCAATATATCATTTTCCTAAAATAATAATAATAATAAATAAAAAAAAAAAAAACACAAGAATTTATAACATAATCAGTTCAGTCAATGCGAAAAGTTTCAACCCATAGATAGTGACCACAAAAGGTAACACAAAATCAATGTTGAGTTTTACACTATTTACTCTCTAGACACAGGTGAAACCAAAAATTAAGATAAGCGATGTTAAGAATTATGCAAATTTTACAATAAAACCTTTACAAAATGATATGTCACTAAAAATAAATAAATAAACTAATGACAAAAAATAAATTAGAAAATTCAACATTAACTAATTTTGTTTTTGAAATCTACCAATCATATTTATTATTACATTGGTTTGCAAAATTTATATTATAAAATTTGTAGATTGCTTTAGAATTTTCCAAGCCAAAATTTACCTTTGACATGAGAACTTCATTTATCATGAAGATAAGTATTTATATATGAAAAATTATTAGGTATTCCCGAAATATTATAAATGTGTACTCTCTCTCTCACATAAATGATAGGTCTCACTATGAATTTAATTAATAAGACTCACCATTCATATTAGAAAAAAGAGTATACATTTATGGTACTTTAAGAGTACACAATAATTTCCTTTGATTGATTATATCTACACGCATATGAGTAAAATTGGACTCAGATATGATCAATTGAGATCAATATGATTCAAACATTTGCTACAGTAAACAGGATTCAAGGCAATAAACACACAAGTCCATGCAAGAATGTCGCAAAGAATAACGTAAAATAAGTAAATAAACAAGCCAAGTGCGCAAGCGAAATATTAGAAACATTAATGACTTGTCACTTTGGAAGTAATCAAATAAATTTATTGAATTTGGTTATAACAAATTTGTATAACCCTCTATTTGTGATTCTGTATATCAGTATAAGAATACACACCTGTGTGAGCCTATAATTTTCTTTATTTAAAAGAGAGTACATGCATAATCCATGTTCTTCTTTTACTAGATTAAGCTTGTATTTGGCTGTATATATAAGACCCTAATGGCCGATGCCGCCTGGGCTAGGTCCTGATGGCAATCGTTCCAGCAAGGATGCTATGGAGTTCTTCGCCATCTCGTAGACCGACGAGGATCTCTCCAGGTTATTAACATTTCCAAAACCCTCACACAACATGTACAGCCTTCTTGCCTCCACAGCAGTAGTGTGGCTCAATATAGCAATAGAGATGACAAAGATTATCAAAAGGGTGTTGAACTTCATCTCTAAAAGTACCAAAAGTGGCCCAAGTTTATGAATGCCTAAAAGGGGAGTTTTTGGTTCTCTGTGAATGTGCATGAGAAAGTATGGAGGGAGGCTTTTTATAGTGATAAACTGTGGTAGCAGTCTTCTTGGACTCATGATGTTTTGTGGGCTTTTTGGGCTTTCGTATTGACTAGGGCGTTCTAAACGAGTCATGCAGACTGAGAATCAAGGCCACGTTTATTTGCCCAAGTGGGGATACATGGATCTATAGGTTTGAATGCGTCTAAATTTAGTGCTTATATACGGCGGTTTAAATCAAGGAAAATTATTATGTATTTTTGGAGTATTATAAATGTGTATTTTTCCTTTTACATGAATGGTAGATTCTACTAATGAAATTCATGATGAGACTTATCATTTATATGAGAATGGAAAATACGCATTTATAGTATTTCGAAAGTACCTAATAATTTTCCATCAATCTAGTACAGAATAAATGTATAAATAAACCATTTAAAAAAAAAAAAAAAACAACCACCCAACATACCACAAACCACAAACTCTTTAGTTTTACACTTGCATGAGTCATATTCCCAGAACTTTAATGTGTGACTTGAATGTCACGTTGCTTGTTAGAGAATTAGCATAAGACAGTTCTAAAAATAAATAAATAAATAAATAAAGATATTTATATACTTTAAAAGTTACTTTATTTATTTTAATAAACAATTTTACAATACATTCTACATCACATTTTCTATTTTAAAATTACAACATATTAAAATAATTTAAAACAAATCTCATCTATATTATAAAAATTAACAAAAAGAAAATGTTTATCATGTGTGGGGATCTGAATTAAAAAAAAAATAAGAGAGAGAGAGAGAGAGAAAGAAAACCTGAGGATGTGATGTGGGAGAGAGAAAATTGAATAAAAAAATACCAAAAAATGTTTAGCACATATAGCCATACCATCTTATTATTAGACCGGTATACTGTTGCAAATACTAAATTTATTTGGTATTTGACACATGTCATGAAATTTTTTTTTATATTTGTTATATTAAATATTAAAATTTAGCATTTAGCATGATACTTGTGCTCTCAATGAATTGAACTACAATAGAAAAATCAACTATGAGACCCCATAAAAGCCAATTTATAGCCCAAGAAGTTCGGCTGTGGTGTCTACGAGGGTGCAATATTCTACCACGAACGCGAACAACTACAATAAGTTTCTTCTTATGCCAAGAAACGAGGGAATCGCCAATAATAAAACAAAAACCTACGTCCATTGTGCAATGTTTAATTTCTCTTCAAAATAAGAAAGGTAAATTTTCCCGATGTTTTCGTTGACTTATATTTTCCCAATGGTGTGCGTTACAAGCAAATTGAGGTAGTCTTTGTTGTTCACTTGTTCCATTGTGGGGGTCCAATGACATTAGAGATGAGTACATATTTTTCATTTCTAAAAATTTATTCTCTCTTGCATTAAGAGAGACAAATTCTAGGATCACACCAAAAAAAAAAAAAAAAAAAAAAGTCATAACTTTTGTTATAAATATTCTATATAGCAAAATGTGATTTGATATTTATTACTTTTATGTGGATTCACACTTTTTATCCATCATTCACAGTCTGTCTTGTGAACAATTGTGGCATAAGTTGTAACATTTTTTATGGATTCATAGAATTTTTGTTCAATTCAAATAAGTTGTTTTAGTTCCCTTTGTTAAAAAAAAAAAAAAAAAAAAAAACGGATGTTGTGCTAGTTGGCATACCGTATCTAACACTTTATGTTCTTTTATTTCATACATAAGAATATAAGATCTAATTAAATTTACCATTGACTAATTTAAAAGTCCTTGGGTCAATAAGTATATGTTCCCTAAAAGCCCACCAAAACCAACGTGTCAAAGAAGACTGATGTAAACTCCATCACTAGTATATACCTCACTGGTTCACATTTTCTCGTACACTTACCCAAGAAACCTAGCTCTTTTCAAAGAACACACAACCTTCATTACTTTTTTCTTGGAAGAAAAATTAAAGTTCAAAAATCACAGCTACTTAGGGGCTATTTTCAAAGATGGGTTACCAAAGTCTAGCCACGCATTTTGATTATCTTTGTCATCTTAATGACCATTTTGTGCTATACTGGGGTGTAGGCAACCAAGAACATTAAAAAATGATTTTGATAGTGATAATCTCCTTGAGATATGCCCAAAGAGCGATTGTTAGAGTATAACGCAGAACATAAAAAGTCGAACAGATAATTTTTATTACTCAGCCATTTTTGACTCCAACGGTTGCCATGAAAACCAAGTCCTAATGACCTGGTCATTAGTTCATCAAATTTGGGATCTTGTACTAGGTTTCAGCCATATATACAAATATATATATATATATATATATTAGCATATAAATTAACGTTGGAGAGACAATGACATGGTCTTTGTGTGCAGCTTGATCGACCACTTTGCAATAAATTTAAAAGTTAAAAATCATCTATCTAAATTTAACTATTGATAATTAAGTCAGTCTCAAAACTCAATTATATATATATATATATATATATATATTGGAAAAACAAAAACAAACTAACGGTTAAATACACACACAAACTTATTAATTACACTTTCTCACCCACCCAAAAAAAAAAAAAAAAAAAAATTACATTTCTAGTTCTCTTTGAAAGTGAATATTGTATTAAGTTTTTCTTTTTCCTTTTTTCGTAATGAATAGAGAAGTATGTGATCATATATTAATATGAAGTTATTGTTTTAATGTTTATTTTGGCAATCATAATTCTTGTCACGTTTAATTTGTTGGCGTTTACATTTGAGGGTAAACTTTCACAAAAAAGTAGTGAAAGAAATAGTAAGAGATTCATGTTCATGATAATTTCACTAAAAAGCAAATGTCTTAATTAAACTTTTCTGTTAAAGTGGATATCCATTTGATCGAAAAACTCTCTAATGTGGATTTGGATGCAACTTTTTATTAAACAGTGTGTTCATATTGCTAAGTACTACAAATTAATCAAATCCACGTCCTGTTATTATTGCCAGAATTATTTAAACATGAGCCCTCACATGGTTGATATAGTTATACGTTTCATTATTGTTCTTTTCTTTTTGTTTTATTTGAATAATGGATATAATTGTGTTTGTTTTTGGAGGGATGGGGATTATCCATTTTAATTTTTAAACCAACAAAACAAAAAAAAAAAAAAAAAAAAAAAAGAAAAAAGAAAAGAACTCTCAGTCATGTCCGCGAACTTGTAACAAGGCAAGTCAGTCAATGCAAAATTTTCAATCACTTGGACATACTTAACATGAAACTCAAATTCCAAATTGAGTTACTCTATTGACTCTTGACAAGAGTATTCAAAGATTTCACCTAAGCATGCAAGTCCATGCATATCTCCTGAAGAAACGCATTTTATTTTTCAAACTCTATGGCTGTAGAAATATGCAAAATTGGAAGTCTATCTAGTCCCTTTAACCCAAAATCATACTCCTCTTTTTTTCTTGCTTTCGGCCTGCATGACTATTTTTGAACACCCAAGTCAATACGTAAACCCTAAAAGCCCACAAAACATCATGACTCCAAGAAAACTGACACAACTCTATCGCTATTTAAAGCTTCACTCTATACTTTCTCATACACATCCACCAAACACCAAAAAGCTCCTTTTAGAAACTCAATAAGCTCCAATTCTCTTGTGCAACTTGTGGCATTTTTTAGAGATGAAATTCCTCACCTTGTTGCTACTTTTTGTCATTTCAATGGCTATCTTGAGCCAAACCCGTGTCAAGGCAACCAGGGTGCTGTGTGAGGATTTTTCCAGTGCTAATCATCTTGAGCCATACTCATCGGTTTATGAGAAGGCAAAGTATACTATGGCATCTTGGCTGCAACGACTATCATCCGGACCTAGTTCTGGAGGCTCTGGGCACTAGTTCATTGAAGTTGGAACAGGCTCGTACAGTCAATTGAAAGCTTACTAGAAGTATGGTTATAATGGGCCAAAGCTCACTAGCTGGCTTTGTATTAAATCATCAAGTTATATGTTTAACTCATCAAATTTACCTTGCCTTGTTTGATATTAAATAAATTATTAAACTGATAAATATAAAATATTCTACTTAAATTTATCTCGTTAAACCTCAAACAATATCTAGCTAGTCATTGAACCTAAAATGGATCTCGTTAAATTACCCAATTTGTTCGTATAAATTAGGGTGGATGCAAAATACTATTAATTCCACCATATTTCTTACCCTTTGAACCTAAAATGGAGACGTAGTGTACGTAGTTTTTCTTTGTAATTTTTTATGATTTTTTTTAATAGTTTTTTTGGAAAAATTTTTTGGCAGTTTTATCACATTAATTTGTAGCTATATCATAAGGTCAGAATTTTTTCTATATTTTATCCTATAATTAAAAAATTATATGCTTTTTTTTTTCATCAACACAGGAGATAAATCCATAGTAGTATCTCCACCATAAAATTTACTATCAAGATAATTGAATAATCACGATCAGGATTCAATTTGACTCTTGTTATCATCATACTAATAAGCGATGACCTTCCCATTTAATAGTAACCAAATTAGCTAGTTTATATCATATTCATCCAATGAATAACATGAGTTCACCATTATCTTTGTTGTGGAATCATTAGAGGGTGAAAAGCACATATATGTTACAGATTTTACTATAACTTCATCATTAATTTATAAACATTTTTAAAATTGAAACCTAAATCTTTTGGAAAAAATTAAGTAGTTAAGCACAGTGTCCTATACTTTGAAATTAGCCATGTAAATAAATAAATAAAAAACCACAACTATTCTTCTCCATTTGGTTTATAAATATAGTTAATGGTATAACTTTTGTATAATAGTACGTTCTACCGTGGTTTGCAATATATAATTACATATTTACAAGTACTACCACACTTTACGAAAAATAATTATAACTCTTATTTGGCTCTTTGAAATGGCGTGTAACAAAGTGGCTCCATTTATATGTATAATTTTAGGAAAAATTATAACTTAATTATCTACCTATGACTTAATCGAAATATAAGTTGGTTATCTGTAGTTTGAAATCCTATAATGCAGGTGTTTCAATTATTTCATTTTAATCTTACTTGATTTTACCAATAATTGTATCTTGCAATTCAATTAATTCAATGTTTTTAATTTTATTTTTATTTTTTTATCACTTTTTCTTGAATGAGTGTAGAACTTTTTGCCTAACCACTGGGGTGTGTTCGTATATAAACCAAGTGGAGGTAATAATTTATTTAATTTCACCTATCCATTAATTTTTCCAGAAGACCCACTTATAACTAAACGAAAAATCCTTTAATTCCTAATTAATCCATTGAAGTGGACATAATTCACTTCCAAATACGCATGAGCTTTTCCTAACCCAGAAATTATTAAAATATACTAAAATTTCAGTATCTCTCAACCTAACCTCTTTAAGGATTAGCCAAAGGGTATTTTTAAAATTAAATTGAAATTTCTATAACTTAGAAATTTCTTACAACTCTTGGATAATTCAAGTTTAGATGCTATATATTATGGGTTCATACTATGGTTCCAATTATTAACAAAAGAATGAGTTGGGTTATCAATAAAATGGTTATGAAAGTACTTAATGTGACGATGATTGTGTCAATAATCATTGTTCAAGTTGTGGTTCTAGCCATCAACAATCCTTCATTTTCTAGTCTTTCTTCTCATCATTCCCCACCTCATACCACCTTTGCAATTCCTCCTCCAGTACTTCCATCCCTGTTTGCACAAAATGATGCAAGGTTTCGGAAGAATTGACCTTGGGATAATAATAGAGACCCTGTAGTAGCATTGGCACAAGCAATAAAAAAGTCATGTAGGAGGAAGTGCAACAGGAAAGTTAAAGCAAGTGATCCAAAATCTACATTCAATGATTTTAAGATAGGTTATGATTCATGCATAGCGGAAGAATTGTTGAAAAGACCTGGAGATATTATTCTGGAAAAAATACTTAGGCCTGAATTGAAAAAATTAGTTATTTTGTAAGGTACGCTTTTCCTTTTACTAGGATTACTCTATACAACGTTAGGATTACTTGTGATTGATGTCGTTTTGGTCTGAATTAGGTAAGTTTTGGATATTAGTTTATTTCTGTATTGGGCATGGCCTATGAACACCAATGAGCTTTATCTTTGGATTAAACATGGATGGATGCCAAATATACCATTCCATCTTTGTACTCTTTCTTTTGACCCAGTCTGGTAAAGATGAGTGACACCTTGGCACACAAGAGATAAGTTGGTTCTTGAACATAAACCTCGTTGGTACTTATATAGAATGGGCACACATTGGACTTCTTTGACTCATGAGCTTCAGACACTTGGTTTATTGTAGCAATTTTGTAAGAAAGTGGTTAAATAGACAATTCTAGCAAGTCTTGTTCTTGAAATCATCTTGATCTTCACCTCAATGACCATGAACTTGGCCGAGAGTGTGGGATCTTCTTGTAGAGGACAAAACCCTAGTTGTACGCCACATAAGGAGGAGAAAGGTGCTTTTCTTTTCTCTATTACAGCAATGTCTCACAAGGAGGGAGGGAGACAACTCTATTCTCCTAGCTATGTGCCTCTAGAGTTTATGGTTTCTCTTCACACTACAAAAAAAAAAAAAATAAATAAATAAATAAAAAAAAAGCTATTTTGCAACAAAATTATTGCAACAAAAAGACATTATATAGTTGCAAGAAATTTATATATATATATATATATATATATATATATGTCTATATTAATTTTTGTTGCAATAGGGATTTAAAAATACTATTATATTACAACAATATTTTATTTGTTGCAATATCTTGCAAAACCTTTGTCGCAAAAGATTAATCCCTCCTGCTTTTAATTTGTTGCAATATTTTTTATTCAAATAAAGTATTTTTAACAATAATAAAAATATTTTATTGCAACAAATGTTTTGCAATAAAATTCTATTGCAACAAAATTTTTGTGGTAATATTCTATTGCCAAAAATTTTATTACAACGGTGGGCAACGGAATTTTTTCGTTGCAATAGAGGTTTATTGCAAAATTATTTCTTTATTGCAATGGTGGGCAACAAAATTTTTTTGTTTCAATAGATGTTTATTGCAACAATTTCAAGTTTATTGCAATAAATAATTTTGTTGCAATAAGGTTTTTTTTTTCTTGTAGTGATACATGCTCTTACGAATTCTCTAATTTCACTTCTATTTATTGATACCTATTAATTAAACATATATCATACATACTTTTTTTTTTCCTTAACTTTCCCATGCATTGCATCCGTTATCCTGTTAGTGACTAGTTTTATTATAATTTCTTATTGTCATTGTTAATTTTTTTCCCTCTTTCTAGGTTCGAGCCATTCAAAACTTGCAGAACCAATCTCTAATAACATATATTGGGTGAGATGATCTTTGTACAACCCGCAATTTGCAATCATCATTGTAAGTTGTTAATGGATAATTTTAGATACTTTTTTATTATAGGGTATTACCACTATAAAGAGTTATATACTTGCTTACAAGTACGGGTAAAGAAGCTTGTGGAGGATTTTTTTTTTTTTTTTTAAAAAATTATGAGCAAGATTTCAGTTGATCCATATGATGTTTCAGAATTTTTTGAATTATTTCCGTAATTTCTTCCTTTTGGTTTGAAGCTTTAATATCTTTTTTTTTTCCCCTGAAGTTATTCTAAACTTGTTTGCTTATGTGGATTATTATTAATAAGTGTGTGAAATTTCTATAATTTTTCCCCAAGTGCTCTTGGAAAGAGAAAAGCAGGTCGTGGAGGTCGATGAATAGGAACTTGAAGGACAAAATACACCTTACAATTTTTTTAAAGCATTAGTTAGTAAGGTGTGAAGAATCAGATGGGCAAATGGAGGAAATTTTTATTTGTACAAGCTATATGACGGTACTAGTGACTTCATCCATAATTACATATCATTTTTGAATGTTTAAAATATCAATGATATAATATCTCACTACTTATCTTTGTACTTTCAGATGTTCCTATTCAATGAATTTAGTTTGAAAATGTTGTCCTTCACTTTTATGAGAAGCATGAGTATTAAATTTCAGTTTCATTGAAAAACAACTAATTCAGGTTTGATTGATTGCCTAAATTAAGTGTACTATTGAAGTATATTACTTTTTGTTGCAATAGGGACTTAAAAATACGATTATATTACATCAATATTTTATTTCTTGCAATATCTTGCAAAAACTTTGTCGTAAAAGATTAATCCTCCTGCTTTTTATTTGTTGCAATATTTTTTGTTGCAATAAAGTATTTTTAATAATAATAATAAAAATGTTTTATTGCAATAAATGTTTTGCAACAAAACTCTATTGCAACAAAATTTTTGTTGTAATAATCTAATGCCACAAACTCTATTCAACAAAATTTTTCGTTGCAATAGAGGTTTATTACAACAATTATTACTTTATTGCAATGGTGGGCAACAAAAATTTTCATAGCAATAGATATTTATTGCAACAAAAATTTCACGTCGCAATAAGGCTTTGTTCTTGTAGTGATCACTTGTCCGTGTAACATAAAGTAAATTAGAGTATATGGGTACTTGGTTAGCCCATTATGGGATTTAGTATATGTGTATGTGGCTTGAAGTAGGATTAAAGGGAAAATAGAAACTAGCTCTAATAGGCCTTGGGCCATTATAAAAATATTACTATGCTCTAGATTTTTGTTTATTTAATTGAGTTTTCACAATGCTCTATTAAATAGGAGTAGCATTTAACTTCTCCTTGATTTCAATCCCAATAATTCAATCTAGCACAGAATCTGTTCAGTTATCAAGAATAAATGTGTATAAATAAACCATGAAATGTTCTTACTTTTAAGTTTATATATATATATATATATATTAATTCACTACATACCACAAACTCTTTTGTTTTAAACTTACATGAGTCAGATTCCCAAACCTTTTACGTGTGTGACTTGAATGTCACGTTGATTATTAGAGCATTAACGTTAGATATTCTTTAAAAAAATATTATTTTAACATATCAAAAAGTTATTTTATTTATTTTAATACATCATTTTACAATATATTCTACATCAAATCTTTTATTTTAAGATTAATTTAAAACAAACCTTATCTATATTTAAAAATTAACAAAATAAATATATTTATCATTTGTAGGGATCTGACGAAGAGAGAGACAAAGAGAAAGGGAGAGAGAGGATGTGGGGATGTGATGTGGGATAGAAATAGAATAAAAAATAAAAATTGAGAGAGAGAGAGAGAGAGAGAGAGATAACATGACATGGCGTGAGAATGTGATATGAGAGAGAAAATTGAATAAAAAATACCAAAACACCAAAAAAAATACCAAAATATGTTTAACACATATATAAAAGTACTGGTTTATTATTAGTACATTACTATAACAAATGTCAAATTTGTTTAGCATTTGAAATATCTCATAAATGTGATTTTTTTTTTTTTGTGTTTTGTGTGTGTGTGTGTTTTGGTGTGCATTTTTAGCACACCTGATACTATTACTCTTAATGGATTAGAACATGAATTACAATAGAGCAATCAACTCAGGTATCCTATAGAAGCCAATGTATAGCTGAGGAAGTTCCGCTCTGGAGTCTCTACTAGGGTGCAATATTTTACCACGCCAATCTGTTTCTTCCTATGCCAAGAAATGAGGGAATCATCAAAAATAAAACAAAAACTTACGTCCATTAGAGCATTTACATAAATAGTCTTAAAATATTTAACTTTTAACAACTCAGAAAAATTATTTTATCTATTTTAACATTATACTTTACAATATATTCAATATCAATAATTCTATTTTTTTACAACTTCATTTAAATATTTTCTTTATTCTTTTTTTATTCTTACTTTATTATTTGTCTTCTTATCCCTCTTCGTTTTAGTCTCTTTACCGTCCACAACCACCAAATAAACAATAGTTTTTTATTTTTTTATTTTCCCCTTTGCAGTTAAGTAAATTTGTAAAGATAACAGTTTCACTGGAGTTCACTGTTCACCATTTGAAAAAGAAAAAATGAAAAAGATATATACCACCGTCACAATAGCCTGCTTTTTAGTAATTGTGCCATCATTGTCGGTGCTCTCATCCGATCCAATGTTTAATTTATCTTCAAATAAGGTAGGTAAATTTTCCCAACGTTTTTGGTTGACTTGTTTTTTCCTATTGGTGTGCGGTGCAAGCAAATTGAGGTATATACGGACTTGTTTGTTGTTCCATTGTGGGGCCCAATGACTTCAAAACGGAAGAGTACATGTTTTTCATTTCTAACCCTTCTCTCTTGTAGTTAGGGAAAAAGTAACTCGACTAAATAAAATACATTTGCGACAATTATCACACCTAGAAAATTATAATTGATTATTTGTTACTTTTATATAAATAGTCTACTATATTGATAGTTATAGCAAGAGTTATAATATTTTTTAAGCAAAAATGCAAAATCCATATTTTCTGTTTCACCAAAATTTATTTCAATCCTTTAACTTTTAAATTTATTTAATTAAGATTTTTCCATTAATGTTTGTTATATGTTATGATTAATTTTCTAATTTTTAAAATTTTTCTACAAATTTTTTAACTTAAAAAAATTCAATTAATGATTGAAAAATATTTTTCAGTTTTTTTTTTTGACTGAAAGACCTTAAATAAATAAATCTAAAACTTAGAGGACTAAAATAAATAAAAGAAAAATTAGTGTGTGTTTAGCTCCAAATTAAAAAGTCAGCTTATTTTACTATTTAGCTTATTTTTTCTACTTTTCATAAGCCCCACTTTGCATTTTTTGTTATTATTCATGAGTTTCATTATACTATTTTAACTAACTTTTACATTTATCTACAATCTTTGCCACAAAAAATTTTCAGTTTTAGCAAAATAAACGAATTCCAAATAGACCCTTAAAGGACCTGAAAAAGCTTAGAAATTTTGGCCCTTTTTTTTTTTTTTTTTTTTGTTACTAGAATTTTTGTACAGTAGAATTTCGTTCAAATAAGCTGTGCCAGTTGGCATACCGTATCTAACACTTTATGTTCTTTCATTTCATGCAAAAGAATATAAGATCTAATTAATTAAAATTACCATTGACTACTTCAAAAGTCCTCGGCCAACAAGTATATGTTCCATAAAAGCCCACTAAAACCAACGTGTCAAAGAAGACTGATGTTAACTCCATCACTTATATATACCTCACTGGTTCATATTTTCTCATACTCTTACCCAAAAAACCTAGCTCTTTTCAATGAACACACAACCTTCATTACTTTTTTTCTTGGAAGAAAAATTAAAGTTCAAAAATCACAGCTAGTCAGGGGTAATTTTCAAAGATGGGTTAGCAAAGTTTAGCACCATTTTGATTATCGTTATCTTAGTGACCATTTTGTGCTATACTGGGGGTCAATGCAACCAGAACATTAAAAATAATTTTGTTAGCTAGAGGTAACCACCTCAAGATATACTCAAAAAGTAATTATTAGAGCATAAAATGAAACATAGAAAGTCGAATAAATTTTTTTTATTATATATTCAGTGCAAAGGTCACCATGGCATTGTCCCCAACGGTTGCCATCGAAAACTAGTCCTAGCTAATGACCTGGTCGTTAGTTCATCAAATTTGGGAAGTTCTTGTACTAGGTTACAGCCCCCACACACACTCCCAAAAAAAAAAAAAAAAAAAAAAGTATATAAATTAACGTAGGAGAGACAATGACATGGTCTTGTCTGCAGCTTGTGCAGCATGACCACTTTGCAATAAATTTAATCCTTGACCTTAAATTTAACCAAATTGATAATTAACTCAGTCTCGATTACATTTTTAAATTTTCCTTGAAAGTGAATAATTAACTCAGTCTCATTACATTTCTAATTCTCTTTGAAAGTGACTACTGTAATAAGTTTTTTTTTTTTTTTTTTTTTTTTTTTGTAATGTGATCATAATTATATATATATATATATATATATATATATATATAAAGTTTTTTTTTTTAATGTTTTCTTACTTATTTTGGAAACCATAATTCTTGTCATGTTTAATTTGTTGGAGTTTACATTTGAGGGTAAACTTTCACAACAAAGTAGTAAAAGAGATAGTAAGAGATTCACGTTCATGATAATTTCACTAAGAATCTAATGTCCTAATTAAACTTTTCTGTTAAAGCGGGTATCCATTTGATCGGAAAACACTCTAATGTGCATTTGGATGCAACTTTTTACTAAACAGTGTGTTCAATTTGCCAACAGCTGCCAAGTGCTACTAGCCATCTACGTCCTGTTAATATTTCTAGAATTGATGAAACATGAGCCCTCACATATGGTTGATATAGATATACGTTACATTATTGTTCTTTTCTTTTTGTTTTATTTGAATGGATATATCTTATATTTGTTTTTGTTTTCGAGGAAAGAAGTATGATTCGATGTCACATTTGTTCCAAGGCAACAAGATGCAATAAATTTATTACTTATGGTTTTGAAAGACTGATATTTTGATGATGATCTTTGTAATCTTCGTGGTCATTTCGTGCCATTCTGGGGTTGAGGCAACCGGGACTTTAAAGGAGGATTTTGCTAGTGATAATCATCATCACACATACTCAAAAATTTACGAGAAGACAAAGTACACCATGAAGTATTGGCTTCAAAAATTGCCATCAGGACCTAGCCCTAGTGGCCCTGGTCATTAATTCATTGAATTTATGAAATGCTTATACAACTACAAGCATATAGTACGTAGTATACTATATATATACAGTAACTTATAGGTCACAAATATAAATGAAACGTTAAATTTATTCTTTGATTATTTGTTTTTACCATCAGCAGCTTGAGCTGCTGGTATTGACGGTTGAATTTTTTGAATTTGCATTGGTATAAAAGTTCTAATTCATTCAAAAAAACAAATGTTTGCTGTCTGTTTACTTATTAATTCTTGTTGGCGTGTTCACGTTTGAGTGTAAACTCACAACTCAAGCTGAGAAAGAAATAGTATGAGGTTGATGTACTTGCATGGTTAATTGGACAAGAATCTCTAGTGTCTTGTATTCGACATATGTATACCGAGCTTGACTTGGGAAGGTATCTCATGTCCATATATTTGTGCTACTGAGCCAAATCCGAAAAGAGTTACAGGTTGAGTAAAATTCACTGGCAGGAATGCAATATTTCTTTTTTCTATGAAAAAAATATATGTGATTAAAAAAAAAAAAAAAGAATTAAGAACATGATCAGTCAGTCAATGCAAAAAATTTCAACCCAGTAGATAGTTTACCACGAAATGTATCCCAAAATCTATGTAGAGTTGTACACTATTTACTCTCTATTGACCCTTGACACAGTTGAAACCAAAAACTAAGATAAGTAATGTTAATTAAGAATATTGCAAATTTTACAACATAACTTTACAGATTAACTAATTTTGTTTTTCAAATCCACCGTATTCTTACATTCGTTGGCAGATTGCTTTAGCATTTTCCAAGCAAAGACGTAACTTTGACATGAGAACTTCATTTGTCTTGAAGATAAGCACTTAATAAATGGTCGTGTAGACGCATTCAAACCTGAAAATCCATGCATCCCCACTTAGGCAATAAAACGCGGCCTTGATTCTTTCAGTCTGCATGACTCGTCAATGCGAATGCCAAAAAGCCCACAAAACATCATGAGTCCGAGAAGACTGCTAGCACCAATTTATCACTATAAAAAGCTTCCATTCCATACATTCTCATGCACATTCACAGAGAACCAAAAACACCCTTTTTTTTAAGCATTCATAAACTCCAACTCTCTTGGGCCACTTTTGGTACTTTTAGAGATGAAGATCAACACCCTTTTGATAATCTTTGTCATCTTTGTTGCTATATTGAGCCCCACTACTGCTGTGGAGGCAAGTAGGCTGTACATGTTGTGTGAGGGTTTTGGCAATGTTAATAACCTGGAGAGATCCTCGTCGGTCTACGAGAAGGCGAAGAACTCCATGGCATGCTTGCTGGAACGATTGCCATCTGGACCTAGCCCAGGTGGAATCGGCCATTAGGGTCTAATATATGCAGCCAAATACAAGGTTAAACTAGTAAAAGAAGAACATGGATTATGCATGTACTTTCTTTTAAATAAAGAAAATTATAGGCTCACACAGGAGTATATTCATATACTGATACACAGAATCACAAATAGAGGGTTATACAAATTTATTGTAACCAAATTAAATAAATTTATTTGATTACATTCAAAGTGACAAGTCATTACTGTTTCTAATATATCGCTTGTGCACTTGGCTAATTTATTTACTTATTTTACGTTATTCTTTGTTGGCATTCTTGCATAGACTTGTGTGTTTATTGGCTTAGAGAGGAAATTGTGATGCCCTGAATCCTGTGCACTGCGCAGATGTTTGAATCACATTGATCTCAATTGATCATATCTGAGTCCAATTTTACTCATATGCATGTTGACATAAATATTTATACTTTTTTTTTTTTTTTTTTTTTTTTGCTGATGTACATAAAATATTTATACGTTAAAACATGAAAGGAATGTAAAAGGAATGTAGGAGAGGGTCACAGATTCAATCTAGCACAGAATCTGTTCAGTTATCAAGAATAAATGTATAAATAAACCATGAAATGTTCTTACTTTTAAGTTTATATATATATATATATATATATATATATATATTAATTCCCAACATAGCACAAACTCTTTTGTTTTACACTAACATGTGTCAGATTCCCAAGCCTTTTACGCGTGTGACTTGAATGTCACGTTAATTATTAGAATAGTAACATCAGATATTCTTAAAAAAAATTATTTTGATATATCAAAAAGTTATTTTATTTATTTATTTTAATAGACAATTTTATAATATATTGTACATCAAATATTTTATTTTAAAATTAAAACACATTAAATTAATTTAAAACAAACCTCATCTATATTTAAAATTTAACAAAACAAATATATTTATCATTTGTATTCTGTAGGGATCTGACAAAGAGAGAGACAAAGAAAAAGGGAGAGAGAGAGATGACATAACATGACATGGCATGAGAATGTGATATGAGAGAGAAAATTGAATAAAAAAATACCAAAATATGTTTAGCACTTATAACAGTACCGGTTTATTATTAGTACCGGTTTATTATTAAGGATGCTACTCTTCCTATTTTACCATCTTAAAAACTAATTTATCAAAATATCAAATTTATTTTACTTTTTTTCATTAAAATTTTTTTTAATCTTTCTTTATTATTTCTTTCACATCATCATTTTTCAACTAAATGTAAAATATATATATTTTTAGATTTTTTTTTTTTTAAGTTTAGAATTGTCTTTGCACTATTGTAAAAATTTTGCTAGTGTGCAAATGTTTTTAGTGAAATGCCAAAAATGCCTTAGATATGGCATTAGCATTCTTCAATGTTAATGCAAAAATTTATTTAGCATTTGAAATATCTCATAAATGTGATTTTTTTTCTCTGTGTGTGTGTTTTGGTGGGCTAAATGCGCCCTGATACTATTACTCTTAATGGATTAGAACATGAATAACAATAGAGCAATCAACTCAGGTATCCTATAGAAGCCAATTATGTATAGCCGAGGAAGTTTGGCTATGGAGTCTCTATTAGGGTGCAATATTTTACCACGCCAATCTGTTTCTTCCTATGCCAAGAAATGAGGGAATCACCAAAAATGAAACAAAAACTTACGTCTATTAGAGTATCTACATTGGTAGTTCTAAAAATTTAGCTTTTAACAACTTAAAAAGTTACTTTATATATTTTAACATTATACTTTACAATATACTCAACATTAGTTTTTTTTTTTTTTTTTTTTTTTTACCATTTCATTTAAATATTTTCTTTATTCCTTTTCTTATTCTTACTTTATTATTTGTCTTTTTATCTTTCTTCATTTTTGTCTCTT
This sequence comes from Quercus dentata, assembly GCA_028216015.1. NCBI lineage: Eukaryota > Viridiplantae > Streptophyta > Magnoliopsida > Fagales > Fagaceae > Quercus > Quercus dentata. The sequence continues at coordinate 55,915,054 of CP116453.1, forward strand.
TACCATCCACAACCACCAAATAAACAATAGTTTTTTTTTTTTTTTTTTTTTTTTTTTTTTGTTACAGTAAATTTGTAAAGATATTCACTGGAGTTCAATGTTCACCATTTGCAAAAAAAAATTTAGATATACCACCGTCACTATAGCCTGCTTTTTAGTAATTGTGCCATCATTGTCGGTGCTCTCATCCAATGTTTAATTTATCTTCAAATAAGGTAGGTGAATTTTCGCAATGTTTTTGGTTGACTTTTATTTTCCCAATGGTGTTCGGTGCAAGCAAATTGAGGTATAGTCGGATTTGTTTGTTGTTCCATTGTGGGGCCCAATGACTTCAAAACGGAAGAGTACATGTTTTTCATTTCTAACGCGGTTTTGTACGTGTATTTAAATAATAGTTTTTAATTTTTTAAGAAATATATATAAGTGAAAAAATATGTAAAAATACGTATAATGTTATTTAAAAACTGAAAATATATGTTTAAAATGATGTACCAAACGAGTCATAACACTTTTCTCTTGGAGTAAGGAAAAAAGTAACTCTACTAATGCAAATAAATAAATAAAACACATTTACGACAATTATCACACTTGGAAAATTATAATTGATTATTTGTCACTTTCACATAAACTTACAATTTTTTTCATTATTCACATTCTACCACGTAAATAGTTGTAGCAAGAGTTATAATATTTTTACACAAAAATGCAAAATCCACCTTTTATGTTTCACCAAAATTTATTTCATTCTCTAATTTTTATGTTTATTCAATTAAGGCTTTTCCATTAATATTTGTTATGTGTTGTGATTAATTTTCCAATTTTTAAATTTTTCTACAAATTTTTAACTAAAAAAATTCAATTAATGATTGAAAAATATTTTTCAGTTTTTTTTTCAAAAAATTTTAACAAAAATTGACAGAAATACCTTAATTAAATAAATCTAAAACTTAGAAGACTGAAATGAATAAAAGCAAAATTAGTGTGTGTTTGGCTCCAAATTAAAAAACCAGTTTATTTTATTATTTAGCTTATTTTTCCTAATATTCATGACCCCACTGCACTTTTTGTTACTATTTATGAGTTTCATTATACTATTTCTCGCTAACTTTTACCTTTATTTATAGTACTTTCAAAGAAAAAAATTTCAGTTTCAAAAGAAGATAAGCGGATTCCAAATAGACCCTTAGAGGACTGAAATGAATTTTGAAGAAGCTTAGAAGGTTGGTTTACATTTTAGCCTTTTTTTTTTTTTTTTTTTTTTTTTTTTTTTTGTTACTAGAATTTTTGTACGGTAGAATTTCGTTCAAATAAGTTGTCCTAGTTGGCATACCGTATCTAACACTTTATGTTCTTTTTATTTCATACAAAGAATATAAGATCTAATTAAAATTACCATTGACTAATTCAAAAATCCTTGGTCAACAAGTATATATATGTTCCCTAAAAGCCCGCTAAAACCAACGTGTCAAAGAAGACTGATGTTAACTCCATCACTTATATATACCTCACTGGTTCATATTTTCTCATACACTTACCTAAAAACCTAGCTCTTTTCAATGAACACACAACCTTCATTACTTTTTTCTTGGAAGAAAAATTAAAGTTCAAAAATCACAGCTAGTCAGGGGTAATTTTCAAAGATGGGTTAGCAAAGTTTAGCACCATTTTGATTATCGTTATCTTAGTGACCATTTTGTGCTATACTGGGGGTCAAGGCAACCAGAATATTAAAAAATAATTTTGTTAGTGGTAACCACCTCAAGATATACTCAAAAAGTAAAATGAAACATAGAAAATCGAATAAAGAATTTTTATTATATATTCAGTGCAAAGGTCACCATGGCATTGTCCCCAACGGTTGCCATCGAAACCTAGTCCTAGCTAATGACCTGGTCATTAGTTCATCGAATTTGGGAAGTTCTTGTACTAGGTTACAGCCATACACACATACACACCCAAAAAAAAAAAAAAAAGGGTATATAAATTAACGTAGGAGAGACAATGACATGGTCTTTGTCTACAGCTTGTGCAGCATGACCACTTTGCAATAAATTTAATCCTTGACCTTAAATTTAACCAAATTGATAATTAACTCAGTCTCGATTACATTTTTAATTCTCTTTGAAAGTGAATAATTAATTCAGTCTCATTACATTTCTAATTCACTTTGAAAAAATGACTACTGTATTAAGTTTTTTTATTTTTTATTTTTATAATGTGATCATATATATATAAAAAAAGTTATTTCATTAATGTTTTCTTACTTATTTTGGAGTTGGAGTTTACATTTGAGGGTAAACTTTCACAACAAAGTAGTAAAAGAGATAATAAGAAATTCACGTTCACGATAATATCACTAAGAATCTAATGTCCTAATTAAACTTTTCTTTTAAAGCGGGTATCCATTTGATCGGAAAATACACTAATGTGCATTTGGATGCAACTTTTTATTAAACAATGGGTTCAAATTGCCAACTGCCAAGTGCTACTAACCATCTATGTCCTGTTAATATTTCTAGAATTGATGAAACATGAGCCCTCACATATGGTTGACATAGTTATACGTTACATAATTATTGTTCTTTTCTTTTTGTTTTATTTGAATGGATATATCATATATTTGTTTTTGTTTTCGAGGGAAAGAAATATGATTCGATGTCATACTCACATTTATTCCAAGGCAACAAGATGCAATAAATTTATTACTTATGATTTTAGAAAAACTTGCGCTATTTTGATGATGATCTTTGTAATCTTCGTGGTAATTTCGTGCCATTCTGGGGTTGAGGCAACCGGCACTTTAATCATCATCACACATACTCAAAAATTTACGAGAAGGCAAAGTACACCATGGAGTATTGGCTTCAAAAATTTCCATCAGGACCTAGAGTCCTAGTGGCCCTGGTCATTAATTCATTGAATTTATGAAATGCTTATACAACTACAAGCATATAGTACGTAGTATACTATATACAGTAACTTATAGGACACAAATGTAAAGGAAACGTTAAATTTATTCTTTGATTCTTTGTTTTTACCATCAGCAGCTTGAGCTGCTTGTATTGACGGTTGAATTTTTTGAATTTGCATTGGCATAAAAGTTCTAATTCATTAAAAAAAAAAAAAAAATTGTTTGCTGTCGGTTTACTTATTTATTCTTGTTGTCGTTCTCACGTTTGAGTGTAAACTCACAACTCAAGTTGAGAAAGAAATAGTAATTAAGTGGTTGATGTACATGCATTGTTTATTGGCCAAGAATCTCTAGTGTCTTGAACTTATTTATTCAGGTGGGTATTCGACATATGTATACCAAAGTTTGACGTGGGAAGATCTCCAATGTCCATATTGTTGTGCTACTGCACCAAATCCAAAAACAGTTACAGGGTTGAGTGAAATTCACTTGCAGGGATGCAATATATCATTTTTCTAAAATAATAATAATAATAATAAATTAAAAAAAAAAAAAAAACACAAGAATTTATAACATAATCAGTTCAGTCAATGCGAAAAGTTTCAACCCATAGATAGTGACCACAAAAGGTAACACAAAATCAATGTTGAGTTTTACACTATTTACTCTCTAGACACAGGTGAAACCAAAAATTAAGATAAGCGATGTTAAGAATTATGCAAATTTTACAATATAACCTTTACAAAATTATATGTCACTAAAAATAAATAAATAAACTAATGACAAAAATAAATTAGAAAATTCAACATTAACTAATTTTGTTTTTGAAATCTACCAATCATATTTATTATTACATTGGTTTGCAAAATTTATATTATAAAATTTGTAGATTGCTTTAGAATTTTCCAAGCCAAAATTTACCTTTGACATGAGAACTTCATTTATCATGAAGATAAGTATTTATATATGAAAAATTATTAGGTATTCCCTAAATATTATAAATGTGTACTCTCTCTCTCACATAAATGATAGGTCCCACTATGAATTTAATTAATAAGACTCACCATTCATATTAGAAAAAGAGTATACATTTATGGTACTTTAAGAGTACACAATAATTTCCTTTGATTGATTATATCTATACGCATATGAGTAAAATTGGACTCAGATATGATCAATTGAGATCAATATGATTCAAACATTTGCTACAGTAAACAGGATTCAAGGCAATAAACACACAAGTCCATGCAAGAATGTCGCAAAGAATAACGTAAAATAAGTAAATAAACAAGCCAAGTGCGCAAGCGAAATATTAGAAACATTAATGACTTGTCACTTTGGAAGTAATCAAATAAATTTATTGAATTTGGTTATAACAAATTTGTATAACCCTCTATTTGTGATTCTGTATATCAGTATAAGAATACACACCTGTGTGAGCCTATAATTTTCTTTATTTAAAAGAGAGTACATGCATAATCCATGTTCTTCTTTTACTAGATTAAGCTTGTATTTGGCTGTATATATAAGACCCTAATGGCCGATGCCGCCTGGGCTAGGTCCTGATGGCAATCGTTCCAGCAAGGATGCTATGGAGTTCTTAGCCATCTCGTAGACCGACGAGGATCTCTCCAGGTTATTAACATTTCCAAAACCCTCACACAACATGTACAGCCTTCTTGCCTCCACAGCAGTAGTGTGGCTCAATATAGCAATAGAGATGACAAAGATTATCAAAAGGGTGTTGAACTTCATCTCTAAAAGTACCAAAAGTGGCCCAAGTTTATGAATGCCTAAAAGGGGAGTTTTTGGTTCTCTGTGAATGTGCATGAGAAAGTATGGAGGGAAGGCTTTTTATAGTGATAAACTGTGGTAGCAGTCTTCTTGGACTCATGATGTTTTGTGGGCTTTTTGGGCTTTCGTATTGACTAGGGCGTTCTAAACGAGTCATGCAGACTGAAAGAATCAAGGCCACGTTTATTTGCCCAAGTGGGGATACATGGATCTATAGGTTTGAATGCGTCTAAATTTAGTGCTTATATACGGCGGTTTAAATCAAGGAAAATTATTATGTATTTTTGAGTATTATAAATGTGTATTTTTCCTTTTACATGAATGGTAGATTCTACTAATAAAATTCATGATGAGACTTATCATTTATATGAGAATGGAAAATACGCATTTATAGTATTTCAAAAGTACCTAATAATTTTCCATCAATCTAGTACAGAATAATTGTATAAATAAACCATTTAAAAAAAAAAAAAAAAAAACAACCACCCAACATACCACAAACCACAAACTCTTTAGTTTTACACTTGCATGAGTCATATTCCCAGAACTTTAATGTGTGACTTGAATGTCACGTTGCTTGTTAGAGAATTAGCATAAGACAGTTCTAAAAATAAATAAATAAATAAATAAAGATATTTATATACTTTAAAAGTTACTTTATTTATTTTAATAAACAATTTTACAATACATTCTACATCACATTTTCTATTTTAAAATTACAATATATTAAAATAATTTAAAACAAATCTCATCTATATTATAAAAATTAACAAAAAAGAAAATGTTTATCATGTGTGGGGATCTGAATTAAAAAAAATAAGAGAGAGAGAGAGAGAGAGAAAACCTGAGGATGTGATGTGGGAGAGAGAAAATTGAATAAAAAAATACCAAAAAATGTTTAGCACATATAGCCATACCATCTTATTATTAGACCGTATACTGTTGCAAATACTAAATTTATTTGGTATTTGACACATGTCATGAAATTTTTTTTTTTATATTTGTTATATTAAATATTAAAATTTAGCATTTAGCATGATACTTGTGCTCTCAATGAATTGAACTACAATAGAAAAATCAACTATGAGACCCCATAAAAGCCAATTTATAGCCCAAGAAGTTCGGCTGTGGTGTCTACGAGGGTGCAATATTCTACCACGAACGCGAACAGCTACAATAAGTTTCTTCTTATGCCAAGAAACGAGGGAATCGCCAATAATAAAACAAAAACCTACGTCCATTGTGCAATGTTTAATTTCTCTTCAAAATAAGAAAGGTAAATTTTCCCGATGTTTTCGTTGACTTATATTTTCCCAATGGTGTGCGTTACAAGCAAATTGAGGTAGTCTTTGTTGTTCACTTGTTCCATTGTGGGGGTCCAATGACATTAGAGATGAGTACATATTTTTCATTTCTAAAAATTTATTCTCTCTTGCATTAAGAGAGACAAATTCTAGGATCACACCAAAAAAAAAAAAAAGTCATAACTTTTGTTATAAATATTCTATATAGCAAAATGTGATTTGATATTTATTACTTTTATGTGGATTCACACTTTTTATCTATCATTCACAGTCTGTCTTGTGAACAATTGTGGCATAAGTTGTAACATTTTTTATGGATTCATAGAATTTTTGTTCAATTCAAATAAGTTGTTTTAGTTCCCTTTGTTAAAAAAAAAAAAAAAAAAAAAAAAGGATGTTGTGCTAGTTGGCATACCGTATCTAACACTTTATGTTCTTTTATTTCATACATAAGAATATAAGATCTAATTAAATTTACCATTGACTAATTTAAAAGTCCTTGGGTCAATAAGTATATGTTCCCTAAAAGCCCACCAAAACCAACGTGTCAAAGAAGACTGATGTAAACTCCATCACTAGTATATACCTCACTGGTTCACATTTTCTCGTACACTTACCCAAGAAACCTAGCTCTTTTCAAAGAACACACAACCTTCATTACTTTTTTCTTGGAAGAAAAATTAAAGTTCAAAAAATCACAGCTACTTAGGGGCTATTTTCAAAGATGGGTTACCAAAGTCTAGCCACGCATTTTGATTATCTTTGTCATCTTAATGACCATTTTGTGCTATACTGGGGTGTAGGCAACCAAGAACATTAAAAAATGATTTTGATAGTGATAATCTCCTTGAGATATGCCCAAAGAGCGATTGTTAGAGTATAAAGCAGAACATAAAAAGTCGAACAGATAATTTTTATTACTCAGCCATTTTTTACTCCAACGGTTGCCATGAAAACCAAGTCCTAATGACCTGGTCATTAGTTCATCAAATTTGGGATCTTGTACTAGGTTTCAGCCACAAATATATATACATATATATATATTAGCATATAAATTAACGTTGGAGAGACAATGACATGGTCTTTGTGTGCAACTTGATCGACCACTTTGCAATAAATTTAAAAGTTAAAAATCATCTATCTATCTATCTATCTATATATATATATATATATATATATATTGGAAAAACAAACTAACGGTTAAATACACACACAAACTTATTAATTACACTTTCTCACCCACCCAAAAAAAAAAAAAAAAAAAATTACATTTCTAGTTCTCTTTGAAAGTGAATATTGTATTAAGTTTTTCCTTTTTTCCTTTTTTTCGTAATGAATAGAGAAGTATGTGATCGTATATTAATATGAAGTTATTGTTTTAATGTTTATTTTGGCAATCATAATTCTTGTCACGTTTAATTTGTTGGCGTTTACATTTGAGGGTAAACTTTCACAAAAAAGTAGTGAAAGAAATAGTAAGAGATTCATGTTCATGATAATTTCACTAAAAAGCAAATGTCTTAATTAAACTTTTCTGTTAAAGTGGATATCCATTTGATCGAAAAACTCTCTAATGTGGATTTGGATGCAACTTTTTATTAAACAGTGTGTTCATATTGCTAAGTACTACAAATTAATCAAATCCACGTCCTGTTATTATTGCCAGAATTATTTAAACATGAGCCCTCACATGGTTGATATAGTTATACGTTTCATTATTGTTCTTTTCTTTTTGTTTTATTTGAATAATGGATATAATTGTGTTTGTTTTTGGAGGGATGGGGATTATCCATTTTAATTTTTAAACCAACACAACAAAAAAAAAAAAAAAAAAAAAAAAGAAAAAAGAAAAAGAAAAGAACTCTCAGTCATGTCCGCGAACTTGTAACAAGGCAAGTCAGTCAATGCAAAATTTTCAATCACTTGGACATACTTAATATGAAACTCAAATTCCAAATTGAGTTACTCTATTGACTCTTGACAAGAGTATTCAAAGATTTCACCTAAGCATGCAAGTCCATGCATATCTCCTGAAGAAACGCATTTTATTTTTCAAACTCTATGGCTGTAGAAATATGCAAAATTGGAAGTCTATCTAGTCCCTTTAACCCAAAATCATACTCCTCTTTTTTTCTTGCTTTCGGCCTGCATGACTATTTTTGAACACCCAAGTCAATACGTAAACCCTAAAAGCCCACAAAACATCATGACTCCAAGAAAACTGACACAACTCTATCGCTATTTAAAGCTTCACTCTATACTTTCTCATACACATCCACCAAACACCAAAAAGCTCCTTTTAGAAACTCAATAAGCTCCAATTCTCTTGTGCAACTTGTGGCATTTTTTAGAGATGAAATTCCTCACCTTGTTGCTACTTTTTGTCATTTCAATGGCTATCTTGAGCCAAACCCGTGTCAAGGCAACCAGGGTGCTGTGTGAGGATTTTTCCAGTGCTAATCATCTTGAGCCATACTCATCGGTTTATGAGAAGGCAAAGTATACTATGGCATCTTGGCTGCAACGACTATCATCCGGACCTAGTTCTGGAGGCTCTGGGCACTAGTTCATTGAAGTTGGAACAGGCTCGTACAGTCAATTGAAAGCTTACTAGAAGTATGGTTATAATGGGCCAAAGCTCACTAGCTGGCTTTGTATTAAATCATCAAGTTATATGTTTAACTCATCAAATTTACCTTGCCTTGTTTGATATTAAATAAATTATTAAACTGATAAATATAAAATATTCTACTTAAATTTATCTCGTTAAACCTCAAACAATATCTAGCTAGTCATTGAACCTAAAATGGATCTCGTTAAATTACCCAATTTGTTCGTATAAATTAGGTGGATGCAAAATACTATTAATTCCACCATATTTCTTACCCTTTGAACCTAAAATGGAGACGTAGTGTACGTAGTTTTTCTTTGTAATTTTTATGATTTTTTTTTAATAGTTTTTTTGGAAAAATTTTTTGGCAGTTTTATCACATTAATTTGTAGCTATATCATAAGGTCAGAATTTTTTCTATATTTTATCCTATAATTAAAAAATTATATGCTTTTTTTTTTTCATCAACACAGGAGATAAATCCATAGTAGTATCTCCACCATAAAATTTACTATCAAGATAATTGAATAATCACGATCAGGATTCAATTTGACTCTTGTTATCATCATACTAATAAGCGATGACCTTCCCATTTAATAGTAACCAAATTAGCTAGTTTATATCATATTCATCCAATGAATAACATGAGTTCACCATTATCTTTGTTGTGGAATCATTAGAGGGTGAAAAGCACATATATGTTACAGATTTTACTATAACTTCATCATCAATTTATAAACATTTTTAAAATTGAAACCTAAATCTTTTGGAAAAATTAAGTAGTTAAGCACAGTGTCCTATACTTTGAAATTAGCCATGTAAATAAATAAATAAAAAACCACAACTATTCTTCTCCATTTGGTTTATAAATATAGTTAATGGTATAACTTTTGTATAATAGTACGTTCTACCGTGGTTTGCAATATATAATTACATATTTACAAGTACTACCACACTTTACGAAAAATAATTATAACTCTTATTTGGCTCTTTGAAATGGCGTGTAACAAAGTGGCTCCATTTATATGTATAATTTTAGGAAAAATTATAACTTAATTATCTACCTATGACTTAATCGAAATATAAGTTGGTTATCTGTAGTTTGAAATCCTATAATGCAGGTGTTTCAATTATTTCATTTTAATCTTACTTGATTTTACCAATAATTGTATCTTGCAATTCAATTAATTCAATGTTTTTAATTTTATTTTTTATTTTTTTATCACTTTTTCTTGAATGAGTGTAGAACTTTTTGCCTAACCACTGGGGTGTGTTCGTATATAAACCAAGTGGAGGTAATAATTTATTTAATTTCACCTATCCATTAATTTTTCCAGAAGACCCACTTATAACTAAACGAAAAATCCTTTAATTCCTAATTAATCCATTGAAGTGGACATAATTCACTTCCAAATACGCATGAGCTTTTCCTAACCCAGAAATTATTAAAATATACTAAAATTTCAGTATCTCTCAACCTAACCTCTTTAAGGATTAGCCAAAGGGTATTTTTAAAATTAAATTGAAATTTCTATAACTTAGAAATTTCTTACAACTCTTGGATAATTCAAGTTTAGATGCTATATATTATGGGTTCATACTATGGTTCCAATTATTAACAAAAGAATGAGTTGGGTTATCAATAAAATGGTTATGAAAGTACTTAATGTGACGATGATTGTGTCAATAATCATTGTTCAAGTTGTGGTTCTAGCCATCAACAATCCTTCATTTTCTAGTCTTTCTTCTCATCATTCCCCACCTCATACCACCTTTGCAATTCCTCCTCCAGTACTTCCATCCCTGTTTGCACAAAATGATGCAAGGTTTCGGAAGAATTGACCTTGGGATAATAATAGAGACCCTGTAGTAGCATTGGCACAAGCAATAAAAAAGTCATGTAGGAGGAAGTGCAACAGGAAAGTTAAAGCAAGTGATCCAAAATCTACATTCAATGATTTTAAGATAGGTTATGATTCATGCATAGCGGAAGAATTGTTGAAAAGACCTGGAGATATTATTCTGGAAAAATACTTAGGCCTGAATTGAAAAAATTAGTTATTTTGTAAGGTACGCTTTTCCTTTTACTAGGATTACTCTATACAACGTTAGGATTACTTGTGATTGATGTCGTTTTGGTCTGAATTAGGTAAGTTTTGGATATTAGTTTATTTCTGTATTGGGCATGGCCTATGAACACCAATGAGCTTTATCTTTGGATTAAACATGGATGGATGCCAAATATACCATTCCATCTTTGTACTCTTTCTTTTGACCCAGTCTGGTAAAGATGAGTGACACCTTGGCACACAAGAGATAAGTTGGTTCTTGAACATAAACCTCGTTGGTACTTATATAGAATGGGCACACATTGGACTTCTTTGACTCATGAGCTTCAGACACTTGGTTTATTGTAGCAATTTTGTAAGAAAGTGGTTAAATAGACAATTCTAGCAAGTCTTGTTCTTGAAATCATCTTGATCTTCACCTCAATGACCATGAACTTGGCCGAGAGTGTGGGATCTTCTTGTAGAGGACAAAACCCTAGTTGTACGCCACATAAGGAGGAGAAAGGTGCTTTTCTTTTTCTCTATTACAGCAATGTCTCACAAGGAGGGAGGGAGACAACTCTATTCTCCTAGCTATGTGCCTCTAGAGTTTATGGTTTCTCTTCACACTACAAAAAAAAAAAAAAATAAATAAATAAAAAAAAGCTATTTTGCAACAAAATTATTGCAACAAAAAGACATTATATAGTTGCAAGAAATTTATATATATATATATATATATATATATATATGTCTATATTAATTTTTTGTTGCAATAGGGATTTAAAAATACTATTATATTACAACAATATTTTATTTGTTGCAATATCTTGCAAAACCTTTGTCGCAAAAGATTAATCCCTCCTGCTTTTAATTTGTTGCAATATTTTTTATTCAAATAAAGTATTTTTAACAATAATAAAAATATTTTATTGCAACAAATGTTTTGCAATAAAATTCTATTGCAACAAAATTTTTGTGGTAATATTCTATTGCCAAAAATTTTATTACAACGGTGGGCAACGGAATTTTTTCGTTGCAATAGAGGTTTATTGCAAAATTATTTCTTTATTGCAATGGTGGGCAACAAAATTTTTTTGTTTCAATAGATGTTTATTGCAACAATTTCAAGTTTATTGCAACAAATAATTTTGTTGCAATAAGGTTTTTTTTTTTCTTGTAGTGATACATGCTCTTACGAATTCTCTAATTTCACTTCTATTTATTGATACCTATTAATTAAACATATATCATACATACTTTTTTTTTTTTTTCCTTAACTTTCCCATGCATTGCATCTGTTATCTGTTAGTGACTAGTTTTTATTATAATTTCTTATTGTCATTGTTAATTTTTTTTCCCTCTTTCTAGGTTCGAGCCATTCAAAACTTGCAGAACCAATCTCTAATAACATATATTGGCCGAGACAGATGATGTACAACCCGCAATTTGCAATCATCATTGTAAGTTGTTAATGGATAATTTTAGATACTTTTTTATTATAGGGTATTACCACTATAAAGAGTTATATACTTGCTTACAAGTACGGGTAAAGAAGCTTGTGGAGGATTTTTTTTTTTTTTTTTTTTTTTTTAAAAATTATGAGCAAGATTTCAGTTGATCCATATGATGTTTCAGAATTTTTTGAATTATTTCCGCGTAATTTCTTCCTTTTGGTTTGAAGCTTTAATATCTTTTTTTTTCCCCTGAAGTTATTCTAAACTTGTTTGCTTATGTGGATTATTATTAATAAGTGTGTGAAATTTCTATAATTTTTCCCCAAGTGCTCTTGGAAAGAGAAAAGCAGGTCGTGGAGGTCGATGAATAGGAACTTGAAGGACAAAATACACCTTACAATTTTTTAAAGCATTAGTTAGTAAGGTGTGAAGAATCGGATGGGCAAATGGAGGAAATTTTTATTTGTACAAGCTATATGACGGTACTAGTGACTTCATCCATAATTACATATCATTTTTGAATGTTTAAAATATCAATGATATAATATCTCACTACTTATCTTTGTACTTTCAGATGTTCCTATTCAATGAATTTAGTTTGAAAATGTTGTCCTTCACTTTTATGAGAAGCATGAGTATTAAATTTCAGTTTCATTGAAAAACAACTAATTCAGGTTTGATTGATTGCCTAAATTAAGTGTACTATTGAAGTATATTACTTTTTGTTGCAATAGGGACTTAAAAATACGATTATATTACATCAATATTTTATTTCTTGCAATATCTTGCAAAAACTTTGTCGTAAAAGATTAATCCTCCTGCTTTTTATTTGTTGCAATATTTTTTTGTTGCAATAAAGTATTTTTTAATAATAATAATAAAAATGTTTTATTGCAATAAATGTTTTGCAACAAAACTCTATTGCAACAAAATTTTTGTTGTAATAATCTAATGCCACAAACTCTATTCAACAAAATTTTTCGTTGCAATAGAGGTTTATTGCAACAATTATTACTTTATTGCAATGGTGGGCAACAAAAATTTTTCATAGCAATAGATATTTATTGCAACAAAAAATTTCATCGCAATAAGGCTTTGTTCTTGTAGTGATCACTTGTCCGTGTAACATAAAGTAAATTAGAGTATATGGGTACTTGGTTAGCCCATTATGGGATTTAGTATATGTGTATGTGGCTTGAAGTAGGATTAAAGGGAAAATAGAAACTAGCTCTAATAGGCCTTGGGCCATTATAAAAATATTACTATGCTCTAGATTTTTGTTTATTTAATTGAGTTTTCACAATGCTCTATTAAATAGGAGTAGCATTTAACTTCTCCTTGATTTCAATCCCAATAAAGAACAAAAAAAAAAAAATCATAAGTTACTGTCATTTTATGAATCACTACATTTTAAGTCCTTGAATCTTTTATTTAATCTCTTGATTATTCTTATATTTATAAAATCTAATTTCATGAAATATAAACTTAAGTAATTTATTCTTTCCTAAAGTGTTCTAACACCTTGAATAATCAATTCCATCAAACTTATGTCAAGGGGATGTTCCATATTTAAAGAAAAAAAATTATGAATTTCATTTTGAAAAATAGTATTAATTCCTACAACACTACATGCAATTACCTAATATATTGAAATATTGACAATACAAGATTTTACTCTAGCATACACCAAAACAATAAATAACTCATGTTTGAATTCATAATCCTCTCAAGATTAAGAGTTGATGTACATAGCAATTGTGAGAGTATTTGTTCAAATGACAGTAGTTAGTAGAACAATATCTCACGACAGTTCAGTTTAGTTTATTGCAAATACACCAAAATATCAATTAGAAAATTTTATTTTCATGGTTAAGAGACAGATCATCATAATTTCTATGTTATGTTCCAATAAGGTGGGATGCTCAATCTCATCACAAACTACAAACTAAAATTTATGAGTTTATATGATGGCTTTGTAATTTAGATCTTCTATATGTAAATTTCATTCTCATTCCTAAATCACGAACAATGCATTTTATGGACTACAACACATAATGTCCAAATATCAAAACAAATACATTTTTGAAAAAATAAAAATAAAACACTTTTATCAAAAGAATAAAATCATAAAATCTAAAACGTGAATCGTAAAATAATATTTCTTTACATCTCTTCTTCGATTAATCTAACAGATGAACATTATTTTTGTAGGCGTTCTACACTACCCCTTACATATGAACTAGGTCCATTTCAGGCATACTTAATCCTTTGGCTTGGTATAATCAAATATTGTTAATAGTTTTTATTTTATGCAAATTATTCATGAAATATGGACAGTTCAAGGTTTTCACACATGCATTAAAGGTTTTTATCATTATTTTTTATATCGCAAAATGCAGATAAAATGGAAGGCGATATCAATACTTGTGGTCACAACGGGAAGAAGGAGAACTATTAGTTTTTATTTCAATTGTATGTCCTTTGTTTCAGCGAATAAGAATATTATATATATCCAAAAAGAATTTGAAAAATATTGTGATGGAATTAACCATTTTGTACCATTTTATTTTTTATAATAAGTCCCAAAGTGTTTTTTTTTTTTTTTTTTTTACCAATATTATTTTATTTAGTTTATTTTGTTCGTGTTATTTAGGATGTGATTTTTTATTTTTTATTTTTTTGTTGATATGAATCATGCTTTATAAGTATGATAACAAAATTAACAGAAACAACTTTCTCAAAAAAAAAAAAAAAAAACAGAAACAAGTATTTGTCACCGCATTTTAGGACAACAATTATACAAATATATGATGTTTTCTGGTTTTATACACAAAGCTTGAATGCCTTAAAATTAGTAATAACAAATTCAACATATATGGTACGGTATATGTGAATGTCTATTATAGCGATATGTACGGTGAACATTGGCAATATATATTTACATAGTCGTCGCTTGTAACTAAGCATCATTTTTTCCTTTGTGCCAAGTATATCACATTTGATAGTGAGCAACGATGGAAAAATGGTCTTAAATCATGGTACTCCCATACAATTAAAAAAAAAAAAAATCATGGGTACTTTATGTCATTTTACCTGTAAATCTAATGAGAAATTTGAAAATAAATTTGAAGCAATGGATAGGGGTGAAAATGGCCAAATGGCACCTTTTTGCAAATTATATTACAATCTACCACTGTTTCGATAATATTTAGCAATTTCCCACTTTTTCAGTACTCGAACTTACTGAAATCGAAGTTTTATCAAGATTTCGAGTTCTACGAACTCGAGTTCCTCCTGAGTTTACCAACGTGGCAGTGGCTGAGTTGGAATTTTGCACATTAAAAATGACACCTAGAACTCAATGTCACTAAGCTTGAGTTCTTTATTGACCAAACTCGAGTTTCGAAGACTTGAGTACTGTGTTATTTTACATACATAGTACCTGAGGTTGGTAAACTCAAGTTTGGTACCATGTTATTTTACTCCACCATACTCAAGTTTGGATCGGGTATCTTGTTATTTTACTACACTGTATCTTTGAGTTCTATAAACTCGAGTATCATCTTAGGATTTTAATATAGACTAGATTCAAATTTTAGATTTTTTAGTTCATGACATTAAATGTCAATGGTTGAGCTAACTGTAACGATATAACCACGCCATCCCACATTTTAAAGTTTAAAGCTCTGGGAGGAAAAAAAAAAAAAAAAAAACTGATCATTCTAAAAAAATAAATTCCAACACACAGGAGTTTTAGGGTATTAATCTCATACTATAAAATAGATCAAAAACATTTGATATGCGTTAGTAGGCATCCATATGTGGTCACCCAATGTAACAAAATCAAACCTCCTTCACATCCCCCAAGGAAATGAAGGGGTGGGTGGATGGGAAGGAACACACTTTTTAATATCTAATTTACTCAAAAGGTACAAATTATAATTCAATATGTGTGTTTTGGAGCTATTCTTACATTCCACTATTACATTACTACTAAATAATCATTTTGTAAAAATCCACTCTCGAAAATTATCGTCATTAATGTACATAAACAAGAATCTCATGCACAGGAGGCCTTATCCACAAACATCTTCAAGCCTCAGTGGCCTTTGCTGTAGGTGCTGCTGTTGCACTACCATTTGCTTTAGCATTTTCCAAGCAAAGACGTAACTTTGACATGAGAACTTCATATTTGTCTTGAAGATAAGCACTTAATATGTGGTCGTGTAGACGCATTCAAACCTGAAAATCCATGTATCCCCACTTAGGCAATAAAACGTGGCCTTGATTCTTTCAGTCTGCATGACTCGTTTAGATCGCCCTAGTCAATACGAAAGCTAGGGCTGTAAACGAGCCGAGCTTTGTGGAGTAGTGAATGTTCAAGCTCGGTTCGACGGCAAAAGCAGAATGTTCAATCTTGACTTGAGCTTGATACGAGCCTACAAATAATGTTCAAGCTTGAGCTTATTATAAAGTATAAAAGCTTGAGCTTGGCTTGCTTGGCTTGGTTCGGTTCATTAGTCAAGCCAAGCTCAAGCTCTATATCAAGCCCAAACTTAAGCTCAATATCATGTTTTTGAGCTTAAGATCCAACACAAGTATATTATCAAGCCTATATCAAGTTTATTATGTAGCCTATTTAGTTTGGATGAGTGGTTTCAACTTATAATTAATTAAAGTCTTAGAAGGATATAAGTTTACTTGTCAAGCTCATATCAATTTCATTACAAAACTCATAAATAAGCCTAGGCTCAACTTGTTTTGTTACTTTTGTATTGAGTCTTGGTGTTCACAAACTTGTTCATGAACAATATTTTTACTTGGGCTTGACTCATTTATTAAATAAGCTTAAAACTAAAACTTAAGCTTGACTTGTTTATAAACAAACAAACATGAATGAGTTTTTTATTAAATCAAGCTCGAGTTGTTTATGAACGGTTTGGTTCATTTATAGCCCTAACGAAAACCCAAAAAGCCCACAAAACATCATGAGTCCAAGAAGACTGCTAGCACAGTTTATCACTATAAAAAGCTTCTCCTCCATACTTTCTCATGCACATTCGTAGAGAACTAAAAACTCCCTTTTTAAGCATTCATAAACTTGGGCCACTTTTGGTACTTTGAAGGTATATTTGTTTGGAGGTGAAATAGGAAGGATGGAAAACTTTGGAAAGAAAATAGGAAAGAAAATGAATTTGTATGTTGTTTGGTTGTGAGGAGAGGAAAGAAAACTTTTGTGTGGGACCCAGACATTTTTCACCTGGGCCCACAAAAACTTTTCTCTCCAAAATGGAGAGAAAATAAGGGAGAAAGCTTTCAAGCTTACTGTGTGACAAAAATATCCTCACTTTTTATTGCCCTCACCTACCCCCGTCACTTTCCCACGTCTTGCCCAGTTGATTTGCCAAGTTTGCCTAGTTTGCCAAGTTTGCCCGGTTTCCCAATTGCCTAGTTTTTAGTGTAAAGGGTCATTGTATTATTGAAAAGGCTAGTGGATAAAGTTTTTTTTTTTTTTTTTTGAAAATGTCTTCCCAATTAACACATAATCAATTTTTGTTGCCTATAAATTTTAAATTATATATAATAATAAAGAAAAGTAATATAAATTTATATGTATTTGTGTTAATTTTTATATTATTTAATGGGTGTAAATATATCTATTTCTTATATATTATATAACAAGGATATAATAGTCAATTTATATAAACTACATTTTCCATCCTCTCCCTTTTTCTCTTCAACCAAATAAAAGAGTTTTTCACCTCTCCAACCAAACACACATGAGGAAAAACTAAATCTTTTCTATTCTCCCACTTTTCCATCCTCCCACTAATTTTTCATCCTCTCATTTTTCCACTCTTTCAACCAAACGGGCCCTTTGCATAATCTTTGTCATCCCTGTTGCTATATTGAGCCACACTCATTTGTTGTAAAGGCAAGTAGGCAGTACATGTTGTGTGAGGGTTTTGGCAATGTTAATTGATGAGGATAAAGATAAGCCTAGTCATGCGGATCATAAAGTCGACGGTTTTTTAGTACAATCCTTCGGACATAAGCAAACGATGTTGTTATGGCTGACGGTTATCGGTCAACTGGCTCTAGAAAAAGTGTTGAATATACTTTAAGGCCGACGGCACTACTAGACCAACGCCCAAAAAGCTCAAGGAAGTAAATCAAGGCGACGGTCCGAATGTAAGTTTACTTGCTATCCACGTTACATATAAGGAATTGTCCGGCTTCCCACGCTAGATAATATTCAAGGGATCCCTATAAGGAAAAGATCCCGTAAAATACGCCCAAGAAGATTCCTATAAGGAAAAAACTTCTACTCCAAGGAAAAGAGGGGCAACCCTTGCTACCATAAAAACCCAAACACCCTCACAAACCAAGGTATGCATAATTTACCCTCTCTAGCACTCTAGAACAGTGACAATAGTTTTGACTTAACCTTCGGAGGGTATTTGGCGGGTACCACACCGGTACTCTCTACTAAGTCTTTTCTTTTCGTTGTGCAGGTGCTATTTGTAGCGCGAGAGGATTGTGTGGCTCACTGGTGGTATTTTCGGCATCATCGGTTGGCGCCGTTTGTGGGAAGCGAAGAATTTGAGCCAGATTATCACCTCCCGGACATAAGAGTCGCATGGTACGCACTCGCTCGATGGCCACCACCAACAACGCTCGGGAAGACGAGCCACCGAGATCTACTGCATTAGAAAGGCAAGTTCGGACTCTCATGATAGCAGTAGAACGACTCAAAAAGTAAAACCACGACCTAGAGGAGCAGCTACGCCAAAGGGACGCAGGACCTAACCTTCGAGAGCAAAACCAGGAAGGTAATAGTGCTGAGCGAAGGGAGCAGGAGAGGCCTGAGGGCGCAAATGCCCCAAGCCGACCGGAGTGGCAAAACGTAAGCCTTCCGTCTCTCATGGATTTCGCCCCACCGCCCATCGTTGCGGAGATGCAGGCGATGAAGGAGCAAATGGAGGTCATGATGAATGCCCTCAAGGGATGAGTATCTTCTAATCTCGTCGATTTAGTGAACAGAACTGACTTGCCGTTCACCGCCACCGTCAACTTCTACCCCCTACCGAGTAAGTTCCGCATGCCACAGATAGATAGTTATGACGAGGTCAAGGACCCTCTAAACCAACCGGAGACCTTCAAGACCCTAATGCACCTTCAAGGAGTAGCAGACATAATCATGTGTAGGGCCTTCCCTACAACGCTGAAGGGCGCAGCGAGAATTTAGTTCACCCGACCGACACCGAACTCCATCAAGACCTTCAAAAAACTTAGTGCTCAATTTACCGCACACTTCATCAGAGGCCATCGGTACAAGAAGTCTACGGCTTGCTTGATGAGTATGAAGCAGCGAGAAGATGAAACTTTAAGAGCCTACATATCCCGCTTCAACAAGGAGGCACTCTCGATCGACGAAGCCGACGATAAGATACTTGTTACGGCATTCACGAATGGCTTGAAGAAGGGTAAGTTTTTGTTCTCCTTATACAAAAACGACCAAAAGACCATGTCGGAAGTACTTTATCGTGCCACAAAGTATATGAACGCTGAAGACGCGCTGTTAGCTCGAGAAGAGAGGCCTAGGAAAAGAGAAAGGCGGGAAGACACTCGGCAGGACCAAGGCCGAAAGAAGGCAAGAACAGGAGACCGAAGGGACGAGAGGCGCCCTAAGCCCCTGGGAGGAAGATTTACGAGCTTTACTCCGTTAACAGCCCCAATAGATCAAGTCCTTATGCAAATCAAGAACGAGGAGGCTCTGACATTCCCGGGAAAGCTCAAGAGTGATCCCAACAAACGTTCCAGGGATAAGTATTACCATTTCCACCGCGACCATGGTCACGACACGGCTGATTGCTATGACCTCAAGCAGCAGATTGAGGCCCTTATCAGATAAGGAAAACTGAGAAATTCGTTAGCAAGGAGAAAACGGATCCTCCCGCACAAGACCAACACCCCCGACGGGATAATGAGCTATCGAGGCCGCCGATAGGGGACATAAGGATGATCGTAGGAGGAACGGCAGTGTCGCCGGTCATCCAAAAAGGCCCGCAAAACCTACCTTCGGATGGTACAAAATGTTCGATTGACGGAGTCGTGCCGAAGATAGCACGAAGAGAAGGCCCTATAATTAGGTTCTCTGAAGAGGACACACGACGCCTTCACCATCCACATGACGATGCGCTTGTCATCGCTTGTAGGTAGAAGACTACAACATGCACCGGGTATTGGTCGACAATGGCGATTCAAATAGATATTCTATACTACCCAACGTTCCAGCAGATGAGGATCGATAGGGAACGATTGGTTCCGACAAATGCCCCGCTCGTCGACTTCGGAGGGATCCAGGTATTCCCCCTAGGCGCGGTCACATTGTCCGTAATAGTAGGCAATTACCCTCAGCAGATAGTCAAGGACGTGACATTCTTAGTGGTCGATTGCTCGTCCGCCTACAACGTTATCCTCGGACAACCCACGCTCAATTCATGGAAGGCGATAACTTCCACCTACCACCTGATGATTAAGTTTCCGACCGACTACGGAGTAGGGGAGCTACGCGGAAGTCGGATGGCCACGCGCGAATGCTACATAGCCATGATGGAAATAGAGGATCGGGTTCGGGCTTTAAGCATAGAAGAGCACCAGGCGAATGAGAGCCGGTAGAAAAGTTAGAAGAGATACCCCTTGACAGTTCCGATCCTAACCGAACGACAAAAATCGGAACACTCGCTAACCCCACGATCCGGCAGGAGCTCATAACCTTCCTCGGATGCAATCGAGACGTATTCGCTTGGGGTCATGAAGATATGCCAGGAATAGACCCTTCAATCATGGTGCACAAGTTGAATGTATCGCCCACCTTTCCACCTATCCGACAAAAGAAGAGAGTGTTCGCCCTCGAACGAGACCGAGCCATAGCAGAAGAAGTCCAAAAGCTACCTAAGCGAGCTTCATTAGGGAAGTATATTATCCCGACTCGCTAGCAAACGTAGTGATGGTCAAAAAAGCGAGCGGGAAATGGCGGATGTGTGTGGACCTCACCGACCTTAACAAGGCTTGCCCCAAAGATAGTTACCCCCTCCCGAGGGTTGATGTCCTAGTAGACTCAACGGTCCGACACCAATTGTTGAGCTTCATGGACGCTTTCTAGGGGTACAACCAAATCCGAATGCACGAAGGCGATCGGAAAAAACTTCGTTCGTGACCAACCAAGGCCTCTTCTATTACAAAGTGATGCCCTTCGGCCTGAAAAACGCAGGCGCCACGTACCAAAGACTTATGAACAAAATGTTCGTACAACAGATTGGGAGGAATGTCCAGGTCTACGTGGATGACATGTTAGTAAAGAGCCGGAGGGAGGAAGATCATCCGGGAGATCTCAAAGAAAAATTTGACACACTTCGCTCCTACAACATGAAGCTCAATCCAGGAAAATGTGCCTTTGGAGTAACGGCAGGAAAATTCCTAGGATTCATGGTGTCTCGTAGGGGAATCGAGGCAAACCCGGACAAGATCTGGGCCATTATGGATGTGGCACCACCAAGAAATGTGAAGGAGGTGCAAAGCCTCAACGGAAAAATAGTGGCACTAAATAAGTTCGCGTCGAGAGCAACGGACAAGTGTTTGCCTTTCTTCCGAATGCTAAAGAGATCCTTCGAGTGGGCTGACGAATGCCAGAAAGCATTCGAGGAATTGAAGGCTTACCTCTCCTCCCCACCACTGCTGAGCCCATCGCAGCCGGGAGGAGCTTTTTCTCTATCTAGCCGTCTCCCCATGACCATTAGTGCTGCCTTAGTCAGAGAAGAAGAGAAAGTACAAAAGCCCGTGTACTACGCAAGCCGAGCGCTTTGTGGTGCCGCCCATGGAAAAACTTGCCTTTACATTAGTTACGGTAGCTCGCAAGCTCAAACCGTACTTCCAAGCTCATATGGTGAACGTCTTGACTGACAAGCCCTTACGACGGGCAATGAGCAATCCCGAGGCTGCGGGTCGATTGGCGTTATGGGCTATAGAACTAAGCGAATTTGATATTCAATACCGCCCACAGACCGCCATCAAGGGACAGATCGTCGCCGACTTTATAGCTGAATTCACTCATGATGAAGACAAGGGGGCAGCAGAGTCCCCTCATTGGAGCATATATACGGACGGGTCGTCCAACAAACAAGCCGGAGGGGCCGGCATTATGCTACTATCGCCCGAAGGAGACATCATTAAATGTATGGTCCGTCTCGACTTCTCTGCTACCAACAATGAATCGTAGTATGAAGCGGCGATAGCGGGGCTCGACCTCACCAAAGCGGCAGGAGCCGCGAGGGTAGTCATCTCATGTGACTCTCAGGTCATCACTAACCAAATAAATGGAGACTACGAGTGCAAGGGCGAAAGGATGAAGAAGTACCTTGATGAAGTAAGGGCGAGAGTGGATGACCTAGAAGCCAAAGTCGTCCAAATTCCCGGAAGAGAAAACGAGCGAGCCGACCACCTCGCAAAGGCCACTTCAGCGAACAAATGGTCATCCCTAGTAATGTACTCTCTTTCGTGCAGCTTTCTCCGCTAATAGATCCCAACAACGTGCAGGAAATATGCTCCGACAGTAGCTGGACCACGCCGTTAGTTTCACACTTGAAAGACGGGGTCTTACTGCACGAAAAGGAAGCCACAAGGAAACTTAAGGTCTAGGTGGCGAGATTCGTCCTAATAAAAGACGTCCCGTACAAAAGAGGCTTCTCCCAACCATATTTGAGATGCTTAGGTACGGAGGAGGCGGACTACGTCATGAGAGAGGTACATGAAGGAATCTACAGAAACCATTCAGGATCTAGATCATTGGTACACAAGTTTGTGCGAGCGGGGTACTATTGGCTCACCATGCGAGATGACGCCAAAGCCTATGTCGTGGCCTGTGACAAATGCCAAAGGTTCAAGAATATTATTAGACAACCAATCGAAGAGCTAACCCCGATGACGGCCCCATGGCCGTTTACACAATGGGGATTAGACATTATGGGACTATTCCCTACAGCAGACGACGAGTTGAAGTTCCCGGTGGTAGGTATTGACTATTTCATGAAATGGGTGGAAGCTGAAGTTTTGGCCACAATTACAGAGAAGAACGTGTGAAGCTTTATCCGGAGATGCATCATATGCAGGTTTGGCATTCCTAGAGTCTTTGTCTCGGACAACGGGAGGCAATTTGACAATGACCCCTTCCGGGATTTTTGCTCACGATTAGGAATAAAGAACCACTACTCCTCCCCCGCCCACCCTTAAGCTAATGGCCAGGACGAAGTCACGAACCGATCCTTGCTTAAGATTATCAAGACTTGACTCGAGGGGGCAAAGGGTATATGGCCCGAAGAATTGCCAAGTATACTATGGGCATATAAGACGACGGCAAGAACATCCACAGGAGAGACACCGTTCCGACCGATGTACGGAGGCGAAGTAGTCATCCCGGCTGAAGTTGGGCTCATAAGCTATAGGGTGCACAACCATGATGAGAACAAAAATGACGAGGCTATGTGACTACAACTCGACCTAGTGGACGAGATCAGAGCATCAGCAGAACAAAGGCTCGTTAGGTACCAAGACCGCATGGCAAACACTACAACTCTCGGGTCCGACACAAAGACTTCCAAGTTGGAGACCTTGTTCTTAGAAAGGCCATGGGCGCCGTTAGGGACCCTACCCAAGGGAAACTCGGCCCCAATTGGGAAGGACCTTACCGAGTTACGTCGTGGCGGAGGAAAGACACTTACCACCTGGAGACGTTGGAAGGATAGAAACCGCCACACCCATGGAACACCGAGCACCTACAAAAGTATTACCAGTGAGGAGCGGCGACATGGAGACCAACCCCTTTTTTATTTACATTCCAACAAATTTTAGTCTTACTCCTTAGATTTATCATTTACTTTAGTTTTTTTGCAATGATACCTCTTTTTGTTTTAAGCCCAAATGGCAGGATTTTGTTTTAGAATTACTTTTATTTACAAATGCATGGCAATAAGAGGAGTTTATTCAAAAATTGCTGAAGTATCTATTTTAGAAATCTACGGTTTAAAGTCCACAGTAGTGGGCAACTAAGTTCACAAAAGTGAACAACCAAAACGACCAAGTCCATAACACACGGACTAAAAAGCCAACGGTCCCATAGATGAAGCTATCATCATGTGGACGAGGTCCTGAAACCAACGGACCCACAAAGATGACAAGGTCATAAAAGCTAAGGCTAAAAGGCTAACGGTCCCATGGATGAAGCTATCATCATGTGGATGAGGTCCTAAAACCAACGGACCTACAAAGATGACAAGGTCATTAAGGCTAAGGCTAAAAAGCTAACGGTCCCATAGATGAAGCTATCATCATATGGACAAGGTCCTAAACCAACGGACCTACAAAGATGACAAAGTCATCAAGGCCAAAGCTAAAAAGTCGACGGTCTTACCAAAAAGATGAGACTGTACTCATATGAACAAGGTTCTCAAACCAATGAGCCTGCAGAGATGACGAGCTCATCAAGAAAAAAGGCTAAGGTCAAAAAGATGACGGTCTCATCAAATGAATGGGGCTATAAAAATTAGTCAATAAAGGGATGAAACAAAAACCGATGGATTTGCCAAATTCTCAAGAGCAAATTAGTCCCCAAAGATGGCGGACGAATGCAAAGCTAGATAGCAATATGTTCAAAGTGACGGATATCAAGTATTATAAGCAAAGGTAAAAAAAAAGTGCATACATGTTCAAAGCGACGGATACCAAGTGCCATAAGAAAAGGGGAGAGGGGGTTACAAGTGAAAGCCCAATAAACACAAAGGCACTTAAAGACATTGTTTAGAAATTAAAATAAAAGGCCAGAACTAAGTGGCGGGAACGTCTTTAGAGGCCCCGTCGGCTTTGTCCTTGGCGCTTTGTTCTTTATCTAAAAACTCGGCAGGTGTGTTGACGGCAGGCTGGGCTAAAACGACTCCGTCATCATTAAGCGAAAGGTCCAAATTGATGGGTTTGTCGACTTTGTCAGCAACGGTGTCGCCAACAGGAGTCATCGGCACGGGGACATCCATGGTAATTCATAAATGGACATCCATGGTAATCCATCGGCACGGGAGTCATCAACGCGCCACGTATCCTTGCATTAAATGGCTCGCGGCTCGAGGAATCATTCATAAATGGTTTTCTCGCCCCTATGAACCAAAAGATAGTCAAATCATAAACTCCACATGCTTGTGGCGTGAGGCGTCAAGCACGTAGCAAGCGGGGGCAATGATGAGAATAAAAGATAAGCCTAGTCATGCGGAACATAAAGTCGACGGTTTTTTAGTACAATCCTTCGGACATAAGCAGACGATGTTGTTATGGTGACGGTTATCGATCACCGGGCTCTAGAAAAAGTCTTGAATATACTTTAAGGCCGACGGCACTACTAGACCAACGCCCAAAAAGTCAAGGAAGTAAATCAAGTCGACGGTCCGAACGTAAGTTTACTTGCTATCCACGTTACATATAAGGAATTGTCTTGCTTCCCATGCTAGATAATATTCAAGGGATCCCTATAAGAAAAAGATCCCGTAAAATAAGCCCAAGAAGATTCCTATAAGGAAAAAACTTATACTCCAAGGAAAAGAGGGGCAACCCTTGCTACTATAAAAACCCAAGTACCCTCACAAATCAAAGTACGCATAATTTACTCTCTCTAGCACTCTAGAGCAGTGAGAATAGTTCTGACTTAACCTTCGGAGGGTATTTGGCTGGTACCACACCGGTACTCTTTGCTAGGTCCTTTCTTTTCGTTGTGCAGGTGCTATTTGTAGCACGCGAGGACCGTGTGGCTCACTGGTGGTATTTTCGACATCATCATTAATAACCTGGAGAGATCCTCGTCGGTCTACGAGAAGGCAAAGAATTACTCCATGGCATGCTTGCTGGAACGATTGCCTTCAAGACCTAGCCCAGGTGGCATCAGCCATTTGGGTCTTATAAATACAGCCAAATACAAGCTTAAACTAGTAAAAGAAGGATTATGCATGTACTCTCTTTTTAATAAAGAAAATTATAGGCTCACACAAGTGTGAATTCATATACTGATATACAGAATCACAAATAGAGAATTATACAAATTTGTTGTAACCAAGTTAAATAAATTTATTTGATTACTTTCAAAGTGACAAGTCATTAGTGTTTCTAATATTTCGCTTGCGGACTTGGCTTATTTATTTACTTATTTTACGTTATTCTTTGTCGACATTCTTGCATGGACTTGTGTGTTTATTGCCTTGAATCCTGTGCACTGTAGCAAATGTTTGAATCATATTGATCTCAATTGATCATATCTGAGTCCAACTTTACTCATATGCATGCGGACATAATCATTTATGCGTTAAAACATGTAGGGAATGTAGGAGAGGGTCACGGATTCAATCTAGCACAGAATGTGTTCAGTTATCAAGAATAAATGTATAAATAAACCATGAAATGTTCTTTCTTTGAGTTAATTAAAAAAAAAAAAAAAAAAAACCCAACATACCACAAACTCTTCTGTTTCACACTTGCATGAGTCATATTCCCAAAAATTTTATGTGTGACTTGAATGTCACGTTGCTTGTTAGAGAATTAGTATAAGATAGTTCTAAAAAAAAAAAAAATTTGATACTTTAAAAGTTACTTTACTTATTTTAATAAACAATTTTACAATACACCCTAAATCGCATTTTCTATTTTAAAATTACAACACAATAAAATAATCTAAAACGAACCTCATCTATATTATAAAAATTAACAAAACAAATATATTTATCATGTGAATGTGGGAATGTGATGTGGGAGAGAAAATTGAATAAAAAATATATGAGATGAGGAAGAGAGAGAGAACCTGAGGATGTGAGGTGGGAGAGAGAAAATTGAATAAATAAAAATACCAAAATATGTTTAGCACATATAGCCATACCATCTTATTATTAGAATAGTACACTGTCGCAAATGCTAAATTTATTTGGCATTTGACACATCTCATGAAAATGATTTTTTGTATTTAATATGTTAAATATTAAAAATTTAGCATTTAGCACACATGATACTGCTTTCAATGAATTGAACTGCAATAGAAAAATCAACTATGAGATCCTATAGTAGCCAATGTATAGCCCAAGAAGTTCAGCTGTGGTGTCTACAAAGATGCAATATTCTACCACGCAAACAACTACAATCTGTTTCTTCTTATGCCAAGAAATGAGAGAATCGCCAAAAATAAAACAAAAACCTACGTCCATTGTGCCATGTTTAATTTCTCTTCAAATAAGAAAGGTAAATTTTTCACAATGGTGTGCGTTACAAGCAAATTGAGGTAGTCTTTGTTGTTCACTTGTTCCATTGTGGGGGTCCAATGACATCAGAGATGAGTACATATTTTTCATTCCTAAAACTTATCCTCTCTTGGATTAAGAGAGACTAATTCTAATGTAAGAAAAAAAAAGAAGTTATAAATTTTGCAGCAAATATCCTATTTAGCAAACAGTGATTAGCTATTTGTCAATTTTATATAGACCTACACTTTTTATCAACCATTCACCGTCTGTAATATTATATATTATATTTTTCTGGGTTCATAGAATTTTTGTTCAATAGAATTTCGTTCAAATAAGTTGTGCTAGTTGGCATACCGTACCTAACACTTTATGTTCTTTTATTTCATACGTAAGAATATAAGATCTAATTAAATTTACTATTGACTAATTCAAATGTCCTTGGGTCAACAAGTATATGTTCCCTAAAAGCCCACCAAAACCAACGTGTCAAAGAAGACTGATGTATACCTCACTTATATATACCTCACTGGTTCACATTTTCTCATACACTTACCCAAGAAATTAACCTAGCTCTTTTCAAAGAACACACACCTTCATTACTTTCTTCTTGGAAGAAAAATTAAAGTTCAAAAATCACAACTACTTAGGAGTTATTTTCAAAGATGGGTTACCAAAGTCTAGCAACGCATTTTGATTATCTTTGTCATCTTAATGATCATTTTGTGCTATACTGGGGTCTAGGCAACCAAGAGCATTAAAAAATAATTTTGGTAGTGGTAATCACCTTAAGATATACTCAAAAAGTGATTGTTATAGCATAAAGTGGAACATAGAAAGTCCAACAAAGAATTTTTATTACCCAGCCATTTATGAGAAGGCAGAGGTCACCATAGCATATTGACTCCAACGGTTGCCATCAAAACCTAGTCCTAATGACCTAGTCATTAGTTCATCAAATTTGGGATCTTATCCTAGGTTTCGGCTACAAAAAAGAAAATAATAATAAAGCAAAACTTAAGTACAGTATTTAGGTGCTATTTCTTAAGTTCTTCTCTTAAGATTCTATCATTTGGATTTTTTCTCATGGGACGGAAGTGTATTTTTTAATTAAGTAGTTACATAACTAAAACTTAAGAGGGAGAGTAAAAAACAGGTATTGTACTTAAGTTTTGTCCATAATAATAATAAATCAATTAGTATATAAATTAATGTAGGAGAGACAATGACATGGTCTTTGTCTGCAGCTTGTGCAGCTTGACCACTTTGCAATAAATTTAAAAATTCAAAATCATATATATATATATATATATATATATATATATAATCCTTGACCTTAAAATAAACCAAATTGACAATTAAGTCAGTCTCAAGACTCAATTACATTTCTAGTTCTCTTTGAAAGTGACTATTGTAATAAGTGTGTGTGTGTGTTTTTTTTTTTTTTTCATAATGAATAGAGATGTGATCATATATTAATATTAAGTTATTGTTTTAATGTTTATTTTGGCAACCATAATTCTTGTCATGTTTAATTTGTGGCGTTTACATTTGAGGGTAAACTTTCACAAAAAAGTAATAAAAGAAATAGTAAGAGATTCATGTTCATGATAATTTCACTGAAAAGCAAATGTCCTAATTAAACTTTTCTGATAAAGTGGGTATCCATTTGACTGGAAAAATCTCTAATGTGGATTTGGATGCAAGTTTTTATTAAACAATGTGTCCATATTGCTAAGTGCTACTAATCAAATCCAGGTCCTGTTAATATTGCCAGAATTTATTAAACATGAGCCCTCACATGGTTGATATATTTATACGTTTCATTATTGTTCTTTTCTTTTTGTTTTATTTGAATAATGGATATATTTGTGTTTATTTTTGGAGAGATGGGGATTATACATTTTAATTATAATTTAAACCAACAACACACATCGATGTCACATTTGTTCCAAGAATTATTCATTTTTTAAGTATAATTCGATGTCACATAATAAAATAAAAAGGAAAAAACTCGAATTATTCATTTTAAGTATAATTCGATGTCACATTTGTTCCAAGAATATAATAAGATGCATTAAATTTATCACTTACGATAAAGAAAAAAAACTCTCATTCATGACCTAAGCAATGCAAAAAACTCAGTCATGAACTTGTAACAAGACAAGTCAGTCAATGCAAAATTTTCAATCACTTGGACATAGTTAACATGAAACTCAAATTCCAAATTGAGTTACTCTATTGACTCTTGACAAGAGTATCCAAAGATTTCACCTAAGCAACTCCATGCATATCCTGGAGAAACGCATTTGATTTTTCAAACTTTATGGCTGTGGAAATATGCAAAATTGGAAGTCTTATCTTTTCCATTTAACCCAAAATCAGACTCCTTTTTTTTTTTTTTTTTTTTTTTTCTTGCTTTCAGTCTGCATCACTATTTTTGAACACCCTAGTCAATACGTAAACCCTACGAGCCCACTAAACATCATGACTCCAAGAAAACTGACACAACTCTATCACTATTTAAAGCTTCACTCTATACTTTCTCATACACATCCACCAAACACCAAAAAGCTCCTTTTAGAAACTCAATAAGCTCCAATTCTTGTGCAACTTGGGGCACTTTTTAGAGATGAAATTCCTCACCTTGTTGCTATTTTTGTCATTTCAATGGCTATCTTGAGCCAAACCGGGGTCAAGGCAACCAGGGTGCTGTGTGAGGATTTTTCCAATGCTAATCATCTTGAGCCATACTCATCGGTTTATGAGAAGGCAAAGCACACTATGGCATCTTGGCTGCAACGATTGCCATCCGGACCTAGTGATGGAGGCTCTGGGCACTAGTTCATTGAAGTTGGAACAGGCTAGTACAGTCAATTGAAAGCTATAAAGAACAAGTTTATAACTAATTATATACGCTTACATGTGGCCTGTAATTTTTCAGATTTACCTGAAACAAAAATAAATTTCTTTGATTACTTCGAAGTGATAAGTGATTAGAGATTGTAATATTCTTGGGCAATTTATTTAGTAATTTTTTAATGTAATTTTTTCCACGCATTCTTGCTTTGAATCCTTTGCCACCTAGTAGGCTATCCGCTATCATATACACAAAGAGATTGAAAAAGAAAAATTATTTTTGTCATGAAATTTTCTTCAAAAAACAGATACTTGCCAAGAATAAATGCATGAAAATAGCATGAAAAGTTCTTTATTTTGATTAAAAAAAAAAAAAAAAAATAGAGGATATAAAACCATATATGCAACAGACTCTTTCATGCTTGCAAGTTTCCTAACCTAGCCAAATTCTCTGGATTGAGCGATCACCGGGTGCAATACCTCTCATCATTTCTCATAATTTTTTTCTCTTTTTTTTCTTAATTTTTTATCCATTTACCTTTTTTCTTTTTATTTTTATTTTACTAATGGACTGAGATTAAAATTAACTTTTTAATTTTTAATATCAGCTCTTCATCAAAGTATTGCATCAAGTTGGATCTTAATCCAACTGGTCTTATCTTCAAAAGTATTACTAGAAGTATGGTTATAAATTATAATGGGCCAAAGCTTACTTGCTTTGTATTAAATCATCGATTTATATGTTTAACTCATCTCTATCTCTCTCACGAACCCATGGACTTGATACTTGCAAAAATGGGAACCCTAAAACAGAAATCAAAACAAACAATTTTAAAAAACTTACGTTAGTCGGCCTTGCGAGAGTGTCTTGAGTGAGATTGAGAGTTCGAGAGAGAGAGGAGAGAGAGAGTGTGTGTGTGTGTGCTACCGATCGATGAGAAGGGAATGGAGAGGAGGAAGAGCGGAGGGAGGAAGGGGATTCGGATAGGGTGGAAGTGAGGTAGCTTGAGATTGGTGAGAGTGGTCTAAGATCGGTGAGGGGAGTGTGTTGGGTCAAGAGGTAGCTTGAGATCGGTGAGAGTGGTTTGAGAGTGTTTTGTGGAGTGAGGGTTTTTTTTTTTTTTTTTTTTTTTTTTTTTTATTTATACGGAAAGTTGAAGCCACGTTTAAAGAAACATAGCTCCAAACATGTAGAAGCTACATTTAATCAAACGCAGCTCTAAAGCATGTTTGAAGCTGCATTTTTTAAACGCAGCTCAAGCTAAATGTCTAAGCTGCGTTTGTTAAGCGCAGCTCCAAACATGTAGAAGCTGCATTTAATCAAACGCAACTCTAAAGCATCTTTGAAGCTGCGTTTTTTAAACGCAGCTCAAGCTATACTACCAAAAAAAAAAAAAAAACGATGGGATCAAGTCGCGTTTTTAAAAATGCGGCTTCCGTCCTAAGGAGCTAAACGCAACCTCACTTGGGAAAACGCGGCTCCACCCCTGGTCTATAGCCCGTTTACTAAACGCGGCTATAGACCAAGAAATGGGCTATAGACCAGGGAGTGGAGAAGCGTTCTTCAAAACGCTGCTCAAAGGAAAAGTCAGAACCACGTTTTTCAAAAACGTGGCTTCAACGCCGCGTTTTTGTAGTGTTGGTATAAGTATCAAACCCAATGAGCTACTAAGAGAATCGGTATATGTTAAACTCATCAAATTTAACTTGCCTTGTTTGATATTAAATAAATTATTTAACGATACTTAAATATAAAATATTCTACTTAAATTTATCTTGTTAAGCCTCAAACAATATCGAGCTAGTCATGGCGGTAAAAATTGTCAAGCATCATCTAGTTAGAACACCAAGGTAGCATTCCTAATATTTTTATAGGATTATTTACTTTATGAACATCAAGTAGAAATTTGTTAATCTTAAATCTTAGAAAAAGTCCATTTAAATCTTAACAAAATTGAAATAAAATCAATCTAAAGGGAGATTAATGGATGAATGATTGCTTGGCCATGTACATTGAAAAAGATGTAGCTCATAGGATTGATAATGAAGAAATCATGTTACCATTCCAAAATATGAAACATTATAAAAAGCAATTGTAAAAACTTTATGTACTTCGGTTTCTTTTTTTTTTTTAATATATATATCGATATATTATAGTTCTCTTTTGTTTTAAATTTTGTATAATTTATACTCCTTATTGACCCCTTTAAAAATAATCCTGGAGCCGCCACTAGCATCAATGATATTCCTGCTCCCCTATGAGTCTTAGTAAAGACATCTTGTTTAGTTGTTGAAGAATACTTTCTAGTTTAAAGTAGTGCAATATCTTTAAAGAGAAAATTTGTAAAAAGCTCTATTCAATTTCCTCCAAATCATCCATCTAGTACCTATCCTCCCTTCTGAGTTGAATAATGCTATTGTATGCTCTTCTTTTTCTTCACCAGAGTTCGAAAATATCACATATTCCTGTTTCCATAAATAATCCAGTCCCTTCTAGCATTTTTGAGTTCACATGTTCACATGATTTCTTCCATAATTCATCAAATTATTCTTTCACTAATTTTTTTTAAGGAGATTCTATTCAAACCTTAGATTCTACCCTTGAATAAATCATAGTTCTACTTTCTTTATATATATAAATAAATAAATATATATATATATATATATATCTCTCTCTCTCTCTCTCTCTCTCTCTTTTTTAATCTACCAAGGTAAACACTTCTTTATTTTAAATTTCATTTTTTTAAGAGACTTTCAACCTATGGTATCCGCTTCAGATGATAATTCTTTATCATTAGACTAAAATACCAATCGATTTTTGGTGTAGGCGAAAATTGAACCTCAAATCTTATACAACAATCAAAGACTTTATCAATTAAGCTAATCGGAAACCAAATTTAGCTCTAACTTCTTGCGGTTTGTACATCCATCAAAATAAATTGGAGCCTGTCACCTACACTATCCAAGCTTGCTACATCACTTCTAGAGAAATTAAGATGAGTGAACCACATTGCTTTAAACCAAAATGGTCTTAGTTTGAATGGAACTTTCCTTTCCAGTATGTATAAAAAAACACCACTTCTAGGCAATTAGTACAAGCCACATCTGTACAGGAAATCCACCAAGAATTTACTTAGGGATCATTGAATGTTGTAGTTTGAATGGTATGTCTGTCTATCTCCAATTGGGAGAGTGCGATGAGTTCAAACCTTCAAGAACATAGTCCCCTTAACTTTTACGGTAAAAAAAAAAAAAAAAAAAAAAAAGAGTATGTTAGGGTAGAACTAATCAAAATTATAATTTTTAATTAATTTTAGTAATACATAATATATAATCAAAATTAATTTTCTAAATATAATTAATGACATGTAATATATTTGAAATAAATTTATCAAATATTACACATAATGTGTATTATAGGAGAAAATGGGCAAATGCCCTTTTCGTGCAAATTATGTAGCATTTTGCCTTCTTTCTCAAACTAATTAGGAAAATGCCCCTCTTTTGAAACTCGATTTGAGATAAATCGAGTTAGGCCCTATAGTGGCATTTTTAAGGAGCGTATGGTGACATTTTAAGGGCCTATAGTGGCGTTTTGTAACTCGACCTCCATGAACTCGAGTTATAGGTAAATTTTTTTTTTTTTTTTTTTTTTTTTTTTTTGCCTATAACTCGAGTTCATGGAGGTCGAGTTATAAAACACCACTATAGGTCCTTAAAACGTCACTATAAGTTCTTTAAAAACGCCACTATATGGCTCCGTAAATTTTTTTTTTTAACTCTCGATTTATCTCAAATCGAGTTACAAAGAGGGGCATTTCCTAATTAGTTTGGGAAATGGGGCAAAACACTACAATTGTTTCTCAAAAAGGCATTTGCCAATTTTTTCCGAGTATTATATATGAATCATGAAAATAATTTTTATTAAAAATTTCTAATTAACTAATAGCATGTATGTGCATTGTGTGGGACATCGATTATTAGTCAACTTTCTTAATAGATCCTAGCCTTTACAATGACCTTATGAAAATTTTAAAATATTTTTACCTTTTGTTCCAACTATTATGTGTATTACAGTTACAAAGAATTTGCATAAAGGAAAAAACTTAAGTATAGTTAATGTGACTACATAAACCAATGTGTCACATAATTGATTCAATTATCATTTTTTTTTTAAATAACACATTTTTATTACATTGGTCCATGCTATTATATAGTTAAATGAAAAGGACTTTCAAAAGTAATAGGAAAATACTAGTACAAGAATTTACTTATGGTGAAAAGAAAAACATCCTTGAATGCATGATGTGAGAGCCTAAAAGTAAAAAAGAGAAAGTCAATCAGAACAAAAACCTTAAGTTTAGTGGCCAACGCATTGACATTTATCTTTCAGGTGGAAGCATCCAATTGGAAAGATGTGTTGCCATTAGAATCATGTTCCTAAAAGAATATAAAGGGGTAGTACTTTTGATCTTGTAAGTTACAAGCTTTCTATCAGCAAATCCTTACCTCCAAATTTAGTCAAACTTTAAAATTGTTCTTTCTTTCTTGAGATTTTATGCTGTTTTTGTGAGGTCAAAAGCATTTGAATTTATGGTATCTAGAAGGCCAGTCAAGTTATTTATTTATCTATTTATTTTGGGTCATCAAGTTACTAGGTAGAAAATAAAATAAAAATAGCTTATTAAGTTTAAAAAAAAAAAAAAAAAAAAAAAAAATGAGAGAGTAAGTCAGAGAGGCCCATACACAATACATGAGCAAAAGTGATAAGATATACATCATGAAAATGCTCGAAGTCGGGCTAGCTCGAATTTTTGCATGCTTGGCTAATGGCTATATACATGAATGGTACAAGTTAAAGTGTTAAAAAATTAATTTTTCTACACTTATTTCATCTTTATTAACACAGTTTTCTTTTTCGTTTGTAATTTTTTACTTTCAATAGCCAATCAGATGGTTTAAGATGTGGATTGTGATCCCGGATTACATTGATACATGTTATATTTGTACAATAATGTCACTAATACAAATTACTGGTCATTGGAAATTACATATTTTAGAGAAAAGGATGCTGAGATTTAAACATTGCTGGAGGAATTTTGCGAAGTATATATTCCGAAAATTGGAAATAGATTAACAAGATTTAAGCCATTGGAAATATATTATAGTGTGTGTGTTTGCCAACTTATTTTACTATTCAGCTTATTTTTGTTATTATTTATGGGCCTCACTGCACTTTTTGGTACTATTCATGGGTTCTACAGTATTATTTCAGCTAACTTTTACTTTTATCTATAGTATTTTCAGCAAAAAGTTTTCAGTTTCAAAAAAATAAGCAAATCTCAAACAGTCCCTTAATATGCTTTTCTTTTCTTACTTATAAAAAATTATTAAGATTCTTTAGAGTTTTTAGGGTACTTCGTACTTTTCCACATAGAGTTTCTTTAATCTATATTTTTCTTTTCAAATAAATCATTCAGATTATACCATGTCATCATTTCACTAACAAAACCTCTAAAAATAATAATGCAAACAAAACAATAAATTTTGGACCACCTGAGCTTGATGCTAATGTTTCCAAAGAGGCCAAACCTCAAAATCTCTACTGCCAAATTCCATCTCTCTAGAATCATCTAGAAAAATTTTCCCAACTTTTACGGTTTCTTCATCATCTTCTACAAGTCAATCTCTTCAAATTGTCCATAAAATTTTTAGAGAATCTTGATCTAAACATGTTCTTTGATCAACCACAAGAAAATTAAGCTATGGTGTTTTAGGGAAAGAATTTTAAATAAAACTTGTTAGGTTCTAAGGAATTAGGAACTAATGTATTAGAACTTCATTTTGTAATGTTGGCAAACCATGATCAAAGCGTTTTAGTCTTGTTTAGACTTGCTCAAAGTATGTGTTTTTATGTAAAGTTGGAATCGAGTTACTACAGATTTCTTGTGTAAATCTGCCTAGCTCGATCGATCGAGAATTAGACTTGATTAATCGAAAGTCGTGCAAATTGTTTTTTTTGCAGAATTTCAGCTCATTAAGCCCGTTTGACATGTAGGGTTTTATATTTTGTCTTAAGTATAAAAGGAAAAACCCTAGTCACGTTTTGAGGTTGCTCTTTATGCTATGTGTGTGAATCTTCTCAGAGATCTAAAGGTGTTTGTCTTTACATACACTTAAGGTTTCCAATCTCAAGATTGATGTCTAGAGCTTGGTGATCAATTCATTCATTCAAGAGCTTAAAGATATACAAGCGGGAGTGCTTGTGATTGTTGGGAATCCAAGAAAGAAGTAGTCCATGGACTCGAAGTCGTCACATGGTCGTGGTAGTAAGTTTCCTACTCGAGGTAGTAATAGGATGTTAGTGGTCTAAGTTGCTATTGTGTAAACTTCAATTCCTTCATAATGGATTCGTTTTACCTTGAGGATATTTAGATTAAATCTTCCCCAGGTTTTTTACCGGTTTGGTTTTCCTAGGTTATTATATCGTTGTGTTCTTTATTTTCCGTACTTTACAATGATATGATATATTTGTGTTAACCTAGATTTAGATAATTTGACTAAGTAATCACTTGGCTAATTAACTAGGTTAATCTGGTTGTGTTTTAAAAGACATAAAAACAAACAAGTAGTATCGAAGCAGGTTGCTCTCTTATTGTAGATCTTTTGATCTAAGAGCTGATCCTTAACTCCTATTGTCATGGAATACGGACACTCTCTTGTTATTCCACCTCACTTTGAGAATAATTATACTTATTGGAAAGTATGGATAAAAGCATTCCTGAAATCTATTAATGAGAGAGTCCGGAACTCCGTTGAATACGAATGGAAGAAGCCTACTACTCCTGTTAGTGAGTGGCAAATTCTCGAGAAAGAAACAACCGCTTTTAATAGCAAAACTATGAATGCTATTCTTAATGCTGTTTCTATGGAGGAATTTAAGAGAATCTCAAATGTTGAGATTGCTCATACTGCTTGGAATATCCCCCAAACAAAGCATGAAGGTACAAAGGCGATTAAAATCAATACGTTGCAACAATTAACTACTAGATTTGAAAGCATTAGGATGTCTGATCATGACTCTTTTGATGAATTCTATGCTAAGCTTAATGATATTGTTAATTTTGCCTATAATTTGGGTGAAATCTATAATCAATCTAAAATTGTTATGAAGATTCTTAGATCTTTGATTGAGGATTTTAGACCCAAGGTAACTGCCATCACTAAAAGCAAGGATGTGGACTCCATCCCTATTGATGAACTTGTAGGATCTCTTCAGTCCTATGAGTTGAACCTACATAACACTAGCAAATCCAAATCAATGGCTCTTAAGTCTCTTGATGATGTTGATGTGAGTGGATTTAATGATGAGCTCTGCACTAGATTGCTTATCTTGCCAAAAACTTTAAAAACTTTCTTAGGAACAATAACGGAAGGGCAAGAGGTAAAAATAATGATGAACCTAGAAATTTTAGGAGGAATGATCCCACTAAGGTGAACAACACTGAAAAACCTAAAGAGAAAGTAGGTCAACCTTCTAATAATCCTATGGGTCAACAATGTTTTGGATGTCAAAGGTAAGGTCATGTGAATTCTGAATGTCCAACATTCTTGAGATCTAAGGGTAAGGCTATGGCAGTAACCCTTAGTGATGATGAAGTTTTTGATAATGAGTCCGTTAGTGATGAGGATGGAAACTTCATTGCTTTCATTGCTACTGCTGTAGTTGATGAAAATATTGTTGTTGAAGAGAACCTTTCTGATGGGGAACTCTATGAGAATGCAGATTTACAAGAAGCCTATAATAAACTTTGCAAAGTTGTTGCAAAGGATGCTATGAGTGTTGATCTAGGATTAAAGAAAATTGCATCTCTTGAACTTGATAAGATGAATTTTCTTGTGAAACTGTTTGATGCTAATGAATTGTTGAATAATGTGAAGACTAAGAACATGCTAGAGAACAAACTTGATCAAGTTAAGAATTTGGAACTTGAATTATCTGTCGTTAGAGAACAAACTATTAGGTCTGCAAGCTCCAAACTTAATCACATGCTGAGTGTTCAAAACTCTTCCTCTGACAAAATTGGATTAGGTTTTGTAGAAAGCATCTCTCGTGCACGAAACTCATTCCACAAATTTTGTTCCTTCATTTGAGCCTCCTGTGAGTGAGGTTGTCAAACCTATAAAAGTTTCACCTCCTAGGAAAATTAGAGTTGATCTTCAATAATCTAAACCTAAGACTCCTAATCCTCCTAAGGGCAAGTTGATGTGAACCCCGTCAAGAATAACGAGACCCAACAATGAAAGGGAACCCAAGATCGTTCTATGGACAGATTCAAATGGGAGACCTCAACCCATTGTTTATAACAAACAATAACTTCGGTATAAGGAAGACACCACAAACGATAGTGGAAACTCCGTTTGATAAGTCGAGATAAACACCATGGGAATTCCCGATAAGTTCGAGTAGTTCTTCAAAGAACCAAAGATAATAAACCTCACAAGTTTTATCAATAATATATGAAAAACGTTTACAGACTTAGATGAGTATTTAAGTGCTCCTTAAAAATTGACAAACAAGAAAATATATTCTAAAATAACTCCTAATTAATACCTAATCATATTAGGAATAAAGTTTGACCTAAAAAGCATTAAATGCACCTAAAAACAAGGAAATAAATCACCTAAACCTAGAATAACGTTTTTTACATAGACCCAAAATATTTCATGCCAATTCTTAGCCTTGACCGGATCTTTCTAGAACTTGAATCAATGTGACGATTTTTTGTTGCCCACGTGGATCATGCTCAATGGGCCTTCACGAGTTTGCTTGGGCCCATAACTCTTGGATAAGTCTGTTGAGTACATCCTTGAACTTCTTTGCTCGTGCTCTTGTAACCGGCCCAATTGGTACTTGAACGAGATCCTTCGAAGCGATGCCTTGATCTCCATCATTCTCTTTCTCTTGAAAAGGATTTGCCCTCAAATCATCACCTACATCAAAAGGACTCAAATCAGTAACATTAAAAGTGGCACTTACATCGTACTTACTAGGTAAATCTAGCTTGTAAGCATTGTTATTGATACGCTCGAGGACTTGGGAGGGACCATCTCCTCTTGGGAGCAATTTAGAACATCTTTTCATTGGGAATCTTTCTTTTCTCATATGCAGCCAAACCCAATCTCCGGGTTCAAAAACCAGTTTGCGGCGTCCCTTGTTGGCTTGTGTGGCATATTGCTCCGTTCTTCGCTCAATGTTAAGTCTTGCTTTCTCATGAATTTGCTTCACAAAGTCAGTTTTCTTTTGCCATCTAAATTAACGTGTCTCAAAAGGTAAAGGAGATAAATCCAATGGAGTTAAAGGATTAAACCCATACACAATTTCAAATGGCGAAAATTTGGTAGCGAATGAATGAACAGCTCTATTATATGCAAACTCAACATGTGGTAAACATTCTTCCCATGTTTTGATGTTCTTTCTAATGATTGCCCTCAATAGAGTAGACAAAGTCTTATTTAGTATTTCAGTTTGACTATCGGTTTGTGGATGACAAGTAGTGGAAAACAATAGCTTAATACCTAGCTTATACCACAAAGTCTTCCAAAAATAGCTCAAGAACTTAGCATCTCTATCCGAAACAATTGTCCTAGGCATGCCATGTAATCTCACAATCTCTCTAAAAAAAAAATCAGCAACATGTGAAGCGTCATCCGTTTTGTGACATAGAATAAAATGTGCCATTTTAGAAAATCTATCCACGACCACAAAAATTGAATCTCTTCCACGTTTAGTCCTAGGCAATCCTAACACAAAATCCATTGAAATATCAATCCAAGGCTCACTAGGAATTGGTAAAGGAGTATACAAACCGTTGGGCTGCACTTTGGATTTAGCTTGCCTACATGTGACACATCTACCACAAATCCGTTCGACATCTCGTTTCATGGGAGGCCAATAGAAGTGTTCCTACAAAATAGCTAAAGTCTTTGCAACTCCAAAATGTCCCATTAATCCCCCACCATGTGATTCCCGCACTAATAACTTCCTCATAGAACAATTAGGCACGCATAGCTTATTTTCTCAAAATAGGAATCCATCAAGCTTAAAGAACTTACCGGAGGCGATTTTCTCACAAGCTCGATATTCCTCACAAAATTCGTGGTTTTCAGCATATAATTCTTTAATGTGTTCAAAACCAAGCAATTTTGCATCAAGTGTGGAGAGTAAGGCATACCTGCGAGAAAGTGCATCGGCAACTACATTCTCCTTATCTTACTTGTACCGAATGACATATGGAAACGTCTCTATGAACTCCACCCATCGCACATGCCTTTTGTTTAGCTCGTGTTGGCCCTTCAAGTGTTTCAAGGACTCATAATCGGTGTGAATCACGAACTCCTTAGGCCATAGGTAGTGTTGTCACGTCTCTAAAGCCCGAACCAATACATACAACTCCTTGTCATAAGTTGAATAGTTTAAGGCTGCCCGTTGAGTTTCTCATTGAAGTAAGCAATTGGTCGTCCTTCTTGCATAAGAACGGCGCCTATACCAATACTTGAAGCATCACATTCAATTTCAAATGTTTTAGAAAAGTTGGGTAAAGACAACAAAAGTGCGTTAGTCGACTTCTCTTTGATTAATTGAAATGCCTTCTCTTGTTTTTCTCCCCACCGAAATCCAACGTTCTTCTTGATCACTTCGGTAAATGGTGCGGTTAAGCTCATCAAGTCCTTCACGAACCGCCGGTAGAAACTAACAAGTCCATGAAAACTACGAACATTACCTACACTTGTGGGGCTCGGCTAATCTTGGATTGCACGTACCTTCTCTTCATCAACCTGTATACCTTGTGCACTAATAACAAATCCCAAAAATATAAGCTTATCGGTGAAAAAAGTGCACTTCTTTAAATTAGCAAACAACCTTTCTTTCCTTAGCACATCTAAAACGGATTTCAAATGTACTACACGATCGTCTATGTTTTTGCTATAAATGAGTATATCATCAAAATAGATAACAACAAATCTGCCTATAAATGCACGCAAAACATGGTTCATAAGTCTCATAAAGGTGCTCGGAGCATTAGTCAAACCAAAAGGCATAACTAACCATTCATACAAACCATATTTTGTTTTAAAGGCGGTTTTCCATTCATCTCCTTCTTTTATCCTAATTTGATAATAACTACTTTTTAAATTAATCTTAGAAAATATGCAAGAACCATGCAGCTCATCTAACATATCATCTAAGCGTGGAATAGGATGACGATATTTTACCGTTATGTTGTTGATGGCTCAACAATCAATGCACATTCTCCACGTCCCATCCTTCTTAGGTACAAGTAAGACCAGAACTACACATGGGCTCATGCTCTCCCTCATGTGCCCTTTCTCCAACAATTCACTTACCCGCCGTTGAAGCTCCTTTGTCTCCTCGGGATTGCTCCTATAAGTCTGGTCGGTTTGAAATGGTTGCACCGGGAACAAAATCAATTTGATGTTCAATCCCTTGGTTTGGAGGTAACTCATGTGGTGTTTCCTCGGGGAAGACATCCTCGTACTCCCGCAAAAGAGAAACAATAGAACTAGGCAAAGCAAGGTCAAGTTCGTTAATGTTTAAAAGTGCCTCTTTGTACAAAAGTACAATCATCGGCTTATTTGAAAACATTGCTCACTTGATCTCGCTCATTTTTGCATAGAAATTCTTTTGGTTTCTCTCTGATTTTCTCTCAAGGGCCGAACTTTGATTTTCTTTTTCTCCCTCATTTTTCTCGGCCTCTCTCGATTTTCATTCTTTTTCTTTTGATCACTCTCCTTTTGTAATCTTACTTGATCCTCGTATACTTGCTGCGGTGTCAATGGTACAAGAGTGATTGATCGTTGATTAAGTACAAAAGAGTACTTGTTTGTAAAGCCATCATGTTTCACTTGCCTATCGAACTGCCATGGACGCCTTAGCAATAAGTGTGTCGCTTGCATCGGTACTACATCACACAACACTTCATCTTCGTATTTACCGATTAGAAATGCAACTAACACTTGCTTGTTCATCCCGATCTCACACTATCATTTAGCCATTGCAACTTGTACGGTCTAGGGTGCTTTACCATGGGCAATCCCAATTTCTCCACCATAATTGTGCTTGCAACATTAGTACAACTATCACCATCAATAATCACACTACATACCTTGTCTTTAACGTAGCACCTAGTGTGAAAGATATTCTCCCGCTGTATTTCATCAACTCCTTTTGCTTGCAAGCTTAATGCTCTCCTCACCACCAATGTCAATGCGCTGAGGGCTAAATAGTCCTCCTCGGAAACCTCCTCTAATGGCGGCGTGTCGTCGGTGTCGGAATCTTCATCATTAGTCACAATTTCACCATTGGCTTGCAACACCATGACTTGCTTGTTTGGACATTGACTTGCTATGTGGCCCCTGCCTTTACATCTAAAACATTTAATATCACGATTCCTAGAGGTAGAGGCTTCGGTTTTACCTTGAGGAACGTGGCTGGTGGTCGCAAACTTGGGCTCGGGTTTGGGCATTTGTGACTTGTCCAACGACTTAGCATGACTCGATTTCCAAGAGGTAGAACTAGAGTTATGGCCTGCACGTGTCCCATTCCCTCTCTTGAGTTGTTGTTCCACTTTGATAGCCATATGCACCATATCTTCCAATTTCACATAATGGATCTCCCGGTTTAAGCCAAGCAAAAATCTAGCCATTGTAGCCTCCCGATCCTCCTCTACATTAGCGCGGATCATGGCAATCTCCATCTCCTTGTAGTAATCATCTACGCTTTGACTCCCTTGTCTAAGACCTTGTAGCTTTTTGTACAACTCTCGGTAGTAGTAACTTGGAACGAATCACTTTCTCATCACTACTTTCATCTCCTCCCATGTGTCTATTGGGTGTTCTCTATTCCGCTTCCTATTT
Source organism: Quercus dentata (assembly GCA_028216015.1). NCBI lineage: Eukaryota > Viridiplantae > Streptophyta > Magnoliopsida > Fagales > Fagaceae > Quercus > Quercus dentata. The sequence continues at coordinate 55,958,297 of CP116453.1, forward strand.
ATCACAAGCTGATCCCACCAAGTAATAGCATATTCAGAAAATTCAATCACGGCTAATTTTACCTTCTTTGTCTCGGAGTAATTGTGGCAATCAAACATGAACTCCATCTTCTTCTCCCACTCAAGATGTGCCTCGGGATCAAACCTACCTTGAAAGGAAGGAATCTTTATCTTAATACCACCCAAGTTGTTATCTTCGCGATTCCTAGCTTCTCTAAATCTTCCTCCAGGTCTCCTATTGCTAACAATGGAATCCCGATCTTCTTCTTCATCAAAACCAGACCCATAACGCTCTTCATCCTCCTCCCTCGATGGAACTATTTCCCTTCTATGCAAATTACGACCGTTTTGTGGTTGCTCCTCACGTCTATTCTCCATTTGATCTATCCGTTCGTGAACCTACGCCATCTCCATCTTCATCACACGCCTTATCTCACTCATCATGGCCTCCAAAAACACTTTCGGATCAGCCAATTTTGTATCATCTTCGGCAATGCTCTTACCACTATCGCGAGACATGATTGCTGCAAAACAAAGGTTAGAAAAAAAAAAAAAAAAAAAAAAAAAAAAAAAAAAAAACCCTCACGAATCACTCCCTTACGTGTTTACACTCAAGAATATGGATCACTCTCCACTCGTGTTTCACTCAAAATAATATGGCTTTTACCCTCCGATGTTCTCACCACTCTTGCCTTTTTCCACTCGATAATTCTCTTTCAATTCTTTTGAAACTAAACAAGCAACTTAAAAATTCCCGCAACAATTCACCAAGAACTAATCAAGGAATCTTAGATTTGAACGTAAGGAATATGGAAATTTTCATATTAGAATTAGAAGGAATATGGCAGCTTTGGAATTTTGGAAGCACATAATAGTGATTTTTTTTTTTTTTTTTTTTTTTCGGACTCCTTTCTGTCTTCTTCTTCTCTCTCTCTCTCTCTCTTTTTTTTTTTTTTTTTTTTTTTTTTTTTATGATCAACAACTAGCTTTTGAGAATAATGAAATAAGATTTCAAAATAACTATGAGATGTGAGACCCGACCAATAGTTTAGACATCAACAAGACAAACAAAGATTGAACAGATAGGGTAAAGAAAATTCGGCTAAGAAGAGATAAATATGTTAAAGGATAGGCAAACCTGAACTAGAAACCTTGCTTTGATACCAAATGATGTGAACCTCGTCAAGAATAACGAGACCCAACAACGAAAGGGAACCCAAGATCGTTCTATGGACAGATTCAAATGTGAGACCTCGACCCGTTGTTTATGACAAACAAGAACCTCGGTATAAGGAAGACGCCACAAATGGTGGTGGAAACTCCGTTTGATAAGTCGAGATGAACGCTATGGGGATTCCCGATAAGTTTGAGTAATTCTTCAAAGAACCAAAGATAATAAATCTCATAAGTTTTATCAATAATATATGAAAAACGTTTACAGACTTAGATGACTATTTAAGGGCTCCTTAAAACTTGACAGACAAGAAAATATATTCTAAAATAACTCTTAATTGATACCTAATCATATTAGGAATAAAGTTTAACCTAAAAATCATTAAATACACCTAAAAACAAGGAAATAAATCACCTAAATTTAGAATAACGTTTGTTACATAGACCCAAAATATTTCATGCCAATTCTTAGCCTTGACCGGATCCTTCTAGAACTTGAATCAAGGTGACGATTTTTTGTTGCCCACGTGTATCATGCTCAATGGGCCTCCACGAGTTTTCTTGAGCCCATAACTCTTGGATGAGTCCGTTGAGTACATCCTTGAACTTCTTTGCTAGTGCTCTTGTAACCGGCCCAGTTGGTACTTGAACGAGATCCTTTGAAGCGGTGCCTTGATCTCCATCACAAGTTGCATGATAGACCTGTATGGGTTTGTCATTTTTGTGGAAAGTCCGGGCACATTCGCCTAAACTGTTTCAAGTTGCAAGCTGCTAAGCGAGCAAATAAACCAAAAGTACCTGTGCCCCAAACACAAGATCCTATGGTTCTTATTGGTGAGTTGGTAAAGGCTTTAAACCTTTATTCCAATCTTAGAGTTGCTCAGAATTCTAATTTGAAGAATAACTCCAATACTAGAGTTGCATCTAAAAAGTTTTGGATGCAAAAGGCTCAATCAAATTGAGTCTATCTGACATGGTCCTTGTACTTCATTGTTCTACTCTTTATGACCATTCCTCTTTGTTGTTTTCATGATTTTTGTTTTTCTAGAATTTGCATTGCATAACATTCATACATTTCATTCTAGGTTGTTTTTGTTATTTCTTTTCAAAAATAAAAATAAAAATAAAAATAATAATAATAAAAAAAAAAAAAAAAAAAGGGAAGCAAAATGTGTTTTGCATTATTTGTCTTGGATTTGAAATCAAGGTTAACCAATTTATTTTTACATAACATGTGTATATATCTTGTTTAGCTTTGATAAATTTATTTATTGCACTTTACTTGTCTAAGCTTTGTAGTGCATGTTGTGTGGGAAGATGTTTATAATTTTTGATCACATGATCTTAATCTTGAAGTCACATGTCTTTGATTGTCAGACTTGAACTTATTGAGAAAGGCATAAATAACCATCTCATCACTATTTATTAGCCAATCATGAACACCTTAATGCATATCGTAAGATTTTGTACTAGAGAAAGTGTAGCACATGCACAAAAAGAACATAAGGTGTAGCCTCGGTTTAAATGCTAAAATTGGTGTATACATTATTGGGATTTAGTAACTTCACAATCAAATAAAATTAGTGTGTATATTATCCTGGCTATTTTAATAAGTTTCTAATCAAATATAATTGGTGTGTATATTATGAGGCAAATTAAGAAACTTACATGATTGCAAGCTTTTATTCTAGGAGATGTGGAAGTTATATGATGTAACTCTTTAGGTGATAGTCTCTTTCAAATTCTATGTGATGAATTTTGTGAAAAGTGTGCTTAATTACTATTCTCATATCTTCTCACATGTATTTCAAGTTTTTGCTAGTTGCACATACTATACAAGTTACTCTTTGCTAAACTTTGTACGTGTTATTGTGTGTGATTTTGGTTTGGCCAACCAAGTTTGAAAATTCCTTGAGTTTTATGCAAAACATGTTTGCTGTTTGAGAATTCAAGGATAATTGATTGAAAATCTTATTTTTGGGAAATCTAGGTTCAATACAAGTGTTTTTGAAGAGCATTTCATCTCATACTCATGCATTTTACTATGCTTTGAGAAGTTTCTACATAAAATTGCTCTATTTTTCAAAAAATTGTGTTTTCTAGATTTTCGATCGATCGAATTTGTTTCTCGACCGATCGAAAATGCAATTAAAATTTTGTTTTGAATCTGACCCCATTCGATCACTGTTGGATCAATCGAAAGTGATTTTTGATCGATTGAATCTAATTTTCGATCAATCGAAAATCGTATAGAGATTTTTTTATAACTTTGTTTCTCATGTGTTCAAACACTATTTCAAAACTTTCAGAAGTTTTTCTCTCTCTGTTCGATCGGTCTAAGATTCCAAGCAAGATTTTTGTTGTTTTTGCCCAAATTTCTTCAAGGGTTTTGTCATCTAAGGCTGGTAAGACCTTTATACCCCTCCTTTTTCATTTATTTTCTTGTTTTCATGCATTTTTGCCATGCATTAAAGGGAAATTGGGATTTTTTATGTAAGTCTTTTCTTTCGAAATTGGTCAATGGGTTTTTGTTGTGGGATGATATACAACTGTTCTATGTGAATTAATTTGATCAATTTGTTGCTTTGTGAAAAAATGAAATTTCTAGGGCTTGAAACTACCCAATTTGGGGATTTTGTTCAATTGTGCTTAATTTGATGAAATTGGCTTATTACATTGATTCATTTGATCATTATAATGTGTTATCTCTCTTGTGTAATGGTCAATTGATCAATTTGTTGGGTTTTTTAAAAATGAGTTTTTCAAATTTTAGGTTTTTTGATGTAAACTCTATGCTCAAGCCAATTTTTGGAGTAAAATTAAACTTATTCTCACCGCATTCGAGCGTGCATCATGTGTTGATGTTTATGCATCATATAGAATTGTTATTTCTAATTTTTTTGTGCTAACTTGCAGTTTGCCCTTGGTTTTTCTACTTTTTTTTTTCTCTCTCTATTTCTTTTGTGTCCATCCTTTTAATCCTTAGCATTATGGTTAGGAAGACTAGAGCCCATAGGACCTCCACCCCTACTTCTTCCCCCACCTTTGATAGTGAGAGGTTCCTGAGTGAGAAAAACCAGGAAGCATATGAGAAGTCGAACCTTCGTAGGAATATTTGGGCTGAAAGGAAGGTTTTGTTAGACAAGCTGGATGGGGAGATTAGGAGAAACTTTGACCATAGGGGTTGGTTACCTTTGTTAGATGTTGATCATCCTCCTCCGGCTACCTTGATTAGAGAGTTCTACTCGAACCTCTCTGTCCACTCCTATGATTCCAACACTCTTGTGAAAAGTTGGATACGGGGTGATGTGTATACCATTACTCCTTTAGTAGTGGTTGCTGCTCTTAGGGTATCTTTGGTCTAGTATCCTGTTTATCCGCACGATAAGTCTTCGCCCTTTGATGACATTATGTCATTTTTTACCGGGTACTTCTATCCAAAGGGGTTCTAATCCTCGGATCACCTCTCACGAGTTGACCGAGACTCATTATCTCTTTTTCCAAATTTCTTGCCATTCCATTTGGCCCATCTCTCATTTGCACACCATCCCTATCGAGCGTTGTGCATTTATGTATGCTCTTGTCACAGACGCTCCTATGAGTTTTCCTCATCTTTTTATTCGTTCCTTGATTGAGGTTCATAGGAGTAGTTTCACCGCTCATGCTCTTTTCTTTTCGGTTTTCATTCATCAAATTCTTTTGCATTTAGGATTAGAGCAGTTTCCTACATTTGAACTTGTTCATATCATTGCTCCTATCGGTGCCACCTTTCTTAGGCAGAGGGTCGCTCGATGAGAGCAAGCTTTAAACGCCCTAGGGTTGAGTCTTTTGGTGTTGCACCGGATGATTCAAACATTCAATGTATGTTGAGATCATCATAACCATTCAGTGGCTCATGGTTAGCTTTTGATGGACATGCTTGATGAGCTTCGTGCCTTATTAGCAGATTTAGAGCATTTTAGATGATCACCTCCGCTACCTCTTTTTGTTGATGAGTGAGTGCCCTTTGGCAATTTGTCACAAAAAGGGGAGTACATATGTAGGGGAGATTTTGTTATTAGGGGGAGATTTTTGATGTTTTGGAGTTGTGGAGCTTTTAGATTGTATTTAGGTGCTTCATTCTCGTATTTACTTTTGTTTTGGCTCTTGATGTATTTTTTTTTTTTTTTTTTTTTTTTGATTGGGTTGTCCATGATACGGGGAGATACATTGATGATATATGTTTATTGTTTCACATTGTTTATTGATTTATATTTATGAGGTTTTTCATGATATAAGTCTATATTTTATGTTATGTGAAATCAAGAAGTTATTTTATTTTACTTGTATTTTCCACACATGCGTTTATGTGTTTGTTGAGTATTTCAAGAATATACAAGTTCATTCAGTCATGCTACTGTCTACACTTGCAACCGATAGATGGTAGTTAGGTCGAAGTTGTTGTGTTGAGCAATATTTTTTTTGTAATGGGCTATTTTTATGTAACTTTGAGCACTTTGTTTAGTTTGTGTTTTGTCATGGATTGCCAAAAGGGGAGTTTGTTAGGATCTAAGAAATTAGGAACTAATGTATTAGAACTTCATTTTGTAATATTGGCAAACCATGATCAAAACATTTTAGTCTTGTTTAGACTTGCTCAAAGTATGTGTTTTTATGTAAAATTGGAATCGAGTTACTACAAGATTTACTGTGTAAATTTGCCTGGCTCATTCGAACAAGAATTAGACTCGATCGATCGAAAGTCGTGCAAATTGTTTTTTTTTTTTTGCAGAATTTTCAATCAATCTAAGCTCGTTTGACGTGTAAGGTTTTATTTTTCGTCTTAAGTATAAAAGGGAAAACCCTAGCCACGTTTTGAGGTTGCTTTTTATGCTGTGTGTGAATCTTCTGTGAGATCTAGAGGTATTTACCTTCACATACACTTAGGGTTTCCAATCTCAAGATTGATGTCTAGAGCTTAGTAATCAATTTAGCTGCAAATTCAAGAGCTTAAAGATATAAAAGCGGGAGTGCTTGTGATTGTTTGGGAAGAAAGAAGTAGTCCGTGAACTCGAAGTAGTCATGTGGTCATGGTAGTAAGTTTCCTACTCGAGATAGTAATAGAATGTTAGTGGTCTAAGTGACTATTGTGTAAATTTCAATTCTTTCATAGGGGATTCATTTTACCTTGAGAATAGCTAGGTTAAATCCTCCCCAAGTTTTTTACCAGTTTGGTTTTCCTGGGTTATCATATCGTTGTGTTCTTTATTTTCCGCACTTTACAATGATATGATATATTTGTGTTAACCTAGATTTAGATAATTTGATTAAGTAATTACTTGGCTAATTAACTAGGTTAATCTGGTTGTGTTTTAAAGGGTCTAAAAACAAACAAATTTTTAATTAAATGTGATTTGGTTAATGTGTTTTCATGCCTCTCTTACCCATTTTTATCTCGATCTCTTCTTTATTTATTATCTTTTCCTAACTCTAGAAACGCGTCTACTTCATGTTAACATTACATATTTCGAGTAGTTTTTAAAAACTTTTATTTTAAGAGATTATGTTAATAGAATATTTATTTTAAAAGAAGAAATAGGATTAAAAGAACTCTACGTGGTAGAGTTTTCTAAGATTTTTTTTGAGGATCTTGATTCTTTTAGCGTTGTACATCCTTTGAAGGAATTTAAGGTCAGCGTAATTAGGTACATATTCACAACAAGTGGCATGATCAAGAAGCCATGTGACTAAATAGCATATCAATGCATGAGTTTTCTTCCAGTGAAAATTCTTTCCTCATGGATGAGCTACATGAAAATAATACATTAACTTGGGTCCCCTCAACTAAAGGGAATATATTCCGTTAGGGCTGCCAAATAATGCACCTGACGAGAGGAAGATATGCAAAGATAATGCTCTTGGTGAGGTACTAGCTAATTTTGAATACTGATCCGAATCTAATCTTCTCTTCTTTCACTGCCTATAAATTGAAACTCCAGAACTTCAAATTAGAGCAAGAACATTTGAGAGGAAGTGAGGTCTAACATGAAGATAAGAGTCATGTTTGATAGCCAAGGATGACTTGCCTGCTACTTTGAAGAGTTTCAACTGTTTGGCACTGCCTACAAACCTTGTTTTGTTCTCACGCAGGTCATTCCTTGGTTAACTGACAAGCTCTTCTCTTTCATATTAGACTTTCTCTTTCTTCCCCCAGTTTAGCTTTCTACACTATTATTTGCCCCATAAAATGGAGATTGTTAAGAAGAAGGGATGTCTTACATGAAGATAAGAGTCTTGTTTGGTAGCCAAGGATAACTTGCCCAGTTCCATTGAGAGATTTCAAGTGTTTGACATAGACTAGAATCCTTCTTTGGTTTCCAGGCAGGTCTCCTTGGCTTATCTGACAAGCTCTTTTTTGTCATGTTAAGCTTCCTCCTCTTCCCTACAAGCTTTCGATCTTTGAGATAAACATTGTTCTGCGCATGTATGCAAGGTTTGTATTAGATGAAGTAAGGAGGGAGCTAGGCTATGCAGTTAAGCCAAGGGAAGTAGTAGAAATATACATACATATATATGTGAAACTCAAATTACTAGAAACTTGTATGTTATTTACTAGGTTAACTAGTATGGTTGACTATTTTGTGATTTTTTGGTACAGAAGAGAGAAACCCAAGCAAGGCATGAAGGAACATTCATATAGGACTTGGAGGCCATTGTTGTCAAACTCACACTTTTTGCAGAATTGTCTTTGCACTTGACAGAAGAACAACTTTAGCCTCGATCCATGGATGTATGAATGTCCTACAAAAATGATAACCCGGGCCTTGGAATTTTATTCTTTATTTTGCAGACTTGTTGCATTTCCTTCGTGCTCAACAGAAAAATTATTTTGCAGTAACCATGTACTATAGCCTTCAGAACAGCCTCTTTGCGAGTCTGTCCTGTACTCCTGTGCCGCTGAGCTTATACAACCATCGAACAGTTCGCTTCCATTTTTTTTCTTTGCCATAAAAGCAAAGCATCCTAGTGTAGTCATCACAATTTGGTCCGAACATGTGATTATAATTGAATTTTAATACTTATAAATAGATAATTCAATTTAATAAGATTCAAGTAGCATACTTTTTGTTTTGAAAAAAGAAAAGGAAGAAAGGTTTGACTTTTATTTTATACTAGACGGCTAGGTGGGTTGAGAATGGCTTGATTTGGATGGATCCGGATCCTCTCCATTTCCCTTTGAAATGGAGAGGCTCCAAAGACACCTGGACAGGATCATCTTTGCATTATATCAAGAGCCAAAAATGTGCCACGTCATAACTTAACCCACTTAACCCAAACCACACTTAACTACACTTAAACTAGAGGTCGTTTAACTCAACCGACAAACCACGCTCTCTCACCAAAGCCATCCGAACATTTCAAATTCAAACTCTCTTTCTCACTCTCTTCTCCAAGGTTCTCTCTCGCCCCACCGTCACGGTGCCCGACTTTTTAACTCGGCTCCTCGCTCGCCTCCTCGCTCACCACACGATTGAAATCCCTAACCCACGAACTCGCCTCCTTGTTCTCATGGATTCAAGCTCGATCCCTCACCCACAAACTCAGCTCCTCCCTCACCTCACACTGCGGGTTTCCTCTATCTCTCACACGGCCTCTCACATTCACACACACAACCCCACCAGCGTTGACGAGCAGAGCCGAGCCCAGCGCCCGACGTGTCGAGTCGAGCCCACCCGACCCAAAGGATTTACGCCAATAAGGTCGAGCCCACCCATCGACTCCTCTCCTCCCATACCCATCGGCTTTCTCTACCGTCGACCCATACCCATCAGCTCTCTCTCCCTCACCACAAGATCCTTTCTCCCTCTCTCCCCTTGCCACCCCCATACCCATACCCATACCCATTATATTTTGCTTGGTAAGTTATTTATTTGATTTTTTGTTTTGATTATTGTGAAATTTTGGGTTTGGATTTGGATACTTAACATTTAGGTTATTTATTTAATTTTCAGTTTTGATTTTAGCCCAGCATCATCAAATTGCTCCACCGGAACAGCCATTGCCTTGTAAGTTTCTCTCTTTGTTTTTTTTTTTTTTTTTTTTTTTTTTTTTTTTTTTTTTTTTTTAAATTGATAAGCTCTGTTTGGTTGTTGGAAAAATGAAGGGAAAAAAAAAAAACTACGATCTTGCTATTTTTTGATTGATTTGTTGGTGCTGAATTTGGGGTTTTTTTTTATTTATTTATTTATTTTTATATAGAATGGTTTCTTGTTGTGTGTGTGTGTGTGTGTGAGTGTTTTTTTTTTTTTTTTTTTTTTTTTTTTTTTTTTTTTTTAATTTATAAAGCTTTTGGTTTTAATCTTGGTGGGGTGTTTCAGATTTTGGGGGGATTTATGGATTTTTTTATCTGAATTTGTTCTTAAAGCAAAATCGGATTTATGGGTTATATTTTTTATACCACACCCAAGTTTCTTCCTTCTCTTTTAGTGTCTCGAAACAAAGTTCAACAATCCCGATAACGTTACAGAATATTTTAACCCACAAAAGAAAAAAAAAAACACACAATCTTCTTCTTGCTAATAAAAACAATGGGTTCCAATTCAAGAACTCTAAAGGAAACGAGAATCACAAATTCATAGCTTAGCTACACAAAAATTTGTCAAAAGTCAGTATTGAAATTCAAGAAAAGGGTTTACTTTATTTTATTTTTTTTACACGGTGATAGTGAGGAATTATATGAATAAACGGTTTGATAAATGTGATTTAGGAAATTTTAGTTCCTATAGCATATCAACCAAATGGTGTATGGGAAATGAGGGTAAAATAGGGAAAACAAAAATAAAATGAAAATAGGAATAGACAGAGAGAGTGAGTCGAGTCGGAGAGAAGCAATCATGCTTGCTTACTAGATAAAAGGATGAGTGAAGAAATAATTATTGCAAAATACTCCATATGCTTTGCATAAGTTAAGAAAAAGGCGTGACACATAAAAGAAAGGCATGAGTGATTTTTAAGCACCTAGTACGATTAGCCTTGTATCATTATGAAAAATAATTACGAGGAGAGGAGTATCATCGGTGTTTATGCATATACTAGGGAAAACTCTCCTTTTATCTGCCTCATCTTCCAATTTGTTATGTTATCATAACTTTTCTTTTAGTTTGCGTCTCAATCTGATTTTTAATCAATTAAGGGGTAAAGAAAAAGGAAAAATTTGACAATTTTATCTAGTAAGCAAGCATGAATGCACTAATTCACCTTACAAGCTTAGAGCGTTGTCGCTTATAAGGTCAATTATATTGGCTTGAGGATGCATACACTCGGATGTAAGATACTCGTGAATGTTCAATTTGGCTTTCAATCATTGTTAACTATTTTCGTTCTTTTACCCCCTTAAAACATGGTATTGGGTTATGAGCAATCATCAAAATACAAGCTCTTTGTTTTACTTAATTATTATAGCTCAACCAGTTGGAAATAATGGGGAAGTTTATAATATGCGGGATTGGCATTTTTTGGATATTGCCTGTAGGTTTCATCAATCTTTGGTATACTTTCTGCGTTATTTTGAATCATCAATTACTTGAGGGGAAAGACTCACAAAGTGTCGTATTCTATGGGACTGCATTTCATGTGTCGTGAAACTTGATTCTAGAGTTTTGATATCAAAACGACTTATATAATGAAGAGACATAATACCGAGAAAGGGTGGGGCAAGTTGAATATCATGAGACAAGTCAAAGTGATCAAGCTGTGAATCTTTGACTAAAAATTGCAGACTATGGCAGGAATGTGTAGTCAAGAAGTAGGAGATACTTGTAGTGCAGAATTATCATTATATTATGACCTTTGTAATCAAGTGTATATTTCAATAGAACTCTTGTTACATATGTCTATGTTTCTATCTCTTCTTTTTTTTTTTTTTTTTTTGAAAGTGGGCTTGATTTTCATTAAAACCGAAAGAGAGTTATCATGTCATACAAGGATCTACTGAAGTAGAACCAAAAGACTAAGCACTACAATACATCCGATTGGATTAACAAAGAAATAAAAGGCGGAGTAACACCCTTCCATAGTTGGGAGCTTTCATCCCGCAAGGATGTTGGGCTAACTCATGCGCACCTTGATTGAAGTCTCTACATATGTTTCTATCTCTTATACTCTTACTCTACAAGATATGGAATTACCCTTACAAAGAAATGAAAAATTTGTCGAAATATAGAGTTAAAAATGGCCCAGCCATCCTCAAACGATACTACTAAGAAATTACACAGAAAATAGAAATTCATTAAACGTATTTTCATAATGTTAATAATATATCACATATATGATCACTGTTCAACTAAACAAATATTCAAACATGCACACACAAAACCAACATCTTTAAGTATCTTCTAATCCAATTACAAAAAATATCAAAATTTTGCTACAAACTTCACAAATAAATGTCTAAGTTGCCCTACAAGCTAGATTATATCAAATCTCAATCAATAGTTAAATAGAAAATTAGCGAATTTTGCATTGCTAACTTCAAGATACATTTTTTTTCAATCAGTCATGGGATACTTCAAAACCTTTTCTTCAAAACAAATGGGCATGGAACTTCGCATAAAGTGTGCACTTGATTTCTTGAACAACACCTATACCCGTCTTTAGACCTTTTTCAAGGTTAGGTTGCTCCAACTCATTTTCTACAAAAAGAAAAATCAAATGCATTATGTACATCAGGGAAAAAAATCCACAAAGAAAAATTTCTTAAAAATCCATACCATCAAGTCAAAAGCTCTACATTTTTTTAGCAAATACACTGACAAACTTCAAGTGGTCCATATACTTAGTCATGAAACTGAACTAACATAAGAACAAAAGCATTATCTTCTATTAAACATACCTTCTATTTGAAAAACCGAACCAACATAAGAACAAAAGCAATATCTTCTATCAAACATACCTTCTATTTGAAAGGGAATTGGGTAAGAAGCTAAGCAAAATTCCAAACACTTTTGCGTAAAAAGAACATGAGTTCAAAAGGCTTGTTCCTACATGCACATTGCATCAAGCCTAAGCCTTGAGGTCCAATAAAAGTTTTTAAAATTATAGTATTTATTGAAACTAACAAAATGAAAAAGGCCATTTAATAATAAAAGTTTAGATGACACATATTTCTTCTTTTATATGCAGTAAGCCAAATGTTTAATGTTTCAAACCCCCTTCACACAAGCATTTTGGCCTATCAACTCAAAAGCCCATTTAATAATGTGATGCATACAAACATTACAAGATCAATTGAAATCATATAAAGTTACAAACATTACAAGATCCACCTCATCTTTGGAGGATTCCCCCAAAAATGTGTACATTAGGTTTGTAAGTTATAAAACCACCATCTTTTAGCTGTTATATATTGTAACATTGATCATGACTGATGTGCCATTTGCCAAATATTGAAGCCACAAAAATAGCCTAAAGAGATTTATCAGCCAAGAGGCATGTCTTCACTTTGAGTAAGTTTTCCAAGCATGGTACAATATGTAAAACTTAGATGGGGTGAGTCAAGCAATTTTAGCACATAGTTTATAAAAGACTCTCACTGAATGAAGTGAAATGAAAAAGAAAAAGAAAAAGTCTATTAGAAAAAATGAGCTGTTTTTTCCCAGTGGTACAACCATTAGAAACTTAAATAAATATTTATAAAAGATGATACTTTAAAATTTAAAAAGGAATTAACAATGGTGTTCCAGTGACTTCTTTCAGCTTTGAAATTAAATTTACATTGCAATTCAATAATATAATGAATGGCCAAAATTTTTGTGTAAACTAAAATGTAGGAGTAGAGGAAAAGTTAGAGTTTTCCTTGATCATTAAAGTTTATGCATATTTTAATACCATACTAGAACAACAAAAAAATCCCAACTAAGAGATCTTGTAGGCTATTGTGATTATTCTTTCATGGAACAGATGTACTCTCCAATTATTCATTCCCACTAACTGGAAGTATTATTGAAATACAATATTCCGCCACCACTTGGCTACACTTTAGTAAGACCCCATGCCATAAACATACGGATTGCATAATTTTTAATTATCTGATAAGCTCTTTCCCATAATTTCTTAAAAGAAAAGTAATACTAGAATTTAATAGATTCTTCAAAATTATAGCAACATAATAAGTTTCTGAATGGATTAACTACTATATGAAATCTAGATCACATAAGTTAAGAATGAAAACTACTTAAAGTACATGTCATCACCAGAAGTATCTACGTGTTATAGATGACAAAATTGCAAGAGATGTAACCTTGCAAATGGTTCCTTTGAATCAGCAGTCTGCAATGTTCCTCTTGAAAGCACAAGAGGCTTAGCATCAACAATTTCTGAATTGCTCTAAGATTCTCAATTGTACATAAAAAAATTAAAAAAATTATCTACATATTACACCACAAAATCCAAACCCAAATTTCACAAAAATCAAAACTGAAAATTAAATAAATAACCTAAACGTTAAGTATCCAAATCCAAACCCAAAATTTCACAATAATCAAAACAAAAAATCAAATAAATAACTTATCAAGCAAAATCGGAATGGGTATGGGTATGGGGGTGGCAAGGGGAGAGAGGGAGAAAGGATCTTGTGGTGAGGGAGAGAGAGCCGATGGGTATAGGTCGACGGTAGAGAGAGCCGATGGGTATGGGAGGAGAGGAGTCGATGGCTGGGCTCGACCTCATTGGCGTCGTCGCTGGTCGGGTCACTGGGCTGGGCTCGACTCGGCACGTTGGCGCTGGGCTCGGCTCTGCTCGTCGGCGCCGGCAAGGTTGTGTGTGTGAATGTGAGAGGCCGTGTGAGAGATAGAGGAAACCCGTAGTGTGAGGTGAGCGAGGAGCCGAGTTCGTGGGTGAGGGATCGATCTTGAATCCATGAGAGCAAGGAGCTGAGTTTGTGGGTTAGGGATTTCAATTTGTGTGGTGAGCGAGGAACCGAGTGAGGAGCTGAAATCCTAGGATGACATGTATCTATCCTAAGATGAAATGTAAACAATTTATTTTAAAAGTAAGATAAAACAAACACAAACATGTGATTGTATGACATTTTCTAAGAGAGATAGATTGCATTAATGAGTTAAGTAAAGCTAACCTTACTCGAAAGTATAGTTTAACAAATGCAATTTTGCAACATATTCTCTCTCTCTCTCAAACTATTTTATCTCATACAAAAGACACAAAGAAATAACAAGAAAATGGTAAATTCCTAGGAAGTTTGAAAATAATGACATGTGACAATTTTATTAATTTTTAAGGAAAAACATTTTATTTTGACATAAAATGAGATTGAAAATGCATTTTTGTGGCCCAAAGGGCATTGTATAATTTTTGGAAACTTTGGGTCAAGAAGTAATTTTGAAAAAACGTTGGTTGGTCCACAGATTGGCCTTGAATGGTTTAAGGTTGAGTGGGTTTTTGTTTGAATGTGAGTGGGCTGGCGTGGAGGTGGTTATTGGACCCAAGAAATTCAGGTTGGGCTGTTATTGGGTTCAAATTCAGTGGGCTAACTCTAATTTTCACACAGACACACACACCATGGGATGGTCTTGGGATTACGTGAGTTGATGGGCATGAGTGAACTAAAAGGGGTCTTGAGTTGGAGCAGGGTTTAAAGGTTAAGCTGGCTGCAGTTTTTAATGCGTGGGCTTGGGCATTTTTAGTGGAGTGGGCTTATGTGGTTTTTAGTTTTAAACGGTAGCAGACCCAAATGGATCCAATCCGGCCTAAACACAAACCCCACTCAACCCATCTTATCTTATCTTTATTTCTTTTTTCCACTAGCCGGATTTTGGGTATTTTGGTTGATTTGTGAGGGTAGTGTTGTGGTTTTTGGGTTCTCCGTGGGATTAATTTTGATTTTTGGAGTGATAGTCTCTCATGGGTGATTGCTAAGATTAGATTTTTGTGTTAGTGGGTTGTGTTTGATTGCCAAGAAACTGCAAGAAAGCTAGAAAAAAAAAATTTTAATTCACCTTTTGATTATTATTATTTTTTCTGCATAGACATTTTTTGTTAGTGTGCTAATGGTAAGTACTAAACTAATAATAAAATGTAAGAATCTAATTGACTGTGATCTCAAAATACATTAACCATCAAAAGGTATTTTCGCCAATTTATTTTCTTGGTTTAGCCGTGGAAATGGAAATAGTTTCACTTTGTACGTGGGTACATAGCTATCAAACTATACCAAGTATATTGAACCATTGTGAAAGTTGAATGGTGGTTTTATTGAGTTCAAATTCAGTGGGCTGAGATCAATTCTCGCCTACACTATAAATGAATTAGTGCTTTGGTTTGATAATAAAGAACAATCATCTCAAGCAGATATTATAAATTTCACATCTCTCAAGATTTTAAAAGGTTAAAATTTTCAAACTTTGTCCACGATTTATATATATATATAAAGAGCAAGAATGTGTGGTGCAAGAATTGTTTTTTTTTTTTTTTTTTTTTTTTTTTTTGAGGAAAGTAGTGCAAGAAAATCGAGATACCCTTCTATGTAAGAATTCCATTGAAGGGTCCAACGACTACATAATAGAAAAAATAAATTTCTTTCATTCCTTATACTTCTTCTCTTGGACTAGGCAAGATTGATTCAAAGTTCTCGTGTGAGAACAAAAAATTTTATTATCTAAGAGAGTTGGTACCCAACTAACTCTTTATTATTTTCATTTATTTCATACATAAGATCTAATATTCAGTTACAATTAAAGAAATAAAATTGTAACATGGTGAAAAATAAAAAGTGTTAGTAAAAATATCCTAGCAAGAAAGATTATCACCAGGTGCAACACCAAATTGAGTACAGTACTGTTGGTAATACTGGATTCGAGACTGAACTTTGCCAGGTTCTTTACCATCACATTCAACAGGACCATTAATAGCTCGAATTGTTGCTCCAAAACCTTGGCTTACAGATTGGTGAACATTGCTCATCCAATACCATAAGGCAGTCTTAAACGAGATATTCGCATCATTGGCAACAGTTTCAGGAGAGCCTAGCCCATCAAACTGATTTGCATTTCCAGCTGCTCCATAATTGTAATTCCAGGTTAGTTGAAGTGGCCCACGACCATAGTATCGTTTGCTAGGATTGCATGGATAGTCAGTCCTGGTTGTGTCACAATAGTTTTCCGTGGTTGGAACATCCCTTTCTTCTATATAGCATAAACCTGTCCAAACAACATTTTGCTTCAACTCTCAGGGATAAGTCCTTGCAAATAATATGTTTGCCTTTGGAAAGTCCAAAAAAGTTTTCTTTTTAGATTTGGTTTACCTCCAGTACTTTTTTAATTGGAGGTGTCATTTTATTTTAAATACACAATAGCAATGGTAGTGAGTTTTAATTTCCATATTTTATTTAATTGGTGGGTGATGTGACAGTTTCTCATTAAAATATAATAAAATTCCAATTTAAAAAGTATTGGAGGTAAGTCAAATCCTTATTTTATTTAGCTATATTTTTAGGTCAAACTTATAAATTTCCTCATTTTTATTTACTTTAATTTCTTTTTGATGAAATTATTTATATTACTTTCAGAAAATAAAAAATCAATAAAAGCCATCTAATCGCACTATTATTATATAATTGTAACTTAAATACATGACTACTATGCACAAATATGCATGTCTATGATTTTATATGTATATAGTCATACGTACATACCATTCTATTATGAAAACTATATAAATATCTGTTATAAAGCTATTGTTTGTTTTAGATAACTTATTTTTATTGCCTTATTTTGCTTAAAATGTTTATTAATTATGGTAAAAATACGGTTCTACATAATATAAAGTAAAGCTCCCAAAAAAAAAAAAAAAAAAAAAAAAAAATCTTCATCTTATTTTCATTTTCAAGCTTCGGAAACCAATGCTGCCTTTTTATTCTCTGTTGAGGCTTATTAAACTAAATTGTAATTTGATAAATCGCATTAATTAAACAACATATATATAACATTTATAGTCTTATTTTTCTGATAGAATATATCATTTATAGTCTGTACCAAAATAAATTAATAGGAGGAAATATTATCTATAGAATAGGCTACAACCATAATTGCTTATTAGTAATATATATGTTTCTAAATAATTGTATAATAACAAAGTTAGAGGGGATCAAGAACTTACTTCCAGTCTCATGTGTGACATGGGCAAAGAAAGCTGCAATCTCACGTTTACCATCGTCACTGGAACCAGACTTGGCAAACTGATTATAAGAATTAAGAGCATCAAGAAATGCTGCTCTTGTGTAAAAGCTCTTTCCAGGACAATCTCCTTGGGCCTGGTTAAGTATCCCATTGAAAAAGGCTTCTGTCACAATATCAGGGACTGAAACATCATTGGTAGTTGTGGTACAAGGTCCTGATTTGCACCCCTCGCCACAGTATTCAGCAGTAGTGCCACAAAAGTCATATTGGCTGCAACATTCGTTTGCAGCACAATTACAAGCACCCTTCACATTTACTGCTAGGATTCCAACTATAACGAGAGTTAGCAGACCCTTTTGTAAACTAAGAGCAACCATTTTCTTAATGAAGTTTGAGGAATATGTAAAATGTGTGAGATGAAGAATTAGGTTGTGATAGGTATTTATAATGCAACATAAGGTGAGAAATATCTATTTCTTTCATGAAGAAATTTCTTTTATCTTCTAGAAAAGTAAAAGGCGTGTGAGTTTAAGGTCAAGGTCTTTGTCGACATTGACTTGTCGAAAGCATAGCTAGTTTTTCTTCTTATATACCGTCAATAAGATAACGCGTTAATAATGGGCCAACTACCAGTGCCAGCCAGCCATCTTAAAATTTTGGGCAAATAAATTAGACTGCTTTAGCCTGAGGTTTATTGAAGAAGAAATTTTATGTTCACAACATTTTTACAATAAATTTAATAGAATAAATTTAGTTTTTTTGCATTCATGTTTAATTGGAAAGATGAAAAAGTTTAGAGATAGAAAATTTATTTATTTGATTGAGAAGAAGAATAAAATGATGTAAAATGAAGTTATTATAAATATATAATTACGTCTTCATTCAATAAAACAAAAAAGTAACACATATTTTTAGCAAAAAAATTGTGTATGTGCAAGCGGATGAAAAAGAAAAAACAAAAAAACTGGTAAAAAGCAACTAGACAATGAAAAAAAAAAAAAGATTTGTTCTCAAATAATAAGCATCTTGGAAATAGTCGCATATGTACTTTGAGACTCTTCTTGAGCTTCTTGAAGTGGTCATGTCACAAATTTTTATTTTTCCTTTTCTAAGCTCATCCTATTCCAATTTTCAACCAAAAGACGTAATATTTTTGACAACTGCTTCTATTTTTCATTTCCAAAAATTTTAAGAATGAAAAAAAAAAAAAAAAAAAAAATTCATGGGTAGGCATGCAGGAAAAAATAATAATAAAAGAAATTTCTAACAACAAAAACAGAAATTTATTTGGATTAATAGCAGCATACAATTTTTTCTTTTGGTTGTGGATTGCGTTCCCACTCATGATCAGATCCCACCCCATTTCCTTTCTCTTTTATGAACTATGATCATTCTGCATCTTTTAACTGCTCTCTTTTCTTTTCTTTTCTTTTTTCTTTTATATTATTTAAATTTTGGTTTAGCATTTTCATATTCAAGTTATTGGGCCAGAAAAAATGGGTAACAAGGAAGGGCCTAAATCCAAGTGAGGCCCAAAAGCACTGTATAATAAGGAAAAAGCCCAAATCATTGGTACACATAATTAGTAGTTATTTTAAATTGACCTGAAGGCACGTGAGTAGCACGAGAAGGCTAACAGGGTCAATGACATAATATAATTATCCAAGAAAAACGTTGGAATTAGAATGTGGAAACCTCAGTGAGTGACAAAGAGGTTATTTGATCCTTGCAAACGTGGGACAAATGGCCTAAAAAAACTCATCAAATAAAGACATGTAGCATAATAATTAACTAGCCTTGGGCATGCACGTGAGCGAGTGTTCAGAAACTTTTCTAGTTTTTTGGTAAAAACTAATTATTTGGATTTATTATAATTTGGGATTACCACATTTTCCAATCATGAAAAGAAAACCTAGGTGTGTGATGAAAGTGGCAAAAATTGGAAAAATCGTTCAGCAGAATCATACTTTTAACAGTAAACTAATGCCTATGCTACTTGGATCTAAGCACACAAAAAAATCAGAATCTGGTCCAACAAATGAGTAAAGAAAAAGCAAAAGAAAAAAGAAAAAAAGGTAGAAAAATAAATGACCCACCAATTAAATCAGAGCACACATCTCGTAGTAAATACTTGAAACTACCATTTTTTTTTTCTTTTACAGTAAAAGAGTCAATTTTTTTTTTTTGGTTTTATTGATTTTTTTTTTTTTTTTTGGTTAAGGAAAGGGTCTAGATGTGCATCCATGTTTTTTTTTTTTCTTTTTAGTGGTGTTGTGTTGTTGTTCTTTTATTTATGACAGTTATCAAGTTGTATTTAATCTTAAAATCAATCCTAAAATTTAGCCATGTACTACACAAACATAACAAAAAGTTAAAAAGAGCTTATATTAATAAAATTCACATACATCACACACATATACATTTAGATTATGTTAGAGTAGAATTTCTATTTTGTATAAAAAAAAAATTTAGCAACTACCATTTTTTTTTTTCCTTTTAAGGTAAAAGGCTCAATTTTAATCCTAAAATGTAGTGTTTTAATCTTAAAAGTTAGCCACATACTACACATTTATAACAAAAGTTAAAAAGAGTTTAAATTTCAAATATATTAACTACCTTCAAAACCGAGAAAATGTACGTAACATTTTTTATGGAGTAGTAAATTAATAATTATAAAAAAAAAATGTAAATTGAATTTCACATAGGATTATACAAATGATAAATATATTTTCTATTACAAAATAAATTTTTATACAACAATTTCTTAGATAACAACCACTTCATGTAAGGTTTGAATCATATAATAATTCTTATAAAGTCTCTCATCCGAACTTATTTAATATTCCATTCCAATGTCTTCTCAATGCAATCCAATAAATTTGCACATACGTTAACCTAAGAGATAAAAGAGTTAGGGTTCATTATTTTGAATAAACCAAGTATTTTAAATTTTTTTTAAAAGGAAACTTTAATCAACAATGGATTTGAATGACTCTTTTCATCCACGAACATTTTAAATGACTTTGAATTAATAAAAAATGACGGGAAAGTAAATGAGAGATGAGGTTATTGGGTTAAATAGGAAAACCAATTACCGATACATTTTGAATGAGAAGTTATTTATTTATTTTTTTTTTTGGATATTGGGAAACAAAGTAGTATGTAATGCAGTTTAATAAGAATGTTTCAAGTTATTCCTTCTAAAAAAAAAATTAGCGTAAATCCCTATAAAAAAAAAAAAAAAAGTTTGTGTTACTTTTAAATTGGGGAACCAATTAAGTATCGTAATCCCCTCAAAAAAAAAAAAAAAAAAAAAAAAAAAAAAAAAAAAGACTAAACCAAGTAGCAGGCGTGCATGTTATTAAAGATAATAGTGGTCAAAGAGTTTATGTTTGATTTAAATTGGGAAACCAAGTAGCATAATCCCCTAAAAAAAAAAGTGTATAGGTAATAGTACTTTCGTTTGTTATCAAAGATTTTGTGTTGGTTTTAAATTGGGAAACCAAGTAGCATAATACCCTTAAAAAAAAAAAAAAAAAAAAACAAGTATCATAATCCTCTAAAAATAAATAGCGTAAATTCAACCAAAAAAAAAAAAAAAACCCAAAAAAGAGTTTGCAAAAAGTAAAAGAAAGAGCCTTACCAATATCCTTTCTCGAGAAGCCAGTTCAAGCACAAACTCTCTTGTTTGAAATTTCTAAGTTAGCCATGGGTAATAAGCAATCATCAAACACCTTTAAATCCCCAATCACATTCACTCTTGTTTGAAATTTCTAAGTTAGCCACGGGTAATAAGCAACCATCAAACAACTTTGTATCCCTAATCACATTCACCAACGGGTAAGTACTTGGTAGCCATGGCGGGTAAGAACTCAAAGAAAGTTAATGATAAAGAAAAGAAAAGAAAAGAAAATAAAAACTTGCAAAAGATAGAACTTGAAAAAATGTTGAAGCCTCTAACAATGTCTGTTTAAATGGTTTAGAAACAAATCAGAAAGTAGAAGAAGAAGAAAGGAGGATGTGGAACTAAACTAAATGTCTTCAATTTGAAGAAGAATGAGAGATAGAAAGTAAGATAAAAACTGGTAAAACATACGTGCGTTTGTGGGTCTTAAAGTGTAGGAGTTTTAATTTACATATTTATCTCTGTTAGTTGAAAACTTACAAGTATGTATAATGAGGGCATTTTAGACATCAAAATTGAGAAATCCAAATAGGGGAAAGCCCTTAAATAGTAGTATAGATAACTATCAAGACATAACTATCGTGCACCCTTTGTGTGATAGTCATTTCACAAATACAAAGTTCTTGTAGGGTAAGGAGTGTAAGAGCTAGAATTTAAGTTTTCAAGAGGTTCAAAGATCCTCATTGTCCAATATATGTAAGTTTATGTCTCCTTGTATACATGTACTTGTGATTTGAATCATATGTTTAACTTTGATACGATATGTTATTGTTAATCTTATTTATTGTTCCATTCGAAGTCTTAAATTACTTAATTTTTTGTAACTTTGCCTTTAATTGAGATAAATTGTTCAAAAATATGCTTTTTATGAAGATTAATTGCATGTATTGTTTTGTGATGCTTTATATCAAAGTAGTCTATGTCAATTTACTAGGAATTGCTACTTAGTCTAGTAGGTCAACTTAGTCATTTTTAGGAATTTAGTCACTCATGATTTCTCATTCTCTCAATTGTTAACTTATATAGATATTTCAAAAAGTTGGATTAAGTTAGGCATTTCTAGACCCAATACTTAGTGGTGTTCACTAAACCGAAAAAATTGCACCAAAACCGTCCACAAAATAGCATAACCACACCGCACTACACCGCAAGTAACAAAGCACCACACCACACCACATGGTGCGGTGTGGTTTGTGGTTTTATAATAAAAAACCGTACAAACCACACCGCACCGCACCCACTCTGTATATTAATATATATATATATATATATATATATATATATTTATTTATTTATTTTTAATATTAAATATATTATTAATAGTTTAATAACCCTAGTTTTAAAAAAAAAAAAAAGTTTGATAACCCTAGCAAGTGTTGACTAGGAAAGCTAGCCTAAAATAAAGAAAAACTAGCTCAATAGTTTAAAACTTGGCCCAAAGTAAAGGGAAAAATTAGTTTTGGGTTGGGTAGGAAAAGCCCAAAATTTGAAAAAAAATATCGACTTCAAACCATTCAAACCGTATCAACTGCACCGCACATTTGACTGCAAAAATGAAGTGCAGCATGGTTATGGTTTTGGCTAAACTCTAAACCACATCGCACCGCACATGTAACCGCAAAAATAGGGTGGGTGCAGTTAATATTTTGGCTAAACAAGATCGCAAAGTACATTGCTAAAAATGACCAAAAACCGCATTGCACCGCATCATGAACACCCCTACCCAGATGCTTATCTATGAAATTAGATAATCACTTCAAGCTAACACTAGTTGCCAGAAGATTTATCTCAAATAACTTGCAAGCATCAATAAAAGACTTAAAATTTTCAAACACAAGTACATGTTTATTGGCATTTAGGGTTAACGGACCAGCAGATGAACACCAAAACTCACAGCATAGAATATGCTCAAAAAACATGTAATTATAAAGAAAGAAAGGAAGGGAAAGCATGAAATTTCAGCTTATGAGCCATTTAAATATGGTGATGATAGCCACCAATCTTTACATTTTCTAACCATTTAGTTAGGTTCCAAGCATAATCCCATCACCCACTTCCTCATTTCCTAGCTACAGCCACTAGAGGCAACCTCTTATTTTGATATTCAGCACCATGGCCCAATGAGCTACTACCATGTAATTGCCCCAATAAATTTCCAACAAAGGCTTAAAAATACCATTTTTGTCCCTATATTTTGGGATCCCTCTCAATTTATTCCTCACTTTTTCCCAACAGTCAATTGAGTTCCTGTAATTTTTAACTTGTTGTCAAGTTAATTTCTAAGACTCTATGTCATCATCTTAGTTAAAAATAACTTGATTGCAAGTTAAAAATAATAATGACCAAATTATTTGTTGGGAAAAACTGAAGACCAAATTAAAAATGACTTCAAAATATATGGACCAAAATGATATTTTTGACAAACCAATATTAATATAGGCTTTAAGTACATGGAGGCAAGTGGCTAAATGATGAAGGTCAACTAGATGTATTCAATCACACAAAAATTAGTTAAATTTGGAGAGAGAGAGAGAGCCATGGTTCCTGAAATGTGAAAAAGAAGCCTTGTATGAGAAAAAAAAAGAGAGAAAAAAGCATAGAAACCTATGTTAATTATGTTGGCAGTGTGGTTCAAATAGAGCGCGAGTTCATTAAAGTGTGACCTTTCAAACTATTTTTTCCATGTTTTCATTGGGCCTTAAAATTAACTAGAAACTGCATGAGCCAGTATCTATTTTCAATTTCCTTTGCATTTTGGATCTATTTGGTTGGCTAATTTGAGTAATATTGTTTGAGTGTTTTTGATATACGTGTGATTAAAAAAGTGTGTTAAAATGTGAAAAAAATTGTATAAAATGTAAAAATGTTGGTTAGAACTAACCAACCAATTACAGGCCTTTGAAAACAATTTTTATTTTACGTTTTTTTGGCATGACCTTTTAATTTCCTTTCACCGAGTCATTTTCAGAAAGAAACTATCTAATTTTATCCACTTTATATTTTGGTTGATTTTTTTTTAAGGATGAAAGCATATGTGATTGTGAGTTATATATATATATATATATATATATATATGGGCTATTTTTGCCTTTTCCTTTTGTGATTTGGGAACTTTTGTGTGCTTATTTTAGTGCCCTCAATATTATTACTATTTTGTTTTTCGGTTTCTTGTATTTTTGGCATGACCTTTCAAAGGGTTGTGAATGTTAAACCAATGGAGGAAATAAATTATTTTATTTCACCAATCCATGACCTTTTCCAAATTGCACACCTATAGTTAAACAAGAAATTTTTAAATTCTAATCAATTGAATTACAGACTTATAATTATGCATGACCTTTTCCTAAAGCAAAAGACATTAAAATATACCAAAACTTTCACTATCTCCCAACCTATCTTCGATGTTTGGCCATAGGATCTTTTTAAAATAGAATTTAAAATTTTATGGTGTATAACTTGGAATTTTCTTACAACTGTTACATGATTAATTAAAAATTTTAAGGCTATATATTATGGTTTCATACTATAATTCCAAAGATTGTACAAGAGCGAGCAAGGTTAAAGATAAAATGGTTATGAAACTACTTAATGTGATGATAATGGTGTCAATCATTGTTCAAATCGTCGTGCTGGCCAACAACTCTTCCTTTTCTAGTCTTTCTCCCTATCATCCCCCCTCTCCAGCCCCCTTTCTGCTTCCCCCTTCTCTTTGGTCCGAAATGTCACAAAATGATGCGAAAAATAAGAAGAAAAATTCCTAAGTTAAAAAATTTGACCCTTTATTAGAGTTGGCAAGAAAAATACGAAAACTATGCAATAGGAAGTGCAAAAAGAAACTTAAAGGAGCTGAGCTTGGCATGTCCTTTGCTTTTCCTAATATATATATATATATATATATATATATATATATATATATATATATATATATATATATATATATATATATATATATATATATATATATATATTAATAGGTAAAGCTGAGAGAAAATCCAATTAGGTTTCAAATTTGATTTCAATTGTTATCTAATTTTGCGTTACATGTCCTATTTAAGTTTTTTTTTTTTTTTTAATTTTGTTCTAGGTGAGTTAATGAGGTGCAAAAGACAAAGGATTTAATATAAATAAATAATCAAAAACTCAATAAACAAAAAAAAAAAAAAAGAAAGAGTAAAATTATGATTTGAATTTGTGTATAATTGTAATTTTTTTAAATTGTACTGTGCATGCATATGCACAAGTTATATACTAATTGTTATAATAAATGCCTCGATGAAGAAATGCATAGAATATCTGAAAATAATATTCTAGAAAAATTGATGAATGTAAAATGAAAATGCTATTAATTTTGTAAGGTACATTATCCTTCATAATTTTGACATAATTTGTGATGGATTTTAGTTTTCGTTAGTTTTAGTTCTTTCGGCATAATTTTGATTTAGGGTTAGTTTATTCCTTTCCTAAGTATGACTAATGAATATTAGAGAGGTTGATCTTTGAATCAAAGGGGGATGGATGTCCTACAACAATACGTTTTTGTACCATAACTTTGAACCTAATCTAGTAAGGATTACTCAGATTTTTGCACATAAGGTTTCATTTGATTCTTTGACTTTGACCGAGTGTTGACTACTCTCAACCCTAACCTTATAAATTTTGGGTGTGTTCCTTAGTGATTGAGTTAGGGATAGAGTCACGACTTGAAGATAAGGGGGGGAGTGGGATGGTTTTGTTGGTTACTTCCGGCATTTCCGCTCTTGCTTAGCCACCGAGGGTTTTTTTGTTGTTGTTGTTGTTGTTGTCGTCATCGTCGTCGTCTTTGATAATGCTTGCTTCTATTGTTGCGCAAAGACAAAATTATTTAATTTGTTTAAAAATTTTTAAAGGTTCAAGTTGTTTGTTTTGGGAAAAAATGGTGAGTTAGACTTAATTTTTTTTTAGTTTTGCTATTGGTAATTTTTTTTTTTTTTGTTGGATTAGTTTTTTTGGGTTGTATGTTTTATTTTAAATTTTAGATCTATAAAAAATTTTAATGACCTATAAGAGGAGAAAAATGGTAGAACTATAAATTTTTTTACAATTTCTTTTATAAATTGCTAATGTGGTGAGTGATTATTGATAATTAAAAAATTGATGCAAATGGTAGGCCTAGATGCAAACTAGCTAGTAAGAATATAATACCTCAATAATAAATTTTAAAAATATTGTAAAAAGAGTTTATGATTGTAGTATTATTCTTAAAATGATCAATGATATTGTTAAGGGTGGCAAAGTGTAATTTTAGTGAACAAAATTGATAAAATTAGTCCCTATATTTATATACACACACATACACTAATATTTAAAATTTAAAAAAAAAAAATCAACTAACCCATTTAATTTAGTTTTTGGTAGCAATTACATAAGAAAATGCATCAATGGTCAATTATTCTCTTAAACATTTCCAACCCATCTTTGAAAATGTATGGAGGGTCTACTAAAAAAATGATTTATTTCTTAAGGTACAATTTAATGCAATTCATATGGTCACTCCTTTTCCTCCTCCTCCTCCTCCTCATCATCATCATTATGATCCTCCCCACTTACACATCCACCATCATGGTGTACTATGATCTACAAACACCTCCATAAACTCCCCCATATAGATCACCTCCAAGGACATAACCAACATTTGCTTTTATCGCACAATTTGCTTCTTCCCAATCTCCTTCCATTATCCTTGTATTGCCAAGTTCAACAACCAACTCTACCAATGGCGATGCCACGTTCAGGTCAGGGTGTTCCCAGGAACACCCTGACCAGAAAAAAAAAAAAAATATATATATATATATATATATATATAATAATAATAATTAATTAATTTTTTATTTGTTTACCCTTAAAAAAAAAATTAGGAACATCCTCAATCAAAATTAAGAACACCCTAAAAAGAAAAGCTCAAACCTCACAGTTCTCATGGTTCCTCACATAGAAATCTTCATTGAAAATGGTTGGTGGCTGGGCTTGTTCATCTTCACCAAAAGCTCAAACCTTAGATAGATGTTAGATCTACCATTGATAGATCAGTTTGCTTAGGAAGAAAGGTTATAGAGGAAGAGATGTGTGCTCTAATCTACTTGTTGTATGAGACACTAAAAGGTGAGATTCTAAAAAAAAAATAGAAATGAAAACAGAGACAAAGAGGACGGGAGAAAGACAACTTTAGAAGAGATCAACGTGTTTGTGTTTCTTATTGTGTGGGGATGAGATAGAGATGAGATATTTTATATTTTTTTTAAACAAAAAAATTCCATAGCCACACACCTATTTTCATGTTACTTTGACATGTATTTTAGTTTTGAAAAATGTGTTTTAGACTAGTTGTGTTAGGACATATGTGTTTCACTTGTTTAGAACATATGTCATGATTTTATGTAATTGGTTTATCCTTTGACAAAATGCACTTTACTTGTATTTGGGTAGATTTAGGATGTTTTAAATACTTCAAAAAACCTTGTTTCAAGATCAAGTATTAAAACTTTCAAGTCTGTTCAAGAAAACAAGTTCAGAGTTCAAAATCATTAAAGCTCGACAACCGGTCGACAGTTGCATCTATCGAGCTTAAGGGAGCCGTTCTTCATTCGGTGTGCTCGATGACTTCTTGACACCTGCTATCTGTCGAGGTTTAAGATTTTCAGAATTCCAATATGATTTTCTTAGGATCCGTGAATTTGTCTTTGGGCCTTCTTTTCTCCTAAACCTAGACATATAAAAAGATCAGTTGAAGGGCCATCAAAGTGTTCACAAGTTGCACAAGTTTTAAGCAAACTCTGTTCAAGCAAATTGTGACCGGAGACGAAGTTCTTGCCCTAGTTCATCTCTTTCTCTTGAAGAAGTGGCTGTGTATGTGCACATTTGGGTTTTGTGACCAAACATCTTCTTGATCTTCATCGTGTGGATGAACTCAAGAACTTTGCAACCAACAACCTTCTTAGTTAGTGATTGAAGTCGCATACTGGGATCCACGCAATTGATTAGTCACGTACTAGGAGTTGTGCATCCCGAAAGGGAACTGTCACTACTGAACAAGTCCAATTGGGTATTGGAGTAAGGGTTCAACTGTAAGTTGATAAGGTACTTGGATTCCTTTACTTGTAACTGCTTGTTGTGATAATAGTGGAGTTTCGGGAGTGATGACCTGAAAATCACCCGATGGGATTTTTGCTATTAGGTTTTCCCTATTCGTAAACAAATCACCGTGTAATTTATTTTTCGCCGCATATTTAGTTTATTGGTGATTTTTTTGTACTACCACGCGTTTTCATGATAAATTGATTAATTAATAACTTGGCTAATTAATTAATTAATTTCTATCACAAAGGGTCATTCAGTTTATGGCCTATCAAGTGGTATCAGAGCAAGCACACTCTGATTAGGGTTTAATCTTTACTGTGTTGATCCATTGACCCCTGTTGTCATAATCGTAACCAGCTTGAAGAGATCTATGTTTTCAAATACATCTTGTTTTTCTAATCTCTTTTTGATTGAGTGTTTCGAAAAATACAAGTCTAAAAGTTATTTGAATTCTCCTATAATGACTATGGAAAAAGATCTTAGTTTGGCTAAGAAGAAACTAGACTGTCTCGAAATAAAAATGTGCAAAGGAGTTCGTCCGAGAAGAGTAAACATTAAAGGCTTAACTCGAAAAAGGCAGATGAGAGAAAGCACCATTCCCACTAATCAGTCATCTAAACATGAAGTGTGTTTTATGATGAAATCTGCATTTAAAGTTATGGACACATGTTTGTGGTATCTCGACAAAGGTTGCTCAAGACATATGACTGGAGATAGATCTCTCTTCAAGACCTTTGAGTCTAAAAAGGGTGGCAATGTCACTTTCGGTGATGGGAGCAAATCTCAAATTAAAGGAAAGGGAATTATTTCTCTGCCTGAACTACCAGACATTGCAAATGTCCTCTATGTAGAAGGTCTAAGGGTGAACCTGTTAAGCATAAGTCAGATATGTGATCAAGACTTCATGGTGCTTTTCTCAAAAGGAAAATGTCTTGTCATGGATAAGTCCGGAAAGAACCTCATAAGTGGTGTTCGCACTTTAGACAACTATTATGGATTGGTTCCTGATGTTGATATTGTGTGCAACAACATTCGTTTGCCAAATGAAGATTTATGGCATCAACGAATGGGACATGCTAGTTACAAACATCTTGCTATTGTATCTAAGCATGAATCAGTCTTGGGAATACCGAATCTTAGTAGAATGAACAATGTGGTGTGTGAACCATGTCAACTTGGGAAATAGACAAAAGCTAAGCATCCTAGCACTCGGACATCAGCTACATTTAGGCCATTGGAGCTCCTACATTTGGATCTTATGGGTCCAACTAGAACCGAATCTCTTGGTGGTAAGAGATACATCATGGTTGTGGTAGACGACTTCACTAGATACACTTGGATCATTCTCTTACAATCCAAGTCCGATGCTCCCGAACACATCGAAGCCTTATGCACAAGATTGCAGAATGAGAAGAACCTCAAGATTGATCGAATTCAAAGTGACCATGGTAAAGAATTCGAAAACTCATATATGGAGTCTTTTTGCCAGAGATCGGGCATATCTCAAGAATTCTCTACTCCTATTACTCCTCAACAAAATGGTGTGGTAGAAAGAAAGAACAGAATTATTCAAGAGATGGCTAGAGCCATGTTATATAACAAGGATTTAGCCAGAAACTTTTGGGGAGAAGCTATTAACACTGCTTGTCATACGCTTAATAGGGTGTACTTGAGACCCGGTACCAAGAAGACTTCATATGAGTTGTGGAAAGGAAGGAAGCCGAATGTGAAGTACTTCAGGATCTTTGGAAGCACCTGTTTCATCCTCAAGGATAGAGAGAATGTGGGAAAATTTGACTCTAGAAGTGATGAAAGTATATTTTTGGGCTACTCCTCCACAAGCAAGGCTTATTAAGTATACAACAAGAGAACTATGAAGATAATGGAGATAGTAAATGTTGTTATTGATGAGTTTTCAGATTCTAGGTCTCAGAAAAGTATTGAGGAGTTACCCAAAGAAATTCTTCATCTTGAGCCTAATGAAGTTCAAGAACTTATTGAACAAGACCCTGCATCTCCAAGTACTCCTAGTACTCTCGGTGTTTTGGAAGATTCTGTAGACATACCCACTTCACCAGATTCTGAGTCTCATGAAGAGAAAAGACCATCATCCAGGGTTAAATTAAATCATCCTCTAGAAGATATCGTGGGAAATATGAATGAACTCACATTAAGGAAACGAACTGTTGATAAATATGTTGCTAACTTTGTGTCTTATTCTTGTTATTTATCACAGGTTAAACCCACAAAAGTTGAGGAAGCTCTTCGGGACGAAATTTGGGTTGAAGCAATGTATGATGAACTTCTTCAATTTCAGAGGAATGATGTTTGGACCTTGGTACCTAAATCGGAGGGTGAACACATCATTGGTACAAAGTGGATATTCTGCAACAAGACTCATGAGGAGGGCAATGTGATCCAGGACAAGGCTCGGCTTGTAGCTCAAGGATAGTCTCAAATGGAAGGAGTAGACTATGATGAGACATTTGCTCAAGTTGCCCGTATGGAGTCCATCAGAATTCTCCTTGCACCGGCTTGTCAATTAAAGTTCAAGCTTTATCGGATAGATGTGAAGACTGCTTTCTTAAATGGATTTCTCAAAGAAGACATTTATGTGGAGCAACCAAAAGGGTTTATTGATCTACACTTTCCGGATCATGTAATGTACCTCAAGAAAGCACTCTATGAGTTAAAGAAAGCCTCCAGAGCTTGGTATGATCGACTTACACAATACTTGTTGTCACATGGGTTCACAAGAGGAAAGGCTGATCAGACTCTTTTCATCAAAAGAGAAGATAGCGAGTTAATAGTTGCCCAAATCTATGTTGACGACATCATCTTTGGATCGACTAAGGATGAACTTACTCATGATTTCTCAAAACTCATGCAGGCAGAGTTTGAGATGAGCATGATTGGAGAACTAACTCACTTCCTTAGGTTGCAGATTCGTCAATAAGATTCGGGTATATTTCTATCTCAATCTAAATATGCTAAGAATCTTGTGAAAAAATTTGGTTTGGAATCTGCTAGTTCTGTCCGAACCCCTATGAGCCCAAATGTTAAACTCACTGTTGACTTGTTAGGTAGAAGTGTTGATCCTTCCCTTTATAGAAGCATGATAGGTAGTCTTCTTTACCTTACTGCTAGTAGACCTGATATTAGTTACGTTGTTGGAGTTTGTGCTAGATATCGGGCTAATCTCAAAGAGTCCCATATGACTGCTTTAAAGAGAATCATAAAGTATGTCAAAACCACTACTGAGTTTGGTGTGTGGTACGGCAAGAACACAAGTAATGTCCTAGCCGGGTACTTTGATGCTGATTGGGCTGGGAATGCTGATGATAGAAAGAGTACTTCAAAGGGTTGTTTCTATGTGGGTAATAATCTTGTCTCTTGGATGAGTAAAAAGTAGAACTCCATCTCATTATCCACTGCAGGTTTGAGTACATTACTGCTGGTCACAATAACGGTTTGCACCCAACTCTTATGGATACAAAAACTTCTTCATGATTATGGTATCTCACAAGAACATCTCACTAACTATTGTGACAATATCAATGCCATTAATATATCTAAGAATCCGGTTCAACATTCTAGAACCAAACACATAGAGATTCGACATCATTTCATTAAGGAACTTGTCGAAGATGGTACTCTCACTCTTGAGTTCATTCACACCGATGATCGGAAAGTCGACTGTTTACCAAACCTCTTGACAATAAACGCTTCGAATTCCTTCATCAAAACATTGATGTTATCTCCATGGGATGATTCTCCTCTCTTTTTCCTTCTTCCTCATGCATCCGCATCTAGTTTTTATACTTTGTTTGTTTAACATGTTTTTGTTTGGTTATTTTTCAGTTTTGCTTTGTTTTGTTTTTCATATAAATTTTTTTTTTTTGAAAAATCAGAAAAATACAAAAACAGTGTATGTTTTGTGTACATTGGTACTTGTGTACCTTGGATGGCTATTGAAACAAAGTCTTCTAAACTTTGTATCATTTATAACTTAGATGAGCATCTCTATGCACAACTAAGCAAGTGATTTTTGTGGCTCGTGTTTGTGATGAGTACGATTAAGTTGTCTTTTAAACTTAACATGCATATCACTCTTTTTGACGGGAAGGACTAAAAAATCCTGAGAGAAAGGCATAAATAATCATCTCATCACCATTGCCTGCCAATCATAATAAGACACCTGTATGCTTCGGCATAACAAAAGTGCAATGTCAATGACATTTATGTGCTTAGGCATAGCAAAATTTGAATGTCAAATATCATTGGGTATTTCTTTTCTCTCTCTAATAAGCTCATGCATGATATGTTTGAAAGAAAAATATGCAAAGAAAAATTTAAAGCAAAAAGATCAAAAATGCTTTAAAAATGATTGCAAGCGTATATTCTAGGAGATGTAGGAGTTATAGGATGTACCTCAGAGATGATAGTTCCCATCAAGCAGTTATGATTGTGTGTGAGTTAAAGTGATTTTCTCATATCTCAAATCGTCATAACATGTATACACTTATGCAATCTTGTGATGTTTTTCACACACAACACGCAATATTCTTTTCTACTCTTGATACATGTGCAGGTACAATGTGATTTGGCCATCACAAGGTTTTACATGTATTAATGTATGCTCACTAAACTGTCTTGACTTGTTTTTGAAATATAAAATTGGTTAGACTTGTTTAGTGTGTGTGTGTGTTTTTGGAGATCCATGTGCTTAAATTTTATTTGAGAGATGATTTTTAAGAGCTTAATATGCTGATTGGATCGTTGGTTGAGTTGCATGTTGGATTGCATTCATGTCTGTGTTTTTCACATCTTGAAAAAATGTTTTTAAAAGCTAGCTAGACACCTCTTCGATACCTCCTCGATAGCTGGCTATCCGTCGAGCTTCCTTAAGCTTTTTCTTATCGCAATCTTGCCCGCACCTCGATACTTGGTGGATCTATCGTATTGGGTCTGTATGATCGATAGCTTCTCGATACCTGGTGGATCGATCGAGCTTCTATTATAAATTCTGGTGTGATGATCCTCGATACTTCTCGACACCTCAACTGTCGAAGAGTATTTTCTCAACACCTCGACAGATCCCTCAATACCTGTCGAAACTTGCATCTGTCTAGATTTACTGGCTTTCCTATATAAAGCCCCTGCGCGATTTGGATCTCATTTTCATCGATCTCTCTCTTGATATTTCCCTGTTTCTCTCCCTCAAACACTCCAATCTCACTCCTATCTTGGTTCTCAAGGATTTTCCAAGGTTTTTCAAGTTTTTCTTCACTTGGTAAGCTTCTAATCCTTTCTCATTCATGCATTTCATGTTTTGAAACCTAGGATTTGGGGTTTTTTTTATTTGAAAAGTTTGGGGGTTTTCAAAATTGATGAGATTTCATTGAAATTTTAGGTTGGGTTTTCACTTAAATGTGTTTAAAACCTCATACATTGCATTACATTAGCATTATAATGGTATTACCATGCATTTAGATGTGTGCTATATGTTTGTGTGCTGATAGGTTTGGATTAGGTTAAACCCATGATACAATTTCTTTTGCATGTCACATGTTCATGCATTTCCCATGCATACGTACTTCTTTTCAATATATTTGATATATTTGAAAATGTTTGGGATTTTTCTGATTGTCTTTCTTTCTCTCCCTCTCTGTTATTTATGTTAGTCATGTCTATGGCATCTAAGCGTAAATCCACTCCAGCCCTGAACCCTCTTCGTTTTGGTGCTTCTTCTTCGTCTGATCCTACCTTATCTCATATCTAGTTCTATGATGGTGATGCCTTTAAGGCATTTTCGGAGAACTTTTCTAGACGAGGTATTCATTTGGAACGCCAAGTCATCTTGACAGATTTTGCAGACACCGACCTTCCCTCTGTCATTCACGGTAGGGGATGGGAGTCACCGTGTGACGCCCCCGTCACCTATCCTCTAGTGCTTATCCAGGAGTTCTACTCCAACATGCACGAGATTGATCGGTCTATACTTCTTTTCTTCACTCGCGTTTGAGGTACGCGCATTCCTATCACACCACGATTAGTTACGGATGTGCTTCGGGTTCCTAGGATAGAGTTTCCTGACTATCCTAGTTGTGAGCGTCTGAGGACTGTGTCCAGGGATGAGCTCATGTATGCTTTCTGTGAGCGCCCTACTTCTTGGGGTGAGCGTCTTTTTACACCATGTCGACCTTTTGCTAAAGGTCCTAGATTCATGAACATGGTGATGACTTTTGTTTTGCATCCCTTCTCTCACTATAACTCCATCACAGAGCCTCATGCTTAGTTTTTGTTGTCTCTTCTTGAGCATCTTACCATAGACTTCCCTTCTCATTTCATTTTGTCTATTATAGATGTTCATCTAGATTCGGCGACCCGTGATAAGCTCATCTTTTCTTCTGCTATCACGAGGATTCTACACCATTTTTCTGTTCTTTTTCCCTCTTCCAACCATTTTACTGTCATGTGTGCCATAGATTACGCTACCACTAAACGTAGCGAGGCCCAACTTTGGTCACGGCAATCGGATTCCGCGGCTCCTTCCTCCCGCTCTGCTCCATCCCGTTCGGCTCCATCCACATCGGCTCCTCCTTCTTCTTCTTCAAGCGATGTGTCTCTAGGAGATATCATGGCGCAGCTGCAGCGCATGGATGCTCGCCTCGATACACTCTCTACGGGGTTGTATCAGGTGAACGTTCGTGTCGGTCGTATTGCACGACGACAGGCATCTATGGGTGGCTTTACTCTTGAGGCTACTTCTTCACCACCTACTTTCGTGGCTTCTGCTTTTGAGGATGAGGATGATGATGATGATGACGGTGATGACGATGATGTTTCGTATGATGATGGTGGAGATGCTAGCTCTACCGATGAGATGTCTACTTGACACTCTTACCCTTTGTCATTTATGACAAAAAGGGGGAGTAGTTTTGGTATAAGAGTAGTCTATCTTAGGGGGAGAGTTAGTATAGGATCATTTTGTTAAGGGGAGTGTTGATACATTTTGAGGGATGTAGTGAGGATAGTATGTATCTTCTCTTTTCTTTCTTTTTAGATACATTACTCTTGTACATAAGGTCTTGTGACTATTTATAGACATACATTGTACTTATATCTTTATTTATGTTGATGTATGTTTTTCTTTCACCTACCCCTTCATGTGTTGTTTATTTTCTCTCTTTATACACATGTTTCTTATACTTGTATGCAATCTATTATTTCTGTTTCACACAAAAATGCCTTGATGGGTTTTGTTTAAAGTGTTTCAGAAATACAGGTTGTTAAAGTCTACTTGCCATAAACTCTCTTCTTGCAAAATTTTTCAAGAGTTTGTGTTAGGATAGATTTTATTGTATTCAACAAGTGAATATGAGTTGAGTGATTTGACAGTTTTTAGACCCCTTAAAATACAATTGGATTAACCTAATTAATTAGCCAAGTTGTTACTTAGTCCAAATTCCAAGTCTAGGTTATCACAATCAAATAATCATATCATGCATAGCAGCGGAAAATAAATAAGACAATGATATGATCACCCAGAAAAACCAAACCGATAAAAAACCTGGGGAGGATTTAACCTAACTATCCTCAAGGTAAAAAACAAATCCACTAGAAAGAATCGAAGTTCATACAATAAGACTTACAAGCCCCCACGCTCGACTTCTTATTACTACCAACCAAAGAGAACTTACCGACACGACCATGTGCAAGCTCCGAATCCACGGACTCCTTCTTTCTTTGGCCTTTGCAAAACACAAACACCCCGTTTGTGACTTTGAGATGCCACTCAAAGGTTTTGCAACACAAACTCTCCTGTTTGTGACTTCAAGACCACCCTTGAAGGTTTAAATCATCAACACCTTTGATGACAAGAGAAGGCAGCAACTTCTACAATACCGGATCTTGAGATTCTTCAAGGAATAATACCGGTAGAAAACATAAGAGAGTTTTTTAGGAACAAAAGCCTAAATACAAAAGAGGCACACTTTTTTCTCTCTAAAAAGCCACATAAAAACGTGCTTAGGGTTTCTTTTATATACTGGAAGAAGTAGATTAGAAACCCTAATCCTAAATGGGCTTGAACTGTTGTTTGGGCTTAATTAAAATTCTGCAGATACGACTTTCGATCGGTCGAGCCTGTCTTTTGATCGATCGAACCAGCATGCATTATGAAATCTTCTTCCTGTAGCTTATATGTTCTTGAATCTTGACTTGAATCACCTTGAACATTGTCTAATAAAACTTATAGACTCTAAGATCTATATCTAGACAAGTTTGTGTTCACGATTTGCCAATTGTTCTAAACATTTAGAACCTAACATGATTTATGACTTCTCTCATATGTTCATTTGTTTGTTGTGGTTTTGTCATAGATTGCCAAAGGGGGAGATTGTTAGGACATATGTGTTTCACTTGTTTAGAACATATGTCATGATTTTATGTAATTGACTTATCTTTTGACAAAACGCACTTTACTTGTATTTGGGTAGATTTAGGATGTTTTAAATACTTCAAAAAACCTTGTTTCAAGATCAAGTATTAAAACTTTCAAGTTTGTTCAAGAAAACAAGTTCAGAGTGCAAAATCATTAAAGCTCGATGACTTATCGACAAATGCATCTATCGAGCTTAAGGAAGTTGTTCTTCATTTGGTGTGCTCGACACCTTCTCGACAACTTCTCGACACCTGCTATCTATCGAGATTTAAGATTTTCAGAATTCCAATTTGATTTTCTTGGGATCCGTGAATTTGTCTTTGGGCCTTCTTTTCTCCTAAATCTAGACATATAAAAGGATCGGTTTAAGGGCCGTCAAAGTGTTCACAAGTTGCATAAGTTTTGAGCAAACTCTGTTCAAGCAAATTGTGACCGGAGACGAAGTTCTTGCCCTAGTTCATCTCTTTCTCTTGAAGAAGTTGCTTTGTATGTGCACCTTAGGGTTTTGTGACCAAGCATCTTCTTGTTCTTCATCGTGTGGATGAACCGATGAACTTTGCAACCAACAACCTTCTTAGTTGGTGATTAAAGTCGCGTACTGGGATCCCCACAATTGGTTAGTCACGTCTCGGGAGTCATGCATCCGAAAGGGGAACTCACACTATAGAACAAGTCTAATTGGGTATTGGGGTAAGAGTTCAACTGTAGGTTGGTAAGGTACTTGGATTCCTTTACTTGTAACCGCTTATTGTGATAATAGTGGAGTTTCAAGAGTGGTGACCTGAAAATCACCCGGTGAGGTTTTTGGCGTTAGGTTTTCCCCATTTCTAAACAAATCACCATATTATTTATTTTCCGCTGCATATTTAGTTTATTTGTGATTTGTTTGTGCTACCACGCGTTTGCATGATAAATTGATTAATTAATAACTTGGCTAATTAATTAATTAATTTCTATCACAAGGGGTCATTCAGTTTGTGGCCTATCAAGTTGAATACCTACTACTTTCTCAAAAAAAAAGTTGAATACCTGCTACAATTTCAAACTTTAATATATAAAGTTTTTTTTTTTTTTAATGAAATAAAAGTTACTTTTTGAAGGCGTTTGAATGTAAATTGTAGGGTTGGTCTTTGGGGCCCAGGCCCAACAAGTAAGTGATTCTGGCCCAAAGAACCCTAGACAATGAATTTGTAGAGAGCGGGTTACAAAACTAGGGCAGGGCGAAGTGAACGTTAGTTAATTGTATGCCATGCAGCAATTTGAACGTAAGAATATCTCCTTAATGCTCACAGGATACTCAGTCCGAGAAGACGTGGGGGTGCACTTTTGGCTTTGATCAAAGACTATTGCCTTTCTCTCTCTTTCTATATCCTTTTTGTTTTCAAATTTCCCATCCCTTCTTCATGGAGATTTCCTTCTCTTATATAGCCTCCTTAAATTGATAAGAATCTTACACTTGTTAACCATCCGGACCTTCACTTGAGTGCCTGTCCCATCGGACATCCACCTTATCTTTCTGTGAGTTGCATTGGCCAATGTAACACTGTTGTTCACTGTCTTCTCTACATTAATGTGGCTGGAAAAGTAGCTTCCTTGCATTTAATGTGGTAGTGGTGGTTTCCCACCGAACGTCTTACATTTTCTTCCTTCTTCCTGCTTTGTGAGGCTCATCCTACTACCCACATTTGTTTGGGATGATTCTTCACCGTGGATGGGGCGCATATTGGGCTAGTATTTGGTGTGTCCGAGGAGACATTCCTCCTCGAACGTCTTTTTAAATGAGTTGGGCTCAACAGGATTGGGCTGGAAGTCTTTTGGTCCCCCTTTTCCCTTTAGTCATGGCTGGACTCCGTGCGAGGCCCAAGGCCCATTGTTGACTTGGGAATTTTACCCCTACATATATAAATATGATACATGTAATATTATAAATAGTTTCAACTCTGTACTACGGATGAATAGAATATCTTATATATTAGTAGTTTGGTTAATTATATTAGTAAATTACAAATTTAACAGAATATCTTAAATAATTAGAGGATATTTATTAATTTTTGTAGTAAATTATGAGAAATATCTTCTAATCTTTAATCAAGATATGTTTTTAATATCTTTAAATATTGTTTTTGTTAAGATTGTTAAAATTTACGTAATTATTTTATTTATTTTCATATTAATTAATTATTAGATTAATTATGACATCGTTACTGATTTGACCACGGTGAGAAACAAAATTTTCTTTTTATTAGATTGTGTAATTTATACTTGTTGAGGAACACCTTGAAAAAAATTCCCGGAGTTGCCACCAACTCGCTATGATCTTAATGTCTGCTTCCACCTCATTGGCCTTTATAGGTCTTTTCATTTCACTTACATAGTAATTTGGGATTAAATACTTTAAATTTAAGTCCATCCAAATAATTTATTTTATGTTAACCATCCGGACCTTCACTTGAGTGCCTGTCCCATCGAACATCCACCTTATCTTTCTGTGAGTTGCATTGGCCAATGTAACACTTTGTTACGCTTGTCTTCTCCACATTAATGTGGCTGGAAAAGTAGTTTCCTTGCATTTAATGTGGCAGTAGTGGTTTCCCACCGAACGTCTTACATTTTCTTCCTTCTTCCCGCTTTGTGAGGCTCATCCTACTACCCACATTTGTTTGGGATGATTCTTCACCGTGGATGGGGCGCATATTGGGCTAGTATTTGGTGTGTCCGAGGAGACATTCCTCCTCGAACGTCTTTTTAAATGAGTTGGGCTCAACAGGGTTGGGCTGGAAGTCTTTTGGTCCCCCTTTTCCCTTTTGGTCATGGCTGGACTCCGTGCAAGGCCCAAGGCCCATTGTTGACTTGGGAATTTTACCCCTACATATATAAATATGATACATGTAATATTATAAATAGTTTCAACTCTGTACTACGGATGAATAGAATATCTTATATATTAGTAGTTTGGTTAATTATATTAGTAAATTACAAATTTAACAGAATATCTTAAATAATTAGAGGATATTTATTAATTTTTGTAGTAAATTATGAGAAATATCTTCTAATCTTTAATCAAGATATGTTTTTAATATCTTTAAATATTGTTTTTGTTAAGATTGTTAAAATTTACGTAATTATTTTATTTATTTTCATATTAATTAATTATTAGATTAATTATGACATCGCCACAGTTTGACCACGGTGAGAAACAAAATTTTCTTTTTATTAGATTGTGTAATTTATGCTTGTTAAGGAACACCTTGAAAAAAATTCCTAGAGTTGCCACTGAACTCTGCTATGATCTTAATGTCTGCTTCCACCTCATTGGCCTTTATAGGTCTTCTCATTTCACTTACATAGTAATTTGGGATT
This sequence comes from Quercus dentata, assembly GCA_028216015.1. NCBI lineage: Eukaryota > Viridiplantae > Streptophyta > Magnoliopsida > Fagales > Fagaceae > Quercus > Quercus dentata. The sequence goes on from CP116453.1 coordinate 55,998,242, forward strand.
AAATACTTTAAATTTAAGTCCATCCAAATAATTTATTTTATGTTACATTTTACAATACATTTTATAAATAAATAAGTAAATAAACTAATATATGAAGACATTAACACAACCACATGTCTTGGGATTGAATTTATTTGTCTTAAAAAAAAAAGTATACACATGCAGAAAGTAAAATTTTACATAATATTTATTTGCATGCCTTTTCTTTTATTAATCTCACAAACGAACATGATTTTTATAAGTATTATTAATTGTCTCTTATGTACAAAATGTTTTTGAAGCTGGTGTTTGTTAGAAGAAAAACATTCATGTCAACTAAATTCACTACATAAGTGTCAAATAACATAATGTACCTTGTCATTGCTTGCTACTGAAGTGCCAGAGGCAATCGCTTGTGTTAGTGAGCTGATCTGAACCTATCGTCATATCCTTTCACAATCGAACAAAAAAACAAAAACATGATAGATGTGTGTGCTTGCAAAGGTGATCCCTTCAATAACACACCATGAATGAAAAACAAATCATAGTGATTAAAGATAAATCATTCTATACTAAAAGTGACTTATTAAATGCCACAATATATAATCACAGGATTATCAGCATCTAAAACCACGTCTACCTAATGAAATAATCGCATCAACCAAACTCCCTCTGCAATGTTGCTATAAGCACAATATATTTTGTGTCCTTAGTAGATAGAGCTATGCATGAATGCTTTTTACTACTCCAGCAAATTTCCCCTTTACAAGGAAAAAAAAAAAAAAAAAAAGCATATCCTATCATGGATTTATACTTGTCTAGATCATTACCCCAATCTGCATCACTATAGCCGACAAAGTGTAGTTTCTACCCAGGTAAAAGAGTGAGTAATTCACCATTCCACAGAGATGTTAGAGAATTCTCGACTGCTTTTGCTTCAACAAGTCTAGAATTTGATTGGAATATATTGAATAAGCCAACTACATAACATATATTTGGCCCAGTTCACATAATGGTGTACACCACTCCACCCACAATACTAGAATATGGAACTCGAACCATCTCGTCTTTCTTCATAGGCTTTAGGACACATTTTTAAGCTTAAGGCCTCACTTTTGTAAATAGGAGTATCGATGGGTTTATAATTATGCATTTTAAAGCGTTAGGAATTTTCCTAATGTTAACCTGTAAGCCAAACCAAGAATTCTGTTTGAATAATCTCTAAAGATTTTAACTCTAAGAATATATTTTTCTTCACTCATGCCCTTCATTTCAAATGTAGAGGAAAATCAACCTTTAGTGACACTGATCACTTCTTTGTCATTTCCTATCATCAAAATATGGTCTACATACAAAGATAATATTATAAAACTCTTTTTGAACTGTTTCACATACTCGCAATGGTCTTCTTCAATCATCATGAATACATTCAAGAATTTGGCTCAGTGGAATCTTAGGTTTTATTGCCTAGAGGATTATTTTAAACTAATTAAAGATAATTTAAACTTGCAATTTTTTTTTCTTCTCTTTGCCCTCAAAATCAATTAGTTCATCCATATTTATTTCCTTGTTTAGTTTTCCACTAAGAAATGTTGTTTGAACATCCATTTGGAATAATTCTAAATCTAAATATGCGACAATGTAAGAATTAGACGAATCTAGGCAAACCTTACTCCATGGGAGAACATTTTCTTGTAAACAATACCTTCCTTTCGGGTATTGCATTTCGCAAAAAGGCATGCTTTATACATTTCTTTTGATCCATCCACCTTAGTCTTGGTTTACTAAATTTGGATTGCTAAACTTGGATTAAAAATATGTGATTCAAACTAGTCATTCTTCGCCTAATCATGAAAATTACATAATTTGTGGTTTTTGTGATGAAAATGTTATTAATGTGATCGTGGTACTTGTTTTAAATGACACACTACAAGAAAGTTTGCTATTTTCAATGGTTGAAACCGTCGAAAAAAGTATTAGAAACCATCGAAAAAAGTATTTTCGACGATTTAAGTGATCATTGAGAACCGTCATTGAAAACTATGTCGAAATTATTTTTCTACCGCTTATGTGGCCGTTGAAAAATGTGATTCACCTTTATCAAAAATTATTAAACGTCAAAATATTATTAAAAACCATTGAAACATATGTTATCTTGAGATAAATTTCAACAATTTGAAACCGTTGAAATAAGTATTTTTTTTAATAAATAAATAAACAAATTTGGATGCAGCCCTTCACATGATCAAAATTTAATAACTTGATTCAAAATATAAACATAAACACAATTGTGCAATTCCAAATTAAACTCCATTCTTATATAAAAACTAAAGAACCAGTCTAATTTTCAAGTATTCAAATAGTTCCAAGTTTTCAAAATGGCTAATAAAAAGAAAAAAATTGAAAACCATTGTGCTCCATCAATTATCCTAATGTAATAGATATATGGAGAAGTGCCACTTCCCAACAAGAAGGTCAGGCCCATGACAAAAGCTAGTATCATTGAAAAAAGATGATGTATCCTTTCTTCATGTACTTCCCCGTAGAGGACACCCCATCCCTCCTTCCATATTTTCCTTACTCCATAAAACACATACATCCACTCCAACAAGTGCATATCCACCCAATTTGCTCCAAGTTTCATTGTAGATATTACACCATTGTGTGCATCAAGGACAACTTGTAAACCACATAAAATTGGGTAAGACTTAAGTAAGGAGTTACCTAAATTTTATTAACTGTGTGGATCAAAAGGTCACAGCCCAAAGGTAAAAATTAAATTGAAATTAAGAGTATAGACAGACCAAACACCAATAATACATGCTTTTTGATAGAGATATCCAACACAATTTAAGGATGATTCTTTCATGAACCAATCTATTTACAATTCTAGTATCATCTTCAAATTCAATAGCAATTGAATAAATTTATGAATGATAAATGATTAAGAAACTAACCTAATTGCTAAAGTTAGGAAGAACTATCAGGTTGAGCTGGCTCAAATGGCTTATCCTAGTTCAACAAGATCTCAAATATAGCTTCAAAGTAAATTGTACTAAATAATTATTTTGTAGCCCCTAATTAATTCACACCAAACATGTAAGGTGTACGAAATTAAGATAAGCCAAAGGCAATACAAAAAGAAGATATTAATCATGCTCAGTACACAACACAATAAACCTCCATAGTTTACTTGTTTATTGTTTAACTACCATAATAGATAAAACTTCACACAAAATGAGCAAGTCACTTAATATACATAACACAATAGATCAGACTTCACACACAATGAGCAAGATAGTGGGGCAAAAGAATCAGTGCACTACAAATATTGATTAATGAAGTCAAATTGGCTCAATAAAATACCAAGGTTTCAGGAGAATAATTTATCTTAGATCATCTTGACTTTTCTTTGTTTAGAGACACGGTCATACTCCACATGATATGTACATGCATACTACAAATGATGATTGATCTTCCACTATTTATATTTTCAAGCTTGGTGAAGAATAATAAAGCTCTCATGTGTTATTGAACCACTGACACTATTTATAGACCTTTTAATTTTCCATTGTTCAATTATGGATTATTGCTTATTATTTAAAAGGATAAACTTTTATGAGATTCGTGTTAATTAATATGTTAATCATTTTATATCTAGGAGTATTGATGTTTCTCAAATAAAGTGAAAATGACGTAATATTTTTTATGGCACACATTTTTGTCATACATGGTATTAGTCACAGGAGTTTTATGATAGAAATGTTTTGTCACAAATAAAGTATTAGACGGCTTTTTTTTTTTCGATGGAGCTGTTTTGGTGCAAGTAACATTAGCAAATGAGAGATTTTCAACGATGACCAGAGTTTGTCGTAAAAGGTAAATGGTCGTTTTGAAAATGTATTTCAACAAAAAATCTAAGTATTTACGATGACTTTTAGTCATCGTAAAAGTATATTAATGATGGAAGGGGTGTCTCTATTCAAAAACAAAAAAGACTAACACCGAGTAGTACTGAAAGCAAATTTATATATAGTATTCTTTATTTTCTTTATTATTTATGTGCCCATTGAAACAATATGGGCCATACAATGAGAGAGTTCTCTTCTTAGGAGTAGGGTGCAAGTGAAACTTGATCCCAACTTTACCAACAAGGCTAGTTGGCATTATTTATTTCCTTCTAATCCAAACATCAAATCAAAACAAGCATTGGTACTGAAGAGTAAACAAATGGTGCTCCTAGCAAGTGAGATTATCGCCTGGAGCAACACCAAGTTGGTTACAATATTGAGTGTAGTACTGGACACGGGCTTGGACTGTACTAGGGTTTCCACCATTGCATTCAATGGCACCATTGATGGCTCGAATGGTTGAACCAAAACCTTGGCTTACGACTGGACGAACATTGGTCATCCAAAACCATAAGGCGGCCTTAAAAGAAACAACCACATCTGTAGCAACAGTTTCAGGAGAGTTTAATAAGTCGATTTTAATGCTAGTTCCGGCAGCACCGTAATTGTAATTCCATGTTAGCTGAAGTGGTCCACGGCCAAAGTATTTTTTGTTAGGGTTGCATGGATACTGTGTGTTGGTCATGTCACAGTAGTCATGTGATGCACCATTAACCTCTTCTATGTAACAAAAATCTGCCCAAAGATAAACGTATTAATTTCACTTCACCTTTTATGTAAACCTGTGCTTGAAACTATGAATTATCAAATCTCTCATTAATCTGTGTTTTTATGATCATATATGTCAGACTATAAGGAAAATTTGCTTAATTAAAAAATATAAAAATATAGAAGATAGACATACCCTTTAATTCTTTAGTTATCACTTTGTAAAAATTCGATTTAAAAAAGTAAAAAGATGTTTAAAAGTATAACTTGATAAAGTAGAAAGAATCAATAGTGATCTAGATGAAAATATATTCAATCGTGTGTCATATATTATATTTTTTTAATTTAGTAATTACAACATGTAGAGAATGATGATTTGAACAATAATTATTCTTAAAAAAGAAATCATACAATACCACTAATTTGCAAGCATTTTGGTCTATACTATTATGCAATTCAAAAACAACCTAAATGCAAACTAATTATTATCTAATTATTATTATTTTTATTTTAGATTAGAGACAGAAATTAGTTACTTAATATATGACATCAACTAAATTGGATATTATGAGTGATTTGGTTCATTCGTCTTTTATTGCATGTCTGCATGAGTATGATATGTAGTAAATTAATTAATATTTATTAAGATGGAGTAATATCTTACGTCCAGTCTCATGAGTAACATGAGCAAAGAAAGCTGCAATTTCATGCTTGGAATCATTTGCAGAACTAAGATTTCCAAATTGACTGAATGAATTGAGAGCATCAAGAAAAGCTGCTCTTGTGTAGAAGTTCTTCCCTGCACAACTTGCATTGGTCTGATTAATTATCCCATTAAAAAAATCCCGAGTCACGATATCCGCTACTGAACTACCATTAGTACTTCGTGTAGTAGGTGATCCAGAAGTACAAGGACCTTCTTTGCAGCCCGGGCCACAGTAGTCATTGCTGGTGCCACAAAAACCGAATTGGCTGCAACATAGGTTTGCTGCACAACTACAATTTTGACCCTGCACATATCCAGGCACAAATCCAGCTAGGATTCCGACTAGAACAAGGGTTAGTAAATTCTTTTTCAAACTAAGTGCAACCATTTTTGAAGCTGTATGTGAGCAAAGAATGAAGAAGATAATTGTGTGATGAAAAACAGGGTTAAGCATTTGATATTTATAGTGCAATATGTGGTGCCAAACCCTATGGGAGTTTCACTATCAATTTGATAGTAATGCTGATTTCAAGATGGCGTATACGGTATTGGTCTTGTTGTTAGAATTTGACTCTGTCAATAGGACAAGTACCAGTCATTGTTCCGGTCTTTGAATAAGGTAATTGTGCCTTTCTTCTGTTCTTGTAGAGGCTGCTTAAGACAGTTGGTGCCTAAATTATAATCATTAGTCAATAAGTAACATCAGATCAGACTAATGTGGAAAAGTTTGCAATCAAAATTTCGATATTGCATTCTTCTAAGAGTGGTTACATATTCAGCAAAGCAATGGTAAGTTACATGTGCATTTTTGCAAACAAAGGCCAAACTATGGAAACAAAATATATATATAACATGTTTCAAACAAGTTATCCAACCCGGTCCTTAAGGTATTTACAAAATTTTCAGTATAGTGCATTACATAAGTTTTTCATCTACTCTAGTATGGAAGGTGGGCCGCGCATGTACATTATTCGAGTTGCAAAAACATACATGAACAATTAAGTACCATATAAAAAAAAAAAAAAAAAAAAAAAAGAAGTGATATTAGAATTACTATATAACTTAAACATTTTCCATCACAAAAAATGTAATTTTTGACATTCATTTACTATATTTTTATCATATTTTTTAAATTTACCAATTACATTCATTACTACATCAATTTATAAAAGTTATATAGTAAATTTTGTAGTAGTTTTAACATTATCCATTAAAAAAAAAAAAAAAAAAAAAAAGAGAGAGAGAGAAAGAGAAGGTCAAAATAACACATTAAATGAGCACAGTCCATGAAAGTATTTATTTTACTAGTTGAATTTATCTTTTTTTTTTAATATTTCTTTATTATTTTTTTTAATGAATGAATTGAATTGATAAATGAATGATTTGTTTAGCACTAGCATTAAACTAAGTATGTTTAAGGCTTAAGTAGGGGTGGCAAAATTGGACACGACCCGCAAATTCAACACGACATGACACGAAATTAGCAGGTTATGGGTTGAGGTTAAATGGGTTAGTATCATATTCGAGTTGACAAGACTAACCTGTTTAATAAATGGGTTGGGTTAGTGTCCAACTTATAGAACTCATTTGACCTGCTTGACCCGTTTAATTAAATGACATTATACCAATATATCCTTCAAACCCTAGGTATGTAAACCTATTAGTTATTGTGATTTTTTTTAATATATTATTATTGATTATTTGTGATATTGAGATAATTTGACCCGTTTAATTAAATGACATTATACAAATATACCCTTCAAACCCAAGGTATATAAACTTATTAGTTGTTGTGATTTATTTTTTTTAACATATTATAATTGATTATTTGTAATATTGAATATACTTTAGTTTTAAACAATTATTTGTGATGCAGTTAATCATTAATTTTGAATTTTATATTAAATTTTTTTTTTAGTTTTTCATAATTCATATCAATTTGATTAATACTAATTTTTTTTTTTGGATAAATTCTGATAAAAAAGTTGACACCACTGACCCATTTAATAAATAAATCATGTTAGAGTTGAAAAATCTTGACCTATTTAATAAATTTGTCGTGTTAATATTGATCAATATAGTTAAATACTCATAAGTCGACACGACATAAACACAAATTGCCACTCCTAAGCTTTAAGTGTATGGCAAAATCACACAATACGTAGACCATGTACGTGGTTTTTTCTATAAATTAAACTAGATAACTCTTCTGGCATCATAACAAAAATTGAGATTGATTATAAAATTTTGTCCATGACTTAGTCATGTTACCAATATCAAGTTGTTAAAACTTCAAACTATAGTAGTCTTTATTAAGTTGAACAGGATCAATTAATTTAACGAATTTTGCTTTGATGGTTTATTAAGATAACTCCTGCAAACTTCCTTGGACCAAAATATGGGAAACAAGTCGGCACTGACTGAGCCATGATTTGCGCTCCCAAGTTAATTAAGGAAGTGGTCCGATTTCTAAAGGTCAAGCACATCTGCTTTGACTCCAATTTCTCCAACTTTCTAGCTTTGGAGTCTTGATAACTTGCCAAATCAAACCTCTTTTCATCTAAAAAATTATCATTGAAAGTAGCAATTTTGGTTGATTAGCAATGCAAATAATAATAATAATTATTATTATTATTTGTCCATATCCTGCCGAACTTTGATATTATCAATAACAATTTATATAAATTCAAAGTAAATTGACTTCTTATTGACCTCATAATATTATGTCACACGTTACTTTTAAGGTCTTTGCTACAATATATAATTTCATGTGTTTGTTTGTTTAGACCTCTTAAAATAGATTGTTTAACCTAATGAATTAATCTAATTATGAGATCTAGGTTAAAAAACAATAAATCATATCATACAAAACAGAAAAGAAAATAACACACATATATGATCACCCAGGAAAACCAATGAAATGAACCGTTTCAAGGTAAAAACCTAGGGAGGAATTGACCTAATTATCCTCAAGGTAAACAAATCCACTAATAGAGAATTGAAGTTTTTACAATAAGATTTAACTCTTAGTAGTCACTTATTGACACGACCACGTTCAAGTTCTCAATCCACGAACTCTTCTCTCTTGGATTTGCAGCACACAAGATCCTATGCTTATGACTTTGAGATCTCACTCAAAGGTTTAGCAGCACAAACTCTCCATTTTGTGACTTCAAGACCACCCTTGATGCCTTGAAGGTTTAAATTATCAACTATGTATGATCTTATTATAGCAACTTCGGATCTCTACCTGCTTCTAATGGTATGAGAATAATTTTCGATAGTGATTTTGAAAGAGGAAGGCACAATACTTTTTAGATCTCACAAAAGCTCCTCCAAAGTTTTCTTAAAACATACCTTAGGGTTTCCTTTAAATACTATGTGAAATAGATTTGACACCCTAATCACTTAGTCGGCTTAATGAGAAGTGGGTCGAAATTAAAATCTGCAGAATTCGCATCAATCAATCGAACCATAGTCTCGATTGGTTAAATCTGGCATGTTTCAAAATTTTCTTTTTGCAGCTCGTATGTTCTTGTGTTCTGACTTGTAACACCTTGTGCAATGTCTAATAAACCCTATAGATTCTAAGATCTATACCTAGACAAGTTTGTATTCACGGTTTGACAATTGTTCTAAACTTTTAGAACCTAACAATATGCAAATACTAACTTAATAATTGTCTATAGCTACCATAATCATAAATGTCATACTTAGACCAAAAAAAAAAAAAAAAAAAGAGAAAATCATATTCAATTAAATTTTTATATGCATTACACGAGTTACCGATTAATTTTAACAAGATTTACGTCAAGAACCTTGTAACTTAATTGATTTACATCTTATGATATTTCTAATGGAAAGTCTAGATAAATCCAAGATTCAAATCTCACTCTATCATTTCTTGAAGCAATCTAGTAAAGATATCTTAAATAAAGGATTTTACATGATATAAACAATTAAATATATTCGACATCATATATACCTTTATATTCCTCAAAATTTTAAATTTTAAGCAACAAATGATTCCTATCCTAATAACTTTTTTTTTAATCAATTATTTGATTTAATACGAATTTCGAAAAAATTATAACATTTAAACATAAATAAGCACATTATAGTTAAATTAAAAAAAGAAAAAGATAAAAGAAGAAGCAATGTGTAGCCACATCAACCCGGAATAATGCTTCTTTCAAATGTTTTCCATTAAGTCGTGGTCTTTCTTCATCTTGCAATCTGCATCGCTCTAGTACTCTCTCCTACCGAAAAAGTCATAAAGAGGGGGCAATTGCCTCCCCTGACCTCTCCCAGAACTACTTTAATATGGGATTCTAACATCTACTTGGCCCGAATTAATAAAATAAAATAAAATAAAATTACGAGCAGATAACGTAATATCAAACTCACAACCGTTTTTTTCTTTTTTGATAAAACATTATGATTCACGGCAATTTGGTCTTTAACAATAATTAAAACTCAATTATATGAGAGTATCTTGTTGGCTGATCTATGGGTTCATGAGGCCTTGCTATCGCTGCATAGTTTCAAAAGTTGAGAAACACTCTGTTACAAAGTCGTGTAACAGGGGTTCTTTCAAGCTGGCATCCCTAGCTATCCAAAGCACTGAATGTAAATTAAGGTTGGAGGAGACCCTTGCTAGCTTGCAAGATACGCTTAAAGCTTTTAAATATCTTATGTATTAGCTTCATATTCAAAGGTAATTTCCATGGTTTTAGCTAAAGTCATCTATGGCCAAGATTTCTTCAATTGAGAACTAGTCGGTTTAAGATGTTATGATTTTTATATCTAAGTTTTATTAGAAGAGCAATGTTTTGGCTAGTTGGTTGCCACATGGCTAAGACTATTCATGTAATTGGTTTTTATTTTTTATTTTCATTCTATAAAGTCTTGCTATATATATATATTTGGCAATAGCAAGTTTAACTTTTCAATTAGGACAATAGGGTATGAAGTAACAAACCTGTATCAACGCCTAAATTTCTGCTTGTAAAGAACTTGTACATATTGGTTACATGCATTCATTTAATCTGGTCGTAACTCACGCGGCGGCAAGACCTTGTATTATTGTCCCTCTTGATTCTTGACATTGAAAATTACTTGTCAACGACGTAAGTCATAAAATACAAATAAAGAAGGAATCAAAAATCCTAATACAAGAATTCTTATACAAGACAAGATATGGTTCTGAATATGCTGGGCATCGGTTCAAAGATAAGGTCATGACTACTATTATTTGTTTAGTGATAAAATAAACAAATTTACTAAAAAAAAAAAATGTGTTATTTTTTTATTTTATTAAACTATAACATACTTATAAATTTATACCAACTTTATTTTATATTTTTTTTCTCAACTAAACAAATAAGTTTTTCATCTTTCAACTTTTTCACCCTTCAACCAAACACTAATGCAAGAAAACTAAATTTACACTATTAAACTTACCGTAAAAATGTTGTGAATACAAAAATTCTACTTCAATAAACCTCAAGGCAAAGCAGTCTAATTTATTTGCCCAAAATTTTAAGATGGCTGGCCGGCACTGGTAGTTGGCCCATTATTAACGCGTTATCGTATTGACGGTATATAAGAAGAAAAACTAGCTATGCTTTCAACAAGTCAAAGTCGACAGAGACCTTGACCTATAACTCACACGCCTTTTACTTTTCTACATGATCAAAGAAATATCTTCATTAAAGAAATAGATATTTCTCACCCTACGTTGCATTATAAATACATATCACAACCTAACTCTTCATCTCACACATTTTACATATTCCTCAAACTTCATTAAGAAAATGGTTGCTCTTAGTTTACAAAAGGGTCTGCTAACTCTCGTTATAGTTGGAATCCTAGCAGTAAATGTGAAGGGTGCTTGTAATTGTGCTGCAAACGAATGTTGCAGCAAATATGACTTTTGTGGCACTACTGCTGAACACTGTGGCGAGGGGTGCAAATCAGGACCTTGTACCACAACTACTACTAATGATGTTTCAGTCCCTGATATCGTGACAGAAGGCTTTTTCAATGGGATACTTAACCAGGCCCAAGGAGATTGTCCTGGAAAGAGCTTCTACACAAGAGCGGCATTTCTTGATGCTCTTAATTCTTATAATCAGTTTGCCAAGTCTGGTTCTAGTGATGATGGTAAACGTGAGATAGCAGCTTTCTTTGCCCATGCCACACATGAGACTGGAAGTAAGTTCTTGATCCTCTCTCTAACTTTGTTATTATACAATTATTTAGAAACATATATAATACTAATAAGCAATTATGGTTGTCGCCTATTCTATAGATAATATTTCCTCCAAAAATTTATTTTGTTACAGGCTATAAATGATATATTCTATCCCAAAAATAAGACTATAAATGTTATATAGAAGTTGTTTAATTAATACGATTTATCAAATTACAATTTTTTTTTTTTTTTTTTTTGAGAAAAATCAAATTACAATTTAGTTTAATAAACCTCAACAGAGAATAAAAAGGCAGCATTGGTTTTCCGAAGTTTGAAAATGAAAATAAGATGAAAATACAATTTTTTTTTTTTTTTTTTTGAGCTTTACTTTACATCATGTAGAACCCTTTTTTTACCATAATAAACATTTTAAGCAAAATAAGGCAATAAAAATAAATTATCTTAAACAAACAATAACTTTATAAAAGATATTTATATAGATTTCATAATAGAATGGTATGAATGTATGATTATACATATAAAATCATAGACATGCATATTTGTACGTAATAGTCATGTATTTAAGTTACAATTATATAATAATAGTGCGATTAGATGGCTTTTATTGATTTTTTATTTTCTGAGAGTAATATAAATAATTTCATCAAAAAGAAATTACAGTAAATAAAAAATGAGGAAATTTATAAGTTTGACCTAAAAATATCACCTAAAAAAAGAAAACCCAAATTTTTTTACTTTTTTGGACTTTCCAAAGGCAATCACGTTTTCTGCAAGGACTTATCCCTGATAGTTGAAGCAAAATGTTGTTGTTTGGACAGGTTTATGCTATATAGAAGAAAGAGATGTTCCAACCACGGAAAACTACTGTGACACAACCAAGACTCAATATCCATGCAATCCTAGCAAACGTTACTTTGGCCGTGGACCACTTCAACTAACCTGGAATTACAATTATGGAGCAGCTGGAAATGAAAATCAGTTTGATGGGCTAGGCTCTCCTGAAACTGTTGCCAATGATGCGAATATCTCATTTAAGACTGCCTTATGGTATTGGATGACCAATGTTCACCAATCTGTAAGCCAAGGTTTTGGAGAAACAATTCGAGCTATTAATGGTGATGTTGAATGTAATGGTAAAGAACCTGGTAAAGTTCAGTCTCGAATCCAGTATTACCAACAGTACTGTACTCAATTTGGTGTTGCACCTGGCGATAATCTTTCTTGCTAGGATATTTTTACAAACACTTTTATTTTCACCATGTTACAATTCTTTTCTTTAATTGTAACTGAATATTAGATCTTATGTATTAAATAAATGAAAATGATAAAGAGTTAGTTGGGTGCCAACTCTCTTAGATAATAAAGTTTTTGTTCTCACATGAGAACTTTGAATCAATCTTGCCTAGTCCAAGAGAAGAAGTGTAAGGAATGAAAGAAATTTATTTTTCCCATTATGTTGTCGTTGAACCCTTCAATGGAATTCTTACATAAAAGGGTATCTCAATTTTCTTGCACTACACATTCTTGCTCTTTATATATATATATATATATATATATATATATATATATATATATAAATCATGGACAAATTTTGAAATTTTTAACCTTTTAAAATCATGAGAGAATTTTTTGATTTCTCAATTCTTTTTTTGAGAAAGTTGAAATTTATGACATCCGCTTTAGATGATTGCTTTTTATTATTAGACCAAAACATTAATTGGTTTATGGTATAAGTGAGGATTGATCTCAGATCTCGTACATTGGCATTGGTTTGGTGTGAGTGTACGTGATCATGATGAAGGAAAGGCTAGCCACTAAAAATGAGTGGATTTTTTTTTCTTTTTTTAGTATCGTCAATAATTCATTAGGTAGAATTGTAGTGAACTTGATATTGATGATGAAGGCTATAGCAGTATGATATTGATGATTAAGTTTTGTGCTATATATTATCAATCCATTACCCACTATAATTCAGATAAGTGTGTACAGTATAATTCAGATAAGTTGGTTACAATATTGAGTGTAGTACTGGACACGGGCTTGGACTGTACTAGGGTTTCCACCATTGCATTCAATGGCACCATTGATGGCTCGAATGGTTGCACCAAAACCTTGGCTTACGACTGGACGAACATTGGTCATCCAAAACCATAAGGCGGCCTTAAAAGAAACAACCACATCTGTAGCAACAGTTTCAGGAGAGTTTAATAAGTCGATTTTAATTCTAGTTCCGGCAGCACCGTAATTGTAATTCCATGTCAGCTGAAGTGGTCCACGGCCAAAGTATTTTTGTTAGGGTTGCATGGATACTGTGTGTTGGTCTTGTCACAGTAGTCATGTGATGCACCATTAATCTCTTCTATGTAACAAAAATCTGCCCAAAGATAAACGTATTAATTTCACTTCACCTTTTATGTAAACCTGTGCTTTAAACTATGAATTATCAAATCTCTCATAAATCTGTGTTTTTATGATCATATATGTCAGACTATAAGGAAAAGTTGCTTAATTAAAAAAATATAAAAAGTAGAAGATAGACATACCCTTTAATTCTTTAGTTATCACTTTGTAAAAATTTGATTTAAAAAAGTAAAAAGATGTTTAAAAGTATAACTTAATAAAGCGGAAATAATCAGTAGTGATCTAGATGAAAATATATTCAGTCGTGTGTTATATATTATATATTTTTAATTAAGTAATTACAACATGTAGAGAATGATGATTTGAACAATAATTATTCTTAAAAAAGAAATCATACAAAACCACTAATCTACAAGCATTTTGGTCTATACTATATATTATGCAATTCAAAAACAACCTAAATGCAAACTAATTATTATCTAATTATTATTATTGTTATTTTAGATTAGAGACAGAAATTATTTATTTAATATATGACATCAACTAATAAATTGGATATTATGAGTGATTTGGTGCATGCGTCTTTTATTGCATGTCTGCATGAGTATGATATGTAGTAAATTAATTAATATTTATTAAGATGGAGTAATATCTTACATCCAGTCTCATGAGTAACATGAGCAAAGAAAGCTGCAATTTCACTCTTGGAATCATTTGCAGAACTAAGATTTCCAAATTGATTGAACGAATTGAGAGCATCAAGAAAAGCTGCTCTTGTGTAGAAGTTCTTCCCTGCACAACTTGCATTGGTCCGATTAATTATCCCATTAAAAAAATCTTGAGTCACGATATCCGCTACTGAACTACCATTAGCACTTCGTGTAGTACAAGGACCTTCTTTGCAGCCCGGGCCACAGTAGTCATTACTGGTGCCACAAAAACCGAATTGGCTGCAACATAGGTTTGCTGCACAACTACAATTTTGACCCTGCACATATCCAGGCACAAATCCAGCTAGGATTCCGACTAGAACAAGGGTTAGTAAATTCTTTTTCAAACTAAGTGCAACCATTTTGGGAAGCTGTATGTGAGCAAAGAATGAAGAAGATAATTGTGTGATGAAAAACAGCAGTGGCAGAGCCAAGAAGTTTTATTTGGGGGCCACAATTAACATAAACCATATATCTAAACAACAAAAAACTCAAGAAGAAGAAAAAAATTCGCATCATTATCATTATATTTAAAATGCTTTGAAGAATTCATTTTATATTTTATGTTTCTATTTATTTATTTATTTAGATGTAAAAGAATACTATATTTTATGTTTCTATTTATTTATTTATTTAGATGTAAAAGAATACTATGTCATTGTATTTTGTTTATCCTATAATTTATAAGTTATCTGAATATTAAATAAAACACGGTTTTTTTTAATAATTTCTTTGACAGACCAAGTATTGTAATTAAATCAATTATAAATTATAGATATGTAGTTAAAACAATTGAAAATTTCATGGAATAAAAACAAATACATTTGGAAAGATATTATTACATTTTACACACCAAAAAACAAAACACTAATGCTATTCACAACCTAATACACGCCAATACAAGTGTACACACACACACACACACACACATATATATATATATATATATATATATCATCGCTCTTGACATATATTATGAGAAGATTATTACTTAATTATTTGTTGACTATGCTTACACTAAAAAGTATTTAGAAATTTAATAATAAATAAAGGGAGCCAAGTTGTATTTTCCCAATTAGCTACTTGTAAATATATTTACATCATATATTAAAAATGATATTTTTCAAAATATTTGGGGGGGCCTAGGCCCCCTCTAGTCCCTTTGATCATCCGCCACTGAAAAACAGGGTTAAGCATTTGATATTTATAGTGCAATATGTGGTGCCAAACCCTATGGGAGTTTCACTATCAATTTGATAGTAATGGTGATTTCAAGATGGCGTATACGGTATTGGTCTTGTTGTTAGAATTTGACTCTGTCAATAGGACAAGTACCAGTCATTGTTCTGGTCTTTGAATAAGGTAATTGTGCATTTCTTCTGTTCTTGTAGAGGCTGCTTATGACAGTTGGTACCTAAATTATAATCATTAGTCAATAAGTAACATCAGATCAGACTAATGTGGAAAAGTTTGCAATCAAAATTTCGATATTGCATTCTTCTAAGAGTGGTTACATATTCAGCAAAGCAATGGTAAGTTACATGTGCATTTTTGCAAACAAAGGCCAGACTATGGAAACAAAAAATATATATATATATATATATATATATATAACATGTTTCAAACAAGTTATCCAACCCGGTCCTTAAGGTATTTACAAATTTTTCAGTATAGTGCATTACATAAGTTTTTCATCTACTCTAGTATGGAAGGTTGGCCGCGCATGTACATTATTCGAGTTGCAAAAACATACATGAACAATTAAGTATCATATATATATATATATATATATAAAGTGATATTAGAATTACTATAACTTTAACATTTTCCATCACAAAAAATGTAATTTTTGACATTCATTTACTATATTTTTATTATATTTTTTAAATTTACCAATTACATTCATTACTACATCAATTTTTAAAAGTTATATAGTTAATTTTGTAGCAGTTTTAACATTATCCATTAAAAAATTTAAAAAAAAATAAAAAAGAGAGAAAGAGAGAAGGTCAAAATAATACATTAAATGAGCACAGTCCATGAAAGTATTTATTTTACTAGTTGAATTTATCTTTTTTTTGAATATTTCTTTATTTTTTTTTTTAATGAATGAATTGAACTGATAAATGAATGATTTGTTTAGCATTAGCATTAAACTAAGTATGCTTAAGGCTTAAGTAGGGGTGGCAAAATTGGACACGACCCGCGAACCCAACACGACACAACACGAAATTAGTAAGTTCTGAGTTAAGGCTAAATGGATTAGTGTCATATTCGAGTTGACAAGACTAACCCGTCTAATAAATAGATTGGGTTAGTATCCAACTTATAGAACTCATTTGACCTGTTTGACCCGTTTAATTAAATGACATTGTACCAATATATCCTTCAAACCCTAGGTATGTAAACCTATTAGTTATTGTGATTTATTTTCTTTAACATATTATTACTGATTATTTGTGACATTGTAATAGTTTGACCCGTTTAATTAAATGACATTGTACAAATATACCCTTCAAACCCAAGGTATGTAAACTTATTAGTTGTTGTGGTTTATTTGTTTTAACATATTATGATTGATTATTTATAATATTGAGATATACTTTAGTTTTAAATGATTATTTGTGATACAGTTAATCATTAATTTTGAATTATATATATATATATATATATATATATTGGCTTTTCATAATTCATATCAATTTGATTAATATTATTTTTTTTTTTTGTTGATAAATTCTGATAAAAAATTGACACAACCCACCTATTTAATAAATAAGTCATGCTAAGGTTGAAAAATCTTGACCCATTTAATAAATATGTCGTGTTAATATTGATCAATATAGTTAAATACTCATAAGTCGACACGACATGCGAACACAAATGGCCATCCTTACGCTTTAAGTGTATGGCAAAATCACACAATACATAGCCCATGTACGTGGTTTTTCTATAAATTAAACTAGATAACTCTTCCGGCACCATAACAAAAATTGAGATTAATTGTAATATTTTGTCCATGACTTAGTCATGTTACCGATATCAAGTTGTTAAAACTTAAAACTATAGTAGTCTTTATTAAGTTGAACAGGATCAATTAATTTAACGAATTTTGCTTTGATGGTTTCTTGATGGTTTATTAAGATAACTCCTGCAAACTTCCTTGGACCAAAATATGGGAAACAAGTCGGCCCTGACTGAGCCATGATTTGCGCTCCCAAGTTAATTAAGGAAGTGGTCCGATTTCCCAAGGTCAAGCATATCTGCTTTGACTCCAATTTCTCCTACTTTCTAGCTTTGGAGTCTTGATAACTTGCCAAATCAAACCTCTTTTCATCTAAAAAATTACTATTGAAAGTAGCAATTTTGGTTGATTAGCAATGCAAATAACAATAATTATTATTATTATTATTTGTCTATATCCTGCCGAACTTTGATATTATCAATAACAATTTATATAAATTCAAAGTAAATTGACTTCTTATTGACCTCATAATATTATGTCACGTTACTTTTAAGGTCTTTGCTACAATATATAATTTCATATGTGTTTGTTTGTTTAGACCCCTTAAAATAGATTGTTTAACCTAATGAATTAATCTAATTATGAGATCTAGGTTAAACAACAAAAAATCATATCATATAAAGCAAAAAAGAAAATAACACACAGATATGATTACCTAAAAAAACCAATGAAATGAACCGTTTCAAGGTAAAAACTTGGGGAGGAATTGACCTAATTATTCTCAAGGCAAACAAATCCACTAATAGAGAATTGAAGTTTTTACAATAAGATTTAACTCTTAGTAGTAACTTCACATCGGCACGACCACGTGCAAGTTCTGAATCCACAGACTCTTCTCTCTTAGATTTGGAGCACATAAGATCCCATGCTTAAATTATCAACTATGTATGATCTTATTGTAGCAATTTCGGATATACCGGTTCTAATAGTATGAGAATGATTTCGGTAGTGATTTTGAAAGAGGAAGGTACAATACCTTTTAGATTTCACAAGAGCTCCTCCAAAGTCTTCTTAAAACATACCTTAGGGTTTCCTTTAAATACTATATGAAATAGATCTAAAACCCTAATCACTTAGTCGGCTTAATGAGAAGTGGGCCGAAATTAAAATCTGCAGAATTTGCATCAACCAATCGAACCATAGTCTCGATTGGTCAAATTTGGTATGTTTCAAATTCTTCTTTTTTGTAGCTCGTATGTTCTTGTGTTCGACTTGTAACACCTTGTGTAATGTTTAATAAACCCTACCCTATAGACTCTAAGATCTATATCTAGACAAGTTTCTATTCACGGTTTGCCAATTGTTCTAAATTTTTAGAACCTAACAATATGCAAATACTTAATAATTGTCTATAGCTACCATAATCATAAATGTCATACTTAGACCAAAACAAAAAAAGAGAGAAAATCATATTCAGTTAAATTTTTCTATGCATTACACGAGTTACCGACTAATTTTAACAAAATTCACATAAAAAACCTTGTAACTTAATTGATTGGCATCTTATGATATTTCTAATGGAAAGTCTAGATAAATCCAAGATTCAAATCTTACTCTATCATTTCTTGAAGCAATCTAGTAAAGATGTCTAAAATAAAGGATTTAACATGACATAAACAATTAAATATAATGCAACATCATATATACCTTTATATTCCTCAAATTTTTAAATTTTAAGCAACAAATGATTCCTATCCTAATAACTTTTTTTTTTTTTTTTTATCAATTATTTGATTTAATACGAATTTCGAAAAAATTATAACATTTAAACGTAAAAGTTAAATTAAAAAAAAGAAAAAGAAAAATGAAGCAATGTGTAGCCACATCAACCCGAAATAATGCTTCTTTCAAATGTTTTCCATTAAGTCGTGGTCTTTCTTCATCTTGCAATCTGCATCGCTCTATTACTCTCTCCTACCGAAAAAGTCATAAAAGAGGGGGCAATTGCCTCCCCTGACCTCTCCCAGAATTACTTTAATATAGGATTCTAACTTCTACTTGGCCCGAATTTATTTAAAAAAAAAAAAAAAAAAAAAAAAAAAAAAAACTAAAAAAAACTAGCAGATAACGTAATATCCAACTCACAACAGTTTTTTTTCTTTTTTGATAAAACAATATGATTTACGGCACTTTGGTCTTTAACAATAATTAAAACTCAATTATATGAGAGTATCTTGTTGGCTGATCTATGGGTTCATGAGGCCTTGCTATCGCTGCATAGTTTCAAAAGTTGAGAAACACTCTGTTACAAAGTCGTGTAACAGGGGTTCTTTCAAGCTAGCATCCCTAGCTATCCAAAGCACTGAATGTAAATTAAGGTTGGAGGAGACCCATGCTAGCTTGCAAGATACGCTCAAAGCTTTTAAATATCTTATGTATTAGATTCATATTCAAAGGTAATTTCCATGGTTTTAGCTAAAGTCATCTATGGCCAAGATTTCTTCAATTGAGAACTAGTCGGTTTAAGATGTTATGATTTTTATATCTAAGTTTTATTAGAAGAGCAATGTTTTGGCTAGTTGGTTGCCACATGGCTAAGACTATTCATGTAATTGGTTTTTATTTTTTATTTTCATTCTATAAAGTCTTGCTATATATATATATATATATATATATATATATATATATATATTTGGCAGTAGCAAGTTTAACTTTTCAATTAGGACAATAGGGTATGAAGTAACAAACCTGTATCAACGCCTAAATTTCTGCATGTAAAGAACTTGTGCATATTGGTTACATGCATTCATTTAATCTGGTCGTAACTCACGCGGCGGCAAGACCTTGTATTATTGTCCCTCTTGATTCTTGACATTGAAAATTACTTGTCAACGACGTAAGTCATAAAATACAAATAAAGAAGGAATCAAAAATCCTAATACAAGAATTCTTATACAAGACAAGATATGGTTCTGAATATGCTGGGCATCGGTTCAAAGATAAGGTCATGACTACTATTATTTGTTTAGTGATTAAATAAACAAATTTACTAAAAAAAATGTGTTATTTTTTTATTTTATTTAACTATAACATAATTATAAATTTATACCAACTTTATTTTATATTTTTTTTCTCAACTAAACAAATAAGTTTTTCATCTTTCAACTTTTTCACCCTTCAACCAAACACTAATGCAAGAAAACTAAATTTACACTATTAAACTTACCACTAATGCAAGAAAACTAAATTTACACTATTAAACTTACCGTAAAAATGTTGTGAATACAAAAATTCTACTTCAATAAACCTCAAGGCAAAGCAGTCTAATTTATTTGCCCAAAATTTTAAGATGGCTGGCCGGCACTGGTAGTTGGCCCATTATTAACGCGTTATCGTATTGACGGTATATAAGAAGAAAAACTAGCTATGCTTTCGACAAGTCAAAGTCGACAGAGACCTTGACCTATAACTCACACGCCTTTTACTTTTCTACATGATCAAAGAAATATCTTCATTATAGAAATAGATATTTCTCACCCTACGTTGCATTATAAATACATATCACAACCTAACTCTTCATCTCACACATTTTACTTATTCCTCAAACTTCATTAAGAAAATGGTTGCTCTTAGTTTACAAAAGGGTCTGCTAACTCTCGTTATAGTTGGAATCCTAGCAGTAAATGTGAAGGGTGCTTGTAATTGTGCTGCAAACGAATGTTGCAGCAAATTTGACTTTTGTGGCACTACTGCTGAACACTGTGGCGAGGGGTGCAAATCAGGACCTTGTACCACAACTACTACTAATGATGTTTCAGTCCCTGATATTGTGACAGAAGGCTTTTTCAATGGGATACTTAACCAGGCCCAAGGAGATTGTCCTGGAAAGAGCTTCTACACAAGAGCGGCATTTCTTGATGCTCTTAATTCTTATAATCAGTTTGCCAAGTCTGGTTCTAGTGATGATGGTAAACGTGAGATTGCAGCTTTCTTTGCCCATGCCACACATGAGACTGGAAGTAAGTTCTTGATCCTCTCTCTAACTTTGTTATTATACAATTATTTAGAAACATATATAATACTAATAAGCAATTATGGTTGTCGCCTATTCTATAGATAATATTTCCTCCAATTAATTTATTTTGTTACAGGCTATAAATGATATATTCTATCCCAAAAATAAGACTATAAATGTTATATAGAAGTTGCTTAATTAATACGATTTATCAAATTACAATTTTTTTTTTTTTGGGAAAAATCAAATTGCAATTTAGTTTAATAAACCTCAACAGAGAATAAAAAGGCAACATTGGTTTTCCGAAGTTTGAAAATGAAAATAAGATGAAAATACAATTTTTTTTTTTTTTTTTTTTTTTTTGAGCTTTACTTTACATCATGTAGAACCCTTTTTTACCATAATAAACATTTTAAGCAAAATAAGGCAATAAAAATAAATTATCTTAAACAAACAATAACTTTATAAAAGATATTTATATAGATTTCATAATAGAATGGTATGAATGTATGATTATACATATAAAATCATAGACATGCATATTTGTACGTAATAGTCATGTATTTAAGTTACAATTATATAATAATAGTGCGATTAGATGGCTTTTATTGATTTTTTATTTTCTGAGAGTAATATAAATAATTTCATCAAAAAGAAATTACAGTAAATAAAAAATGAGGAAATTTATAAGTTTGACCTAAAAATATCACCTAAAAAAAGAAAACCCAAATTTTTTTACTTTTTTGGACTTTCCAAAGGCAAACACGTTTTTGCAAGGACTTATCCCTGATAGTTGAAGCAAAATGTTGTTGTTTGGACAGGTTTATGCTATATAGAAGAAAGAGATGTTCCAACCACGGAAAACTACTGTGACACAACCAAGACTCAATATCCATGCAATCCTAGCAAACGTTACTTTGGCCGTGGACCACTTCAACTAACCTGGAATTACAATTATGGAGCAGCTGGAAATGAAAATCAGTTTGATGGGCTAGGCTCTCCTGAAACTGTTGCCAATGATGCGAATATCTCATTTAAGACTGCCTTATGGTATTGGATGACCAATGTTCACCAATCTGTAAGCCAAGGTTTTGGAGCAACAATTCGAGCTATTAATGGTGATGTTGAATGTAATGGTAAAGAACCTGGTAAAGTTCAGTCTCGAATCCAGTATTACCAACAGTACTGTACTCAATTTGGTGTTGCACCTGGTGATAATCTTTCTTGCTAGGATATTTTTACAAACACTTTTTATTTTCACCATGTTACAATTCTTTTCTTTAATTGTAACTGAATATTAGATCTTATGTATTAAATAAATGAAAATGATAAAGAGTTAGTTGGGTGCCAACTCTCTTAGATAATAAAATTTTTTGTTCTCACATGAGAACTTTGAATCAATCTTGCCTAGTCCAAGAGAAGAAGTGTAAGGAATGAAAGAAATTTATTTTTCCCATTATGTTGTCGTTGAACCCTTCAATGGAATTCTTACATAAAAGGTTATCTCAATTTTCTTGCACTACAGATTCTTGCTCTTTATATATATATATATATATATATATATATATATATATATATATATTTATATAAATCATGGACAAAGTTTGAAATTTTTAACCTTTTAAAATCATGAGAGAATTTTTTGATTTCTCAATTCTTTTTTTGAGAGAGTTGAAATTTATGGCATCCGTTTCAGATGATTGTTCTTTATTATTAGACCAAAACATTAATTGGTTTATGGTATAGGTGAGGATTGATCTCGGATCTCGTACATTGGCATTGGTTTGGTGTGAGTGTACGTGATCATGATGAAGGAAAGGCTAGCCACCAAAAATGAGTGGATTTTTTTCTTCTTTTTTTTAGTATCGTCAATAATTCATTAGGTAGAATTGTAGTGAACTTGACATTGATGATGAAGGCTATAGCAGTATGATATTGATGATTAAGTTTTGTGCTATATATTATCAATCCATTACCCACTATAATTCAGATAAGTGTGTACAGTATAATTTTAAAAAGTGTGTCTAGTATTCCATCCTTTCACTATTTTGATACTATTAACAGTTAACCAATAACTCAACTATTCCTCAAAAAAAAAAAAAAAAAAAAAAAAAAAAAAAAATCTTAACTATTGGACCAATTTGCTTTACGGTTGAAGACTTGAAGCTGAACTAGTGAGCCACCATACCACTTTCACGATGGTTCAATATACTTGGTATAGTTTGATAGCTATGTCCCCACATACAGAAACTGTTTCCATTTCGAAGGCTAAACCAAGAAAATAAATTGGAGAAAATACCTTTCGGTGATCTATATTTTAGGATCACAGTTAACTTGATTCCTACATTTTGTTAACAGTTTATTTTTTACTATTAACACACTAACAAAAAAATGTCTACGTGGGAAAGCAATAAAAAAAATCCATATTGACAAATTTAAAAATAAAATAGTCCACATCAGAAAAAAAATAATAGTAATAATCCAAAGGTGAATTAAAATTTTTTTTTAGCTTTCTTGCACTTTCTTGGCAACCGAACACACCCCACTAACACAAAAATCAAATCTTAGCAATCACCCATATGAGACTATCACTCCAAAAATCAAAATTAATCCCACGGTGAACCCAACAACCACGACACTACCCTCACAAATCAACCAAAATACCCAAAATCCGGCTAGTGGAAAAAGAAATAAAGGTAAGACAATATGGGTTGAGTGGGGTTTGTGTTTAGGCCGGATTGGACCCATTTGGATCAGCTACCATTTAAAACTAAAAACCACATAAGCCCACTCCACTAAAAATGCCCAAGCCCACGCATTAAAAACTGCAGCCAGCTTAACCTTTAAACCCCTGCTCCAACTCAAGATCCCTTTTAGGCTCAACCTCATTAATTCACTCATGCCCATCAGCTCACATAATCCCAAAGACCAACCCGTGGTGTGTGTGTGTGAAAATTAGAGCCAGCCCACTGAATTTGAACCCAATAACAGCCCAATCTGAATTTCTTTGGCCAATGACCAGTTCCACGCCAGCCCACTCACATTCTAACAAAAACCCACTCAACCTTAAATCATTCAAGGCCAATCTGTGGACAACCCAACGTTTTTTCAAAATTACTTCTAGACCCAAAGTTTCCAAAAATTATACAATGCCCTTTGGGCCACAAAAATGCATTTTCAATCTCATTTTGTGCCAAAATAAAATGTTTTTCCTTAAAAATTAATAAAATTGTCACATGTCATTATTTTCAAACTTCCTAGGAATTTACCATTTTCTTGTTATGTCTTTGTGTCTTTTGTATGAGATAAAATAGTTTGGGAGAGAGAGAATTGCAAAATTGCATTTGTTAAACTATACTTTCGAGTGAGGTTAGCTTTACTTAACTCATTAATGCAATCTATCTCTCTTAGAAAATGCCATACAATCACATGTTTATGTTTGTTTTATCTTACTTTTAAAATAAATTGTTTACATTTCATCTTAGGATAGATACATGTCATCCTAGGACATATAGATTATACATGTCATGCATCCATATGTCATCTTAGGATGGATTATACATGTCATGCACTAACGTATTATCCTAGAATAGATTACATGTCATTTTAAGATAAATACATGCCATTTTATCATAGATTAAATGTCATCCTAGGATTAGCTTGATCATTATTTCATTTCACATGTATAAACATATCATTCTTTTTAAAATCAAATGCCAAATAGTTTTAAGTTGTGTACGTTTTTAGACCCCTTCACAAGTTGTTTAACCTAGTTATTTAGCTAAGTGGTTACTTAGATAAATTATTCAGTTCTAGGTTAACACAATAAAATCATATCATGTAAATAATGCGGAAAAGTAAAGAACATAACGATATGATAACCCAGGAAAACCTAATCGGTAAAAAACTTGAGGAGGATTTAATCTAACTCTCCTCAAGGTAAAACAGATCCACTATGAAAGAATTAAAGTTTTTACAATAGAACTTAGACCACTAATATCTTATTGTTACCTCGAGTAGAAAACTTATTATCACGACCACGTGATAACTCTGAGTCCATGGACTATTTATTTCCTTGATCTATTGCAATCACAAGTTCTCCTACTTGTGACTTTGAGACTCCACTCAAAGGTTTCAGATCTTCTTTAAAATTCTTTGTGCAGCAATTGAAGAGATCATCAAGTTCTTGACATGAATCTTGATCTTAATAACCCTAAATGTGTATATGAAGGTAAACACCTCTAAATCTTACGGAAGATTCGACACACAACTCTCTAAAGACTTCTAAAATATAGTTAGGGTTTTCCTTTTATACTTGGAGTAAAACACAAAACCCTACATGTCAAACGGGCTTGGGTTGAATTGGAATTTCTACAGAAAATTAAATTTGCATGAGATTTGATCGATCGAGTCTAATTTTCGATCGATCGAGCCTTGCAGATTTTGTCCAATAAATCCTGCAATCACTTAATTACAATTTTGCATTTAAACACACTTTGAACAAGCCTAAACCTAGACTCTATGTTTTGATCATGGTTTGCCAACATATTATAAATTGAAGTTCTAATACACTAGTTTCTAAAGTCTTAGAACCTAACAAGTTGTTCTTTAAATGGTGATGTTTAAGATTAAATTCGAAACAAGGTACTATCCTTCTAGATAGGTGTTGTGGGGTGTCTAATATCTTCTCAACACGTAATCAAGCTTCTAGATCCATGCCTTTTGATCTAGACATTAAAAAAAATAATAATAATAATAATAAAAAATTTTAAAAAAAAATTCTAATTTAGCTTATAAGCCCTTAGGAGTTTCTTAGTTAAATTAGGAAATAAAATCAATTATATTTAGGAAACCAATCAGGCAATCACAACTTAAAATTCCAATGGTTAATGAGACTCCTAAAACTAAAACATGTATATTTGGGTTAAAACCAAACCCAAAAGAACGAGTATGTCAATGGTGGGTTAGGTTCATTTGTGAGAGCGAGAGTGTAGAACACCTACATAGATCATATATATACACGAAGAAATTAATATCATTTTGTGTTTCACTTTCATCTTATAAATTTCTAACGGAATGGAAAAGACATATAAACAAAATTCAATCCTAAGGTGTGTGGTGGCATTTATATATATCTCAAGTTATTTATTTATAATATATATATATTGCAAAATGCAACATAAAGTTTTTTTTTTTTTTTTTGGGGATGAACTAAAATAATGTAAGCTATTTGGATGAACTAAAATTAGCAGTATTTGACCAAATCAATACATAAGTTAAATAAGAAGACTTGTAAATGCATGTGAGGTTTGAAGCAAAAATAAAGATCATAGTGGAGTTGGATATTGAACTTCAAGTACCAAGTCTAACTCATCCTTATTAGACTAGGTTAAAGTTAAGGTTACAAAAATGGAATGTTATTAGGTATATGTCCATGTTTAAAGAGCAGCCTCACAAGTGTTCATAAGCCATACCTAGGAAAGAATTTAATTATAATTAAACCCTACCAAATAATGCCAAAACAACTAACATTACATAGAAAGAAATCAACAATATGTAACCCCTACCCAAATCATGCCCAAGACAACTAATGGTAATTAACCCAAAATAACATGCATCAAAAGATATGTTAACACTGTAAAAGGAAAACCTTACCTTACAAAATAAACAGCTTTACTACTTTTGTATTACGGTTTTTAGTAGAATATTTTCAGGTCTTTTCAACAATTCTTCCGCAATGCATAAATCATAGCAAACTTTTAAATTATGGGTTGTGAAGGTTGAATTATTTATTTTAAGTTCCTTATTGCACTTGTTCCTACATCTTTTTTTATTTGACGTGCAAGCATTAATAGAGGGTCGTCATTTATATTACGAGGTTGGATCTTATGAACTTGAAACTTGCTATATTTCATATCAATGGGGGTTGATAAGGACAAAGACTAGAAAAGGAAGGATTGTTGGCTAGCCCCACAGCTTGAACAATGATTAACACTATCATCATCACATTAAGTAAATTCCTAACCATTTTTCCCATAACCACACTAACTCTTTTGGAATTCGTTTGTTACTTGGAATTGTGGTGTGCGAAACCGGCCATAATATATAGAATCTAAAGCTTTAATTATGGAACTATAGTTTTAAGAAAATTCTATGATATAGATAATTCAATTTTAAGATTTTATTTATTTTTTTAAAAGACCCTATAGTCAAGTCTCAAAGACGTTTGTTTGGGAGATAGTGAAATTTGTAGTACATTTTAGCCTATATGGGTTTAGCAAATGTCATTTACAATTATAATTTTATTATAACTATTTCAATTCGAGGAATTATTTAGTAATAAGAATTATTTAAAATTTTCAACCATTTAAGAATTTTTAAACACCCTAAAAGAGAAACATATATGGACTACTTAGGGATGGAAGGATTAAGGAATGCGAGTCCTACGTGTGTGTCTATATATATAAAGCCAAAAATGGGATCATTAGATGAAACTAGTAAGAATTTTTTTTTTTTTTTTTTTTTTTTTTTTTTTTTTTTTTGTAAATAAGTTCAATGCATTCGCAGTACATTTTAGTCATTTTGGTTGTTCCAAGGATATATTTATATATATATATATATATATATATATTTTTTTTTTTTTTTCATTTGAGTGGTTTTGGGGTATTTTAGAGGTTTCTTGATTTTTTAAATTTTAAGTTATTCTCATGAGTAAAATAAGATTTATTAGTTTGGGAAAATTTGTCAATTTATAAATTATTATATCCCCACCAAAAATTTTATTAGTAAAATATAAAACTATATTGTGACAAAACACAATAGTTGTCACAATATTGTGTTTCAATGAAGGCAACGTAAGTCTCTCATTATAGATGGCCTATTGTGACAAGTTAATGTCACAACAGATATAGTTTTTTGTCACAATAACTCATGAAAAAAAAAAAAAAAAAAAAAAAAAAGAAAGAAACCTATCGTAACTGAATTAAAGTCCCATGAGCCATGATCTCCAACTCTTTCTCAGTCAGTATCCAATTACCACTTATCACTCATCATCTCCCTCGATCTCTCTCTCACACCCGCTGAACTTGTAGGCCTACTGCCGCCGACCATCCCTTTAACACCTATAGACCTACTATCGCTAACCATCCCTTAGCCGCTATCTAGCTAGGTATTCTCTCTCTCTCTCTCTCATTTGTGTTTTCATTTTTTTTTTCTTTACTTCTTGTTTGTATTAGTATTAGTCAAGTTGGTTCGCTTTTCAATTTTTTTTATAGATTTGAAAATAAAGTTTGCTCCTATTAGTGGGACCCTAGGTATGACTTTTCTTTTTTTATTTTTCTTTGTCATTAAATTAATAAATATATAATATAATAAATTGAAGATGGAGTTGGGATATAACTACAGTACTACATACCTTATGCTAAGATTCAGTGATTAAGATCCCGTGCAATAGCCCAAATTCCAACCTTCCATTTAATCCAATGACTCATTATTTTGACAATTCACTAAATATTAAAAAGACCCTTTTACCCTTAAAAATTTTAGGGTCTCGCCATTTCTTCTATGCTGATGGGTCTAAGACTCTAAGTTCATATTTGATAAAATCAAATTTCTCTCTCTCCTATGCAGCTCCTTTACAATTGCTTTCTGCCTCTCCCTCAACCCGTTGTCACCACTACCAAGATCACCCAACTCAAACCCATCAGCCAAAACAAAGAAAAACTGCATCTTACCATATGAAATTTCTTAACCCCCAAACACTCACACTCACACTCTCCTTCTTTCTCTGTCTCCAAGCGTCTCAACTCTCAAGGACTGAACCTCTGTCTGAAGTGATGCAACTAGTGGCCATATTAGTGGTTCCAACAGTTCTTGGACATTGTATCGTTGAAAAATCCCCAAAATCTCATTTGGCAAAGTCACCGTGGGTCCATCTTTGATTCCTAGGTTGTTTCTGACACCAAACGACTCAAGGAGGTGAGTTCTCTCTTTTGTATACATTGGATCAAAATAAAATTTATTTTTCTGGTAAGAGGAGAGTTAGGTCTAGGGCCAAGATAGTTGGGGTTTGATTTTAGTTCTACTAGTGATATATTTTTCACCATGGAATCATTATTTAGTTTACGTTTTGAGGAATATTTTTGGGTAGTTTTTTGTTGCAACTTGAATATTGTACATTTTCAAACGGATATTTGAAATATGGTCTAGAAAAATTATAGAAATAAATGGTCAGTGATATAGGGGATATAGCTAAAATCACTACTTTACTTAGTTAGATGTTACATTGGTTGAATTTTATGCTTTTAGGTCCTGGATGTGTTTAAGCTGTAGTATTTTAGGTATGATATACTTAAACAGTTTCTTATGAAATTTTAGCTTGAAACTGTCCTTTATCAATTGAATCATCATCTCTCATGATCATATATTGGTTTGTTGTAATTCTTATATATGATAAGCACAATGTTAGCATACAAAAAATTTCAGCTTTTATTTTCAATGAAAAAGATTCATTTTTCTATATTTATAATAGTAGATATTTTGTACATTTCTTAATTACAGGAGTATTCTTTAATTCATTGTGTAGGGTGGCAAAAGAATTCTCTCAAAACATGGATGCAAATGCAGATTTGAATCCTAGAGTTGGTATATACATTAGAAGATGCATAGGACTTTTGGGTAAAATATGGAAGGCAAATGGGCTTTGATATTAGAAAACATTACATAAATAAAAGTAAGAACGATGGTAAGGCAACATCAAGGGGATTTGTATGTACAAAACAGGGCATTCAAGGTAAAGAAAAAGAAGATATGATTCACACTCGTAATCGAGATGATACAAGGACTAATTGTCCCGTAAGGTTATCTATTTCATTAGTGCGAGAAACTAGAAATTTTAAAGTGTTTGATTTTGCTGGAGAACATAATCACACTCTTCATCTATCAAAAACAGTTTATATGATGAGATCTCAACGAAAACTTTCAGAAGTTCATGCGGGATTGATTGAGTTAGCATCCTCTTCTGGAATCAAGCCAAAAGCAACATATGAGTTAATGAGTAGAGAGGCTAGTGGGAGAGCTAATCTTGGATTCACCGAGTTTGATCGGAAAAATTACCTCAAAACAAGATGGCAAAAAAAACTTGATATATGGCCAAGCTGCATGTATATTAGGGTACTTTTAGGAACAATTGACTAAAAATCCATCATTTCAATATGGAGTACAGTTAGATAATGTAGAGCAGATAACTAACATTTTTTGGGCTGATACTAGAATGGTTATTGATTATGCTAATTTTGGTGATGTGGTGACATTTGACACTACATATGGTACTAATAAAAAGCTAAGACCGTTATGGGTGTTTACCGGTTTCAATCACCATGAAGGGTTAACGGATTTTGGGGCTGCTCTTTTATATGATGAGACGACATAATCATTTAAGTGGCTGTTTGAAAAGCTTGCATTTGGGGAATTTGATGAAAGATGGTTTTGCTTTTCTTCAAGTTTTTAAAACTTGTATGTTTGATTTTAATGATGAAATTGAATTTGAAAAAACATGGGAGGACATGATTGACACATATGCTATACATGATCGTAGTTGATTGGATAGTATCTACAAATTGAATGGAAAATGGGCAAAGTGTTACACGAAGAATGAGTTTACATTGGGAGTATGAAGTACCCAACTCAGTGAAAGTTTGAATGGAGATTTGAAAGATTACTTGAAATTCGATTTGGATGTAGTAGAATTTTTGAACATTTTGATTGGGTGATTGAGAAAAAATGAGAAAGAGAGTTACAAGCTGAATTTAATGCTAGGCAAAAAAATCCCCAATTGGGCTTGAAAAATTCTCCATTGTTGAAGCAAACAGTACAAGTGTACATACCTATAATATTTTGAATGCTTCATGATCAATATGATCTTGCATCAGCAGCAAGGATAAAAAATTGCCAAAATGACTTGTTAGTGCATACGATTAATTTGTTGAGTTTCTCGCATAAGCTTGGTGTGTTCTTAGTCTCTTATGACATTGCGGATAAGACATTTTCATGTAGTTGTAGAAAGTTTGAAATAGTTGAGATTTTACGTTGCCATGTTCTCAAAGTCTTTTACTCCCTTGATATAAAGACAATTCCTAATATTTACATTTTGAAAAGATGGACAAGAGAGACAAAAAGTTGATGTAACTTGGACAATAGGAGAACAAATGTGGAAGAGGATGTCAACTTGAGTGTAACATAGCGGTATAGAAGATTATGTCCTAAGTTGGTACGAATAGCTTCTCGAGCAGCAGACAATGAAGAAGCATTTGCTTTAATAGAGAAGATGATAGAAAAATATGAAAAAAAAAGGTTGAAGACAATGCAGCAAAAAATGTGGCTAGTCATCAATTGCCTCATCAAATGCCATTGTGTAGTGGTACGAAAAATGTTGATCCTAACCAACATTTGGAAAATCAGGTTGAAGGAGCTAAAGGTCTTAAGAAAAAAAAGGTCGCAAGGGTGGAAAATAAAAGTAAAGTTGGGTTGAGAAGCAAACCAAAAAAGAGGGTAGAGTTGAATTAAATGATGAGGTTAGCCAACCGTTTTCCAAAGTAAATTTTATTTATTTATTTTTATCCCCCACTAAGGCTGTGTTTGTTTCATGTAAGTGATTTTCCTGAAAATACTTATTTTCCGGAAATGCTATTTTCTGGAAAGGAAAATATTTTTAAGTGTTTAGTTGCATTTCAGAAAATGTTGTGAAAAATATTTTCTGATGTTTGGTTGTATGGTTGAAAATGCTATTTTCCTACAAATTTTTCACACGGTAATTCAACTCAGGGCAGCAAACTCCGGCAATCAAAAGCCACAACCACCAAAACACCACCACCACAACAACACCAAAAATCAAAATCACACAGAACACCAAAAAACAAATAAAACCCAGAAAAACAAATCATATTCCAATCAAATTGAGAGAAGAAGGAAGAGAGGGAGGACGATCGGTTTTGGGGTCGAGGACGATCAGTTTTGGGGTGCGACCATCGCGATCGGGGACGACGAATCGATGCTGTGACTACGGCGATCGAGGACAACGAATCTAGGTTCGCGATCGGGGACGACGAAGGGTGCGATTCTAACGGCGATCGGGGACGACGAAGGGTGCGATTCGAATGGCGATCGGTGCGAAGGCGAAGTCGAACGGCTCTAGACTCTGGGTTCGTTCTCTTTAAAGGTCCGGATCGTTCTCTCTCTCTCTCGCTACGTTTGTTCGCCTCTTGTGTTTTGTTGCGTTTTGGCTGAGTGTGTTTCTCTCTTTTGCGTGTGCTACGGAAATTGTTTGAAGGTAAAACAAGTATGTAAAATGATTTACGGGTCAACAAGTGTCAATTTTGGCGTGACGAAATGATTTTCAGTCGATTCAAACACGACCTAAGTTTCCATTGTTTGTAAACTTTTATATTGTTATGGCAAATAACAATATATATATTTTCTCATATAGGAACCTGATTTTGCTCCTAATATACAATACAATAATTATGGCTCACAAGGAGAACATTATTCACGTCCAGAGTTTTTTTTTTTTTTTTTTTTTTTTTTTTTTTTTTAATTATTCGTAGTGGAATAACTTATAGATAATTTGTGAAGTTGGAGGTTGTACTACACTTGCTTTTCATTTGTGAATTTATTAATAAGGTTTTCTTTTTTGTGATATAGCGGACTTATCTTGTCACTTTTTCCACGCCAATGATGACATTTGAATTAGGACCAATCCATAGTTACCAAACAAGTTTCACATCATTCTTAAGGGTAAATATACTTGTTTACATGTTTTGCATTTATAAGTAATTACATGATTTCCTAAACTCTCTCTTATAATCATTGTGATTACATAGCCATTATTAACTCCATTATTGTCTCAAGTATCAAATCATGCGGATGTTAGTCAAGTAAAATGTAAACGTTTTCATACATGAAACTTTGAAAAAACTTACCTGCTTATATGTTTTATGTTTTATAGTCATAAGTAGCTAGATTATTTCTTACACTTATACTCTTATAATCATTGTGATTACATAGGCAACATTCGTTAATACCACCTTTTTTTTTTTTTTTTTTTTGGGGATCGTTAATACCACCTTAACTCTATTGTCATCTCAAGTATCAAATCATGTGAATATTGGTCAAGTAAAAATAAATGTTTATGTACATGTTTATCAAATAAACTTATTATATATATATATATATATATATATACATATACACACATAGGGAAATGAAGTTAGATTCAATTATGGACCAACTCCATGTGTTGAAAATACAAATGCTTGCCTGCAAACACAACACTTTTCCGGTATGTAAAATTTTAGTGAAATTTTCTCATGTTTGTTTAAGTTTAAAATGTGACTTGATTTTTTTGACATATTTTAAGGCTAATATTGATTTTGCAGTATGATGGATAATATTTTTTGGACAGTTTATTTGATAGTATATTGCATGGTGGACATGGTAGCATATTGCACGATGGACAATATTTTTGGACAACTTTGCCTTGGGCCAGATTTCTTGGATAGCATATCTGACTATTTAGACAATTGATTACACATGTAGCTAATTTTTTGGATAATTTTTTGTAACTAAAGAAGTTACTCAAACGTGTTAAATATGT
Source organism: Quercus dentata (assembly GCA_028216015.1). Classification (NCBI taxonomy): domain Eukaryota; kingdom Viridiplantae; phylum Streptophyta; class Magnoliopsida; order Fagales; family Fagaceae; genus Quercus; species Quercus dentata. The sequence goes on from CP116453.1 coordinate 56,032,463, forward strand.
TAGATTGTACAAGTGCATGTTTGAGTAACTTCTAGTTAAACATTAATTATATATGCAAGTGATTAATATTTTTAAATGCAATGTCATGTACCAAATCTTATTCATTTTTTAAATGCAAGTGATTAATATTTTTAAATGCAATGTCATGTACCAAATCTTGTTCATTTTTTAAATACAAGTGATTAATATTTTTATGCTTCATAACATATACGTGCTTGATTCTAGAAGCTCCTTAAAGAGAACTTATTTAGGAGACAGATAGTCGGTTTCTTTTAATGCTCTTACTCAATGGAATGCAGCATCTCTTCATACCCTAACTTTTGTTCCCTAAATTTGTTAGTTCATGGTAGAAAGAATGAGAAATTTCATTTACTTTTTAATTCTGAATTCTACATTTCTGGTCCAACTTTACTTTGACATACCTCATTAACTTTTATAGGTTTTCAAGGTTAGTACATATAACTGAAAGTGAATTTAAGAATAGTCATTAATGGGGGGTAATCAGTTTAGGGAAAGTAGTCAAGTTAGTATTAGTAGCTGCTTGGAAAGATCATTTTCAGCTAAATTTTATGGTTATTATTATTATTTTCTTATATGCATTCTATGTAATTTTTGAACCAACCCTGCCGATGAAAAATAGTACAATTATGTTTGTAAATTATTGTAATGATTATCCTTGTGAACCTCGCATTCATAGGTCTAGCTATCTATTACCCGTATGATGTATAAGTTTAGAGTGGTTCGGTTTTCCTGTGGTGTGTATTCTACTAAGTTTGCATGACATCCAAGTGGAGTTGTGACTCTGCCTTGTTGAATGAATTATAAGTCAATGATGGGGTTACTAGTGGTGTCATGGATTTTCCATAGTCTTAGGTCAGACGAAGATGCATGTATCGGGTAAAATTGATATTGGATAGAAACTTCTACTGATATTGGTTTTGTTTTCCTATGGTGTATATTGAATGACTAATAATTCATTTTCAAGGATAAGCTAATAATTATGGTCTTTATACCATCTAGTAATAATAAGAAGAAAAATCCATTTATGCTTAGGAGTAGGGCCACGAGATTCACTTGCCACTTCTTATAAACAACAAAATTTCATTGAAATTTTTATCCACAACCAAATGAACAAAACCCAAAATAAAAAGACTTTATAGCCTAGCTAATTTAGCTTCACAATATAAATAATGTGATTTTAGTGTTTCAAGAAAGCCAAAATAGCCACATCTTGATTATGATCCCAACCAAAATAGATGAGTCATGTTCTCCTACCTTCAAGGGATCAATAGTAGCTCTCCTACCTTTAAGGGATCGACCTTAATTCTCCCGAAACCCATAGGATCGACCTTAGTTTTCCTATACATTGTAGGATTGACAGTAGCTCTCCTACCTTCAAGGGATTGACCTTAGTTCTCCCAAAACCCATAGGATCGACCTTAGTTCTCCTATACATTATAGGATCGACAATAGTTCTCCTACCTTCAAGGGATCGAACTTAGTTTTCCCGAAACTTAAAAGATCGACCTTAGTTCTCCTATACACTTTAGGATCGATAGTAGCTCTCTTAACTTCAAGGGATCAACTTTAGTTCTCTCAAAATCCATAGGATTGACCTTAGTTCTCCTATACACTGTAGGATCGATAGTAGCTCTCCCACATTCAAAGGATCGACCTTAGTTCTCCTATACACTGTAAGAAGCTCTCATACCTTTAAGAGATCGATCATAGTTCTTCCGAAACCCATAGGATTAACTTTAGTTCTCCTATACACTATAGGATTGGCGGTAGCTCTCCTACCTTTAAGGGATTGACCTTAGTTCTCCCGAAACCCATAGGATCGACCTTAGTTCTCCTATACACTGTAGGATCAACAGTAGCTCTCCTACCTTCAAGGGATCAACCTTAGTTCTCCGAAACTCATAGGATCGACCTTAGTTCTCCTATACACTGTAGGATCAATAGTAGCTCTCCTACCTTTAAGGGATCGAGCTTAGCTCTCCTGAAGCTCATAGGATCAACCTTAGTTCTCCTATACACTATAAGAAGTTCTCTTACCTTTAAAGGATCGATCATAGTTCTTTCAAAACCCATAGGATCAACTTTAGTTCTCCTATACACTATAGGATCGACAATAGCTCTCCTACCTTCAAGGGATAAATCTTAGTTCTCCCAAAATTCATAGGATCTACAACTCTCTTATATTTCCAAACCAAAAAGGTGATGGCCGAACAAAAAAGAAAGCCTAACATTAAAGTATTCATCTCGGAACTTGTCCGGACTAGGGACATTCGCTAAGTATGTCAAATTTCTTTCAATGAATAACTCAGTTACTAATTGAAAATATTTATTTTGCAGGAACTAAGGTAAAGGACCCATACACATTGGCTTGAATATTGCCTTCCACAAATCCATCGGACCTATGGGAAGCACGTCCAAACTTCAAATTCATTATACTTCTGGGAAGCATGTCCAAAATTCAAATCTATCGGACCTTTGGGAAGCATGACTGAAATCCCCATCTTATCTTGACCTTAGGTAAGCATGTCTTGCACACATATTTTATTCAATCAAAAAAAAAAAAAAACCCGCATGCATGAACTATGTTTGGACCTGATCCTCCCACCAAGAGGTACATAAGTAATCTCCCCCAAGATTCGGTCCACATTTTGATTTGCATTCATTGTACATTCACCATGGTTAAACACTAATTTCAAAGTTTGGTGTCTTTTTCATACATTGATATTCGCTTTTCAAGCTCAGTCAATGAGGGACATTTTGTTGACACCCCATTTTGCAACTTGCATTTAACCTCACATGGAGGGTAAAAGGGTAATTTCACCTTGAAAATAGGCATTTTAATTGTGGCCATTAGATCCTTAATTTCATTTCATCAAAATGATCTTAATATTTTAATGATTAAATCATCTGATCATAAGCCTAATTGGACCATCAGATTTAAAGTTATCATCAAATCAAGCTTTAATGGTCGAGATGCGCTATCACAAATTTGAGTTCGATTATATGTGATTATGAACAATTGATTCCAATTGATTATAATTATAATCAATTTGAGATTAATGACGTGTCATAATTTGATTGGCTAGGACTACATTTTATGGTAAGGTTGCACACACTTAATTAATTAGATAGTCAAACATTAATTATTCAATGAGTAATTTATGCAATTATCTTTTTAATTAGGGTAAATTTGGAACTAATTAAGTCTGAAATGGGAGTGATTGGAGCCTATTAATGTTAATTGGAAACTAATTTGGGACCTATTAATGTTAATTGTACTAAAATTATTTTTTAACAAATGATCTTTGCTCACCATTTCGTTGATATCTCTCAGAATATTTTGAATCTGTGTATGAGATTAATGTTTCTAGAAACTAGACATCCGGGGCTTCAATTTGAGCATAAGAACGAGACAATTTCGATCATAATTGAGTAAGATATGATTTTTTGAATTTGGCTCTGCAGGCTGTTACGGTAACTACGGAAAAACAGAATTTTACTTACTCCCCACTCTCACCAATTTCTACATTTAATGCACCAGAGTTCCCCAAAGTCTAAAATAAGGTCTAGGTTCATAATTCTTTTTGATTGTTTGTTAAATCTCATTGAATGACCTTCCATTCATATTTTTTTTACTACTACTATATAAACCCCCTCTCTCTTCCATTCCAAGACACCAAAACCCCCTCTCTTCTTATCTCTCGAGTTCAAGTGAAGTAGAGTAATCTTGTCATATCTTGCCTTTCCTGAAACTCAAGGTATTGAGTGAGACTCATGCAAGTATAATCTCTATCCTTAACTCATTTTTTATGTTGCTATAATGTTAATTTATGATTAAAGCATGATAGTGTTTATTTAAGTTTCTTGAATATGTTTGAATGATCTTAAATGTTCTTATGTGTTCTTCACATGTTCTTGATTGTTCATCACATGTTCATGCATAACACTAGTTTTGATCTTAAATCCACATCGAAAACATAAAAAAGATGTTTGTTTAATAATTCTTTCAAATCTTTGAATCTAGGATATCACCATCTACACACATTCACTAGAATTTATTTTTCAATCCAAATTAAATGCTTAATAAATTAAATTAGGAATTGTCGCATGCACACACATGCCTAACACCTTCCTACCTTGTAACATAGCCTTCGAGCTTAGATTGAGAGTTGATAGACCAATGCTTATCCATGTAATTTTCAATTTCTAGATTGTAACTAAGAAATAAAGTCATACTTTATCTTAGATTGTATCTAGAATCAAAGTCATGTAATTTCCTATGATCAATGTAAATTCAATTTCAATCTAATAAAATGAGGAATTTTTCAATTTTGGTTTTCTTATTTATTCTAATAATTAAATAAGTGACGACTCCATTGTAAAACCCTTAATTTAAAGGAGAAAATATAATAAGTCAAACCTCCATTTTGGCAATAACACGACTCCATCCATTTACATGAATTTGGTCCAACATTTAAAAAAAGGGCCGGGGGCGCGGTTTCTCACAATTCTTTACCTAAAATTTGAGTTGAACTTATAAAATATGACTAGTAACAATTCAAGACAGTGAAAAAATTCCTCACAAGTTCATCTGTCAAGAGCCATAGACTGTATGTATAAAATGAACTATAATAGGCCAAACATATTACCTTACCAGAATAATACATTGTCGCATAGTGCATGGTCAATCCAAATTTAGGGATATAACATGCACTTAAGAAAAATTAGGATAAAAAACTAAAAATTGCATAAGGAATTTTAGAATAGCTCATGACCAAGCAATAGAATTTCTAGTTTATGTCAAAGAAAAAAAAAAAAAAAACTCCTAAAATTTCTCAAGAGGTAACAAGAAGAAGAAGAAGAAGCAAGACAATAACAAAAATCAAAGCAAAGGGGAAAAAACATCAAGAAGATTAATACACTCACCCACTACAACTTGTTTACACTAATACATGCAAAGCCCATCCAACCACCATTCATTGGTTTCAAATCCAAACAAAAGTTATAACCATTACACCAAGGACACACACAAGCTCACTATCAAATAGAAATTCAATCACAACATATTCAGCCATGCCCAAAGCACAAGAATGAGTCATTATGGTTTTCAGTTGAGTTGTGGAAGTAATGCAAGTTATTAAAAAAAACATGTAGCCGAAGTGACTGCAAATTAAATCCAAAAAGACCAAGATTAAAGAACTAGTTTCATTATAGAAATTATAACTAACAAACTTCACAGATAATGATCTGCATCTATAGCAGTTTTTGGGGATGCCAGGACAATTGAAAATTTGAAAAAGTAAATTTTGTATAATTAAGAATTTGATTATCTGTGCTATCCATTTAGTTTCTTCCATATCTAAGGAGTGACACTCGATATTAATCATTCAACACAATAAAAGCATGCCTTTTTAACAACACATCTACAAGAAGTCTTTAAAGTCAATTTTATGTAATTACCTACAAATGAAAATATATGTTGTCAAAATTATTTTGTGAAAGCCTTTCAGTGTATTAAACATTTATGCTTTGGTTAAATAGCTCATAAAGGTTCAAACTTTTATCATTAGGAACCCAATAATAAGCCCATTGAATACAAATTGCAAGGATTCAAGCATTTTTAAACAATTGACAAAAATGCAAGCAATATAAGACTTGATTTCAATTCCTAAGCTAAAAACCAAAAAAAAAAAAAAAAGAAGAATTAAATTGAGCCCCAATAAAACAATCAACAAAATTGTGACATCATTACTTTCCTTCCTTTCCTAGCAACCAAACAAAGTTTATTAAAAAAAATAAAGATAAAAGAAAACCCTCTTGAGTGGTGGTCTCTCTCTCAAACAAGCCCAAATCGGCAAAGTTGGATTATCACAACCACCACCTCCAATGGTGGCTTCTTCTCTCCTTCGACCAAACTCTCTTTCTCTCTCTCTCTCAATCTCATATCCCTCAATAGATCAAAACTGAAAAAACATCAACTTCTCTTTTACCCGATTCTCTCCAAACCCTAACCCTTACTTTCTCTAATTTGGGTCTGAAAAGCATCAAATTCTCACTTAAACACCTGATTCTTTCCAAACCCCAACCCTTACTCTCTCTTTGATCTGGGTCTAAAAAGGGTGTGAGTGTTTGGGGGTCGGGATCTCAAATGGTGAGTTACTTGTTTTTCTTTGTTTTTGCTTATAGGTCTGAGTTAGGTATGCAAGAAGCGGTGATGACGAAGTTGAAGAAGAGGCAGAGAGCAAGCGTGGAGGTTGAGAGAGTGGTGGAGGCACATTCGGGGTTGAGAGAGTGGAGCGTTAGGGAGAGTGACAGAGAGAGCTCGGTTGAAGTGAGAGAGAGGAGAGAGAGTTTTAGTGAAATTCAAATTTGGGAAGTTGAAATGAAAACAATATTGAGCACACAAATTGCTAGCCTGGATTGGTGAAGTGTTAAAATAATGAGTCATTGGATTAAATGGAAGGTCGAGATTTGTGCTATTGCACACCGTGCAATACCCTAGGTAGTGATGACAAACAATATCATTGCTAATATGCAATTTTTAGTAATAACATGTTTGTAGTCACTAATATATCATTATCTATGATGATAGCAAGCGTCATCGCTCGTAATGACATATTAGCGACAACAAAAATGTCGTCTTTAATAATAATCTACTAGCAACGACAAAAAATTTCATCACTACCAATGAGCTAGTAGCGACGACATTTCGCCTTGGGTTCTTGAGTTATTTATGATGACAATTGTCACTATTAGCGATGACTTTGTTGTCGCTAATACTATTGTATTTGCAACGACATTAATATTGTCACTAAAAATCTTTTTTGTTACGATTTTTGTTTAACGAAATTTAGCGATGACATTTTTCATCACCAATATAATTAGCGATGATATTTAAAGCATTAGTGATGACTATATGCCGTCGCTAAAGGCCAAATTTCTTGTAGTTGATGTTTGGCCATAGGGTCCTTTTAAAATAAAATTTTAAATTTTATGGTGTATAACTTGGAATTTTCTTACAACTCTTACATGATTAATTAAAAATTTTAAGGCTATATATTATGGTTTCATACTATAATTCCCAAAATTATACAAGTGCGAGCAAGGTTAAAGATAAAATGGCTATGAAACTACTTAATGTGATGATAATAGTGTCAATCATTGTTCAAGTCATGGTGCTGGCCAACAACTCTTCCTTTTCTAGCCTTTCTCCCTACCATCCCCCCAATCGAGGCCCCTTTTTGCTTCCCCTTCGCTTTGGTCCGAATCGTCACAAAATGATGCGAAAAATAAGAAGAAAAATTCCCAAGTTAAAAAATTTGACCCTTTATTAGAGTTGGCAAGAAAAATACGAAAACTATGCAGTAGGAAGTGCAAAAAGAAACTTAAAAGAGCTGAGCTCGACATGTCCTTTGGTTTTCATAATTGTTATAATAAATGCCTTGATGAAGAAATGCATAGAATATCTGAAAATATTATTCTAGAAAAATTGATGAAAGTAAAATGAAAATGCTATTAATTTTGTAAGGTACATTATCCTTCATAATTTTGACATAATTTGTGATGGATTTTAGTTTTCGTTAATTTTAGTTCTTTCAGCATAATTTTGATTTAGGGTTGCATTGAGTTTATTCCTTTCCTAAGTATGACTAATGAATATTAGTGAGGTTGATCTTTGAATCAATTTGGGATGGATGTCCTACACCAATATGTTTTTGTACTATAACTTTGAACTTAATCTAGTAAGGATTACTCAGATTCTTGCACATAAGGTTTGAGTTGATTCTTTGACTTTAACCGAGTATTGACTACTCTCAACCCTAACCTTATAAATTTGTGGTGTGTTCCTTAGTCATTGAGTCAGGGATAGAGTCACGACTTGGAGATAAGGAGGGAGTGGGATGGTTTTGTGGCTGGCTACTTGTAGTGTTTCCGCCGTTGCTTAGCCATTGAGGGTTTTTTTTTTTTTTTTTTTTTTTTTTTTTTTTTTTTTGTCTTTGATAATGGTTGCTTCTATTGTTGTGTAAGGACAAAATTATTTAATTTGTTTAAAAATTTTTAAAGGTTCAAGTTGTTTGTTTTGGGAAAAATTGGTGAATTAGACTCAATTTGTTTTAGCTTTGCTATTGGTAATTTTTTTTGTTGGATTAGTTTTTTTTGAGTTGTATATTTTATTTTAAATTTTAGATCTATAAATTTTTTTAGTGGCCTATAAATGAAGAAAAATGCAAGAACTACAATTTTTTTTACAATTTCTTTTACAAATTGCTAATGTAGTGAGTGATTATTGGTAATTAAAAAATTGATGCAAGTGGTGGGCCTAAATGTGAACTAATAAGAATTTACTACATCAATAATAATTTTTAAAAATATTGTAAAAAAAGTTTATGGCTATAGCATTATTTTTAAAATGATCAATGATATTGCTAAGAGTGGCAAAGTGTAATTTTTAGTGAAAAAATTGATAAAATTAGTCCCTATATATATATATATACATATATATATACACACACACATACACACACTATATTTAAAATTAAAAAAAAAATCAACTAACCCATTTAATTTAGTTTTCGGTAGCAATTACATAAGAAAATACATCAATGGTCAATTATTCTCTTAAACATTTCCAGTCCATCTATGAAAATGCTTGGAGGGTCAACTAAAGAAATGATTTATTTCATAAGGTATAATTTAATGCAATTCATATGCTCACTCCTTTTCCTCCTCCTCCTCCTCATCATCATCATTATGACCAAGGTAGTCGATACTATACCGTTATTGGCCAGTATGTACCCTACCGTTACCGGCCGGTATGTACCGTGCCGGTATATGCCAACATTTTGTTCCGATTTAAATATCGGCTAGTACTGAAAAAAAGCTTTTTTTTTTTTTTTTTTAGTTTTGTAATTTTTGAATTTTTGTAAGGATAGAATGGTAACTTACTTGCATTAACTTATTAGTATTATTTATTTTCTTAGTATGCAATAAACAATTAAGCTTTCTATTTTTTATATTGTGTTTTTTTTTTAATTGATATTAAAGTCTAAAATCATGAATAATTTGTTTTGAATTGACGTAATGTTTTATGATAAACTTTTATTATTATTATTATTATTATTATTATTATTATATACACACACATACATACATATATATATATATATATATATATATATATACTATATATAATAACGGTAAACCCAAAACAGTACACGGGTATTAACGGGTACTGAAATATATCGTTCCACTGGTCAAACCGGTATAGCATTTGGTACGAGATTGACTCCCATGATTATGACCCTCCCCACTTACACATCCACCATCATGGTGTACTATGATCTACAAACACCTCCATAAACTCCCCCATATAGATCACCTCCAAGGACATAACCAACGTTTGCTTTTATCGCACAATCTCCTTCTTCCCAATCTCCCTCCTTTATCCTTGTATTGCCAAGTTCAAGAACCAACTCCGCTATGATCTTAATATCTGCTAGCACCTCATTGGCCTTTATAGGCCTTCTCATTTCGCTTACATAGTAATTTGGGATTAAATACTTTAAATTTAAGCCATCCAAATAATTTACTTTATGTTACATTTTGCAATACATTTTTATAAATAAATAAGTAAATAAACTAATATATGAAGACATTAACACCACCACGTCTTGGGATTGAATTTATTTGTCTTTAAATAAAAAGTATATACACGCAGAACGTAAAATTTTACATAATATTTCTTTGCATGCCTTTTCTTTGATTAATCTCACAAACGAGCATGATTTTTGTAAGTATTATTAATTGTCTCTTATGTACAAAATGTTTTTGAAGCTGGTGTTTGTTAGAAGAAAAACATTCATGTCAACTAACCTCATTCACTACATAAGTGTCAAAGAACATAATGTACCTTGTCATTGCTAGCCACTGAAGTGCCAGAGGTAATCGCTTGTGTTAGTGAGCTGATCTGAACCTATCGTCATATCCTTTCACAATCGAACAAAAAAACAAAAACATTAAAGGTGTGTGTGCTTGCAAAGGTGATTTCTTCAATACCACACCATGAATGAAAAACAAATCATAGTGATTAAAGATAAATCATTCTATACTAAAAGTGTGACTCATTAAATGCCACAATATATAATCACAAGATTATCAGCATCTAAAACCACGTCTACCTAATGAAATAATCGCATCAACCAAACTCCCTCCTGCAATGTTGCTATAAGCACTATATATTTTGTCCATAGTAGATAGAGCTCTGCATGGATGCTTTTACTACTCCAGCAAATTTCCCTTTACTAGGAAAAAAAAAAGCATATCCTATCATGGATTTATACTTGTCTAGATCACTACCCCAATCTGCATCATTATAGCCAACAAAGTGTAGTTTCTACCCAGATAAAAGAGTGAGTAATTCACCATTCCATAGAGGTATTAGAGAATTCTCTTGATTGCTTTTGCTTCAACAAGTCTGGAATTTGATTGGAATATATTGAATAAGCCAACTACATAACATATTGTTTTTTCTGTTTAAGCCTCTTAAACCAGATTGTTTAACCTAATATATTAGCCAAGTGATTACTTAGGTTAATTATTCAGATTTAGGTTAAATAATAATAAATCATATCATGCACAGCAGTGAAAAAGTAAATAACATCACGATATAATGACTCAGGAAAACTAATGAAACGAACTGTCTCAAGGTAAAAACTTGACGATGATTTAACCTAACTATCCTCAAGGTAAAGCAAATCCACTATAAGAGAATCGAGTTTTTACAATCAGATTTAACCTTAAATCTATTGCTACCTCATATAGCAACTTACTAACACGACCACGTGCAAGCTCTGAATCCACAGCCTCTTTCTCTTCTTGGACTTACTGTAACACAAGCACCCATGCTCGTGACTTTGAGATCCCACTCAAAAGTTTCAGATCACCTTCAGTTGTTAATCTTATATGCAGCAACTTCTACAATACCGAATCTTGAGATTCTTCAAGGAATATTGCCGATAGAAGACTTTAGAGAGCTTTGGGTACAAAAACCCTAGATATACAATTGGAGGCACAAGATACACTCTACTCTCTCTAAAAACCTCTAAAAATCCCATATAGGATTAGCTTATAACGTCCTTTAAATACTTTAAAAAAAAAAAAAAAAAAAATCACGATTTGGGCTTCAAACGGTATAGTATTGAGCTTTTTATGTTTGTTGATTTTTTGCTGATATGCGACTTTCAATCGATAGAGAAGAATCGAACAACAATCGAGAGGAATCGAGAGCAATTGAACAGCAATCAAGAGAACCAGATTGTATCGCATCAACCATTGCTTAGCTAAGTTGTTGACCACCTTTGACTATCGCTGATTGCCATTGTCCAACAACATTCAGCCACTTTTTTTATTCGGACATGAAATTTTTCCAATTCACTTTTTTTTTTTTTTTTTTTTTTAGATTCTAATCTTGAGGTTTATTTTCCAATTTGAAGATCTAAAGTCACACAGCTTAACCCATCAATCATTCTTTTTGGGTCTAATTATACAAAAGTTGTCAACTCGCTCATGTGCTTCATCACAATGTCTCCCTCTACTAATATTCCTTAGGCCACCAATGTAACCGCCCTTTAATCATAGATTCCACTATTTGGTCATTGGTGCGCCCTTTTGTAGGCCCTTGTAGCCATCGTCATCACTATTTGCTGCCATCTCTAGCATTTTGCACAAGTTATGCTATATTGTGGCTTGCCTATTTTACAAATAATCTAGTCACTCATGTTCACATATTCATGAGCTTAGATTTCAATTTCAATTCATCTTCAGATTTATCTTGAGTTTGAGAAAGAATGTTGGAATTTCATATATATCACATTTAGCATAAGTTGATGTCCTTGATTTGTTAAAACCAAAGAACATTATTTGTTCTTGAGTTTAGTCCAAAGTTCAATATATAACTCAAACAATTATTCCCATGGCACACTAAGTTAATAATAATTACATTTAGAAAGAAAGAAATTTTCAAATTAGATATATTATGCTAGAAAAATAGAAAAACTAAAAGAGTGAAAAGCTTCTAATGCATTCTACTTAAGCTTTGCCTGTTTGGAAATTATATAGTCCCAAAATGTCAAAATTATAATTTGACTTGGTTTAGCTTCTTAGTATGAAGGATAATTTTATTTCTCACTAAATAATTATGTAATAATTTGTACACCAATTTTTATATACATCAAACTAGTCTGATGGTAAATATTTCATTATTCATCAATTCTGTAAGAGTTAAACCCTTTGGACTATCAGAATATCTAAGACTCATTTTCTCTTTGAATAGCAGATATAGCATTTTGAATTATCTTTTTAAGTAGGAGACAAATATACTTTTATGTTATTGATTATTCTTTGATTTATATATATATATATATATATATATAGAGAGAGAGAGAGAGAGAGAGAGAGAGAGAGAGAGAGAGAGAGAGGGTTGGGTTCAAGTTACATCTAATATAACTCTAAATAATGTTACATCACTCAATATTTTTTAATTGGATGTGGATTTTAATAAATCCACCGCTGAATTACATTATCTTCGTAAATTCTCCATGTTTGCAAAATTTAAAGATGATAAAAAATAAATAGCCATATCATCAATGAATTATGTAAATTCAAGTTTTTGTAATTTAAAATAATACATAAAAGATAATTTTATTGATCGAATGGTAAATTACATTTGATTAGCATGAAAATTACCATACACGTTAAGAACATATAGAATCTATAATTCAACGATTAGATTTTCAAAATATGAATTCAATAACAAATTATTAGGTGGTGTAACATTGCTTCTAGTTCACCCGATATAACTTGAACACAACCCATATATATATATATATATATGCACACATACACTTTGATTCATTTAATTTTTTTATTTTTATTTTTTACTTTATTTATTTTTCTATAGTTCTTGTATGGTTATTTCATTTGGTACGTCCAAACCTTTGGAAGACTTCTTTTAAATTATGTGATGAATTACAATAGGGTCGTACCAAAGATTCACAATAATTTCACAACTTCTCTTAAATTGCCCACTACTTTTACACGAGTCCGCCACAATACACAATTTAGAATATTTTTCTTAATTGTCCATATATGAGGTAGTAGACAAATTGACAGGACTTACTTTATAAAACCCTTTATGTAACAGCACTATAGCCATGTAATGGTGTGTCCTAGATAAATTTTGGTAATGACTTTAATCAATTAGTACTGGCTTACCTTAAAAGTTATCAAGACTTTTTAGTGGAGTTGTAACGTGTCTTTGTATTAAAACCATTTTTTCTCTCCCTTGCGTGTGTGTTTGTTTCTCAAAAAAAAAAAAAAAAAAAAGAGTACTTGGCCACTAGATTAAATTATCCAACTCTATATGTATGTATATATAAATGTAATAGAGAGAGAGAGAGAGAGAGAGAGAGAGTTGAGAGTGGTCACTTTCTTTGATCATCTGTAAGGCCTGAAAGAGAGCTTCTGGTTCTTTTTCATGAGATACTACAAAAGAGAGAGTCATTATATGAATAATGATGACTAGTTTACCAAAATAGTTTTAGACTAAGGCTCTGTTTGGGATCTATTTATTTTGCTGAAAGTCTTGCAAAAAAGGTAAAAGGTAACTGAAATAGTACAATGGGACCCATGAAAAATACCAAAAAATGCAACGAGGCCCATAAATAGTAGCAAAAATAAGTTGAATAGTAAAATAAACTGACCTTTTTAATTTGAAGCCAAACTCATACTAAGGAAATTGAAATGATGGTTACAAAAAACAATGGTGTGAGATTGAGATGATGACATGCATTGCCAGAATAGTGAAGGACACGTTAGACGGCGAGAGAAATGGTGACGGTAACAACAGCAACCCACGTTGGGGTGTACTCCAAAGGTGGACCTTCTTCTGCCATGTCCAAGGGCAGACCTACAGTAGGGCGGGGGGTATACATATGTAATTTGAAAAATTAAGATTTCCCTTAAATATATATTTTTGGATCTCATCTGAAATGTTTAGATATTGACCCACAAGAAAAAAAATAAATATGGACTAAAAATATAACATCAATAACCAACAAACTCTCATCCAAAAAAAAAAAAAATTTGTTGAAATTTTTAAGAAATGCTTATTTTATATGTTATACTTTGTCGAAATGTTTATAATATTATATGTTTAAGAAACACATTTTTTATATGTAGTATTTTGTTAAATATGAAATAGAAGTTTGTTTTTATTTTCATAAAAAAAAAAAAAATTGTTTTAAGCTTTGGTCCCCCCCAGGTTCGAATCCTGGTTCCATCCCTGGCCATATCTATGCCTCTATCTCTACCTAAATCTAATTTTATACAAACCTTATGGGCCAAAAAGAAAATTAAATTTGAAAATTTATGGGATTTGGCCCTAAAGATTAAACATGCTGACCGAAACCGACCGCTAATCAGTGCAACTTCAACTCCAAACAAATGAAAAACTGGGTTGACCCAACACAACAACACGTTACATGTATGTATACACCCACCCTACTCCTAACGAGTAAACATGGTCCATGAATCTCACCAATGCGAATCATATTCATTTCATTTCATATATCTTTCATTCAATCATTAATGTAATAATCTTTACGTTTGTTTGAATATAAAAATAAGGAAAGTGGACACTTGAATGGAAACGCAGAGAAATTATTGTCAATTATCATTTGGAGGATCTGTTTCCAACTTTCCCGTCTGTCACCTTCACTCTCTCTCTCTCTCGGACTTCACAGTTCATACGAAAAAGAAATGCAGATTCATACATGAACATGATGCCTACACTTTGTCTTTCCTTTTTACTCGTTTTTCCATATCATATTCATACATTCCACATGCAAAACAACACAAATGCTCCCCCGCTACTATAAACATTTTCTTTTTTGTTTCAATTATTTAACTTTTTCTTTTTGCCCACTAGGTTACATATAGAGTTGGATGTACCCTTCAAAAGAGAACTATAAGGTTCTTAGCGGTGTAAGGATTTATTATTAATGCTTTTTTTTTTTTTTGGTTGTGTTTGCATAGTAGTATTTTGATGTTAATGACTCTATTATTATTATTATTATTATTATTTAACATGGTGATTGTTGTTGATGTTAAATGAATACATTTTTTGTTGGTTCTTTGTTGTTATGCACTGTTTATATAATTTATTTGAATAGCAATAAATTTTTTATATTTATTCATTTTTTCTCAAATATTTTAGGCCAATGTTGGAGGAGGAGATTACAATGTGAACAATGACATAAAAGATGACCTTGAAAATGAAAGTAACTCTCAGATATGGAGGACATTAACGCAGATGATGATTGATCTTCCACAAATTAAATTTTCAAGCTTGGTGAATAATAAAAGACCTTTTAATTTTCAAATGTTTATTGGATTATGTGCTTATTAGTTTGAAAAAATTATGGATTATTGCTTATTCTTTGATGGATAAAATTTTATGAGAATTATGTTCATAATTTATATTTTAATCATTCTATATCTAAGAATATTAATGTGTCTCTAATAAAGTATTAGATGAACTTTTTTATGATGGAGTTGTCCAGAGTTTGTCGTAAAAGGTAAATGGTCGTCTTGAAAATGTATTTCAACAAAAAATCTAAGTATTGACAATGACTCGCAAAAATATAATAATGACAGAAGGGGTGTCTCTAAAATTATTCAAAAACAAAAAGACTCACACCGAGTTGTAAAGGAAGCAAATATATATATATATATATATATATATATATATATATATATATATATATATATATATATATATATTTATAGCATTCTTTATTTTCTTTATTATTTAAGTGCCCATTGAAACTATATGGGCCATACAATGAGAGAGTCCTCTCCTAAGGAGTAGGGTGCAAGTGAAACTTGATCCCAATTTCACCAACAAGGCTAGTTGGCATCATTTATTTCCTTCTAATCCAAACATCAAATCAAAACAAGCATTGGTACTGAAGAGTAAACAAATGGTGCTCCTAGCAAGTGAGATTATCGCCTGGAGCAACACCAAGTTGGTTACAATATTGAGTGTAGTACTGGACACGGGATTGGACTGTATTAGGGTTTCCACCATTGCATTCAATGGCACCATTGATGGCTCGAATGGTTGCACCAAAACCTTGGCTTACGACTGGACGGACATTGGTCATCCAAAACCACAAGGCGGTCTTAAAAGAAACAGCCACATCTGTAGCAACAGTTTCAGGAGAGTTTAATAAGTCGATTTTAATGCTAGTTCCAATGGCACTGTAATTGTAATTCCATGTTGGCTGAAGTGGTCCACGGCCAAAGTATTTTTTGTTAGGGTTGGTGGCGCGTGTGGCTATGATCTAGCTGGGTCTCGAGATTTTGGTGATGCGTGGAGACGTTCCGGAGCTGTTAGCGGCGCGTGGTGGCACTTGATCTTGCCGTTGAGGGTCGGGTTCCTGGGTTTTGGTTGTGATATGCCGTGGAGCACGTCCGTCTTGTTGGTTTCATTAGGCGAAGTCTTGATGTGCACAAATCTGATAGGGAAAGGCACGAATTGCTTGGTTGTTGGATTTTGACATAGCACAGAGCCATGGTGGCTACGAGATGCCGTGGAGTCTAAATCCAGCAGACAAACATGTGTGACTTTTGATGGTGATGTGCATGTGAGGATCTTCTTTGCTTGCTAGAGATGTTTGTTTGATGCTAAGAACGAACCTTGCTCTGATACCATGTTAAATAAAATATTATTAGCAACGTGATGTGTTATATCATGTTGTATATGCTAGAGTGGATGCGGAAGAGGAAACATAGAATAGGAACATCGAGAACACGAGGGTTACGTGGTTCAGTCTTGTCGACCTACATCCACGGAGGAAACCCTTAAGAGTTACATTTTTATTGTGTAAGAGTGTAGTACAATAACCTATGTTACAATGAACCCTAACATAAGTATATATAGGCGACTAAACCCTAGAATACTAGTACAAGTAGGAATGGATTTGGACCTATTACATTGAGCTAATATGTCTATTATATATCTCTAACAGCATGGATACTGTGTGTTTGTCTTGTCACAGTAGTCCTGTGATGCACCATTAATCTCTTTTATGTAGCAAAATTCTGCCCAAAGATAAACATATTAATTTTGCTTCACCTTTCATGTAAACTTGTTCTTTAAACTATGAATTATCCAATCACTTATTAGAACGCACAAATCTGTATGTTTATACTACAACTTTTAAAATTTTCTATCACAAAAAATGTAATTTTGACATTTATTTATTATATATATATTTTTTATGTTTTTGAAATCCACCAATTACGTATATTGCCATAGCAATTTATAAAAGTTATATAGTAAATTTTGTAGCAGCTTTAACATTCTCCATTAAAAAATAAAATAAAAAACGAAAGAGAGAAAGAGACAGCAAGATCAAAATAACATATTAAATGAGCACAGTCCAAGAGAGTATTTATTTCACTAGTTGATTTTATCTTCTTTTTGAATATTTCTTTATTATTTTGTTTAATGAATGAATTGAACAAATAAATGAATGGTTTATTTAGCACTAGCATTAAACTAATTAAGTAACACTAGCATTAAACTAAGTATACTTAAGGCGTAAGTGTATGGAAAAATCACACCATACGTAGCCGGCCAGTGTACGTGGTTTTTTCTATAAATTAAACTAGATAACTCTTCCGGCACCATAACCAAAATTGAGATTAATTATAAAATTTTATCCACGACTTACTCATATCATATTACTAATATCAAGTTGTTAAAATTATAGTAGTGTTTATTAAGTTGAACTGGATCAATTAATTTAACGACTTTTGCTTTGATGGTTTCTTAATGCCCTCATGCAGATACCTCCTGCAAGCTTCCTTGGACCAAAACAATGTATTATGGGAAACAAGTCGTCACTGAGTGGGCCATGATTTGCGCTCCCAAGTTAATTAAGGAAGTGATCCGATTTTCCAAGGTCAAGCATATATATCTGCTTTGACTCCCAATTTGTCCAACTTTCTAGCTTTGGAGTCTTTTAATGTAAAAAATTACTATTGAAAGTAGAAAATTTTGTTTGATTAGAATGCAAAAAAATAAAAATAAAAATTTGTCTATATCCTGCCGAACTTTGATACTATCTAATATCTATAACAATCTATATAAATCCAAAGCAGATTGACTTCTGATTGATCTTATGATATTATGTCACATTACTTTCAAGGTCTTTGCTAAAATATATGATTTCATGTATAAACAAAGGGTCATGCTAACGAGTGCCTTAAGGGCACTTGTTAAGAATCAATTTTAGAAAAGTTTTAACATCATTTTTATGGGAAATGAAAAAAACTATCAAAACATTAATTGTTTTTTTTTTTCTTTTTCCATAAAAACTTTCTTTAATTGAATTATTAACCAATGTCCTAAGGACACTCGTTAGCATTTCCCATAAAGAAATACATAATAAATGTCTTTAGCTACCATAGTAAAAAATTTCATACTTAGACAAAAAAAGAGAGAGTAAATTAACCATATTAAGTTAAATTTATCTATTCATTGCATGGACTACTGACTAGTTTTAAATTAGTGTCATGGAAACCATTTTGAAGAACCAACATCCACTATGTTATTGAGTACTATTTAAGTTTATATTTGTATGCGTTCTTTTGAAAATTATTTAACAAGACCCATCTCTAGAACCTTGTAACTTAGTTGATTGGCATCTCATGATATTTATAGTAGAGAATCTAAATAAATCCAAGATTCAAATCACACTCTATCATTTCTTGGGGCAATCTAAAAGATATGGGGGATAAATGATTTTTTACAAGGTATAAACAATTAAATATAATGCAACATCATATATATCTTTAGATTCCTCAAAATTTAAAATTTTAAGCAAAAAATGATTCCTCCTATAATAAATTTTTTTATCAATTAATTGATTTAATACAAATTTCGAAAAAAATTATAACGTTTAAATATAAATAAGCACATTATAGTTAAATTATAAAAAAAAATAAAGGAAAGGAGGCCATGCGTAGCCTCATCAACCTGAAAATAATGCATCTTACAAATGTTTTTCATAAACTCGTCGCCTTGTTCATCCTACAATCTGCATCCCTTTATTACTCTCTCCTACTGGAAAGTCATGCAACTATGGTTCCAAATAGAATAAAAAAACCTTAATCCAAGAAGACTTATAAAAGACAAGATTTGGTTTCAAATATGTTGGGTATCGGTTCCAGGATGAAGTCATGACTGCTATTATCTGTTTAGTGATAAAAAACGATTTTTTTAAGTATAAGGACCCAAAAAAAAAAAAAAAAAAAATCATGCTAACTATAGGGACATATCAAACAATATTTTAGCATATACTTTTATGTTTTAACATTATAACAGAGTCACATTTCGATAACCTTTGCTAGATTTCATGCTGCCACTATCAACTATCACTCGGCTAAATTGTTGACCACCTCTAACTGTCGTTGGCCGCTATTGTCCAAAAACACTCGGTCATTGTTTTTACCCAAATATGAAAATTTTCCACTTCATTTTTTCTCTTCTTTTGTGGATTTCGATTTGCAAGCTGTTTTCCTATTTGAAGATCCCAAGTCACACAGATAAACCCATCAATCATTCTTTTTTAGGTATAATTTATGCGAAATTTGTCAACTCTCTCACGTGCTTCATTACATTGTCATACTCTGCTAATATTCTTTAAGCCACTAATGTGATTGTCCTTTAATCATAGCATCCACTATTTGGCCATTGGTGCACCCTATTGTAGGCCTTGTAGCCATTGTCATCACCATTTGCTTTCATCTCTAGCATTTTGCACAAGTTATTCTACATTCTACATTGTGGCTAGCCTATTTTACAAATAATCTAGTCACTCATGGTCACATATTCACGAGCTTGGATTTCAATTTCAATGCATCTTCAGGTTTTATTTTGAGTTTGAGAGATGATGTTGGCAGTAACATATATTACATTTAGCATAAGTTGATATCCTTGATTTGTTAAAACCAAATAACATTATTTGTCATTGGGTTTACAATGGTGGTGATGGCAGTGTTTTTCTAGTTGTTGCAGTAGAGATTGGTTGTGGGACTTTTTTTTATTTTGGTTGAGGTTATTTTAATGGGTTGTATTCTAAAAATAAAATCTGGAATGTTGAGTGTATTGTAAAATGATATGATATAATAAATAAGTAACTTTTTAGATAGTAAAATAGTATATTTTTTACAATTTTGGATGTTAATGCTATAATGGTGTGTCTCAGAGAAAGTTTGATATAGACTTTAATTAATTAGTACTTGCCGACTAGGTTAATTACTGTACCGTGGTCAATGCCAACACATGCGGTAGTCCATTTGTACGAGATAATGTCCATAAATGATCTTTAAAGAAAACCAAAATTTTCAAGGAGCCAAAATTCATGGCCATAGAGAAGCTAACACCGAGTAGTGGAAATGAGCGTCCAATTGGGTGAGTTAGTATATCTTTCCAGGGGGAGCAGGAGAGCGTGGGTATAAAACTGTTGGGATAGCAGCTCTATATATTATGTAACTATTACTAGTCATTTCAAAAATAAAAATGGTGAAAATAAATTATAATACTCTTTATTTTCTTTATTTATATGCCCATTGAAACTATGGGCTATACAGTGAGAGATAATTCTCTTCTTAGGAGTAGGGTGCAAGTGAAACTTGATCCCAATTTTACCAACAAGGCTAGTTGGTATTAATTATTTCCATCAAATCTAAACAAGCATAGGTACTTAAAAGATAAAAGAACACAAATGGTGCTCCTAGGCTCCTAGCAAGTGAGATTATCGCCTGGAGCAACACCAAGTTGGTTACAATATTGAGTGTAGTACTGGACACGTGCTTGGACAGCACCGGAGTTTCCACCATTGCATTCAATGGCACCATTGATGGCTCGAATGGTTGCACCAAAACCTTGGCTTACAACTGGACGAACATTGGTCATCCAAAACCACAAGGCGGTCTTAAAAGAAACAGTCACGTCTGTAGCAACAGTTTCAGGAGAGTTTAATAAGTCAATTCCAATGCTAGTTCCAGCTGCCCCGTAATTGTAATTCCATGTTAGCTGAAGTGGTCCACGGCCAAAGTATTTTTTGTTAGGGTTGCATGGATACTGTGTGTTGCTCTCGTCACAGTAGTCTTGTGAGGCACCATTGATCTCCTCTATGTAGCAAAAATCTGCCAAAGATAAACATTAATTTTATGTTACCTTTCAGGTTAACTTGTGTATTTAATTGTGTGTGATTATTATATATTTATATTTTTTAATTAATTAATTATAAAATGTAGAGAATGATGATTTGAACCATAGTTATTCTTATAAAAGAAATAAAAAAAAATACCACTCATCTACAAGGATTTTAGTGTATACTATATATTATGCAATTCAATAGTTCATCAAAAAAAATATTATGCAATTCAATTATAACCTAAATGCAAAATAATTATTATTTAACTTTTAACAAAATTATAAAAACATAACCAAAAGAATATTATTGTAATTATTATTATAGATTAGATATAGTAATTAGTTACTTAATATGACATTAACTAAATTGGATATTGTGGGTGTTTTGTGACATGCACCTTATTGTATATGTCAGCATGCGTATGATATGTAACAAATTAATTAAAATATATGTTAGGATAGAGAAATATCTTACGTCCAGTCTCATGAGTAACATGAGCAAAGAAAGCTGCAATTTCACGCTTGGAATCATCTGCAGAACCGAGATTTCCAAATTGATTATACGAATTGAGAGCATCAAGAAAACCTGCTCTTGTGTAGAAGTTCTTTCCTGCACAGCTTGCATCAGCCTGATTAATTATCCCATTAAAGAAATCTTGGGTCACAATATCAGCTACAGATTGACCCTTCACATATCCAGGCACAAATCCGGCTAGGATTCCGACTAGAACAAGGATTAGTAGATTCTTTTTCACACTAAGTGCAACCATCTTGGGAAGTTTTGTATGTGGATAAAGAATGAAAAAGATAATATGTGATGAAAAACAAGATTGGGCATTTGATATTTATAGTGCAATATGTGGTGCAAAAACTCTATGGATGGAGTTCTTACTTTCAATTTGAGGATGGCGATTTCAAGATGGCGTATACGGTATGGATCTTGCTGTTCAAATTTGACTTTGCTGTTCATTGTGCTGTTCTAGAATAAGGTAATTGTGCCTGTTTTTCTGTTCTTGTAGAGGCTGCTTATGACTGTTATAGCAAAATTCTAATCATTATCCAAGTAATGTTATACTGATGTGGAAAATTTTGCAACCAAAATTTCCAAATTGCATTCTTCCAAGAGTACTGGTTACTGGTTCAGCAAAAGATTGGTAATTTACATGTTCAATTTTTAAACCAAATGCTAAACTACGGAAACAAACTACACATAATTAAATGTTTTGAACAAGCTATCCTACTCCTTAAGGTGTTGAAAATTTTTCAGTATAGTACATATCTAAGGTTTTCGTCTACTCAAGTCCCTAGCCGGCCAAGTTAGTTTGCCTTGCTTGTACGTTAATTAATCAAGTCGCCTAAACATTCATGAACAATTAAGCAAGCCGTATAAAAAATTAAATGAGAACTACGAGACTATTTCTTTGACTAGATGAATTTTTCTTCTTTTTTGAAATATATTTCTTAATGAATGATTTGTTTAGCACTAGCATTATCCTAAGAACATTCACATTGGGTCTTGTAAGTGCCATATGTTAGTTTAATTTAGCTTCAGAGCTTCAAAACCCTCCATCACCCGGTCTTACAAAGTGAATGTAGGATGACACTATAGTAAGCTTGTGTAAGTTTTTATTATATTTTATTCTCTCTTTTCTCCCTCTCTATTTATTACTTTGTTGGATTGTATTATTTTATTCAGTAATATATATTATTTTAATGAGTTGAATAAGAAAATAAAAATTGGGATGCTAGGTGTGTTGTAAAATAATATGATATAAACGATAAAGTAGTTTTTGAGATGGTAAAATGAAATTTTTTGCAGAAACCAGATGTGAATGCTCTAAGTAAACTTAAGGCTTAAGTGTATGGCAAAATCACACCACACATAGCCAGTGTACACAGTTTTTTCTATAAATTAAACTGGATAGATCTTCCCCCATAACCAAAACTAAGATTAATTATAAAATTTAATCCATGATTTAGTCATATTAGTATATTACCAATATCAAGTTGTTAAAATTATAGTAGTCGATCTTTATTAAGTTAAACTGGATCAATTAATTTAACGACTTTTGCTTTGATGGTTTCTTATTGCCTTCATGCAGAAAACTCCTGCAAACTTCCTTGGACCAAAATATAGTTAAATTTATCTTCTTTTTTAATATTTCTTTATTATTTTTTTTAATGAATGAATTGAATGAAAAATTTGTTTAGCACTAGCATTAAACTAAGTATGCTTAAGGCTTAAGTGTATGGCAAAATCACACCACATTTAGCCAGTGTAAGCGGTTTTTTCAATAAATTAAACTAAATAAATCTTCCGCCATGATTTGCGCTTCCAAATTAAGGAAGTGATCCGATTTCGCAAGGTCAAGCATATCTGCTTTGACTCCCAATTAGTCCAACTTTCTAGCTTTGGAGTCTTGACAACTTGCCAACCCTAAACTCTTTTCATCTAGAAAGCTATTAAACTCCTTTCAGAAAAGAAAAAAAAAATCCCCGGTGATGCACAGACTTAATAAATGCCTATAACTACCATAATTATAAAGTTCGTGCTTAGACAAATAATAATAATAAGAATAATAAACAAGAGGGAAAAATTATATTCAATTAGATTTTTATATGCAGTGCACCATAAATTAATGTGAAACTATTTTAGAAACCACCATCCACTATGTTATTTTTTTTTTTTTTTTGAAACTACCATCCACTATGTTATTGAGTACTATTTAAGTTAGTTTATATTCATATACATTCTTTTATAAATTATTAAACAAGACTCACGTCAAGAACATTATAACTCAATTGATTGTCATCTCTAATATTTCCAATGGAGATATTTAGGATTCAAAAATCCTCATCTATCCTTTCTTGGAACAAGCTAGTAAGGATAAGGGGGATAAATGATTTTACATGATATAAATAAAATGCAACATCATATACACATTTAAATTCCTCAAAATTTGCCTTCAAAAAAACAAAAATTTCCTCAAAATTTAACAGCAACAAATGATTCCTCTCCTAATTTTATTAATTAATTGATTTAATTTGAATTTTGAAATAATTATAAATAACCACATTATAGTCAAGATTAAAAAAAAGAAAGCCATGCATAGCCAATGAGTCCTAAGACTATCACCAGGAGAATTTTAGTTCATCAACCTCAAATAATGCCTCTTTCAAAGATTTTCCATAAAGTCATGGCCTTCTTCATCCAGTAATCTGCATCCCTCTATCACTCTCTCTCATACCGAAAAAGTCATGCAACCATACCAAAGAATTTCCACATTCCAATTCTCAAAAGTCACTATTCCTGCTTCTATACTATACTATGGCCCATATGCTACGTACCTAGCTAGATACATGCATCCTTCTTAAACTAATACCTATAAGGCTATAACTACCATTTTATTATATAGAAAAGGAGGGACTTTTTTTTTTTTTTTTTTTTTGAGTTTGTTTGTGGTGTAACGGAGCAGTAATTATGTTGTTAGTTTGTTGCCCCTTATGGTATATATGGGTTAAAAAATTGTAAGGTAGTTTTGTCTATTTGTTCAATACAATTTTTAAGCCTAATTATGTATTATAATTACTATTTTACCACCCACAGATATGGATGGGCTAAAAATTTGTGATGTTTTTATAGTTTTTTCATTGCTTTTATGATCTGCTTGAAAAGATAGTTTTAGTGCTTATATATGTGTGTGTGACGGGCAAAGAGTAAATAGAAAAGTTGGCAGATTTATCTTGCTACTTATGCTCACGCAATTAATATAAATTTCTAAGAGGTGGGATGTTCAATCAACCTTAAATATCTTTAACAAGAGGGATAA
Organism: Quercus dentata; assembly: GCA_028216015.1. NCBI lineage: Eukaryota > Viridiplantae > Streptophyta > Magnoliopsida > Fagales > Fagaceae > Quercus > Quercus dentata. Next base: position 56,057,603 of record CP116453.1, read on the forward strand.
TTTAAGTAGAATTGATTCCAAACAATGACAAAGTATATTTAATTCAAAATAGTCATGGAATGGTAATATTGGTGTCCTCGGGTCTAGTCCAAGATAGGGGTTACTTCTCCGTCTAGAAAAAATCCCTCTTCAATCCAGGGGCTTCTTGGTTTTATATAATCAGCCAAGATGTATCTGAACCCCACATTTGGAGGGTTAGGATCGGATTTTCCTAATACTTGTTCCATCAAAGCCTTGCTAGAAGGTTTTTACACCGAGGTATGAGCTGTGTGGTTACTGTTCATAAGTCATTTCCTCATTAATGCGGCCAGCTAAATGGTTGCAGTGTATTTAATGAGGAGGGGATGGTTGCTTTATCTCCCCTCTTTCCTTTCTTCTTTGTTCAACGCCAAGTAACTCTTTTCACCCTCGGTTTGCACCCAACTTCCTTTGGCTTTGGTTCTCGGCTTGCTGAGAGTAAGTTGGTGTCCTCAGAGTCCTCGTTCCATTAATTGTAGTCTTCCCGCCTTTGCACAAGATTGCTAGTATTTTTCCAAGGACATTTTGTTGATGTTTCCCGAGGTTCGCTTCCTCAATGCTGTCCTTAATCACTTTATTTGTATTCTTGGATCTTCGTCCCCTCGCAATATATATATATATATATATATATATATATATATATATATATATATCTCTCATTTAAAATGATAAAAGAGAAGTTATTTTTTAATTAAAACAAGTCAATGCTATTTACTATGGACATATATTCGGTTTACTTGAATATTCTTGGACAATGTTTTCTTACGTTAAAAAAAAAAAAAAATGTTATTCTGAAATATATATACTACATTTTTAAAAATTTAAACCTAGTTTATCAAAATTCATACAAAATAAATTGCGCTGAATAATGTAAAAAACCTCTCTATCAACGCCTAAAGTTCTACTTCTAAGGAACTTGTACATTTTGGATACATGCATGTATACATTTGATATAAGCACGCGTATTAATCCCCGTAACTCACGCAGCAACAAGACCATGTATTCAGTTCCTATATATTGACATTGAAAATTACTTGTCAACGACGTAAGTCATAAAATACAAATAAAGAAAGAATCAAAAACCCTAATCGAAGAAGACTTTAGTACATTACAAAGAGATGGTTTCAAATACGCTAGGTATCGGTTCCACGATGAAGTTATGACTACTATTATCTGTTTAGTGGTAAAATCCAAAAATTTTACAGTATAAAGATGAAAGCAAAATTCATGCAAACTATAAGGGTAGATCAAACATTACTTTAGTATTTACTTTTGTAATCCTTACATTTTAACATGGTATTAGAGCAAAGGAGTCAATACCGTGCCGGAGGCTATACCGGTTTGGTTAGCGATCGATATATTTCGGATACCGATCAATACCGATGTACCGTTTTGGGATTATTGCTATTTTATATATATATATATATATATATATATGTATATGTATGTGTGTGTATATATATTATAATAAATATAAAAGTTTACCATAAAACATTTCTTCAATTCAGAACTAATTATTCATGGTTTTAGACTTTAGTATCAATTAAAAGAAGAAAAAAAAATTATATATATATATATATATAAATAATAGAAACCTTAAAAGTTACCTTTGCATACTAAGAAAATAAATAATACTAATAAGTTAGTGCAAATAAGTTACCATTCTGCCTTAACAAAAATTTAAAAATTACAAAACTAAAAAAAAAAATCCGTCACTCACTACAAAAAAAAGGTTCTATAAAACAAAAAATGTACCACATCCTACACATAACCATCGATAAACAGTAAATAGATTCATATTCAATTGCAAAAAAAAAAAAAAAGCTCACTGCCTCTTCTTCTTCAATTGCAAATAAATAGATTTAGTTATTTATTTATTTATTCATTAAATAGATTCATATTCAATTGCAAAATTTTTTTTTGCGTGTTGTAAGTCTTCCAAAACTTAATCAAAATCAGAGACCCAATTTTAAACTTTTTTCAAACTCACGGGGAACAAAGTCTTCCAAAACTCAAAGTCGGTCCTCGGCGATCCTTGTGACCCAAGAGATTGACATCATGAGAGACCCACATGCAAGCGAGAGAGATGAGGTCAGCCAGGGTATATTATAGAAAAAAAATGCTATGAAAATGAAAAGCCATAGAAGATCAAACCTTGTAGAATCGGAATTGAGTCTCTCTCAGCTTTTTCTGATTTCACAGAGAGAGAGACACGAGACACGGACTTTGTTTGTGCGATGATGGTGGGGTGTGAGCGCTTGAGATCAGAGAGATGGAGGGTGAGGGTTGAGATCGGAGATGGAGGGTGAGGGTGAGATTGGAGATGGATGGTGAGGGTGAGGGCTTGAGATCGGAGAGATGGAAGGTAAGGGTGAGATCGGAGATGGAGGGTGAGGTTGAGATCGGAGAGATGGAGGGTGAGGTGAGGCTTGAGATCAAAGATCGAGGCTTGGAGGGTGAGGATTGAGATCGAGCTCTTGAGAGATGGAGGCTGATGTGTGGGAGAGGCTAGGGTTGAAAATGTCTAAAGCAATAGTATATCTACAAAGCCTAAAGCCGCATTTTTAACATGCGGCTATAGGCAAAATCTGAGGTCAGCGTTTAAGAAATGCGGCCCCATCCTAAACTAAAGCCGCGTTTTAAACACGCGGCTTCAGATAAAATTTAAAGCCGCGTCTATAAAACGCGGATTTAGGTAGTCTAGAGCCGCATTTTAAAAATGTAGCCATAGTTAAGGAAAAAAAAAAAAAGAAAAATGGTTTGCCAAAAAAAATTAAATACGATGGTCCTATAACCGTGCTTTTTAAATGCGGCCATAGCTCCACCCCCAAAAATGCGGCTACAGCTGAAGAAAAAAAAAAAAAAAAAACGTGCTTAAACCCTTCTATGGCCCCGCATTTAAAATGTGACCTTTTTTTTTTTTTTTTTTTTTTTCTTTTAGCCGCATTTTTTAAAAAACGCGACTTTAGTCTGTCTAGGGCCACGTTTGAAAAAACGCGGCCTAATACCCCCGCGTTTTGTAGTGACTCGGTTAAATTGTAGACCAGTTTGACCATTGTTGGAAGCAATTGTCCAAAACCTTTCGATCGGTCACTGTTTTTATCCTAACATGAAACTTTTCCACTTTAATTTTTTTATTATTATTATTTTTTTTTTTTGTAGATTCCGATATTCAGGTCTATTTCCTAATTTGAAGAACCCAAGTCACACAACTTAACCCATCAATCGTTCTTTTTGGGTTTAATTTATGCAAAATTTATCAACTCACTCATATGCTTCATCACAATGCCATCCTCTACTAATATTCCTCGGGTCACTAGTTTAACCATCCTCCGATCATAGCATCCACTATTTGGTCATTGGTGCACCCTTTTGTAGGCCCTTGTAGCCATCTTCTAGCATTCAATTGTCATCACTATTTGCTGCCATCTCAAGCATTTTACACAAGTTATTCTACATTATGGCTAGCTTATTTTACAACTAATCCAATCATTCATGGTCATCTTCAAGACATCTTCATGAGACTAGATTTCAATCTCAAGGCATCATCGGGTTCTATCTTGAGTTTGAGAGAGGATATTGGTAGGTTATACATATCACATTTAGCATAAGTTGATATCCTTAATTTGTTAAAGCCGATGATGCCGGAAATCATCAGTAAGTCACATAGCCCTCACGTGCTCGAGACAACACCTACGAAACAAAAACAAAGAAGACCTTGTAGAGAGTACCAATGTGGTACCGGCCAAATGCCCTCTAAAGATCAAGTTAGAGAACTTTCACAACTCTAGAGTGCCAGAACTAGGGAAATTATGCGTACCTTGGTTTGTGAGGGTTTTGGGGTTTTTATAGTAAGTAGGGTTGACATTCGTTCCTTGGCATAAAGGGTTTTTCCTTATAGGGAATATCTTCCTTAATGCGCACATCTTGCGGGATTCTTTCCTTGTAGAAGTCCCCTTGATTAGGGTTAGTCGTGGAGCAAAAGACGTTTCCTTATATATTCATGCATGGGAGCCAAGCAAGGCCATGTTAGATCCGTCAAAAGTTTACTTATCCCCTTAAGCTTCCTTCCATAAGCTTTTTAGTTCGTCTATGCATTCTAGTCGTCATATTTCAAGCTTCATTGATCTCAAGGCGCACCCATCGGCCTTGAGGTGAAACCATCGGCTATATGGTGTCGTTTACGAGTGCACAAGCAATGTCGTTGGGTTCACTAGGTTCGTTAGCTTTGCCTTGAGTTTATCAAACTTTCAGAATTACCCTTATCAAAAGCCAAAGAACATTATTTGTCCTTGAGTTTAGTCTAAACAAGGGATTCTCCTAAGTTAATGTTCCTATATATATCCTACTTAGAGTTCACTGTAAAACAATAATTTTGAATAAGAAGGATTTTGTCGCTAAGGATTTTATGTTGTGGACGTAGGTCATCAACCCAAATCACGTATCTCCTCTTACGCCTGCTCTCTCCTTGTCTCTCTACATCTTTTATTTTAACATGTAGGATTAAGAAATGGTTCATACATGGAATCGTGATCTCATGGATTACAAGGAAAAAAAAAAATTGTAAGGAGTTCCTAATTGAAATCGGTTAATAATAGTTAAAATTGTCAAGCATCATTTGTATCAGAACTTCATTCCTTCTTCTATGTGTATGTGTGTGTTTGTTTCTCTCTCAAAGCATTAATTGTGCAATTATTCAAAAAGTTAATATTATAGCCAAGAGACAACTTTCTTTTTTCCGAAGTGCTGCAATAGTTTGCGAAAAAAGATTACTCCTTTATGGCTCTTGATGTGGCATGTGTTAGAAAATACTTTAACATACCTTCTTAAACTCAATTTAAAAAAAAATAATAATAATAATTTGACCAATGTTTTGTCCTTTCTTATTCTCTGTTTTATGGGGTCGTAATATATCTGATTCAATATGTTTTCTCAAATCACTTTTTCTTAAATAAACATGCTTTACGTATAACCTCTCAAATGGGTGTGTGTATATAAATCCAATGGAGGAAATATATTATTTTGCTTCACCAGTACATGTCCTTTTTCGAATTAAAAAAAAAAAAAAAAAAAATCCTAATTAATCAGTTGAAATACAAGCAACACACTGATGATAATCATGCATGACCTTTTCTTAGGCCAAAAGATGCTAAAATATGCTAAAATTTTATTATCTCCCAACTTAACCTCTTCGAGGTAGGGTCTTTTCAAAATTAAATCGAATTTAAAATTGAAATACCTATTACTTAGAATTTTCTTAAAGTTTTTGCGTAATTAATATTTGATACGATATATATTTATATATTTTGATAGGTTTTAAGTTTGGCAAATCATGACAAAAACTAAGTACCCGTTTGGATCCCACGTCCAACGTCCACGTTTAGTGTTTTGCCTTTTTTTTTTTTTTTTAATTGTTTTCAATAATAAGTTTTCAGTTTTCAGCAAAATAAGTTGTATCCAAACACACCCTAAGTCTCATTGAGTTAGAATGGTGTACTTTCAAGTCCAAGACAATACAACTCAAGTTCAAGGTGAAAAAAGTGAGATATAATCTAGTCCTCTCGATTGCTATTTGATTGCTCTTGATTCCTCTCGATTGTTGTTTGATTCCTCTCAATCAATTGAAAGTCACATATCAACAAAAAATCAACAAACGTAAAAAGCCATAACTTATCTGTTTGAAGCCTAAATTGTGATCCTTTTTTTTTTTTTTTTTTTTTTCCAGTATTTAAAGGATATTATAAGCTAACCCTAGATGGGGTTTTTTAGTGGTTTTTAGAGACAAAAGAGTGCATCTTATGCCTCCAATTGTAGACCTAGGGTTTTTGTACCCAAAACTCTCTAAAGTCTTCTACCAGCTATGATCACTTAGGAAAACCAATGAAACAAATCGTTTCAAAATAAAAACCTAGGGAGGATTTGACCTATCTATCCTTAAGGTAAACAAATCCACTAATAGAGAATTGAAGTTTTACAATAAGATTTAACCCTAAATCTATTATTACTTTTAGTAGCAACTTACCGACACGACCACGTGCAAGCTCCAAATCTAGGAATTCTTTTCTCTTGGATTTGCATCACACAAGCTCCCGCGCTTATGTTTCCATTCAAAGGTTTAGCAACACAAACTCTCCAATTTGTGACTTCAAGACCACATTTGAAGGTTTAAATCATCAACTATGTATGATCTTGTTGTAGCAACTTCAAATCTACGAGTTCTAATGGTATGAGAATGATTTTTGGTAGTGACTTTGAAAGACGAAGGCACAATACCTTTTATATCTCACAAGAGCACCTCCAAAGTCTTTTTAAAATGTGTTAAATAGATTTGAAACCCTAATCACTTAATGGGCTTAATGAGCAAAGGGCGAAGTTAAAATTTGCGGAATTTGCATATCAACCGGTCGAACCATAGTCTCGAACGGTTGAACATAGCATATTTCAAATTCTTCTTTGTGCAGCTTGTATGTTCTTGTGCTCTAACTTGTAACACTTTAAGCAATGTCTAATAAATCCTATAGACTCTAAGATCTATACCTAGACAAGTTTGTGTTCACGGTTTGCCAGTTGTTCTAAACTTTTAGAACTTAACAATCTCCCTCTTTGCCAATCCGTGACAAAACTTACATACAAAATGAAATTCTCAAATACAAGAATAGCCCTATTACAATAAATTTTCCAAATACATCACAAATCCCAATCTAAGACTTTTAACCTAAAAGTTGCAAGAAGAGGCAAAAGGTCTTGATCAGAATGTACCTGTCTTTCCTAAAACACTCACAAGAGCACATTAACGCATGTGTGGAAATAACGATAGATAAACAACAAATAACAAATATGCAATAACAACAAATAACAAACATGTAAACTAACTCTCCCCCTAAGTTTGATACATAAAAAATAAAAACTTTTGTTTTCTCCTCCTTTCAAAAACAATTTCATCGCCCCCTAAATAAAATAGTTTAAAAACCTTTTAAACAGGATTTCCCAAATTTCATCTATTTCTCCCCCTTTTTGTCATGTATTGACAAAGACAACCCAACAAGAAGGTAGACAATAAACATGCACAACAAAGGATAAGAGAAAATAAAGAACTAAGGGAACACAAAAGAACTCAGCTCTATTGAAAATAGAAGCAATTCACCCTATGAAAAGCATAGATTTTAAAAACAGCTTTCTCCCCCTATAAGAATAGGAAAAACACAACAAGTTTGGGAAAAATAGTTTTGGGGACAATTTAGAAGTTGGGGAAAACAAAGACACACATAAGTTGAGGATACAATTAAATACAAATATTCTCTCTTTCAATATATGCAAACTTAACACTATGTGACCCAAAACAAAATACTTTTGTTTCTTTGTTTAGACCCATAAACAAATGCATGTAAACATTCTAGGTACAATCAGTTAAGACCATACAATATAGATCAATGATATAAAAATTCAGCATGCAATGTGTTTTAGAGAAAATATTCGCACATGTATTATCCACCATATCACAAAAAAAAAAAAAAAAAAAATCCAATTTTCAGTAGTTCACACATTAAGAAAGAATAGCATATACTAAAATGTATAGAACTCAAAAATTAATCAATCAATTTTTAAATCAAGTTGAGTATCCAATTAAGCAAAGTGTATTCATGTTGTGTGTGAAAATAATGAGAGATATGATTGCAAAAATGCAAGATGGATAAATAAAATAATGGAGCGCATGTGAATCCTATCACAAAATGATGCATGAAAAGACAGATTGGTCAAGAATTTAGAAATTGAAAATTTTCCAGTTTCAATCGGTTCAGCATCGATCGGACATCGATCGAATTAGGCAGAGAGTTTTTGCTTTAAAACCTGAAAATTTTTGATTGGTCAAGGGAGATCTTCAATCAATTGAAACAGTGAAAATTTTTAAAACTTAAAAATCTGGACATTTTATGTAGAAAAACAACTTGAAAGTAGTTTTTATGACTTAATGCAAATGAACATGATCTAGAGAAGTTTTAAAAACATGATGCCTCTTAAATGCAAATATCAAAACCAATCAAGAAGTTAAAAACAAAGATTTTACCATTGCGCACCCTTGGTGCGATGGTCACTCCATAAGTGTAAATGCTTGTGGACTGTTGGAGGTAAGGGCCATGGTTAAAGTTTTCAAGAGAAAGCTTCACACACATATACACTTAAATTAGGCTAAAATAGAAATTCTATCTTGTATCAAAATAAATAATAAATAATAAATAAAAAAATAAAAACAAAGATTTTAAACTTCTAAACACATTATTCTTCAAATTCCTAACCAAAACAAAAATTTGCATTTACACATCAGTTCATATGCAATTAAAGATGGCCAATTTAGTCAACACATAATCATACATACAGAATTTAGCAAAGATTTTTGTTTAGTGTGTGCAACTAGTAAGTGTACAAAGTATAAAAAATGCGATATGTAGATAGTAATCAAACATATTTTCTACATCATCAATTACATTAGTTTGAAAGTTACTATCACTTAAAGAGTTACATCATATAACTCTCACATTTCCTAGAAAACATGCTTGCAATCATATAAAAGCATTTTGACTCTTTTTGCTTTTTCTTTTTCTTTTGATTTTCTTAAAAAATTTCTTTTGAGTACAATCAAAGATATCATGCATGGACATATAGGAGATAAAAAAGAATTACCCTTGTTACACATTTTTTTTTTAAATAACACCTTGTTTAATCTTGCTATGCAAGTGCTACACCTTACCGAGCACATCTTTTATAATTTGCACATAGGTGTTCATAATTGGCTAGTAACAATGGTGAGATGGTTATTTATGGTTTTCTCCTAAGATTTTTTATTCCTTATAATTGAAAGAATGTGACATCAAAATCAAGAGCATGTGTTTAAAGACTATAAACAACTCACACAATTAAGCACTACATAGCACAAACTAGCAAAGTGCAGAAAAATAGTTCATCAAAGTTAAACAAAAGTACACAGTCATGAAATGAAAATTTCATAGGCCAGCATCAATTACACACTTGGTGATGTGTAATACAAAACAAATAAAATCTTTTTGTGTTTTTAAAATTTTTATGACCAGAAACCAAAAAAATACAAATTATGCTAAATGAAAAAAATGCAAATGCAATGCATGACAATACTCAACTAAGTTATAGAGGATACACAAACAAGAAATATCAATTTCTTAATTAACCCACGAGTACATGTACAAACTAGTACATACTCATACAAAATAAAAAATAACTCATGCACTCAGTTATGCAACACATACTTTCTATGTTTCTCCACAATATCAAGCATGTTCTAAATCAAGAGAGAGAGATTTTCATTTATGTAATCCTCGAGAAAAAATAAAGCAAGACATAAAATAAAATATTTTTATCTTTTTAAAAATTTTCAATGTATTTGGATATTTTTTTTTTAAAATAAACAAAACAACCTAAGAAAATAGCCTAAATGCAAAATAAACAATTATCTAATTCATAACAATATTATAAAAACATAACTAATGGAATATTATTATTATTATTGTTATTTTAGATTAGAAATAGAAATTAATTACTTAATATATGACATCAACTAAATTGGATATTATGAGTGTTTTGATGCATGCATCTCTTATTGCATTTCAGCATGAGTGTGATATGTGGTAAATTAATTAATATATTTTAGGATGGAATAATACCATACATCAGTCTCATGAGTAGCATGAGCAAAGAAAGCTGCGATTTCACGCTTGGAGTCATCTACGGAACCAAGATTTCCAAATTGATTGAACAAATTGAGAGCATCAAGAACAGCTGCTCTTATGTAGAAGTTCTTCCCTACACATCTTGCAGCAGCCTGATTAATTATCCCATTAAAGAAATCTTGAGTCACGATATTAGCTACTGAACCTCCATTAGTACTTGGTGTAGTTGGTGATCCAGAAGTACAAGGACCTTCTTTGCAGCCCGGGCCACAGTAGGCATTGCCGGTATCACAAAATCCAAATTGGCTGCAACATAGGTTTGCTGCACAACCACAATTTTGACCCTTCACCTATCCAGGCACAAATCCGGCTAGGATTCCGACTAGAAGAAGGGTTAGTTAATTCTTTTTCGAACTAATTAGTGCAACCATTTTGGGAAGCTGTATGTGAACAAGACTGAAGAAGATAATTGTGTGATGAAAAACCGGGTTAATGGTAATGGTAATTTCACTATCAATTTGATAGTAATGGTAATTTTAAGATGGCGTATACGGTATTGGTCTTGTTGTTAGAATTTGACTTTGTCAATAGGACAAGTACCGGTCATTGTTCCGTTCTTTAAATAAGTTAATTGTGCATTTGTTCTGTTCTTGTAGAGGCTGCTTATAACAGTTGGTACCTAAATTATAATCATTATTCAAGTAGCATCAGACTAATGTGGAAAATTTTGAAATCAAAATTTCGAAATTGCATTCTTCCAAGAGTGGTTACATATTCAGCAAAGCAATGGTAAGTTACATGTGCATTTTTGTAAACAGTGGCTAAACTATGGAAACAAGCTATATATATAACATGATTTAAACAAGTTATCCAACCCGGTCCGTAAGGGATTTACAAATTTTTCAGTATAGTGCATTACATAAGCTTTTCATCATTTACTCTAGAACGGAAGGTTGGCCACGCATGTACATTAATCGGGTTGCAAAAACATACTTGAACAATTAAGCACCTGTATAAAGAAAAAGTGATACTAAAGATACTATGACTTTCAAAATTTTCCATCACAAAAAATGTAATTTTGACATTCATTTATTATATTTTTATTACGGTTTTGAAACCCACTAATTACATTCATTGTCATAGCAATTTATAAAAGTTATATAGTAAATTTTGTAGAAACTTTAACATTCTCCATTAAAAATAAATAAATATATAAAAAATAGAAAAAAGGAGAGAGAAAGAGACAGCAAGGTCTAAATCAATAACACATTAAACGAGCACAGTCCATGAGAGTATTTATTTCACCAGTTGATTTTATCTTCTTTTTGAATATTTCTTTATTATTTTGCTTAATGAATGAATTGAACAAATAAATGAATGATTTCTTTAGCACTTAAACTAAGTTTTTTATTTATTTTTATTTTTTTATAGAAAGAATAGTAGTCAAGTTAGAATTTTTAATCAACATAGAAATCATTAAAAAAAAAAAAAAAAAAAAAAAAAAAAAAAAAAAGGAGATAACAACAACGATTTTTTTTTTTTTTTACGGGTAATCGTATATCATAAAACTGTTAATAAAAAAGCATATAGTAACGTATTAAACTCATATGTTTAAAGTAGTATGTTTAAAAAAAAAACAAAAAACAAAAAAAATTGATAAAGTAGTGTAGGAAAGTCGATAATAAGAGCAACTAAAAGGTATTGCTTAAAAAAAAAAAAAAAAAAAAATTTGCTGCAATATAAAGTAATCGCTCTTATACTTTTCACTGTTGCAATCCTTGTCAAAAGATAAACATGAGTCAATTTCGATGTCTATGCTTTTTCCACAAGAAAGCCTTTTATAATTTTATAATATTATGAATTTCTGAAATCTCAAAACAAATATTATGAGTTTCTGACTTTCTGTTACTACCAAACCTCAAACAACAATTTTTTATTTTCAGACCCAACATAGTGAAAATGAAAAAAAACAATAAAATAAATACCTTAACTAGCTTCATCAACAGAGGTCCATATGGTCAACTCCCACGTTTCCTTGATTTTACATGAAGAAAGATTTATTACAAAACCTCTTTGCATTTTCCTAAAACACCCCTCACGTTCTCTCTCTCTCTCTCTCTCTCTCACACACACACACAAACACATACACGGAACATACAATTATTACACACTCTTAAACCCTTTAACTTTCAAAGCCAATTGCTTTTCTTCACGTATGTATACATATGCTGTGTGCTACGAGATTCATCCAAACCAATAATACTAAAAGCATACTTAGCATTAAACTAAGTATGCTTAAGGCTTAAGTGTATGGAAAAATCACACCATACGTAGCCGGCCAGTGTACGTGGTTTTTTCTATAAATTAAACTAGATAACCCTTCCGGCACCATAACCAAAATTGAGATTAATTATAGAATTTTATCCACGGCTTAGTCATATTACTAATATCAGGTTGTTAAAATGTAGTCTTTATTAAGTTGAACTGGATCAATTAATTTTACGACTTTTGCTTTGATGGTTTCTTAATGTCTTCATGCAGATAACTCCTGCAAGCTTCCTTGGACCAAAACAGTGTATTATGGGAAACAAGTCGTCACTGACACTGCCATGATTTGCGCTCCCAAGTTAATTAAGGAAGTGGTCCGATTTCCCAAGGTCAAGCATATCTGCTTTGACTCCCAATTTGTCCAACTTTCTAGCTTTGGAGTCTTGATAACTTGCCAAATCAAACCTCTTTTATTCTAAAAACTTACTATTGAAAGTAGCAATTTTGTTTGATTAGCAATGCAAAAAAATAATAATAATAATTTGTCTATATCCTGCCGAACTTTAATACTATCTAATATCTATAACAATCTATGTAAATCCAAAGCAGATTGACTTCTGATTGACCTTATGATATTATGTCACATTACTTTCAAGGTCTTTGCTAAAACATATGGTTTCATGTATAAACAAATACATAATAAATGTCTATAGCTACCATTAAAAAAAAAAAAAAAATCATACTTAGACAAAAAGAAAAGAGAGTAAATTAATCATATCAAGTTAAAATTTTCTATTCATTACATGGACTACTGACTAGTTTTAAATTAGTATCAAGGAAACTATTTTGAAGAATCATCATCCACTATGTTATTGAGTACTATTTAAGTTTGTATTTGTGTGTGTTCCTTTGAAAATTATTTAACAAGACCCATCTCAAGAACCTTGTAACTTAATTAATTGGCATATCATGATATTTATAGTAGAGAGTCTAAATAAATCCAAGATTCAAATCTCACTCTATTATTTCTTGGAGCAATCTAAAATATATGGGGGATAAATGATTTTTTACATGATATAAACAATTAAATATAATGCAACATCATATTAATATATTTAGATTCCTCAAAATTTTAAATTTTAAGCAAAAAAATGATTCCTCTCATAATAAATTTTTTTATCAATTAATTGATTTAATACAAATTTTGAAAAAATTATAACATTTAAATATAAATAAGCACATTATAGTTAAATTATTTATTAAAAAAAAATTGAAGGAGGCCATGCCTACTCATCAACCCGAAAATAATGCTTCTTACTAATGTTTTCCATAAAGTTGTGGCCTTGTTCATCCTGCAATCTGCATCCCTTTATTACTCTCTCCTATCAAAAAAGTCATACAACTATGGTCCAACTATGGTTCCAAATAGAATAAAAAAACCCTAATCCAAGAAGACTTATACAATACAAGATTTGGTTCCAAATATGCTGGGTATTGGTTCCAGGATGAATTCATGACTACTATTATCTGTTTAGTGATAAAAAATGATTTTTTTTTTTTTTTTTTAAGAGCAAGGACGAAAACAAAAAAAAAAAAAAAAAAAAAAAAAAAAAAAAAAAAAACTCATGGAAACAATAGGGACATATCAAATAATATTTTAGCATATACTTTTTATGCTTTAACATGGTAAAAGAGTCACATTTCAATAACCTTCACTAGATTTCATGCTGCCACTATCAATCATCGCTCAACTAAGTTGTTGACCACCTCTGACCGCCATTGGCCACCATTGTCCAACAACATTCGGTCATTTTTTTTACCAAAACATGAAAATTTTCCACTTCATTTTTTTCTTTTTTGTATATTTCAATCTTCAAGTCTGTTTTCCTATTTGAAGATCCCAAGTCACACAAATAAACCCATCAATCATTCTTTTTTAGGTTTAATTTATGCAAATTTTGTCAACTCTCTCACGTACTTCATTATAGTGTCATACTCTACTAATATTCTTCAGGCCGCCAATGTGACTATCCTTTAATCATAGCATCCGCTATTTGGCCATTGGTGCGCCCTTTTGTAGGCCTTGTAGCCATCGTCATCACCATTTGCTTTCATCTCTAGCATTTTGCACAAGTTATTCTACATTGTGGCTAGCCTATTTTACAAAACATCTAGTCACTCATGGTCACATATACACGAGCTTGGATTTCAATTTCAATGCATCTTCAGTTTTTATCTTGAGTTTGAGAGATGATGTTGGTTGTAACATATGATGATGCCAAGATCATCAATCAAGATGATCGTCCAGTAGGATTGCTGACCAAGATCATCTAAAAGCCCTAAAGAACAAATGAAAAGAGGGAACACTAGTGTGGTGCCTACCACAGAGCCTCCGATGGTCAAGTCAGATAACCGAGAGAGGAAGGAGAGTTTGGATACCAAAATATCGGAGTTTCTGTATTAGAATTCCATACCTCTTTAGGACCCGAGATACTTGTATTTATACCTGCTTCCTTTTCCTAGCCGTTGGAGGTGCTCTAATGGTGGTTTAAATGTGGTATTTGTAATGCTTCCTTGAGGTGTTAATGAAAGGATCTTCGTCTCTCCAACGGTAAGGAAAGTTATTGTAGTTGTGTAACATATTGCCATTATTTATGAATTGGTGGCCCTTCCTTCGTCCAATGGATTTGGGTAAAGATGGATATTAACAGAATGGTTCCTTCGTCCACCGGCTCCTCTCCGGGACGAGGAGGTTCCCTGAGGGAGTTGTGCCTGCTCCATCACCTTTGCCCCTATTTCGAGGTCATTCAATTTGGAGACGGCTATAGGAATATGATAAGCCCACCTTTTTTTTTTTTTTTTTGCGGTTATGGCGTTTGGGGTTCCGCCCCTCCGTAGTTATTACTTAATGGCAGCGTGTTGTGTGTCGTGGCCACATGTCACGCTAGGATCACCGAGGGTTCTCGATTCCGATGAAACCTTTCAATTTTCCCCATGCTTTTTGAGACGCTCCCTTTTTAAACCCCTTGTGCTTTCTTTCTGCACTTACTTTTTCGAAATCCCAGTCCCTTATGTGTTTATTGCTCTGATTCCCTAGCTCTTTTTGTGCTTATTGCTCCAATTTCCTAGCTTCTTTTATGCTCATCCCTTGATTTCTCAGTTTCTCCTTCTTCTTTAGGTATGCCCCTTTGTTTATTTTTTGTTCTTTCTTTCCTTTTAAAGTTTTATTTGCTTCCTTTTTCTATTCTCTTTTCCTTTTTAGAGCTTTGCTTTTCCTTTTCCTTAATGGTGGATTACTCTGATATTAGGCACACTTCCCCCTCGCCTGCCTTCTTTTTCGCTTGTTTGGGTGCGTTTATAGGCTTTTCTAGTGGACATTGCCCACAGGTTGGGGTTTTCGCCCTAGGTGACAGTAGCCTAAGTGTAGTGTTGGGTAATCTATACCCATTGTTGTGTCAATCCTTGAGTTGGTTTGAGTCGGTGCAAAGGGTTCTAAGGAGGGAAAATATGGGTTCTCAAGTTAGATCTAGTGACTTAGAGGCCAGTCTATCTTCTAGCGCAGATACGGGTGGGGTTGAGATGGATACAACCTATTTTCATACCTTCGTCTTCCCTTTCTTCCGTCTTTGCTCCACCCCAGTGCTTCCATGCCCTTAAGGAAGAGTGCTCTTTGAAGGAGGACACCTTTATTAGATTCCGGGATAGGTTACGATTTCCCAAGGAGATTAGGGTTCGTCTTCCTAGAAAATACGAGGTACTTTTGCCCATGGGGAGGTTTGCTTCTACGAGGCTGCCTTCCTATATGGCCTTAGGTTTCCTGTCCATCCGTTTATAATGGAGCTCCTTCATTACCTAAATATAGCCTTAGGACAACATTTGCCAAATTCATGGAGAATTGTCATAAGTTATATGGTAATCTAGACGATCATAGCCGATGGTGATATGATCACATTAAACAAGTTCATCCATCTTTACCATCCGAAAGAGTCCAAAGAGTTTGGTTATTACGAGCTCGTGCCTTGGGATAGAAGGTCTCAACTCATCGTCGATTTGCCTTCGTCCTTCCGTTATTGGAAGTTTAGGTACTTCTTTGTGTCGGTTGGGAGACCCTTTCTGACGACTTCTGGTGGGATGTCCCTAGGTCATTTTGCATCGATGGGAGACACCTCAACTTGGTACGTTTGCCTTGCATTTTTTTTTTTTTTTTGGTTTATCATTTTACTTTGATCATCCCTTCTGACCTTATGTGTGTGTTTTTTTCTATTTTATAATCAGAGATCGTCCAGAGTTGGAGAGCAAGTTTGAAGAGCGTGTTCGTGTAGTCATTCGAATACGTGAGCACCATTGACGATTTTGATGATCTAGTTGACCCCCAGACCTTAGCTCCTCATTGTTTGGGACTAGAGCCTTCCCACTATGTTCTTCGTGCCATCCATCGCGAAGAAAAAAGTGAGTCACTTTAGGATGAAAGTAGATCGTCTATCCTTCCTTTTCTTTTCTCTTTTTCCTCTTCTTCTTTCTTTTTTAACTTTCCGGTTGCTTCTCTTCTTTTTTGCAGAATTGACGACTAAGTTTAATCAAGAATTTTATGCTCGGATCAAGGAAAAGAAAAAAAAATCCCTCTCTAGCATTGGCTAGCGGAGGTTGAGGGTCATTGAGAAAGAAAAAGAGAAAGAGGTGACAGAAAATTGTTCATCCACCCTTGCCTTAGACGAGGGATGTGTTGCATCCCCAACCCTATCTATCAAGGAGATAACTCCTCATGCTAAGAAGCATAAGACATGCAACAAAGGCAAAGAGAAGATGGGGGCCATTAATGTCCGGTAGACGCCGAGATGGCTTTGGCTCGAGCTAATGAAGTTGTGACACCTAAGGAGCTGAAAGAAATTTCCGGCGTTCCTTCTCATTAGATGGTGAATCGCCATGTCCATAAGCTCGTCCAGGTAACTTTCCTTCATTTCCTCTTTCTCTCTCTTTATATATATATATATATATATAGATAAGCACGAAGTATATCAATTGTTCATTACGCGATTTTGGATACCAGGAGTTGGGGGAGGTGATGCACATCAACTCCCAATACTTGACGAGTGAAGAGAAGGCCGTGATGGCCACTTCCAAGGTGGAGGCGTTGGAAGCTGAAACCTCAAGTTTGAGAAAGGATTTAATAGTGGCAATGGACATCAATAATTCATCCAAGGAAAAGATAAAAGCTTTAATTGAGGAGCTAAATGTTGAGAGGTAGTTGGTGAAGCAAAGAGACGAGCAATTGGTGGCGGCTAACTAGAAAATGAAGAGCATTGTGGCTAAGGCCGTCCATGCTTTTCAACTCATGAAGGAGTACAACGTCATCTTGTTTGGCTGGTATTTTAAGGGATTTGAGCAGTTAAGGAGATACTTGGTAAAGCACGGTCTAGAGACAGATTTGGAGGACCTGGATTTTGAGGCAATTGACAAGGAGAAGATTGAGGCGGATGAGGCAAAGCAAGTTATTCAGCACTCTTCTGCATCTACTTGCGAGGATCCTCTAGTGCCTGAGAAGGGTAGAAATGATGCTCCTGAAGCTTGATTCCCTTGTTCTATTTGCCTGCAAACTTTTTTTTTTTGGGTGCCTTGCCTATTTTGGGGTCATTGAACAATTTACCACTTGGTGCCCCGCCTGTTTTGGGGCTTTTGAACAAATTACAGCTTATATATATATATATATATATATATGCTTATTTCCCTTGTGTTTATGTTGCTTGCAAGTACTTTCTATTTGCACCTTTTGCTTATGCTTTTCGTCATCCATTGGGGACTTAGAGAATTTTTTGCTCAATTATGAATCTTGTCAATTTAACTAAGTGGATGACCTTCCTTCGTCCTTGGGATCTATTCACCTTAGTTTTTGGCAGGAAGAATTACATCCCTTCGAGGAATCTCGTCCCTTGGGGACTTAGAAAAATATTTGCCCAATTATGAATTTTGTCATCTGCACTTAGTGGATGACCTTCCTTCGTCCATGGGATCTCTTCGCCTTGGCTTTTATTGGGACAATTTACATCCCCTTAGGGAATCTTATTGTCTTTTATTTGGACGATGTACATCCTTTTAAGGAATCTTATCGTCTTTATTGGGACAATGTACATCCATTTAAGGAATCTTATCGTCTTTTCTAGTTAAAATGATTTACATCCTTTAGAGGAATCTTATCATTTTAACTTGGTCAGAGTTTTTGCATCCGGATGGTGATTTCGGTTTGAACGTGAAAAAGATAGTTAGAATATGTTAATCGCTGAATAATATGTTTATTTGATTTGCATTAAAAAGTATAAGACAATGTTGATCGCTTACAAATGGACTACAATTCCTATTTGTAATACCTCTTTAGATGTTCAACATTCCAAGGACAAGGTAACTTGTTCCCATCCGAATCTTCCAGGTGATAGCTTCCTTGTCAAGAATAGTGGACGACCATATAAGGTCCTTCCCATGCTGGCCCTAACTTGCCTTGTGCTGGATCCTTTGTTACAAAAATCACCTTTTGTAGAACGAGGTCTCCAATGTGGAACCTTTTAATCTTTACTCTCTAGTTGTAGTACTCCGCCATCTTCCACTGATACTTGGCCATTCTTTGAGAAGCTTGGTCTCTGACTTCATCCAAACAATCCAAGTTCAACTTCAATTGGTCATCGTTGCTGCGTTCGTCAAAAAATTCCATCTTAGGGCTAGTGAGCCCTATTTCGATGGGGATGACTGCTTTTATGCCATATGTCAGGTTGAAGGGTGTTTCTCCTATAGGGGTTCTTGCTGTAATTCTATAAGCCCATAAAACACTAGGTAACTCTTCGCGCCATGCTTCCTTTGCCCCGACTAATCGGGCCTTGATGATCTTCAACAATGTTTGATTCGTTACTTCAATCAGTCCATTGGCTTGAGGATGCCCCGGGGATGAATATTTGTTCTTGATGCCAAGGCTTGAGCAAAACAATCTGAATCCTTGACTATCGAACTGATGACTATTATCCGAGATGATCGTCAACGGGATCCCGAACCTACACACAATATTTTTCCATACAAAAATTCGTATCTTTACTTCTGTGATCGTGGCTAGTGCTTCTACCTCCACCCATTTTGTAAAGTAGTCAATAGCAACAAGTAAGAACTTTACTTGCCTTTTTCCTTGTGGTAGAGGCCCCATGATGTCAATTCCCTATTGTGCAAATGGCCGGGGGGAAGTAATGGCCGTCATCTTCTCTCCTGGGACTCACCGGATGTTCCTTTACCTTTGGCATTACTGCCGCACTTCTTTACGAAATCTGCTACGTCTTGTTGCATTATGGGCTAGAAATAGCCTACCCTCATGATCTTTCTTGTAAGGGACTTTACTCCCATGTGATCACCACAAATGCCCCCGTGAACTTCTTCTCGAACATACTTGGCTTCTTCTTCTTCAACACACCTCCGGTAAGGCCGTGAAAAGCCTCTTTTGTAAAGCTCATCATTCAGCACCGTGAACCTAGCAACCAGTTTCTGGATCTTCTTGGCTTCATTAGGATTTGGTGGTAATCTTCCATCCTTAAGATAGGATAGGATTGGGCTTGTCCATCCCGCATAGGTGTGCATCGAGAAGGTCCGAAATTCGTTGATGCTGGGAGAGTTCTGTTCTTCCAATTTCCAATCAATCACCTTTGCCTAATGATCTGTTGACGCACTTCTAGCCACTTCTTTAGCTTCTGCATTTTGATCTCATGGGGCCTAAGCAAACTCTACCCAATCAAACTTGCTTACCAATTGGTCCGTCAACTTGAGGTATCTCTGCATCCTTGTCTCCTTTACTTCGAAATCTCCCTTGACTTGTCTTATGACGAGCTGTGAATCACTTCTTAGCAAAGCGTTTTTAGCTCCAAGCGCTTGGGCTATCCTCAACCCCATCGGTATAGCCTCATACTCTGCTTCGTTGTTGGTTATGGGAAATTTAAGTTGATCTCCGTATTTCAAAATGTCCCCTAGGGGAAATGATGACAACGCCCGCTTTGCCTCTCTTCTGCGTAGATGACTCATCCGTATGGATCGTCCCGAGTTCTTCCTAGTTGTCTTTATGTTTGGGGAAAGTGAATTCTGTTATGAAATCCACCAGCGCTTGGGCTTTTATGGCTGTTTGGGGTCAATATTCTATATTGAACTGACTAAGCTTGATGGCCCACTGTTCCATTCGTCCAAATGGCCTTAGGTTTATTCATTGCTTTCTTAATGGAAACCCCAAAGGCACATTTGGCCTGGTTCAACTTCATACTATCTTGAGTATGTTGAACGTCTCCTTGAGATCGTCTAGATTATTCTCCTCTTCTTTACTCTTGATGAGCATGTCATCTACATATACTTCTATGTTCCTTCCAATCTGCTTGCTTAACATCCGGTTTACCAATCTCTAGTACATGGCTCCCGTGTTCTTCAAACCAAAAGGCATGACCTTATAGCAAAAGAGCCCCTAACTGGTGATGAAGGCGGTCTTCTCTTTATCCTCTTCTACCATCTGTATTTGGTTGTATCCGTAGAAGGCGTCCATAAAGGTAAGAATCTTGTGCCTGGCTATCAAGTCCACAAGCTGGTTAATCCTGGGCAAAGGGAAGTTGTCCTTCGAGCAAGCGTTATTTAAATCCGTGAAGTCAACGCACATTCTCCATTTCCTATTTGCCTTTTTTACCATGACAACGTTGGCCAACCATTCAGGATAGTAGACTTCCCTAATGAAGTTAGGAACGAGCGGTTTGTTCACCTCGTCCATGATCGCTTTGTTTCGTTCGAGAGCGAAAACTCTTCTTTGCTAGACAGGCTTCTTTTCAGGATCCACATTTAGGTGATATTGAATGATGTCCACAAGATACTGCATATTTTCATGACTCCAAGTGAACACATCTAGGCTATCCTTCAAGAAGTTAATGAATTCTTTCTTTGTCCGGAGGTTTAGACTCGTCCCTAACTAGGTCATCTTTGTAGGATCTCCTTCGACCAACTCAACCATCTCCGGTTTCTCGGCAATTTCTAGCATCTTTTCCTCAATTATCCATGTATGGTTTTCTTTTTATGCCAAAACTACTTGATAACATTCTCGCACCAGCACTTGATCTCCTCTTAATTCCCCAATATCCTGTTCTGTTAGGAACTTCACCTTCGAGTAATATGTGGAAGTGGTTGCTTTCCAACAATTGAGGATAGGCCTTCCCATGATCACATTGTAGGACGAAGGTGAGTCTACTACCAAGAATTTGTATTTATTGGTTACCTGGAAGGGGTACGACCCAGCCATGACCGTCGGCGTTATTATTCCCCATGGATACACTTTGTCTCCACTAGAACCGACAAGGGGAGATTCAAATGGACGAAGTCTCTTTGGGTCCACTTTTAACTCATTGAAGGCAAAGAGGTAAATGATATCTGTCGAGCTCCCATTGTCTACTAAAACCCTTCTAGTATTGAATCCTTCAATCATGAGCATAATAACCAATGGGTCGTCATGAGACTATTTCACTCCTCCGGCATCTTCTTCCAAGAATAGAATATCTTGGTCCGTCCGTCTTTGCTTTGCTTCGGTGGCATCCTATGAACACTATTTACCCGCCTCTGGTATGACTTCCGGGGGACTTAAATGATCTTCCCGTAGACAATCCTCCCGTGATCATCTTTATCTCCCCTTCGGCACTTTGTGGACGGAGGGGTATATGGTCTTCATCCCTCTAAGAGGCTTCGCGTTGACTCTTGTTATCATCTCTGGATTTGCTGAAATCTCCTTTTTTTTTACAAATTTCTACAACTTCCCTTTTTGTATGAGTTCTTCTATCTGCTCTTTCGGGTCCCTGTAGTCCTCTATGTAATGTCCGTGATCCTTGTGGAAATGGCAGTATTTTCTTTTGTCACGCATGTTGGGTGATGAGTGTAACGGTCTAGGCCATTTGAGGTAGTGTTCATCCTTAATCTGCACCAAAATTTGGTCAATGAGCATAACTAAAGGAGTAAATCTTACCATCCGAGGGTTTTTGTTATCCCTTCGTCTGTTTCCTTCAATATTCTGATGATCTGCCCATTCCCTTTTTTGTCCTCTTCGGTTGTCCTCCTTCTCTTTCCTCTTCTTCTTGGGCTTCTCTACCCCTTCTATTGCTACAAAGGTGTCCTCGGCATTCATATACTTTTATGCCTTCAAGAGCATTTCTACCATCGTCTTAGGAGGATTTTTCACTAGAGAGACCACGAACTCCGTGGATTTCAATTGGGCGTTAAAGGTCGTCGCCTATACCTTATCATCTACCTCGTCCACCTCCAAATTTTCTCGAGTAAAACGCATCACATATGACCTCAAGGTCTCTTTTTCTCCTTACTTAATGGTAAGCAAATGGTTTGCTAGCCTTTTTGGACGCTGCCCGCCGACAAAGTGACAGAGCAAAGAGTTGCCTAGCTACTCGAAGTTGTCTATGGATGATGTCGGTAGCTTAGTGAACCACTCCCTGGCTGCTCCTATAAGAGTGGTGGAGAAAGAACGGCATAAGATCTCGTCGGGGTTCTTTCAAGGCCCAAAGTTGTCTTAAAGGTGTTGAGGTGATCCAGGGGATCCTTCAACCCATCAAACGGCTCGAGTTACGGTAGACGAAACTTCGAGGGCACCGGTCACTCTAGGACTGCCATGATGAAGGGTGAATTTGTCATCCCGACCATTCTATCTAGACTGCGGTCTATTTTCTCCTTGATCGCATTCTACAACTCGTCCATCTCTTTTCTCATTTCCCTGAGAAGGTCTCTGCTAGGTCCCTCTAGAGTAACTGGTTGTCGGCGGTCATCTCTCCTCTAGCTGTCTCCATCATCATCTCGCTTGTTCTCAAAACGATTGTTCTCTTGCTACAATCGCAGCCTCATCTCTTGGTTCTATCTGGTAAGCTTCTCCACACCGGCTGCGAGCGTCTGGATTTGTAGAGCTAATGCTGCAGGATCTTGGTTAGCGCTGGACTCCATTTGGACGTGTGAGTTGAATGGAAGTATGCCCTCGAACCTAGGTGCGAAGAAAGTCGTTCCCCACAGACGGTGCCAAACCGATGCTACCAAGATCGTCAATCGAGATGATCTTCTAGTAGGATTGCTAACCAAGATCGTCTAAAAGCCCTGCAAGAACAAATGAAAAGAGGGAAGATCGGTGTGGTGCCCGTCATAGAGCCTCTGATGGTCAAGTTAAATAACCGAGAGAGGAATGAGAGTTTTGATACCACAATATTAGAGTTTTTGTATTAGAATTTCGTACCTCTTTAGGACCCGAGATACTTGTATATATACCTGCTTCCTTTTCCTAGCCGTTGGAGGTGCTCTAATGGTGGTTTAAATGTGGTATTTGTAATGCTTCCTTGAGGTGTTAATGAGAAGATCTTCGTCTCTCCAACGGTAAGGAGAGTTATTGCGGTTGTGTAACGTATTGCCATTATTTATGAACTGGTGGCCCTTCCTTCGTCCAATGGATTTGGGTAAAGGCAGAGATTGATGGAATGGTTCCTTCGTCCACTAGCTCTTCTCCTAGATGAGAAGGTTCCCCAAGGAAGTTGTGCCAAGTCCATCAACATACATATTACATTTAGCATAAGTTGATATCCTTAATTTGTTAAAACCAAATAACATTATTTGTCATTGGGTTTACAATGGTGGTGATGGCAGTGTTTTTCTAGTTGTTGCGGTAGAGATTGGTTGTGGGACTATTTTTTTTTTTTTGGTTGAAGTTATTTTAGTAGGTTGTATTCTAAAAATAAAATCTAGAATGTTAAGTGTATTGTAAAATGATATGATATAATAGATAAAGTGACTTTTTAGATAATAAAATAGTATATTTTTCACAATTTTGGATGTTAATGCTCTAATGGCATGTCTCAGAGAAAGTTTGATAATGACCTTAATTAATTAGTACCTGCCCACTAGGTTAATTACTGTACCTTGGTCATTGCCGACACATGCGGTAGTCCATTTGTACGAGATAATGTCCATAAATGATCTTTAAAGAAAACCAAATTTTTGAGGGAGGCAAAATTCACGGCCATAGAGAAGCTAACACCGAGTAGTGAAAATGACCGTCCAATTAGGAGAGTTAGTATATCTTTCCAGGGGGAGCAGGAGAGCGTGGGTATAAAACTGTTGGGATAGCAGCTCGATATATTATGTTACTATTTCCAGTCATTTCAACCAAAAAAAAAAAATGGTGAATATAAATTATAATACTCTTTATTTTCTTTATTTATATGCCCATTGAAACTATGGGCTATTCAATGAGAGATAATTCCCTTCTTTGGAGTAGGGTGCAAGTGAAACTTGAACCCAATTTTACCAACGAGGCTAGTTGGCATTAATTATTAACATCAAATCTAAACAAGCATTGGTACTTAAAAGATAAAAGAACACAAATGGTGCTCCTAGGCTCCTAGCAAGTGAGATTATCGCCTGGAGCAACACCAAGTTGGTTACAATATTGAGTGTAGTACTGGACACGGGCTTGGACAGCACCGGCGTTTCCACCATTGCATTCAATGGCACCATTGATGGCTCGAATGGTTGCACCAAAACCTTGGCTTACAACTGGACGAACATTGGTCATCCAAAACCACAAGGCGGTCTTAAAAGAAACAGTCACGTCTGTAGCAACAGTTTCAGGAGAGTTTAATAAGTCGATTCCAAGGCTAGTTCCAGCTGCCCCGTAATTGTAATTCCATGTTAGCTGAAGTGGTCCACGGCCAAAGTATTTTTTGTTAGGGTTGCATGGATACTGTGTGTTGGTCTCGTCACAGTAGTCTTGTGAGGCACCATTGATCTCCTCTATGTAGCAAAAATCTGCCCAAAGATAAACATTAATTTTGTGTTACCTTTCAGGTTAACTTGTGTATTTAATTGTGTGTAATGTATTATATATTATATTTTTTAATTAATTAATTATGAAATGTAGAGAATGATGATTTGAACCATAGTTATTCTTATAAAAGAAATAAAAAAAATACCACTCATCTACAAGGATTTTGGTGTATACTATATATTATGCAATTCAATAGTTCATCAAAAAAAATATTATGCAATTCAATTATAACCTAAATGCAAAATAATTATTATCTAACTTATAACAAAATTATAAAAACATAACCAAAAGAGTATTATTGTAATTAATATTATAGATTAGATATAGTAGTTAGTTACTTAATATGACATTAACTAAATTGGATATTGTGGGTGTTTTGTGGCATGCACCTTATTGTATATGTCAGCATGCGTGTGATATGTAACAAATTAATTAAAATATATGTTAGGATAGAGAAATATCTTACGTCCAGTCTCATGAGTAACATGAGCAAAGAATGCTGCAATTTCACGCTTAGAATCATCTGCAGAACCGAGATTTCCAAATTGATTATACGAATTGAGAGCATCAAGAAAACCTGCTCTTGTGTAGAAGTTCTTTCCTGCACAACTTGCATCAGCCTGATTAATTATCCCATTAAAGAAATCTTGGGTCACAATATCAGCTACAGAACCACCATTAGTAGTAGGTGTAGTAGGTGTAGTAGGTGATCCAGAAGTACAAGGACCTTCTTTGCAGCCCGGGCCACAGTAGTCATTGCCGGTGCCACAATAGCCGAATTGGCTGCAACATAGGTTTGCTGCACAACCACAATTTTGACCCTTCACATATCCAGGCACAAATCCGGCTAGGATTCCGACTAGAACAAGGGTTAGTAGATTCTTTTTCACACTAAGTGAGACCATCTTGGGAAGTTTTGTATGTGGATAAAGAATGAAAAAGATAATGTGTGATGAAAAACAAGATTGGGCATTTGATATTTATAGTGCAATATGTGGTGCAAAAACTCTATGGATGGAGTTCTTACTTTCAATTTGATAATGGCGATTTCAAGATGGCGTATACGGTATGGATCTTGCTGTTCAAATTTGACTTTGTCAACAGGACAAGTACCGGTCAATGTGCCGTTCTTGAATAAGGTAATCGTGCATTTTTTCTGTTCTTGTAGAGGCTGCTTATGACTGTTATACCAAAATTCTAATCATTATCCAAAAAATATTAGACTTTAAATGTGGAAAATTTTGCAACCAAAATTTCCAAATTGCATTCTTCCAAGAGTAAAGGGTTACTGGTTCAGCAAAAGATTGGTAATTTATATGTTCATTTTTTAAACCAAATGCTAAACTACGGAAACAAACTACACATAATTACATGTTTTGAACAAGCTATTCTACTCCTTAAGGTGTTGAAAATTTTTCAGTATAGTACATATTTAAGGATTTCGTCTACTCTAGTCACAAGCCCGCCAAGTTAGTTGGCCTTGCTTGTTACGTAATCAAGTTGCCCAAACATTCATGAACAATTAAGCAAGCCGTATAAAAAATTAAATGAGAACTATGAGACTATTTCTTTTACTAGATGAATTTATCTTCTTTTTTGAAATATATTTCTTAAGGAATGATTTGTTTAGCACTAGCATTAACCTAAGTAGGCTTAAGGCTTAAGTGTATGGCAAAATCACACCACACGTAGCCAGTGTACGCAGTTTTTGCTATAAATTAAACTAGATAAATCTTCCACCATAACCAAAACTAAGATTAATTATAAAATTTAACCCATGACTTAGGACACGTTTGGTACACTGTAATGATTATTACATGGAAATATGAATAAGTATTACAAGAAATACATTAAGTTGGAATGTAATAAGTATTACTATTCATTAGTTTGGTGACCATTTAAGAATAGAATCCTAAATATGCATCCATAATTTAGTAGAGTACAAAAAGAATCTGTAATTAAATCATTTTTAAGTCAAATTTCCTAGAATACACTTATTTTAGGGTGTTCAAAATAAAGCTAATAATTAACAACAAGGAAAATTTATTTTCTTTCCTTTTGAAGATGTGGCAACTAATGACTTTTTAGGAAATTTTTTTAAAAAGTTATTACATAAAGTGAAGGAATATATATTCAATACTTTTGATAAGGCATAGTTATTCCTCATTTTGAAGAATAGCTATTCATAAAGAATAACTATTCATTGTAATAAAAACATAACCAAACAACCAAATAGTTATGCTATAGGAATATCTATTACATTACAATGTCTATTACAGTCTACCAAACATGCCCTTAGTCATATTAGTATATTACCAATATCAAGTTGTTAAAATTATAGTAGTCGATCTTTATTAAATTGAACCGGATCAATTAATTTAGCGACTTTTTCTTTGATGGTTTCTTATTGCCTTCATGCTGCAGATAACTCCTGCATACTTCCTTGGAACAAAATATAGTTAAATTTGTCTTCTTTTTTAATATTTCTTTATTATTTTTTTTAATGAATGAATGATTTGTTTAGCACTAGCATTAAACTAAGTATGCTTAAGGCTTAAGTGTAGGGCAGAATCACACCACATTTAGCCAGTGTTTTTCTATAAATTAAACTAGATAAATCTTCCACCATGATTTGCGCTTCCAAATTAAGGAAGCGATCCGATTTCGCAAGGTCAAGCGTATCTGCTTTGACTCCCAATTAGTCCAACTTTCTAGCTTTGGAGTCTTGACAACTTGCCAAACCTGAACTCTTTTCATCTAGAAAGCTATTAAACTCCTTTCAGAAAAACATCACTGGTGGTGCACAGACTTAATAAATGCCTATAACTACCATAATTATAAATTTCATGCTTAGACAAATAATAATAATAATTAAAAAACAAGAGGGAAAAATCATATTAAGTTAAATTTTTATCTGCATTGCAACCATAAATTAATGTGAAACTCACATAAAAAATAAATTAAGTAATTAATGTGAAACTATTTTAGAAACCACCATCCACTATGTTATTGAGTACTATTTAAGTTAGTTTATATTCATATGCATTCTTTTATAAATTATTAAACAAGACTCACATCAAATTCATATGCATTCTTTTATAAATTATTAAACAAGACTCACATCAAGAACATTATTACTCAATTGGTTGACATTTCTAATATTTCCAATGGAGATATTTAGGATTCAAAAATCCTCCTCTACTCTTTCTTGGAGCAAATGAGTAAAGATAAGGGGGATAAATAATTTTATATGATATAAATAAAATGCAACATCATATACACATTTAAATTCCTCAAAATTTAACAGCAACAAATGATTCCTCTCCAAATTTTATTAATTAATTGATTTAATTCAAATTTTAAAATAATTTTAAAAGTTAATTATAAATAACCACATTATAGTTAAGATTAAAAAATGAAAGCCATGCATAGCCAATGAGTCCTAAGACTATCACCAGGAGATTTTTAGTTCATCAACCTCAAGTAATGCCTCTTTCAAAGGTTTTCCACAAAATCGTGGCCTTCTTCATCCAGTAATCTGCATTCCTTTATTACTCTCTCTCATCCCGAAAAAGTCATGCAACCATACCGAAGAATTTCCACATTTCAATTCCTAAAAGTCACTATTCCTGCTTCTATACTATACTATGGCCCATATGCTACGTACCTAGCTAGATACATGCATCCTTCAAAACTAATACCTCTAAGGCTATAACTAACATTTTAGTATATAGAAAAAGAGGGATTCTTTTTTTTTTTTTTTTTTTTGAGTTTGTGGTGTAATGGAGCAGTAATTATGCTGTTAGTTTGTTACCCCTTATGGTATATATGGGTTAAAAAATTGTAAGGTAGTTTTGTCTTTTCGTTTCAATACAATTTTTAAGCCTAATGATGTGTGATAATTACTATTTTACCCCCAAAGATATGGATGGGCTAAAAATTTGTGATGTTTTTATAGTCTTTTCATTTCTTTTATGATATGCTTGAAAAGATAGTTTTAGTGCTTATATATGTGTGTGTGTGACGGGCAAAAAGTAAATAGAGAAGTTGACAAATTTTATCTTGCTACCTTTGCTCACACAATTAATTTTTAAGAGGTAGGATGCTCAATCAACCTTAAATACCTTTAACAAGAGGGATAATTTAATTAGAATTGATTCCAAATAAGGACAAAGTATATTTAATTCAGAACAGTCATGGAATAGTAATATTGTTGTCCTTAGGTTTAGTCCGAGATAGGGGTCATAGGTAATTTCTCCATCTAGAAAAAATCCATCCTTCAAACCAAAGGCTTCTTGGCTTTATATAATCAGTCAAGATGTATCCGAACCCTACATTTGGAGGGTTAGGATTGGATTTTCCTGATACTTGTTCCATCGGGGCCTTACTAGAAGGTTTTTACATTAAGTTATGAGCTGCATGGAATTGTGGATACTGTTCATAAGTCATTTTCTCATTAATGCTGCTAGCTAAGTGGTTGCAATGCATTTAATGCGGAGGGGATGGTTGCTTTATCCCTCCTCTTTCCTTTCTTCTTTGTTCAACGCCAAGTAACTCTTTTCACCTTCGATCTGCATCCAACTTCCTTTAGCTTTGGTTCTTGGCTTGCTGAGAGTAAGTTAGTGTCCTTAGAGTCCTCGTCTACTATAATCTTTCTGCCTTTGCACAAGGTCACTAGTATTTTTCCAAGGACATTTTGCTAATTTTCCCGAGGTTCGCTTCCTCAATACTGTCCTTAATCACTTTATTTGTATTCTTTGATCCTCATCCCCTCGCAAAATATATATATATATATATATATATATATGTTCTCTCATTTAAAATGATAAAAGAGAAGTTAGTTTTTAATTAAAACAAGTCAATGTTATTTACTATGGACATATATTCGGTTTACTTGAATATTCTTGGACAATGTTTTTTTACGTAAATAAAACTAGTTATTCTGAAATATATATATATACACTACATTTTTAAAATTTAAACCTAGTTTATCAAAATTCATACAAAATAAATTGTGCTGAATAATGTAAAAAACCTCTCTATCAACGCCTAAACTTCTGCTTCTAAGGAACTTGTACATTTTGGATACATGCATGTATACATTTGATATGAGCACGCGTATTAACCCCCGTAACTAATGCGGCAGCAAGACCTTGTATTTAGTTCCTATATATTGACATTGAAAATTACTTGTCAACGACGTAAGTCATAAAATACAAATAAAGAAAGAATCAAAAACCCTAATCGAAGAAGACTTTAGTACATTACAAGAGATGGTTTCAAATACACTGGGTATCGGTTCCACGATGAAGTTATGACTACTATTATCTGTTTAGTTATAAAATCCAAAAAATTTACAGTATAAAGACGAAAGCAAAATTCATGCAAACTATAAGGATAGATCAAACATTACTTTAGTATTTACTTTTGTAATCCTTACGTTTTAACATGGTATTAGAGTCACTTTTCTATGGTCTTCACTAGCTTTCAAGCCGCCACTACCAATTATCACTCGGTTAAATTGTTGACCACCTTTGACCATTGCCGGAAGCAATTGTCCAAAACCTTTCGGTCACTGTTTTTATCCTAACATGAAACTTTTCCTCTTTATTTATTTATTTATTTATTTATTTTTGTTTAGATTCCAATATTCAGGTCTATTTTCCAATTTGAAGAACCCAAGTCACACAACTTAACCCATCAATCATTCTTTTTGGGTTTAATTTATGCAAAATTTATCAACTCATTCATGTGCTTCATCACAATGCCATCTGTAGAGAGGGAAAATTCCCGACCTATCACAAGTCGACACGTCATATTACCAAGTCCACAAAATACAGCCAATTACAGAACACCATGTATTGTTGCTAAGTTTTGCTATCATTATTCAGAGCCAACAGAAATTTGCCAAGTGTCATGCAAGAGCCAATCACGCATCGGCGCACGTGTAAGCGATGACTCAAGCAGCCCTCACGTGTAAGCGATGACTCAAGCAGCCTCGCACGTGTAGCGATGACTCAAGCAACCTCGCACGTGTAAGCGATGACTTAAGCGGACCAATCAAGCCGTGACATGTGTCACCAATCAAGCTCCGCCACGTGTCGCTCACCTACCCCAAAACTCCTATAAATAGAAGCCTTCCTAAGACATTTGGGAGGACCCAGAATTCAGAAGTGAAGAAGCTCTGCGAAGATCAAGCCTCAAAGCCTTCAAGAACTTCAAGAACTTCAACCCCAAATCGAAGAACATTCGAAGCGTAATCATCCGGATCATCCGCCTAGATCCTAAAGTTCACGGGAATCAAGCCGAAGTGTCCGAAAACATCAACAAATCACAAATCATTGAAGCTCAACGGATCCAAGCCTCTAAAGCTCCGAAGAACTTCCATCACAAACCTTCAAGACGAAGAACGCACACGAAGAACACGAAGAACGCGAAGAACAAAGGATTTCTAAACAAGCTCAACGCCAGAGATTCATTGTAATTCCGTTTCAGTAATCTTCAATCCATCCCTCAACCAAATTGAAGGATATTTTGTGTTCTAGTCAAATCCACATTACCATAAATCCAATCAATAAGTTTTGCAAGGAGATCGAATCAGAGGATCACTCTTTTGTAATTTCGAGAATTGTACCACACAATCATCAATACAAATTCGTATTTGTGAAACTATTTTACTTGTTTGATTTATTTCGAACTAGAAATTTAGTCGCACAAATTCTCGCACGCCTGGGGACATCTCTGCCTCTCATCTCTTTCTCCTTCAAAAGAAAAGAAATTCGACATCATTTTGCTACTAGCTTCAATGGCCTCTAGCAAGAATGTCCGAAAATCGATGGTTGATGATTCCGGTGCTAATGAATATGTCGGCCCAATCACTCGCAATCGGTCCAAAGCTTTTGATCGACTCAACCTCAACCAACCATCTCTCTAGACTTTCTTGCAAATAGGGAAGCCACTACTAAAGATTCATCTGCCTCGAAAGATTGGCGGACCAAGAATGAATCATCCCCAACAAAGACCTTCTCTATCAACTCTTCACCCGTGATGAGAAACTTAAGGAGTGAAGTACCATTGATTCATCTTGTTTCATCATTTTCCCCGTCATCTATAGAGGTCATGCCGTGAATGATGACTAACACCTCCACCATGGAGGAAAAGATGGCTGAAATGGAACAAAGGGTCATCCTTCTCACAAAGGCGCTTGAAGAAAAGGATGTCAAAATTGCAACCCTAATGAATAAGTCGGAGGTACAAGATGCGGGCGAATCAAGTCTTGGCCTTGAGCAGCCGCCTGGTTTTACCTTCAAAGGAGGAAACGCCAGGGGATGATAGAGAAAAAGGAGGCGAAGGCACTTCTCAACACGGACATTCCGCCTCAATGGTCTCGATGTCCGTCCCAACAAATTGCAGGACATGATAACAAATACCATCCGAGCACAATATGGAGGTTCTTCTACGAGTTCTCTTATATATTCCAAACCCTACACAAAGCGCATCGACAACATGAGAATGCCAAATGGGTATCAACCTCCCAAGTTCTTACAATTTGATGGCAAAGGAAACCCTAAACAACATATTGCTCACTTTGTAGAAACTTGTGAGAACGCAGGGACTCAAGGGGGCCTCTTTGTAAAGCGATTTGTCCGTTCACTAAAGGGGAATGCCTTTGATTGGTATACAGACTTAGAGCCCGAGTCAATCGATAGCTGGAAACAACTTGAAAGGGAGTTTCTCAATCGATTCTACAGCACACGACGCACGATAAGCATGATGGAGCTTACTAATACTAAACAGTGGAAGGATGAGCCCGTCGTTGATTATATCAATCGATGGCGTTCTTTGAGTCTAGATTGCAAGGATAGACTTACTGAAATATCTGCTATAGAAATGTGCATCCAAGGCATGCATTGGGGACTTCTTTACATTCTGCAAGGAGTAAAGCCCCGAACATTTGAAGAGTTGGCAACTCGTGCACATGACATGGAATTAAGTATTTCCAGCCATGGAAATACGAAACCTCCCGTACCTGAAGAAAGGAAAGAAAGACGGAAATAAGGAAAAATGACAGAATGCGAAAAGTAATATCAAAGAATCAATGAATGTCAATCCTGCCCTTGATCAAAATTTCAACAAAAATGTGAAGACCAATGAAAAGAGGCCTGAAGGAAGTCAACAACGTGAGACGCGTCGCTCATCACTTAAGGAATGGGAACAAAAAGTCTATCCTTTCCTAGACGTCGATATGCCTGAAATGTTAGAACAACTCGCTCAAGTTGAAATTAATTGAATTGCCGTAATGCAAACGACCGGAAGAGATGAGAAAAGTTGATGACCCGAACTATTGTAAGTATCATCGTATCATAAGTCATCCAATCCAAAAATGCTTTGTTCTTAAAGAACTCATCATGAAGCTAGCCAAGGAAAGGAAAATCGACTTGGATTTTAATGATGTTGCTCAGTCAAACCTTGTCACATTTTCTTGTGGGTTACATAGTTCCGTGTCTCCAACTACTAGGCAAGGGGCAAATACCACGCTCATCCATTTTGGTTCTCTGGAACCGGTTCAAGTCCAGCTCTCACAAAAAACACCAGATTATGATGATGATAAAAGGTCAACGACGGATGAGGAAGAAGGTTGGACAATGGTTGTTCGCAAGAGATGGAAGAAGAAACGAACATTTCCTCTTCATTTGATCACCCAAGAGTCCAAAAGAGCACAAAACCAAATTCAGCCTTGGTCAAAAAGAATGAGTGATAAGAGACAAAGGAGACGGGGAACAAAAGTGTATGAAGATTCATCACAAGCCCGAAAATCTCGAAAGCTCATCACATTGGAAGAATTCTTCCCAGAAAAATTCTTTCAAAATGACTTAGCCGAGGCCGTCCACACAATTTCTCGTTGCGAAATCCAGGACGAAAAGGAGAACGTCGACCATGGTGATCCAAAAGAGACCTTGTCATCTTTGGAGGAACTCCCATTTCAGGTCGATGAAGTTGAACCCTTGCAATCCTCCACATCACCAAAAGAAATGCTCACCCAAGCTCTTGAGGAGCCGTAGATATACGCCCCTCATACCAATACGCTTCAACAAATACAAGGATGTTACGCATGCTCTCCGGACTTAACTTTCACTGATGAGGATCTATTGTTAGGCTCTAAGCCCCACAATCGCCCACTCTATGTCTCTGGTTATGCTCGTGAACAAAGGATCGAGCGTATCCTTGTTGATGGAGGTTCAGCCGTTAACATACTTCCAAAAATGACCCTGAAACGACTAGGTTTTACTTGTGGAAGAATTATCACACAGTCGTTTGGTCATCCAAGGTTTTAACCAAGGAGGACAACGTGCAATCGGCCTGATCCACCTAGAATTATCCATTGGAGAATTGAAAAGCAATGTCTTGTTCCACGTCATTGACGCTAAGACGACCTACAATATGTTGTTAGGGCGTCCTTGGATCCATGAAAATGGAATAGTGCCATCAACTTTGCATCAATGCTTCAAGTTCTTTCAAAATGGAGTAAAAAAGGTCGATGCCGATTTAAAGCCTTTTGCGAGAAATCAAGCTCATTTTGCTGATGCAAAATTTTATGCAAAAGAAGACATTTCTAGCGAGGTTCTTCCAGTTGAGATCCCGCCTATGAAAAGTAAACAGGATGAAAAGGAGCATGTTAAATTCATTGCCAAGAAGGACATTTCTTCCCCAATGAAAGGCCCAGAGCCCTTCCTCCGGTATATACCATTATCACATCGCAAAAGTGGACAATCACCATTCGCGGAATGCCTTCAACCTACAAAAGACATGGAGAGACCTCGCAAAGCTCACGATGGAGGATGTAGCCATATTGAAAGAAAATCATGTCATGCCTTTAACTTCATCCACAAACCCTTTGCCCTCGGCCGTTAAATGGATTCGTGAGGTCTTCGCAAAGTCCGATAGAGCATGGTATTCTACCAAGTGAGCGGACGAAAGAATGGTTCGACCAAAGGCATATAGGTTGTTAGCCAAAGCAAAGCTACGATTTCTCAAAACAAGAAGACTTAGGGAAGCTAATTCCAAAACCACCGGAGAAAAGATGCATGGACTTAGCAAAACACAAAGGAAAATGCGGCTTGAAGGGCATGAAATTCATATCCCAAAGACCGGATTAGGTTATACTCCCGAACAACCAGCTCAAATATGGATCAAGAAAAGGAGCGATCCTTCGAGTTCCCAATACATAACGGTGGAGGTCGGCGAAAGTTCAAATCAAAGAAAAG
The DNA here is from genome assembly GCA_028216015.1 of Quercus dentata. Classification (NCBI taxonomy): domain Eukaryota; kingdom Viridiplantae; phylum Streptophyta; class Magnoliopsida; order Fagales; family Fagaceae; genus Quercus; species Quercus dentata. Next base: position 56,092,702 of record CP116453.1, read on the forward strand.
ACCATTCTTCACCCCATGTCTCGGTGTTTGATCGCATCGAGGCCTCGTCATCACGAATCACGGTGTTCGACGGGTTAAATACAACTTGTTTAACGCCAAATCGTGACACTCTCGCTTGTAAATCAGTCTTTGATCGACCGGGGCAACGAAAAGGCCTATTGATAGTCATTCTCAAAGTTCAATAAACTTTGATGTTCAAGGAGAGAAGAAAGCCAATGATGAGATTCGCAGAGCATTCCTTCACGCATGAAACGAACTTTACCTTGGAGATCAACATCAAGGATCGCTCAAAGTCAAAAGACGAACAATTGTACATACAAGTCAATCACACGTCCATGATGAGGAAATTGAAGAGGTATCATCCTCGTTTCATATTACAATAGAAGAGGGTACACTGCGATCGATCTTTGAAGCAACCAATGAAGAGGTCGATGAAGCTCCTCCACCTTGGAAGATGGAGGACAAGCTACGATTGATGAACTTAAAGAGATCAATTTAGGAACTGTTGAAGAACCCCGGCCAACTTTCATCGATGCGCTTTACCCCTGAAGAAGAAGAATACCTCAAGCTCCTAGTAGAGTACAAAGATGTGTTCGCTTGGACTTACAAGGAAATGCCTGGCTCAATCCAAGTATTGCTCTACACCATTTGACCAGTAAAGAAAGGCGTGCGCCTCAAACAAGCTCAAAGACGCTTTCGGCCGTAGCTTATCCCTCAAATAGAAACCGAGGTCAATAAGCTCATTGAAGCAGGCTTCATTCGTGAAGTCTGATGCTTAAATGGATTGCTAACATCGTCCCCGTCAAAAAGAAAAATGGACAAATCCGAGTGTGTGTTGACTTCCGTGATTTGAACAATGCATGTCCCAAAGATGATTTTCCATTACCCATCACCGAGGTCATGGTTGATGCCACTGCCGTCATCATGAAGCTTTATCTTTCATGGATGGATCTTCGGTTACAACCAAATTCGAATGAATCCTAAGGATGAACAGACTTACACTTTCCGTACCCCTAAGGGAATTTATCACAACAAAGTGATGCCCTTTGGACTAAAGAATGCTTTGGTGCTACTTATCAACGGGCCATGCAGAAGATCTTTGATAATGTACTTCATAAATACGTGGAGTGTTATGTCGATGACTTGGTGGTTAAAACAAAAAGGAGAGAAGACCATTTGACAGATCTACGATCCGTGTTCACCCGCTTGAGAAAGTATCGACTTAAGATGAACCCCCGCAAATGCGCTTTTGGCGTCACATCTGGAAAATTTCTTGGTTTCATTGTGAGGCACCGCGGTATTGAAATTGACCAGTCCAAAATTGAAGCAATCCAGAAAATGCCAGAGCCCAAGAATCTGCGAGAACTTAGAGGCTTGCGGGAAAAGCTGGCCTACATTCGACGATTTATCTCGAATTTGGCTGGTCGATGTCAACCTTTCAATAGATTGATGAAAAAGGATGTGCACTTTGAATGGGATGAGGCTTGCAGCAATGCTTTTGCACGCATCAAAAGATACTTACTTAATCCTCCAGCTTTAGGCGCTCCTATCCTAGGGAAGCCTTTGGTGCTGTATATTGCGGCCCAAGAAAGGTCTCTAGGTGCTCTTATGGCGCAAGAAAATAAAGAGGGGAAAGAAAGAGCTCTTTATTATCTAAGTCGAACTCTCAATGGGGCTGAATTAAATTATTCTCCTATTGAAAAGATGTGTCTCGCTCTTTTCTTTGCCATAGACAAACTAGAGCACTACATGCAAGCATATACAATCCGTTTGATAGCAAAGGCGGATCCGATCAAATATGTCCTCTCCAGGCCAGTGGTTTCGGGTCGTATAGCTCGGTGGGCGTCTTGCTACAACAATATGACCTTGCATACATTCCACAAAAAGTCACAAAGGACAAGCATTGGCGATTTCTTAGCCGATCACCCAATTCCATCTGATTGGGAGTTCTCCGATGATTTCCCGATGAAGATGTGTTTTACATTGAAGAAATGCCACCATGGATTATGTTTTTGATGGGGCTGCACGTCGAGAAGGAGCGGGGGCAGGTGTAGTGTTTGTTTCTCCACAAAGACAAATACTTCTGTACTCGTTCTCATTAAGCGAACTTTGCTCTAACAATGTAGCTGAATATCAAGAATTGATTATTGGTCTACAAATGGCCATTGAGATGGGTATAGCTCAGCTTGAGATCTTTGGGGATTCCAAATTAATTATCAACCAAATCTTGGAGCAATATGACGTCAAGAAAGAAGACCTCATCCCCTATTGCAAATATGCGAAGAAATTACTAGCAAATTTTGAGGCCACCACATTGGAGCATATTCCAAGGAAGGAGAATAGACACAGGCCGATGCTTTAGCTAATTTGGCTACTTTTGCCTTAGCATTATCCCAAGAAGAGACAACCAAAGTCGCTATCTCCCAAAGGTGGGTGGTACCTCTCGTGGTTGAAGAAGAAGAAGAAGAGCAAGCCAACATCATTTCTGTATGCCTTGTCGAAAAAGAAGATTGGCGACAAGTGATCATTGAATACCTCCAACATGGAAGACTCCCGGATGATAAACGCCACAGACTGAAAAATTCGGCGGAGGGCTGCTCGATTCATTTACTATAAAGACACTCTTTTCCGCCATTCATTTGATGGATTGTTTCTCCGATGCTTAGGAGAGGAGGAGGCTAAACAAGCCTTAGAGGAGGCTCATTCTCGCATATGCGGCGCATCATCGGTCAGTCCTAAGTTACACTATAGGATCAAACGAATGGGTTACTATTGGCCTACGATGGTACAAGATTCTATGGAGTGCGCTAAGAAGTGCGAAGCTTGTCAATATCACGCGAACTTCATCCATCACCGCCGTAACCTCTACACCCAATCTGTAGCTTCTTGGCCTTTTGATGCATGGGGACTTGATGCGATAAGGCCATTACCAAAGTCATCCGGTGGCCACTTGTACATCTTGGCATAAATCGACTACTTCTCAAAATGGGCGGAAGTCTGTACCCCTTAGGGAAGTGAAGAAAGAAACGGTGATCAATTTCATTCGAACTCATTTGATCTATCGGTATGGTGTCCCTCGGTATATCATAACCGATAATGGCAAACCATTCTACAATAGGTCGATGACAGAAACTATGTGAGAAGTTTGAATTTAAACAATACAACTCCTCCATGTACAATGCCCCGGCAAAATGGACTAGTCAAGCGTTTAACAAAACACTTGGCGCTTTGTTGAAAAAGTGGTATCCAAGACAAAGCGAGACTGGCATGAAAGAATCGGAGAAGCATTATGGGCATATCGAACAACATTTCGAACGCCTACTCAAGCAACACCATATTCTCTTGTCTACGGAGTGGAAGCCGTCCTTCCTTTAGAACGCCAAATCCCATCATTACGGATTGCCATTCAAGAAGGATTGACTGAGAAGAAAATGCCAAGCTCAAAGTTGCAAGAACTAGAGGCACTTGATGAAAAAGGCTTGAGGCCCAACAACGCCTCGAATGCTATCAAGCTCGTCTTTCAAGCGCATTCAATAAAAGGGTCAAACCACGATCATTCCAAGTTGGTGACTTAGTCCTCGCCGTTCAAGACCTATCATCACAACTCATCGTACAGGCAATAAGTTCACTTCAAAATGGGATGGACCTTATGTTGTGCAAGAAGTCTACACCAATGGAGCTTACAAGTTGATTGATAATGATGGTGTGAGGATCGGCCCCATCAATGGGAAGTTCCTCAAACGCTTCTATGCTTGAAAATCAAGAATTGCTCCTCGGTAAGAGCTTAAACTACCCCACCGTAGCGCCGCAAGAGTACATGATGTCTTCCCATTACCCTTCAAAGCGTACCAATAAGGAGAAATTAATCTCACTCCATGTCAACAATTGCGAGTGTGGCGTAGCGGTTGGACGCCCGTGTCACCCTTGAGGCCATCTCGGGTTCGATCGGTGGTGATACCCACTATTACACACTGCGCCCCCTTTTTGCAAAAAAAAAAAAAAAAACACATAAGAAAAACAAACAAAAAAAATTAAAAAAAAAAAAAATCTTTTGAACTACGTGATGACTTGATCCCTCTCCGGTGCGAGGCAACTTAGTATCTTTTGCTAAGTTCAGTCCACGCACTAAAAAAAAATTATTGAAAAAAAAAAAAAAAAAAAAAGAAAGATCATCAAAAAAAAAAAAAAAAAAAGATCATCAAAAAAGACCATAAAAAAAAAAAAAAAAAAAATCATCAAAAAATAAATAAATAAATAAAATAAAATAAAATTTGTTGAACTACGTGATGACTTGATCCCTCTCCGGGTACGTAGGCGACTTAGTACTTGTCACTAAGTTCAATCACAGGAAAAGAAAAAGGATGGCCAGTCTAACTTGAGGAGTTTTCCAACAGTCATCAATGCGCTTTTAAGGTCCCTTCGGTTGGCAAGGCATTGCTCAATAGGATGATCAAAAATCGACGTAGTAGAAAATGAAGACTTCTTCATAGCATTGCTCATTTTCTGTGGCCATCCTCCCACATCTCTGAGGAATACTTTGCATCATTTATCTCCCGGGGCATCTTCTTGTACCTTCCAAGTCTAGGCTACATCGTCTCTCTTCTAGGTTGTGCCACTTTATAACTCTGAAATTAGAACCACATCATCTCCCTTCTGAGTGGTGTTGTATCACATCATGTCTCTGAAATCTGGATGACGTCAACTTCCTCCGAAATGATGATAAATTATATATCTAAAACCAGTGTGGCATCATCTCTCCTCTAAGAACATGTTCGTGCAATATCAAAATTCTTGGTAGCATGCTCTGGCGTCTTCAAATGTTATGCACCCTTGATGTCCGAGCTATGTTGCCTCTAAAAAAATTTGGTGCAACTTCAATGCGAGTGCAAGTGCTAATGTGAAGTGTTGTCATTGCTTCATGGCAAAAATGAACGTTGGCACGGCTTCGGCAAAAATGGAGTGTTGACGTGGCTTCATGGCTTTGGCACAAATGAAGTGTTGTCGTTGCTTCATGGCAAAAATAAACGTTGGCACGGCTTCGGCAAAAATGGAGTGTTGACGTGGCTTCATAGCCTCGGGGTAAATGAAGTGTTGTCATTGCTTCATGGCAAAAATGAATGATGACATAGTTTCGATGCAAAATGAAGTGTTGACGTAGTTTCATGGCATGGATGAATGTTATCACAACTTCAATGCAAGTGCAAGTGCTAATGTGAAGTGTTGTCGTGGCTTCATAGCAAAAATGAACGTTGGCACGGCTTCAGCGAAAGTGGAGTGTTGACGTAGCTAAAATAGAGTGTTGAGGCAGCTTTATGACAAAGATCAATGTTGGCACGAATGAAGTGTTGACGTTGCTTCGATACAAGGACAAATGCTGATACGGCTTCGTGGTAAAAACTCTTGATGCGGCTACATTACAAAGACTCTTGAAATGGCTGCGTTGAAAAGACAAGTGTTGGTTCAACTTAATTGCCAAGAAAAGCATGCTACATAACAAAAACAAGCAACAACAAAAGGTTTATCGAAAAAAAAAAAAAAAAAAAAAAAAAAAATCAAAGAGAGAGCTTCATTTCTGATATCACTAGCCTGTGCAAAAAAAAAAAAAAAAAAAAAAAAAAAAAGAGTTAGTACAAACAAAGCATAAAATATGTATATATTTTTCTCAGCATAATTTCTCTACACTTAAGGGATACTACCCACTCGTAAGTCGCTTGTACAATTTAATGAACACCCGAGTGGCTTTATATAGAGAACTTCTGAGAGACAAGACCAAAAAAAAAAAAAAAAAAAAAAAAAAAAAGGTCATCAAATGCTGCCGCTCAAAGTCGGATTTTGCAAGCTCAAATGCACTCAAAGTCCAGGAAATCTGCACCGACCTTTTGACAAAGCAACCAACTGCGGTGGACTAAAAAGTCTAAAATCACAAGTCCAACAATGCGGTTTCCCATTCCAGATTTCTACAATCTCTGACAAGATTTTACAAAAAATCAACCCACAGAAATCTTCTATGGACTTCGATGAACAACACTCGAAAAGATCTGCAAAGAACGGAGCCACCACAAAAAATTAGACCAAAAGGCCATAGTCCAACAAAAACCCGCGGCTTTCCCTTTCAAATTTGTGAAAATCCGGACCTCATTTCACAAAACTGACCACACAGGGACCTTAAACGGACTTCAATTAACAAAACCCTGAAAAATCAAGGTCACCGGAGCTAACACGCGCCCCCACGCGCCGCCCCCGAGTCGCGACGACCCGCGGCCTAAACCTTCAAATCTGTGAAAATCCGCTTGTGCTTTTACAAAACTGACCATACAGGGGTCTTATACGGCCTTCACCAAAAAACCCAAAAATTTTAGGCCCAAAAGCCCAAGCACGCGCCGCCACGCGCCGCTAAAAGATTCGGCGGCGCGGCCTTCAAATCCCACGCGCCGATCAAGATCCGGCGGAACTCGCGACGCGTGCCACGGGGTCATATGACGTCATGGATGACGTCATCCTCCGCACGTGCCACACGGGTCATATGACGTCATGGATGACGTCATCCTCCGCACGTGCCACACGCGCGCAGCAGATGACGTCATCCGTGACGCCACCATCCACTACTGGCTGACCCGGTTTGACCCGGACCGACCCGGAAATTTGACCCGGATCCGAACCGCCAAAAAAAAAAAAAAAAAAAAAAAAAAGAGAGAAAAATGCTTGGACTAAGCGGACTTTTGACCTTGACCGAAAACTCAAAATTTTCAAAACGGACTGTCCCACTCAATTTTTCGAGTACATTCCGATTTTGGGATTCGTTTCTTCATTCGAAGCTCAGAAATTGTGCAAACGTCCAATTTCCAAAAAGTTGACTTTTATGCAAATGTTGACCAAATATCGAAAATTTTGAGATGGACCTATTTTGTTCAATTTTTCGAGTACATTCCGATTTTGGAGTCCGTTCCATCGTTTGAGACTTGAAAAAATTGCAAAAATGACTCAATTCCAAGTGTTCAAAACTTAAGTCCTCAAGAACAAAATTTGAGAGTCATCCATTTAATTGGGATCCCCGTAGGGTTTTTCTCCGGATTTCATCAAAACTTGCTTTTCAAAGTACAAATGAACTCTCACAAGTGTGTCTTAAAATTACACTAGGTCATTAGTTCAATCTGCTATTCCCGTTCGGTGCCTACCGCTTCAACTTACCATTCCCGTTCGGTGCCTACCATTCCCACCTCACCGCTCCAACCTACCATTTCCACCTACCGTTCCCATCTACCATTCCCACCAAAAATTCTCAACTACCTACCTACCTACCATTCTTCATCTCTCTACTATAAATAGGAGGGCCGGGTTCATCAAAAACTCATCCAAAAAAAAAACACTGAATCATGAAATGAGGATCCGCCTCTTTCAGATTTTCAAATCCTCCTTTTCACAACCATTTCTCATTATGACCTCATCATTCTCAACACCTAGCAACCAATTTTGCTTCATAATCGGTTTGAAATCAACCCTCCCATGGGTCACCAAACCCTATTTACAACATCATTGCGCTTTGAGATCCAAACAAACTTTGTTTCTCTACTTAACAACCACCTTTGTCCATAGAATTACTCGTAACAAGGTCTGCATTATGGTTCCACGTTTCCTTGGACTTGGTTGGCCAGAAATCCAAGTCCGGCGGACACACCTGTTCCTAACCTCGGGGCTCCTGCAGTCTCTTTCCAATTGCTTGATCTTCCAAAGGCGGGGGTTCGGAACAAACAACAACTTGTCCGGTTTCCAAACCAGGTTCACAAGTTAGTTCCATCTTTCATTTTTTCTCGTGCTTTTCCAACAAGTAGCAGATGAAGATGGTAAAAAGTGTTGGGGCATCCTACAAATTGTTTTCCATCCAACACTTAAAACAACCTCCAAGGTGCCAGCTCATCAGAATTCAGCCTTTGGTGCCGGTAAATGGTCATCAAAGCCTTATTCCATGTCCCCACTACTACGGGACCCAAAGGTCATCGTTGCTGGTACCTCAAAACTCATTTTCTGAAATTACTCCAACTTAAAATCAGCTTGAAGAATTTCAGAAGATACTCTTCTGAAATTACTTCAACATAATGTCCGTTAGCATGGTCCCATTACACAGCATTCGATTACTTATCATGGACCCCATGCAACGCATACGGTCGATCCCATATTCAAAGTTGCACTTCCCATAAACATCTACACCGAAAGGTCCCAAAGATACGGGGCCAGCACCATGGTGGTGTATGCTTTGCCCATTTGCTTTGCTTCATCTCCGTCTTCTTCGTGATCTTCCAAATAACTTCACCAGGAGTTCTTAAGAACACGAGGCTAGCACCATGACCCCGCATGCTGTACCCACCACCATTCTCTCATCTTCCCCATCTTCAACATCTTGTGATCGCGCCAACGATCCAAAATGCTCTTCTCGAAAGTACTTCAACTTAATCTTATCCTCCTAAAAGCTCCACCACCTTCAACACTCCACCACCTTCAACAGACTTCACTACCTTCAACTACTTCACTTAAAGAGTCAAGTACCAAAAATCCATTTTTCAAACTCATTCCCACACCACAATCATCAATCTGTGTGCGTGAACGAGTCTCGAGGGGGCATTTGTAGAGAGGGAAAATTCCCGACCTATCACAAGTCGACACGTCATATTACCAAGTCCACAAAATACAGCCAATTACGTAACACCATGTATTGCTGCTAAGTTTTGCTATCATTATTCAGAGCCAACGTAAATTTGCCAAGTGTCATGCAAGAGCCAATCACGCGCATCGGCGCACGTGTAAGCGATGACTCAAGCAGCCTCGCACGTGTAAGCGATGACTCAAGCAGCCTCGCACGTGTAAGCGATGACTCAAGCAACCTCGCACGTGTAAGCGATGACTTAAGCGGACCAATCAAGCCGTGACATGTGTCACCAATCAAGCTCCGCCACGTGTCGCTCACCTACCCCAAAACTCCTATAAATAGAAGCCTTCCTAAGACATTTGGGAGGACCCGAGACTCAGAAGTGAAGAAGCTCTGCGAAGATCAAGCCTCAAAGCCTTCAAGAACTTCAAGAACTTCAACCCCAAATCGAAGAACATTCGACGAATCATCCGGATCATCCGCCTAGATCCTAAAGTTCACGGGAATCAAGCCGTAAGTGTCCGAAAACATCAACAAATCACAAATCATTGAAGCTCAACGGATCCAAGCCTCTAAAGCTCAAAGAACTTCCATCACAAACCTTCAAGACGAAGAACGCACGAAGAACACGAAGAACGCGAAGAACAAAGGATTTCTAAACAAGCTCAACGCCGAGATTCATTGTAATTCCGTTTCAGTAATCTTCAATCCATCCTCAACCAAATTGAAGGATATTTTGTGTTCTAGTCAAATCCACATTACCATAAATCCAATCAATAAGTTTTGCAAGGAGATCGAATCAGAGGATCACTCTTTTGTAATTTCAGAGAATTGTACCACACAATCATCAATACAAATTCGTATTTGTGAAACTATTTTACTTGTTTGATTTATTTCGAACTAGAAATTTAGTCGCTTACACCATCCTATACTAATATTCCTCAAGCCACTAGTTTAACCATCCTCCGATCATAGCATCCACTATTTGGTCATTGGTGCACCCTTTTGTAGGCCCTTGTAGCCATCTTCTACATTCAATCGTCATCACTATTTGCTGCCATCTCGTAGCATTTTGCACAAGTTATTCTACATTGTGGCTAGCTTATTTTACAACTAATCCAGTCACTCATGGTCATCTTCGTGGCATCTTCATGAGACTAGATTTCAATCTCAAGGCATCATTAGGTTCTATATTGAGTTTGAGAGGGGATGTTGGTAGGTTATACATATCACATTTAGCATAAGTTGATATCCTTGTTTTGTTAAAGCCAAAGAACATTATTTGTCCTTGAGTTTAGTCCAACCAAGGAATTCTCCTAATTTAATGTTCCTATATGTATCCTACTTAGAGTTCACTATAAAACAACAATTTTGAATAAGAAGGATTTTGTCGCTAAGAATTTTATGTTGTGGACGTAGGTCATCAACCCAAATCACATATCTCCTCTTACACCTGCTCTCTCCTTGTCTCTCTACATCTTTTATTTTTACATGTAGGATTAAGAAATGGTTCATACATGGAAACGTGATCTCATGGATTACAAGTGGAAAAAAAAAAATTGTAAGGGGTTCCTGTTAACGTGTATTAGGGTATGTGGGCTTTAGGCCCACCTTGTTTACTTGTATAGCACACTTACTTGTACTACACACTCTGCCTCCTATATAAACGCACTTATGTATATTCTATTACTTGAGAAATACAATACAATCATTCAAGATTTCTAACATGGTATCGTAGCTACTGCTCTAATTTTCTTGTGTTTTGCAGTCTTGTTTTGTCGGTATTTTCCGCTACCTCATCTTCTCGTGCTCGCAAAACCCTTTCAAAGCGTGCCATCTCCCAATCCGCTCCGCAGCAGCTAGAGGTCCTCGTGGTTGAATCTCCACCGCCGTAAGCTCTTCCTCGCCGCCAAAACAACCGCCATCATCGGATTTGTCACCTCTGACCTCCAATTAGGACATAAGACCTATCATCGTGTAGATATTAAATCGATCTACACACCGCCGCTTAAACATCCACATCCGACGATCCACGCGCCGGTCAAAGTTTCTGCAAAGTTGATCCACGCGCCTCACGCGCCACCAGGGTATCTCCGATCTTGTTGCCGCCAACACCATAAGAATCGTCCTTCTCCGATCTACATCAACGGAGAAGAAACGACATCATCGGACAGGTCACGCGCTCTCACACGCCGGCTGCAATCTTCGACGAAAGCCGGGTCCACGCGCCTCACACGCCGACGCGCCATCGCTTATTTGCCGACGTCATCTCTAACGTCATCCGCTTACGTCGACCCTAGCCGACGTCGCCCGCTTACGTCTGCCCTAGCCGACGTCACCTGCTATGCGTCGGCGCTTCATCATCTCTGACGTCATCCCCTATCAGCCTGCTGACGTCATCATGTTGACTTTGACCAGGTTGATTGTTGACTTTTGACCAGAGTTGACTTTTTGCGGTCCAAGTGCTCCTTACCCAGTTTTTCGCGTAGATTTCATTTTTGCAGTCCATTTTTGCATATTTTGCTTCTAAATGAGAAATAAGGACAGGTCTTCTTCTTGTTGCAATAATCGCCGCCAACAATCCAAAGAACGCGTTTTGCGAGTTTTGCAAACGTTTTGGCCACAATATTGAGACTTGCTATCATTGCAACAAATCACCAGTGTCAATTTCATTTTGCTCTTATCGTTGCTAACACCGAGAGTGTCCAACCAATGGCTCCCGCCTCTACACAATCTAAGTCTTCGGGACGCACTTTCACCATGTCCACAGATGACCTTAAAAATATCATCGCCAATGTCATTCGTATGGTTGGTAATGCATCTTATTCCTCTTCTCTCTCGACTTTATCTGGTATGTCTCCTTCCTCTTGGCTTATGGATTCTGCTTGTTGCAATCACATGACTCCTCACTTGTCCTTGTTTTCTGAACTTAAACCCGCACCACACCCTCTTAATATTCACACAAGAAATGGTTCCACTATGTCCGGTCATAATATAGGTTCCGTTTCGACCTCCAGTCTCTCGGTTCCTGGTGTCTTTAATGTTTCTGACCTTTCTTACAATTTATTTTCTGTGGGACAATTAGCTGAGTTAGGTTATCGCATTATCTTTGATTATTCTGGGTGTATTGTGCAGGATCCAAGGACGACAGAGCTTGGGACCGGTCCCGAGTTGGGCGTATGTTTCCGTGGACAACCTTCGTCTTCCACTTGTTGCTCCTGTTTCTGTTGTTGCAGCTGCTGCAGTTTCTTCTACTCCTTCCCTTGCACTTTGGCATACTCGACTTGGTCACGCATCTTCCTCTCGTGTACAACAATTAGCTTCTAGAGGTTTGTTAGGTTCAAAGTGTCTCTGAGAAAATTTTGATTGTGTTTCATGTCGATTAGGAAAACAACCAGCTTTGCCTTTCAATACTAGTGAATCAATATCCACCGATATCTTTGACCTTATTCATTCTGATGTTTGGGGGCCTTCCTCTGTCTCTAGTATTGGTGGGTCTCGATATTTTGTTGTCTTTGTTGATGATTACTCTCGCTATAGTTGGATTTTTAATATGAAACATCGTTCTGAGTTATTGCAAGTATATTCTAATTTTTCAAAAATGGTTGAAACTCAATTTTCCAAACGTATCAAAATTTTTCGATCTGATAATGCTCTTGAGTACACTCAATATGCTTTCCAAGCTGTTTTGCATTCCTATGGCACTGTTCATCAACTAACTTGTCCAGGTACCTCTCAACAAAATGGTAGAGCCGAACGAAAATTTCGTCATATTCTTAACACTGTTCGTGCTCTTCTTCTCTCTGCCAAAGTTCCTGCTCCTTTTTGGGGTGAAGCTGCCCTTCATGCTATTCATGCTATTAATCGCATTCCAAGTCCTGTTATTCAAAATCAAACTCCATATGAGCGCCTTTTTAGGTTACCTCCAGACTATCACCACCTTCGCTCCTTCGGTTCTGCTTGTTTCGTTCTTCTTCAGCCACATGAGCATAACAAACTTGAGCATAGGTCAAGGGTTTGCTGTTTTCTTGGCTATGGCGAAACTCAAAAGGGGTATCGGTGTTATGATCCTGTCTCTCATCGTCTTCGTATCTCCCGCAATATTGTCTTTTGGGAACATCGCTCCTTTGTCGAGCTCTCTCACTTCCGTGCCTCCCTATCTTCCTCCTCTGTTTTAGATCTTTTTCCGGATGAGGCACATATTCCTTCCGTAGTTGCTCCCGATCCTCCTATAGACTTCTCTATCCAACCACCGATACCTTTGATCCCTTTCCTAGTTCACCCTTTAATGAACAGTGGAAGATGCACAAAGTTGAGAACGAGCTACCCAACCCCGAGCTTGGGTCCCCTGCTCCCGCTCCGCCCAAGATCTTGCACAAGACATTCCACCTCGTCACTCAACTTGGGTAAGATGCATTCCTACACATTTACTTGATTATCATTGTTACACTGCCCTTGCTACACTACATGAGCCTCACACCTATCGTGAGGCTTCCACTCGACCCTTTATGGCGATTGCAATAAAAGAGGAACTTGATGCATTATCTAAAACCATACTTGGGATTTGGTGACTCTCCCCCCTGGGAAATCTGTGGTTGGTTGTAAGTGGATTTACAAGATTAAGACTCGCTCTGATGGGTCCATTGAGCGCTACAAAGCTCGTCTTGTTGCAAAAGGTTTTACACAGGAGCATGGGATTGATTATGAAGAGACCTTTGCTCCGGTTGCTCATATCTCATCTGTTCGAGCTCTCTTAGTCATTGTCTTCTTTGCAAAAAATAGGACCTTTTTCGGATGGATGTCAAAAATGCATTCCTTAATGGGGATTTAAATGAAGAAGTTTATATGCAACCTCCTCCTGGTCTCTCTGTTGAATCAAATAAGGTTTGTTACCTTCGGCGTGCTCTTTATGGCCTTAAACAAGCTCCACGAGCTTGGTTTGCCAAATTCAGCTCTACCATCTCTCGCTTAGGTTACATGGCCAAATCATTATGATTCTCGCCTTATTTCTTCGTCGCACCGAAAAAGGCACTATTTTACTTCTCCTGTATGTGGATGATATGATCATAATCGGGTGATGACCTCGGTGGCATTCAAGAACTCAAGGATTTTCTCACCGATAATTTGAGATGAAAGATCTTGGACATCTCAAGCTACTTCTTGGGTCTTGAAATTACTCATTCTACAGATGGACTTTATATTACTCAAGCTAAGTATGCCTCTGAACTCTTGTCTCGAGCTGGACTCACTGATAGCAAGACTCTTGACACTCCAGTTGAGCTTAATGCGCATCTAACTCCGTCGGGGGGGAAACCGTTGTCTAATCCCTCTCTTTACTGACGCTTAGTTGGCAGCCTAGTTTATCTCACTGTCACTCGTCCGGACATTTCCTATGCTGTTCACTAGGTGAGTCGAGATCTCATGCCTGCTCCACGATCGACTCACTATCTTTTGCTCGCGCATTCTTCGATACCTAAAGGGCACTCTCTTCCATGGTCTTTTCTACTCGCTCGCTCTCCTCTTGTACTCAGTGCATTTTTTGATGCTGATTGGGCAGGAGATCCCACCGATCGTAGGTCCACCACTAGTTATTGCTTTCTTCTTGGTTCTTCTCTGATTTCTTGGCGAAGCAAGAAACAAACTCATGTGGCCCGCTCCAGTACTGAAGCAGAATATCGTGCCCTTGCCGATACCACATCCGAGCTCCTTTGGCTACGGTGGCTTCTCAAAGACTTAGGTGTATCCACATCATCTGCTACTCCTCTTTATTGTGACAACCAGAGTGTCATTCATATTGCTCACAATGATGTCTTCCATGAACGGACTAAACACATCGAGATCGATTGTCATTTTATCCGTTATCATCTTGTCCATGGTGCTCTCAAGTGATCTCGCTTTCTTCTAAAGATCAACTTGCGTATATCTTCACCAAGTCACATCCTAAGGGACGTCTTCGCACTTTGGTTGACAACCTCAAGTTGGTTTCACATCTACCTTGAGTTTGAGGGGGCCTGTTAACGTGTATTAGGGTATGTGGGCTTTAGGCCCACCTTGTTTACTTGTTTAGCACACTTACTTGTACTACACACTCTGCCTCCTATATAAAGGCACTTATGTATATTCTATTACTTGAGAAATACAATACAATCATTCAGTATTTCTAACAGTTCCTAATTGAATTCGGTTAATAATAGTTAAAATTGTCAAGCATCATCTGTGTTAGAACTTCATTCCTTCTTCCATGTGTTTGTGTGTGTTCGTTTCTCTCTCCAAGCATTAATTGTGCAATTATTCAAAAAGTTAATATCATAGCCAACAGACAACTTTCTTTTTCCGAAGTGCTGCAATAGTTTGCGAAAAAAGATTACTCCTTTATGACTCTTTTTTTTTTTTTGATAGAACTCCTTTATGACTCTTGATATGGCATGTGTTAGAAAATACTTTAACATACCTTCATAAACTCAATTTAAAAATAATAATAAAAAAAAATTGACCAATGTTTTGTCCGTTCTTATTCTCTGTTTTATGGGGTTGTAATATTTCTAATGCAATGTGTTTTCTCATATCACTTTTTCTCAAGGTTTTCAAACCCGAACCGTTCATTGAACCGTAAAAAAAAAGAGATTCAAGGTTTTTGAGGTCAAACCAAGGTTGGACTGAGGTCGAACCGTGATGACGTCATAATTAATTTAATAATTATTTTAAATATAAATAAAAACATTAAATTAATAAAAAATTAAAAATTAACTAAAACAGTCTAATTTAATATAGAGATATATCTTTCAAATATTTTTTATATCATAATTTTTACAAGACAAATAAGAAATGTCAAATCTTAAGCAAATATAAATAAAGTATATCTTTATTTATTTACATCTTAATCAGTAAAACTTGTGATAATAGTAATAATAATGATAATAATAATAATAATATAATAATTATTATAATATAAGAATGAGAAGGACACTTACCTCAAATAAAATAAAATATTTAAATTATCTAACAATTTAAAAATTAAAATAATTATTTAATAATTTATAATTATAAGTATGAGTATATCTATTTCCAAAAAAAAAAAAAAAATTAAATATTATAGCAATACTAGTATTATTATAATATTTCACACAACTTTTACTACAACTCGTTATATGGTAAGTTGTGAGGAGTGAAAAAAATTGTGGATGTATATGAGTTTATATTTTTATCACTCACAACTTATGACAAAAATTGTTAAAAATATTATAATATTAGCATTATTCTAAATATAAATTTGTTGCAATACTATAGCAATCTAGCAATAGTGCAATACACATACATTATGTCACATCACGTAGGGCTCAAAGGCCAAAGCTAAAAGGAAGTAATGGTTCATCATAAAAAAATAAAAAATAAATAAAAAATAAAAAAATAAAAAGGAAGTAATGGAGAGCTTTCACGTGGAGTGCTCATCTTTTATTCAAAATTTAAAAGCTTTCATTATTTCCAATGCTAGGCGACAAGTGTCCGTGTACTGTAGACACGTGGAGAGCTTAGGAAGCTTTCAATATTTCCAATGCTAGGCAACTTTCAAGTGTCCATGTCAGTGTAGTCAAGTCATAACAAATACAAAGAAAGGGAAAGTGAGAAACCAGACCACATACATAACAAAGTTCAACAAAAAAAAAAAAAAAAAAAAAAAAAAAAAAGGTAGACGGACAGAGAAGAAGAAGAAAAAAGAAAGAAAGAAGAAGCAGAAAAAGAAGAAGAAGCAGTTGCTTCATGGTGCCACCCTTGCTTCGTCTTCGTCTTCTTACTTTTCTCCTTTTTTGTGTTTTTATATTTTTTTATTTTAGGTTCAAATTCAATGGGTTGCTTCATGGTGCCACCCCTTCTTCGTCGTCCTCTTCTTCCATTTCTCCTTTTCCGTGTTTCCTTTTTTTCTTTTTTTTTTTTTTTTTTTGGTTCAAATTCAATGGGAAGTAGGGAACCGTGAGAAGCGGTCTAATCACGATTCTCAGAACCGTGAGGTCTGACTGTGGTTCGCGTGAGTCCCTGCTTTTTTCCCATAGAACGGTTCTTGAGGCTAAAAGAACCGCAAAAATGAACAATTTGAGGTTTTCCCGGTGGGACCGTATGGTCCGGTCCAAGTTTCAAAACCTTGCTTTTACTTAAATAAACATGCTTTATGTATAACCTTTCAAATGGGTGTGTGTGTATAAATCCAATGGAGGAAATATATTATTTTGCTTCACCAAGATCGTGGCCTTTTTCCAAATAATATACTTACAATTAAACCAAAAAAAAAAAATCCTAATTAATCAATCGAAATACAAACAACACACTGATGATAATCATGCATGACCTTTTCTTAGACCAAAAGATGCTAAAATATGCTAAAATTTTATTATCTCCCAAGCTAACCTCTTTGACACTTTTGTGATCCTTTTTTTTCGGTATTTAAAAGACATTATAAGCCAACCTTAAATGGGATTTTTTAGAGGTTTTTAGAGAGAAAATAGTGCATCTTATGCCTCCAATTGTATATCTATGGTTTTTGTATCCAAAACTCTCTAAAGTCTTCTATCAGCTATGATCACCTAAAAAAACCAATGAAACAAACCGTTTCAAGGTAAAAACCTAAGGAGGATTTGACCTAGTTATCCTCAAGGTAAACAAATTCACTAATAGAGAATTGAAATTTTTACAATAAGATTTAACTCTAAATCTATTGTTACCTTCAGTTGTAACTTGTCGACACGACCACGTGCAAGCTCCAAATCTACGAATTCTTCTCTCTTGGATTTACAGAACACAAGCTCCCACGCTTATAACTTTGAGATCTCACTCAAAGGTTTAGCAATGTAAACTCTCCAATTTGTGATTTCAAGACCACATTTGAAGGTTTAAATCATCAATTATGTATGATCCTATCACAGCAACTTCAGATCTACGAGTTCTAATGGTATGAGAATGAATTCTAGTAGTGACTTTGAAAGAGGAAGGCAAAATATCTTTTAGATCTCACAAGAGCACCTCCAAAGTCTTCTTAAAACGTGCCTTAGGATTTCCTTTAAATCCTATGTGAAATAGATATGAAACCATAATCACTTAATGGGCTTAATGAGCGGTGGGCCAAAATTAAAATCTACAAAATTTACATCTCAATCGGTCAAACCATAGTCTCGATCGGTCAAACCTGGCATGTTTCGAATTCTTCTTTTTGTAGCTTGTATGTTTTTGTGTCCTAACTTGTTATACCTTGAGCAATGTCTAATAAATCCTATAGACTCTAAGATCTATACCTAGACAAGTTTGTGTTCATGGTTTGCCAATTATTCTAAACTTTTAGAATCTAACAATCTCCCCCTTTGGCAATCCGTGACAAAACTTACATACAAAATGAAATGTTCAAATACAAGAATAGCCCCATTACAATAAATTGCCCAAATACATCACAAATCTCAATCTAAGACTTCTAACCTAAAAGTTACAAGAAGAGGCGGAAGGTCTTGATCAGAATGTACTTGCCTTTCCTAAAACACTCACAAGAGCACATCAACGCATGTGTGGAAATAATGATAGATAAACAACAAATAACAAATATGCAATAACAACAAATAACAAACATGTAAAATAACTCTCCTCCTAAGTTTGATACATAAAAAATAAAATAAAAACTTTTATTTTCTCCCCATTTCAAAAACAATTTCATCTCCCCCTAAATAAAAACAATTTAAAAATCTTTTAAACAAGATTTCCCAAATTTTATCAATTTCTCCCCCTTTTTGTCATGTATTGACAAAGACAACCCAATAAGAAGGTAGACAGTAAACATGCACAACAAAAGATAAGAGAAAATAAAGAACCAAGAGAACATAAAAGAATTCAGCTCTATAGAAAATAGAAGCAACTCACCTTATGAAGAGCACAAATTTTAAAAACAGCTTTCTCCCCCTATAAGAATAGGAAAAACACAACAAGTTTGGGAAAACACAATTTTGGGGAAAATTTAGGAGGTGGGGAAAACAAATCCACACATAAGTTGAGGATACACATGAATACAAATATTCTCTCTTTCAATATATGCAAACTTGAGACTATGTGACCCAAAACAAAATATTTTTGTTTGTTTATTTAGACCCATAAACAAATGCATGTAAACATTCTAGGCACAATCAATTAAGACTATACAATATAGATCTCAATGATATAAAAATTCAGCATGCAATGTGTTTTAGAGAAAATATTTACACATGTATTATCCATCATATCTCAAAAAATATTTCCAATTGTCGTAGTTCACACATCAAGAAAAAATAGCATTTACTAAAATGTATAGAACTCAAAAATTAATCAATCAATTTTTAAATCAAGTTGAGTACCCAATTAAGCAAAGTATATGCGTGTTGTGTGTGAAAATAATGAGAGATATGACTGCAAAAATGCAAGATGGATAAATAAAATAATAGAATGCATGTGAATCCTATCACAAAAATGATGCATGAAAAGAGAGATTGGTTAAGAATCTAAAAACTGAAAATTTTCTAGTTTCAATCAATCAAGCATTGATTAGACATCGATCAAATCAGCAGTTTTTTACTTTAAAACCTGAACAATTTCGATCAGTCGAGGGAGATCTTCAATTGGTCGAAACAATGAAAATTTTTAAAACTTAAAAATCTGGAAATTTTTTGTAGAAAAACAACTTGAAAGCAATTTTTATGACTTAATGTAGATGAACATTATCTAGAAAAGTTTTAAAAACATGATGCCTTTTAAATATCAAAACCAATCAAGAAGTTAAAAATAAAGATTTTAAACTTCTAAACACATTTTTCTTCAAATTCCCAAACAAAACGAAACAAAAATTTGCATTTACACATCAGTTCATATGCAATTAAAGATGACCAAATTAGTTAACACATAATCATACGTACAGAATTTAGCAAAGATTTTTGTGTAGTGTGTGCAACTAGTAATTGTACAAAGTACAGAAAGGGTGATATATAGATAGTAATCAAACAAATTTTCTACATCATCAATTACATTAGTTTGAAAATAACTATCACCTAAAGAGTTAGATCATATAACTCTCACATCTCTTAAAAAACACGCTCACAATCACGTAAAAGCATTTCGATTCTTTTTGCTTTTTCTTTTTCTTTTGATTTTTTTAAAAATTTTCTTTTAAGCACAATCAAAGATATCATGCATGGGCATATAGGAAATAGAAAAGAATTACCCTTCTTAAACATTTTTTTTTTTAAATAACACCTTGTTTAATCTTGCTGTGCAAGTGCTACACCTTACTAAGCACAACTTTTATAATTTGCACACAGATGCTCATAATTGGCGAGTAACAATAGTGAGATGATTATTTATACCTTTCTCCTAGGATTTCTAGTCCTTATAATTAAAAGAATATGACATCAAAATCAAGAGCATATGTTTAAAGACTATAAATAACTCACGCAATTAATAGCACAAACTAGCAAAGTGCAGAAAAATAGCTCATCAAAGCTAAACAAAGGTACATAGTCATAAATGCAAATTTCATAGGCCAGCATCAATTACATACTTGGTGACGTGTAATACAAAAAAATAAAAATAAATAAATAAATAAAAATCTTTTTGTGTTTTTAAAATTTTTATGACCAAAAATTATGCTAAATGAAAAAAATGCAAATATGATGCATGACAGTACTCAACTAAGCTATAGAGAATACATAAACAAGAAATATCAATTTCTTAATTAGCCCTCGAGTACATGTACAAACTAGTACATACTCATACAAAATAAAAAAATAGCTCATGCACTCAATTATGCAACACATACTTTCTATGTTTCTCCACAATATCAAGCATGTTCTAAATCAAGAAAGAAATATTATAACTCATGTAATCCTCAAGAAAAAAAATAAAGCAAGACACAAAATAAAATATTTTTATCTTTTTGAAAATTTTCAATGTTTTTTGATTTTTGATTTTTTTTTTAATAAACAAAACAACCTAAGAAAATAAAACAACCAAAAACTATAAGAAAACATGTCCATAAATAATTTAAAGAATTAAATCGGGGACTGGTAAACAACACTCAGCTTAGTGAATAATTTCTCACCCATATAGCACAAGTCTTTGGCTTTGTCGGTGAAGAACCATGAGAAACAGAGTGTATTTGAGAGATTACAAACTTCTTCCGAGACAGACAAAAATCTTGCAATTTCCTTTCACAAGCCAACGAGCTTAAATTTTTCAAAAACATATGAAACAATTTATCAAGACTTGTAGCAATAGAAATATCATCACATATCCTAGACTCAAACACAGAATACTTAAATTTCAATTTATGACAGTTAGGACGAATGTGACCGAATACACCACAAAAGTGACAAACTTAACAAATTTAGGAACATTAGTATTTCTAACAATAGATCTAGTCTCAGATTTTGATTTTTGCCTCAACAAAGAACAATTTGGTTTAATGTGACCAATAACGCCACAAAGATGACAAGTAGGCACAAAAACAGTTTTTTTTTTTTTTTTTTTTTTTTGCCTCTCTAACAGGAGGTTTAGACATAGGTTTAGAAACTTCAGCGTCTACATCAAAACTTTTACACATTTGTCTAACCTAGCAAAATACGCATTTTCTTTATGATTCCTCTTGAAAGGAGGTTGAAAATTTTTGTCTTTAGGCTTAAGAGAAACTATAATAGAATTGTCATCAACAATAGGCTTAGTACTAGTCAAATTTTCAAGTTTAACTTTAGACTCAGCTAATTCTTGTTCCAAACTTTTCATCTTTTCATCTTAAGAGGAAAATTGATTTCTCAAAAATTCATTCTTTTTATAAGATTCACCTAATCTCACAATCAAATCTTCTTTTTCAAGATTAGCCAATTTAACTCTTCCTTGAATTTCTTAGCAATTTTCATAGATTTAAATAATTCCCTATGGAGAGTTTCACAGGCATCAATAAGATCAACAGAAATATTAGTATCTTCTTTATTCAAATTTTCACAAATATGAGCAAAAAGACACTTAAAATTATCCATGACTGAAGGGACTAAGGATTTCACTCAAGACATTAATCCAATCAAAGTGAAACTGCTCTGATACCACTTGTTTGTTTGTTTAAACCCCATAAAACAGATTGTTTAATGAATTAGTCAAGTTTACTTAGGTTAATTATGAGATCTAGGTTAAACAACAATAAATCAATTCATGCACAACAGAAAAGAAAATAACACGTATATGATCAACCAAAAAAACCAATGAAACGAACTGTTTCAAGGTAAAAACCTAGGGAGGATTTAACCTATCTATCCTCAAGGTGAACAAATCTACTAATAGAGAATTGAAGTTTTTACATTAAGATTTAACCATAAATCTATTTTTACCTCCAATAGTAACTTACTAACACGACCACATGCAAACTCCAAATCTATGCACCCTTCTCTCTTGAATTTACAGCACACAAGTTCCTACTCTTATGACTTTGAGATCTCACTCAAAGGTTTAGCAACACAAACTCCCTAGTTTGTGACTTCAATACCACATTTGAAGGTTTAAATTGTTAGGACATATGTGATTAAATGTTAGGAACATATGTCAAATTCGAATTGGCTAATCCTTTGACAAAATGCACTTTACTTGTAATTAGGTAGATCTAGGATGTGTTTAATGCTTCAAGGAACAAAGTTTCAAGATTAAGTGTTGAAACCATGCAAGTCCCTCCAAGAAACAAGTGAAGAAGTGCTGGATTTTAAGACTCGACTGCTAGTATCTATCAAGGTTTAAAAAGTCATTTGAAGCTTGATGCTCGACAATTAGCTCGACAGATAAGCTATCTATCGAGATTTATGAAGTTCAGTTTTTTAGAACTGATTTCAATCCAATCTGTGAATATATATTTGGGCTTTCTTTTCTCACAACCCTAAACATAGATAAGGATTTTTCTAAGGGCCATCAAAGGTTGCGCAAGTGTGAAGCAAAGTTGTGTTCATGCAAATTATGACCAGAGACAGAATTACAACCCTAGTCCATCTTTCTCTTGAAGAAGTCGCTATGTTTGTACACCGTAAGGTTTTATGCTTCGTGATCTTCATCATGTGAGTAAGCCGAGTACTGGGATCCGCGCATCGAATTGGTTAGTCACGTACTAGGAGTCGTGCATTACAAAGAGAGATTGTCACTTGAGAACAAGTCCAATTGGGTATTAGGGTAAGGGTTCAAGCGTAGGTTGGTATAAGATATTAAGATTCCTTTACTTGTAACCGCTTGTTGTAATAATAGTAAATTCTCGGGAGTGGTGACCTTAGAATCACCTGGTGAGGTTTTTGCGGTGTAGGTTTTCCCTATTCGTAAACAAATCACCGTGTCAATTTAATTTCCGCATTTAGTTAATTGCTGATTTGTTTATGCTATCACGTGTATTGCATGCTAATTGAATTAATTAATTAACTTGGCAAATTAATTTGTTAATTCATCACAAAGAGTCAATACGTTTTTGGCCTATCAAGTGGTATTAGAACAGGTACACTCTGATTAGGTTTTAATCTTTGTTGTGTGATCCATTGACCCCTGTTTGTCATGGATAGAGGATAGTCTCTTATTATACCTCATTTATTTTATGACACTAACTATGCATACTGGAAAGTACGCCCGAGAGCTTTCTTGCGGTCATTAGATGAAAATGTGTGGCAAGTTATGGAGATAGGTTGTACCAAGCCTACGAAAGCGTCGGCTGATTAGGATGGTGCTAAGATCAAGGCGGCAAACTTCAACTGCAGGGCATTGAATGCTTTATTTAGTATAGTCACGAATGGGGAGTTCAAGAAGATATCTTCTACTAAAACTACTAAGGAAGCATGGACCATTCTCCGGACAACCTATGAAGGAATCAAGGCTATCAAGGATTCAAAACTTCAAAGGCTTACTACGAGCTTTGAAGAGATTAAGATGGAGGAGGATGAGTCATTCGATGAGTTCTATACCAAGCTCAAGGACATAGTGAACTCAACTTTTAGTCTTGGGGAAACCATTTCTAAACCTAAGATTGTTAGAAAGGTGTTTAGATCTCTACCTAAGAGATTTCATGCCAAGATCACCATAATTGAGGAATTGAAGGATATTGATAAAATTCCTTTAACAGAGCTGGTTAGCAATCTGCAGACCTATGAGTTAGGTTTAACAAGGATAGGGAAATCAAGCAAGAACAAGAGCATGGCATTGAAGGCCAAGAGCAGTGACACTGATGAGTCTTGAGGCGATGAAGATTCTAAGATAAAATCCTATATCACTCGGCAATTCAAAAAGTTTATTAAGAATGCCAATGCAAAAGAATTTGACAAAAACCGCAAGCGATCCAGCTCGTCTCGGTTCAAGAACTAGGACAAAGGAAAGAAGGATGCTAGGAATGGCGGTCAAGATACTATTCTCTTAGGACCAAAATGCTATGGATGCAAGGTTTCAGACACATAAAACAAGAGTGCCCTACATATCTCAAGACCATTGGAAAAAGCAAGACACTTGTTGCTACCTTGAGCAACACCGAGTTTGAAGATGATTCCGACAATGAGGATGATGGAATCCTAAATGCCTTCACTACCATTGTAAATCCTATTAAAGGGATTGTTAAAGATGTGGATGAAGAAGAGGAATTGATGGAGTCTAAGTTTGAAAAGATGGATGAGCAAGATGACATCCACACAGCCTATGCAAAGTTATACAAGGTCTCGGAACATGAGAAATTGTATAGGTTGGCCACCAAGAAACTCAATGATGTGGAGTTTGAACAGGAAGAAATCTCCACGAAGTTTGATGAAGCCAATCGGACTATTGGAGCACTGAGATTTGAGAATAATTTCTTGGCTAAGAAGACTAAGAAGCTTGAGCCAAAACTTTTCCAAGTTAGAGCCCAGTTGGAAAGGACTTCAAGTGTAAAGTTTGATAAGATGCTCAATCTTCAGAAATCTGCTTCCGATCGAACCAGTTTAGGGTATGATTTCTCTTCTCCTAATATTGCTTCTGCTAGTACTACTATTGTTGTTCCTCCTAGAAATAATGATGAATCTGAAAACAATGATGTGCAAAATGTGTTAGCTAGTGAAAACATAGAAAAGGGTAAATCTATCTTAGGAGCACCCCCTAAGCAGGATAAGAAAGAAATCAAAAACCCTAGGGCTAAGAAGGGAAACACTCAAAGGCCTAAACAGAAGAAGTAGCATCTCTGTCATAATCGTGGAGCAATTGGACATATTTGACCTAATTACTACAAGTGGTTAGCCACTCAACAGAGCAACAATATGATCTCATTGGGAAACCAGAATCGCTTTCCATCCTCCTTTACTCCCTCTAGAGATATTCTCAAAGCCCTTATGTTCCTTTCGAATTTGAACGGTTTCAATTCTTCCCTCTCACTGCCCGAACAAGGGTTTTCTAAATGGAAAAGTTCTTCCAATGTGTGGAAGGAAAAAGGCTCCAAGTGATTTTGTCACTTTTTCTCTTATTTTTGTTTTCTTTGTTTTTACATTATTTGTGTGTCTTTTGTGTTCTGAGTCAATCTAGTTTTATGCATTGTTTTATTTAACATGTTTTTGTTTGTTTATTTTTTAGTTTTGCTTTATTTTGTTTTTCATAAAAATTAAAAAAAAAATCAAAAAAAAATTTAAAAAAGTGTTTGTGTACATTGGTACTTGTGTACCTTGGATGGCCATTGAAACAAAGTTTTCTAAAATTTGTATCTTTTGTAACTTAGATGAGCATTTTCATGCACAACTAAGCAAGTGGGCTTTGTGGCTCGTGTTTGTGATAAGTAAGATTAAGTAATCTCTTGTGCTTAACACTCGTATCACTCTTTTTGACGTGAAGGACTAGAAAATCCTAAGAGAAAGGCATAAATAACCATCTCACCACTGTTACCCGCCAATCATGAAATGATATTCGTATGCTTCGGCATAGCAAAAGTGGAATGTCAAATGCTTAACATTATTAGGTATTTCTTTTCTATCTCTTATATGTCCATGCATGGTTTGCTTAAAAGAAAAAGATACATAGAAAAATAAAAAGCAAAAAGAATCAAAATATTTTATATATGATTGCAAGCGTGTATTTTAGGAGATGTGAGAGTTATAGGATGTACCTCGAAGGTGATAGTTTCCATCAAACAGTTATGATTGTATGTGAGTTAAAATGATTTTCTCATATCTCAAATCGTCATAACATGTAGACACTTATGCAATCTTGCGATGTTTTTCACACACAACACGCAATATTCTTTGCTACTTTTGATACATGTGCTGGTACAATGTGATTTGGCTATCAAGGAATACAAGCATTAATGTATGCTCACTAAACTGTCTTAACTTGTTTTTTAAATATAAAATTGGTTAGACTTGTTATGTGTGTGTGTGTTTTGGATTTATGAGCTTGACATTTTTCTTTTTGAGAGATGATTTTAAGAGCTTAGAATGTTGTTTGGATCTTTGGTTGTATAGCATGCTTGATTGCATTCATATTTGTGTTTTTTCTCTTCTTGACAAACTGTTTTTAAGTAATCTTGACAGCTGCTAGACACCTCTCAATAACTAAGCTATCTATTGAGCCCCTTCAGCCGCTTTTTATCACATTCTCGATAGCTTCTTGATCCATCAAGAAACTTTTTGGCTGCTTTATAGATTCTCGATAGCTTCTCAATCCATTGAGATCCTTTAGCTGTGGACACCTCTCGACAGATCCTGGATAGCCCTTCGACAGATAATTCACGCGTTTTAAAACCCGACACCTCTCAACATCTCTTGATCCATCGAGCTTTATGACTTTTCTATATCTAGGGTCTGCGCAATTTTTCTTCATTTCTCCTCGATCTCTCTCAATTGTTTTTGTCTTCTCATCTTCCCAAACCTCTCTCTCACACTCCAAACCTCAAACCCAAGTGTTCTTCAATCTTAAAGAGCATTTTCTACTTCTGGTATGTCTCTATTTCATTCATTCATCATGCATTTCACGTTTTTTACCTAACTTTTGGGTTTTTGTTGAAAATTTGGGGGTTTTCAAAATTGTTGGGCTTTTCACAAAATTTTTGGGTTAGTTTTTGTGAAAATGATTTTAAATCATCATGCATTGCATCATATTTTCATTTTAACTATATTTTCATGCATATAGATGTGTGATTACTATGTTAAATTGTTGCATGCTAGTAGGTTTAGATTGAGCTGAGCCCATGATGTATTTAAGTTTGCATTTCACATGTTCATGCATTTTCATGCATACGTACCTTCAACTCTTTATATTCTTTTATATTGTGTTGTTGGTGCTTTTCAAATTCTCTCTCTCTCTCTCTCTCTCTCTCTCTCTCTCTCTCTCTCTCTCTCTCTCTCTCTCTCTCCGTCTTGCGTTAGTCTGCCCTATGGCACCTAAACTCAAATCCACTCGGTCCCAAAACCCTCTTCATTCTAGGGCATCCACTTCTTTTTCTGACCCTACTCCTTCTCACGTACGATTCTGTGATGATAAAGCCCGAAAGGACTTTTTAGAGAACTTTTCTCGACAAGGCATTCATTCGGAACGCCAAGTCATCCTATCGGATTTTTCCAATATTGACCTTCCCACTATCATCTACAGTCGGGGTCACTATGTGACATCCCGGTCACTTATCCCTCTGTGATCATACAGGAGTTTAACTCCAATATATACTTATTCGATACTTCTGTACCTCATTTTTCTCTCATGTGTTTGAGGTACACACATTGTAGTTACTATGAATATTGTATCCGAGGTACTACATGTTCCTAGGATAGCGCATCCCGACTACCCTGGCTACAATCGTCCGAGGATCGTGTCCAAAGACGAACTCTCATCTTTATTTTGTGAGACACCTTCATCTTGGGGTAACCATCAAAAAACCCTTTGCTCGGGCCTTGCAAAATGTTCGAGATTCCATAACATGGTGATGACATTCATTCTTCATCCTTTGTCTCACTATAACTCCATTACAAAACCTCGTGCTTGCTTTTTGTTATCCCTCTTAAAGGACATTTCTATTGACTTCTCTTCTCATTTTATTCTATCCCATATAGATGTCTATAGAGATACGGCGACTCGTGATAAGCTCATTTTTCCTTTCGCTATCACAAGGCTTCTTCGTCATTCTTTTGTCTCCTTTCTCGAGTCTCCTCATTTCACGATTATGAGTGCCATAGATGCTGCTACCATTCGATGGAGGGAGGCATAGCTTAGATCGAGGCAGCCCCGAACAGAGATGGCAACTCCTCCAACTTCTACCTCTTCTTCGCCTTTTGCAGGTGGAGTGACTCTAAGGCCATCATGGCATAGCTTGTGTGCATGGATGCTCGCCTTGACACACTCAATGATGAGTTGTGTTAGGTGAACACCCGTGTTGGTCGTTTCACATGATGACAAGCTGTCATGGGTGGTTTCACTATTGCTTCTTCTCCATCTCCACCGGCTTCCGAGGATGAGAGCGATGATGGCCCTGGCGATGATGATGATGATGAGGATAAGGATGCTAGCTCACCCAGTGATGATGAGATGTCTACTTGATGTACTTACCCTTTGTCACTCGTGACAAAAATGGAGAGTAGTTTTGATATGAGAGTAGTCATATACATAGGGGGAAAGTTAGCATAGGAGATTTTTGTGATAGGGGGAATGTCTATAAGGGATGTAGTAAGGTTTTTATGTATTTTTCTTTTCTTTCTTTTACTTTTACCTCATGTATATTCGTCTTGTGACCATTTGACATACATTGTACTTATATTTGGTTTATATCTACTGGTTTATGTTATTCACCTATCTTTACATGTGTTGTTTCTTTTATCTCTTTATGCACATGATTCTTATATATTGTATGCAATCTATTATTTCTGTTTTACACTAAGATGCCGTGCTGAGTTTTGTTTAAAGTGTTTTGAAAATACAGATTGTCAAAGTCTTCTCGCCATAAACTCTCTTCTTGCAAAATTTTTCAAGAGTTTGTATTAGGATAGATTTTATTGTATTCAACAAGTAAGTATAAGTTGAGTGATTTATGACTTCTCTCATATGTTCATTTGTTTGTTGTGGTTTTGTCATAGATTGCCAAAGGGGGAGATTGTTAGGACATATGTGATTAAATGTTAGGAACATATGTCAAATTAGAATTGGCTAATCCTTTGACAAAACGCACTTTACTTGTAATTTGGTAGATCTAGGATGTGTTTAATACTTCAAGGTACAAAGTTTCAAGATTAAGTGTTAAACCCATGCAAGTTTGTCCAAGAAACAAGTAAAGAAGTGCCGAATTTTAAAGCTTGACAGCTAGTATCTATCGAGATTTAAAAAGCTACTGAAGTTCGATACTCGACAGCTAGCTCGACAAATAAACTATCTATCAAGGTTTATGAAGTTCAGTATTTCAGAGCTAATTTCAATCCAATCCGTGAATACATATTTGGGCTTTCTTTTCTCACGACCCTAAACATAGATAAGGATTTTTTGAGGGCCGTCAAAGGTTGCGTAAGTGTGAAGCAAACTTGTGTTCATGCAAATTATGACTGGAAACAGAATTTACCCTAGTTCATTTTTCTCTTGAAGAAGTTCTTGTGTTTGTACACCGTAGGGTTTTGTAATCAAGGAGTTTCATGATCTTCATCATGTGATGAACTGAAAAACTTTGCAATGAACATCTTTCTCAAGTTGGGGAGTAAGCCGCATACCGAGATCTGCGCATCGAATTAGTTAGTCACGTATTGGGAGCCGTGCATTACAATGAGAAATTGTCACAATAGAACAAGTCCAATTGGGTATTGGGGTAAGAGTTCAACTGTAGGCTGGTATAAGGTACTGGGATTCCTTTACTTGTAAACGCTAATTGTGATAATAGTGAATTCTTAGGAGTGGTAACCTTAAAATCATCTAGTGGGGTTTTTGCCGTGTAAGTTTTCCTCATTCGTAAACAAATCACCATGTCAATTTAATTTCCACTGCATTTAGTTAATTGGTGATTTGTTTGTGTTACCACGCGTATTGCATGCTAATTGAATTAATTAATTAACTTGGCAAATTAATTTGTTAATTCATCACAAGGGGTCAATACATTTTTAGCCTATCATAAATCATCAACTATGTATAATCTTGTTGCTCCAACTTCAGATTTACGGGTTCTAATGGAATGAAAATGATTTACGATAGTGACTTTGAAAGAGGAAGACACAATACTTTTAGATCTCATAATAGCACCTCCAAAGTCTTCTTAAAATGTGCCTTGGGGTTTCCTTTAAATACTATGTGAAATAGATCTGAAACCTTAATCACTTAATGGGCTTAATGAGTAGTGGGCCGAAAATAAAATTTGCAGAATTCGCATCTCGATCGGTCAAACTGTAGCCTCCATCGATCGAATCTGGCATGTTTCGAATTCTTCTTTTTGCAGCTTGTATGTTTTTATGTTCTAACTTGTAACACCTTGAGCAATAAATAATAAATCCTATAGACTTTAAGATATATACCTAAACAAGTTTGTGTTTACGGTTTTCCAATTGTTCTAAATTTTTGAACCTAACAATATGCAAATACTTAATATATGTCTATAGCTACCATAATCATAAATTTCATACTTAGACCCCAAAAAAAAATAAATAATAAATAAATAATAATAATAATAATAATAATAATAATAATATTCAGTTAAATTTTTGTATGCATTGCACAAGTTACCAACTAATTTTAACAAGATTCACTTCAAGAACCTTGTAACAAAATTGATTGGCATCTTATGATATTTCTGGTGGAAAAAAATCATATTCAGTTAAATTTTTGTATGCATTGCACAAGTTACCAACTAATTTTAACAAGATTCACTTCAAGAACCTTGTAACATAATTGATTGGCATCTTATGATATTTCTGGTGGAAAGTCTAGATAAATCCAAGATTCAAATCTCACTCTATCATTTCTTGGAGCAATCTAGTAAAGGTATGGAAAATAAAGGACTTTACATGATATTAACAATTAAATATAATGCAAAATCATATATACCTTTAGATTCCTCAAAATTTTAAATTTTAAGCAACAAATGATTCCTCTCCTAATAATTTTTTTTTTTTTATCAATTATTTGATTTAATACGAATTCCGAAAAAATAATAACATTTAAACAAAAATAAGCACATTATATTAAAAAAAAATCAAAAAAAAAAAGCGATGCGTAGCCTCATCAACCCGAAATAATGCTTCTTTCAAATATTTTCCATAAAGTCGTGGCCTTCATCATCCTGCAATTTGCATTGCTTTATTACTCTCTCTTACCGAAAAAGTCATGCAATCCTACCGAAGTATTTTCTCATTTCAATTATCAAAAGTCATTATTCCTACTTCTACTAAACTATTGCCCATATGCTACATACCTTAGAGCATCCATAGCAGTGGAGCTAAATATTTAGCTATTTAGCTCCACCAAAAATTACTTTATCTATTTTACCTATACATATGCTTTGCAGAGTAGATCTATTTTAGCTTTCAACACAATAAAATAATATAAACATCACAATAAAATATTATAACCACTACAATAAAATAATAAATCCCACTACCCAAAAAAACCAACCACAACCACCTCTACCATCAGCCATTGCCACAACCACCACCACCACCACCAGGGAAAAAAAAAAAAAAAAAAACAAATCACCAATCTTTTTCCACTACCACAACCACCACCAACACCACCAGTCCACAGTAGGGAAAAAAAAACAAAAAAAACAAAAAAAAAAACCCAAATCTCCAATCTTTTTCCTCAGCCACGGCCACAACCACCACAACACCACCACCACCACTAGTCCACAACCAAAGTTGAGAGAAACCCACCACGAGCAAGCACTCCGATCACGTCAGCGAGCTGGGTCGGCAAAAGGGGTGGATCGACGGCAAACCGGAGTGAGAGATAGAGTAATGTTCGAGATGATGAGAGAGAGAGAGATAGTGAATGAGAGCCTTGAGAGGTATTATTTTAATCCACCGATGATTAAAATAATTTTTTTGTGCTCCTTATGAACAGTGCACATCTATTTTTAGATGTGCACTTTATAGCTGATTGAGCTAAAATTTTTAGATTTAGCTCCACTTCTGGAGCATCATTTTAGCAACAGTGTAACTATATTATAGCAATATAACTACACTGCTGCAAATGCTCTTAGATATCTATCTACATCCTTCTTAAACTAATACTTATACCTAACATTTATATATATATATATATATATATATATAAAGAGGGACTTTTGTTTGAGTTTGCTTGTGGTATTATGTTGTTACCCCTTAAGGTTTAAAAAACTAGCAGATAACGTAATATCAAACACACAACATTTTTTTTTTCTCTTTTATGGTAAAATATTATGATTCACGGCACTTTGGTTTTTACAATAACTAAAACTCAATTATATGAGAGTATCTTGTTGGCTGATCCATGGGTTCATAAGTAGACACAGCAAATTGGTCGGGTCGGGTCAATTGGGTTGCGGGTCAAACGGGTTGCGGGTCAAAACGGGTCATTTTAAGCGAGTTAAAAGGGGGTTTGGGTCAATCAAGTTGCGGGTCGGGTTGGGTCAAGCTGACCCGTATTTTTCACATGAATTTTTTTATAAAAAATAAAAACATGTATTTACCATTTAGAAAGTCCTGCAACAAATTACTTGATGTAAAATGTATTATTTTGAATTCACCACTTATATCAAGAATGAATTACGCTAATTAATACTTATTCAATAATTTTAAAATTATACAAACCCTAACATTGCTATCTAAAACAAAATAACACAAAGATAAGTAAAACAGATACACAAGTTTTATTTCTATACAATATCAACATCCCAAAATATAAAACAAAATTACAAATGACTTATTAGATAATTCATTTGACAAAGAATAAAAACATATAAGAAATTTACAATCTTGAAAAGTAATTTTATAATCTATTGTCAATTGTGGTTGGCACTCTATTTCAATTTAAGATATATATTAAAGTTTGATTGTTTACTTATTTATATATGCTCTCTTTTATGAATATCATATCATTGTTAAGCAACACACACTCTAGGAAATATCATAATTTATTTTGAAAAGCCATTTATTTTTGACATAAATTGTTAAAAAATAGGTCTAAGCATTCATAATTTATGTTAATTTGATACTTTAGCTTCACTATTTTCACACTTGTAAATATTTCTCACACATGTCTTCAATTTTAAATCTATGTTTTTAATCATCTTTGTAACCAGATTATCTTGGCATGCACTTTGCTATTTGATATCTAGAAATCTTTACTTATTACGAAATACTCAATCATTCATCTTTCAATTAATTTGTATACAGTTATGTAAATGTCTTAATTGTTTCCTTAAAACTCACAACAAACAATTAAACCAATATTGTCTTAATTTTATTTATTTTTTTTTTTTTACCAAAAAAAAAAAAGTTTAAAAAATGGTTCGGGGTTGGGTTGGGTCACGGGTCGGGTTGGGTTGACCCGTAAAAATGGGTTGGGTCATGGGCCAACCCATTTTGCTTCAAGTCAAAAATATCGAGTTCGGAACAGGTATTTTTCGGGTCGGGTCGGGTCAAAAAATTTTGACATGTTTTATCATGTCTATTCATGAGGCCTTGCTATTGCTGTATAGTATCAAAAGTTGAGAAACACTGTTACAAAGTCATGTAACAGGGGTTTTTTCAAGCTAACATCCCTAGCCATCCAAAGCACTGAAGGTAAATTAAGGTTGGGGGAGACCCTTGCTAGCTTGCAAGATATGCTCTAAGCTTTTAAATATCTTATGTATTAGCTTCATATTCAACGGTTGTTTCCATGTTTTTAGCCAAAGTCATATATGGCCAAGATTTCTTAAATTGAGAACTAGTCGGTTGAAGAAGTTATGAGTTTTATATCTAAGTTTTATTAGAAGAGCAATGTTTTGGCTAGTTGGTTGCTACATGGCTAAGACTATTCATGTAATAGATTTTTATTTTTTATTTTCATTCCATAAAGTCTTACTATATGGGTCTTTTTGGATAGAACTTATTTTGCTGAAACTGAAAACTGAAAACTGAAAACACTATAGCAAAATAATTTTTAAATGTGTGAATAGTCTTGTGGGATCCATTTTTAATGAAAAAGTTGATAAAAAGTAGAGTTTGTAGAACCCGTGAACAGTGCACAAGTGTACTGTTTACAGAAGAACGGGTCAACCATTGCGGCTGAAAAAAAAAAAAAAAAAAACTGAGGGTATGATGTAAGAAACCTGTATCAACGCCTAAATTTCTGTATGTAAAGAACTTGTACATATTGGTTACATGCATTCATTTAATCTAGTCGTAACTCACGCCGCGCGGCGGCAAGACCTTGTATTTTGTCCCCCTTGAGTCTTGACATTGAAAATTACTTGTTAACGACGTAAGTCATAAAATACAAATAAAGAAGGAATCAAAAACCCTAATCCAAGAATACTTATACAAAATAAGATATGGTTCTGAATATGCTGGTTATCGGTTCAAAGATGAAGTCATGACTACTATTATTAGTTTAGTAATAAAAAAACAATTTTTATTTTATTTTAAGTATAAAGCAAAAAAAAATTTCATGCAAATTTTTGGGACAAATCAAACAATATTTTGGCATTTAATTTTACGTTTTAACACATTGTTAGAATCACTTTTCTATAGTCTTTGCTGGCTTTCAAGCTGCCACTATCAACCATCGCTCGACTAAGTTGTTGACCACCTTTGACCAATCATCGGCCATTATCCATCAACATTCAGTCACTATTTTAGATTTTTACACAAACATAAAATTTTTCCACTTCATTTTTTCTTTTCTTTT
Organism: Quercus dentata; assembly: GCA_028216015.1. Lineage (NCBI taxonomy): Eukaryota > Viridiplantae > Streptophyta > Magnoliopsida > Fagales > Fagaceae > Quercus > Quercus dentata. The sequence goes on from CP116453.1 coordinate 56,127,182, forward strand.
GTAGATTCCAATCTTCAGGTCTGTTTTCCTATTTGAAGATCCCAAGTCACTAAGATAAACCCATCAATCATTCTTTCTTGAATATAATTTATGCAAAATTTGTCAACTCGCTCACGTGCTTCATTACAATATCATCCTCTACTAATATTCCTTAGGCCACCAATGTAACCGTCCATTAATCATAGCATCCACTATTTGGTCATTGGTTCGCCCTTTGTAGGCCTTTGGACCATCAGTATATCCAAGACTCATTTTCTTTTTAAACAGCGAATATAGCAATTTGAACCATCAGAATATCCAAGACTCATTTTTATTTTTACTTGATTTATTCTATAGTTCTTGTATGGTGATTTTGCTTGTACGTTCAAACCTTTGGAAGATTTCTTTTAAATTAAGCGATGAATTACAATAGGATTATAACAAAAATTCACAATAATTTCACAACTTCTCTTAAATTGCCTACTACTGTTACTCGAGTCCACCACAATATACAATTTAGAATATTTTTCTTAATTTTCCATATATGAGGTAGTAGACAAATTGACAGGATTTGTTTTATAAAACCCTTTATGTAATAGCACTATAGCGATGTAATAATGGCGTGTCTTAGAGAAATTTTGGTACTGACTTTAATTAATTAGTACATGGCCACTAGGTTAAATTATCCTACTCTATATGTATGTATATATAAATGTAATAGAGAGAGAGAGTTGAGAGTTGAGAGTTGAGAGTGGTGACTTTCTTTGATCTTCTGTAAGGCCTGAAAGAGAGCATCTGGTTCTTTTTCTTGAGAGTCATTATATGAATAATGATGATCAGTTTACCAAAGTAGTCTTAGACTAAGGAAATTGAAATGATGGTTGCAAAAAAGAATAGCGTGAGATTGAGATGATGACATACGTTGCCAGTGTAGTGAAGGACACGTTCGACCGCGAGAGAAATGGCGACGATAACAACAGCAACTACCCACGTTGGAGTGTACTCCAAAGTTGGACCTTCTTCTGCCATGTCTATGCCTTTATATCTCTACCTAAATCTAATTTTAGACAAACCTTACGGGCCAAAAAGAAAATTAAATGTGAAAATTTATGGGGTTTGGCCCTAAATCTTAAACATGCTGACCAAAACCGACTAATCAGTGCAACTTCAACTCCAAACAAATGAAAAACTGGGTTGACCCAACACAACAACACTTACATATATGTAAACACCCACCCTACTCCCAACGAGTAAACATGGTCCATAGATCTCACCAACGCGAATCATATTCATTGATTTCATATATCTTTCATTCAATCATTAATGTAATAATCTTTACGTTTGTTTGAATATAAAAACAAGGAAAGTGGACACTTGAATGGAAACGCAGAGAAATTGTTGTCAATTATCATTGGGAGGATCTGTTTCCAAGTTGTCTGTCACCTTCACCCTCTCTCTCTCTTGGACTTCACAGTTCATACGAAAAAGAAATGCAGATTCATACATGAACATGATGCCTACACTTTGTCTTTCCTTTTTACTCGTTTTTCCATATCATATTCATCCATACCACATGTTACTTGCTAAATTACACAAATGCTCCCCCGCTACCGTAATAACATTTTCTTTTCTGTTTCAATTATTTGTCTATTTCTTTTTGCCCACTAGGTTACAGTGACAGAACTATAGTTGGACTTGGGGGCAGTGGCCCCCCTAAATTTTTTTCAAACTTTTTTTAGTATATGTGTGTATTAATTTTAGCAATTTGTTTTAATAAATTTGCGCTTTACCCTGTCAACAATATTATTGATCTTTTTAAAGGTTATAAAAAAATTTATTGATCTAAAATTTGAAATAAATTTAACAAGCTTAACAAAAAAATTTACCAATAACAAACTTAAGCCCAAACAACACCCCAAAACAAACCCACGCAAGACACAAACAAAAAATAAAATAAAATAAAAAATTCCTAAATCAATTCTAACTAGTCTAAGTGAACACCCACACACATTTGACAACACACAAGACACCAAAAAAAAAAAAACCCTTAACTTTCTAAATTGAGAAGTGCTACTTCCACAACATTTACACAATATTTTCACAACAAATCACATGCGGTAAGTTGTTACTGATTCTAATTTGAATCTACAACTTAAATTACTTTTTTGCTCACTCATAACAACCAGTAATAACCTACCACTTACGATTTATTGTGAAAATGTAGTGAAAATATTGTGGACATAGCATTTCTCTTCTAAATGAATGCTTACTTGGAGTTTCAAAGAAAAAAGTGTTTATACTTTTGACCCCTTAACTCTAAATCCTAGCTCCGTCCCTGCTAGGTTACATATAGAGTTGAATGTATTCTTTGAAGTTCTCCTTTCAAAAGAGAACTATAAGTCTCTTGGCGGTGTAAGGATTTATTATTGATGCATTTTTTTGTGTTTGCATAGTAGTATTTTGATTTTAATGACTATTATTATTATTATTATTATTTAACATGGTGATTGTTGTTGATGTTGATAAATGAATACATTTTTTAGTTGGTTCTTTGTTGTTATGCACTCTTTATATAATTTGCATAGCAATAAATTTTTTATATTTATTCATTTTATCTCGAATATTTTAGGCCAATATTGGAGGAGGAGATTACAATGTGAACAGTGACATAAAAGATGATCTTGAAAATGAAAGTAACTCACAGATGGAGGACATTAATGCAGATGATGATTGATCTTCCACAAATTATATTTTCAAGCTTGGTGAATAATAATAGACCTTTTAATTTTCAAATTTTTATTGCATTATGTGCTCATTAGTTTTAAAAAATTATGGATTATTGCTTATACTTTGATGGATAAAATTTTATGAGGATTATGTTCATAATTTATATTTTAATCATTCTATATCTAAGAATATTAATGTGTATCTAATAAAGTATTAGATGACCTATTTTTATGATGGAGTTGTCCGGGGTTTGTCGTAAAAGATAAATGGTCGTCTTGAAAATGTATTTCAAGAAAAAATCTAAGTATTGACAATGACTCGCAAAAATACAATAATGACAGAAGGGGTGTTTCTAAATTATTGAAAAACAAACAGACACACCGAGTTGTAAAGGAAGCAAATATATATATAGCATTCTTTATTTTCTTTATTATTAAAGTGCCCATTGAAACTATATGGGCCATACAATGAGAGAGTTCTCTCCTAAGGAGCAGGGTGCAAGTGAAACTTGATCCCAATTTTACCAACAAGGCTAGTTGGCATCATTTATTTCCTTCTACTCCAAACATCAAATCAAAACAAACATTGGTACAGACAAGTAAACAAATGGTGCTCCTAGCAAGAGAGATTATCGCCTGGAGCAACACCAAGTTGGTTACAATATTGAGTGTAGTACTGGACGCGAGCTTGGACAGTACTAGGGTTTCCACCATTGCATTCAATGGCACCATTGATGGCTCGAATGGTTGCACCAAAACCTTGGCTTACGACTGGACGAACATTGGTCATCCAAAACCACAAGGCAGTCTTAAAAGAAACAGCCACATCTGTAGCAACAGTTTCAGGAGAGTTTAATAAGTCGATTTAATGCTAGCTCCAGCTGCCCCGTAATTGTAATTCCATGTTAGCTGAAGTGGTCCACGGCCAAAGTATTTTTTGTTAGGGTTGCATGGATACTGTGCGTTGGTCTTGTCACAGTAGTCCTGTGATGCACCGTTCACCTCTTCTATGTAGCAAAAATCTGCCCAAAGATAAACGTATTAATTGTGCTTCACCTTTCATGTAAACTTGTTCTTTAAACTATGAATTATCAAATCACTTATTAGAACGCACAAACCTGTATGTTTATGATCATATATGTCTGACTATAGGGAAAAGTTGCTTAGTTAAAAAATATAAACAGTAGAAGATAGACGAACCCTTTAAATTTTTAGTTATCACTTTGTGAAAATTAGATCCAAAAAGTAAAAATAAGTTAACCTTTAAAAGTATAACTTGATAAAGCAGAAATAATCAATAGTGATCTATATGACAACATATTCAATCGTGTGCTATATATTATATTTTTTTAATTAAGTTATTACAACATATAGAGAATGATGATTTGAACCATAATTATTCTTAAAAAAGAAACCATACAATACCACCAATCTACAAGCATTTTGGTTTATACTATATATTATGCAATTCAAAAATAACCTAAATGCAAAATAATTATTATCTAATTTATAACGATATTAATTATAAAAACATAACTAATGGAATATTATTATTATTATTATTGCTATTTTAGATTAGAGATAGAGATTAATTACTTAAAATATGACATCAACTAAATTGGATATTATGAGTGTTTTGGTGCGTGCATCTCTTATCGCATTTCAACATGAGTATGATATGTAGTAAATTAATTAATATGTGTTAGGATTGAGTAATATCTTACGTCCAGACTCATGAGTAACATAAGCAAAGAAAGGTACAATTTCACGCTTGGAGTCATCTGTAGAACCAAGATTTCCAAATTGATATGTTGAACGAATTGAGAGCATCAAGAAAAATTGCTCGTGTAGAAGTTCTTCCCTGCACAGCTTGCAGCTGCCTGATTAATTATCCCATTAAAGAAATCTTGAGTCACGATATTAGCTACTGAACCACCATTTGTACTTGGTGTAGTAGGTGATCCAGAAGTACAAGGACCTTCTTTGCAGCCCGGGCCACAGTAGGCATTGCCGGTGCCACAAAAGCCGAATTGGCTGCAACAAAGGTTTGCTGCACAACCACAATTTTGACCCTTCACATATCCAGGCAAAAATCCGACTAGGATTCCGACTAGAACAAGGGTTAGTAAATTCTTTTTCAAACTAAGTGCAACCAGTTTGGGAAGCTGTATGTGAACAAGACTGAAGAAGATAATTGTGTGATGAAAAACCGGGTTAATGGTAATTTCAAGATGGCGTATACGGTATTGGTCTTGTTGTTAGAATTTGACTTTGTCAATAGTACAAGTACCTGTCATTGTTCCGTTCTTTGAATAAGGTATTTGTGCATTTGTTCTGTTCTTGTAGAGGCTGCTTATAACAGTTGGTACCTAAATTATAATCATTATTCAAATAGCCGCATCAGACTAATGTGGAAAATTTTGAAATCAAAATTTCGAAATTGCATTCTTCCAAGAGTGGTTACATATTAAGCAAAGCAATGGTAAGTTACACGTGCAATTTTGCAAACAGTGGCTAAACTATGGAAACAAACTATATATATAACATGTTTTAAACAAGTTATCCAACCCGGTCCTTAAGGGATTTACAAATTTTTCAGTATAGTGCATTACATAAGCTTTTCATCATTTACTCTAGCATTGAAGGTTGGCCGCGCATGTACATTAATCGAGTTGCAAAAACATACTTGAACAATTAAGCACACTATATAAAGAAAAAGTGGTACTAAAAATACTACAACTTTTAAAATTTTCCATCACAAAAAATGTAATTCTGACATTCATTTATTATATTTTTTATTACGTTTGTTAAATCCACTAATTATATTCATTGTCATAGCAATTTATAAAAGTTATATAATAAATTTTGTAGCAACTTTAACATTCTCCATTAAAAAATAAAATAAAAAACAAAAGAGAAAAGGAGACAGCAAGGTCAAAATAGCACATTAAATGAACTCAGTCCATGAGAGTATTTATTTCACTAGTTGATTTTATCTTCTTTTTGAATATTTCTTTATTATTTTGTTTAATGAATAAATTTAACAAATAAATGAATGATATGTTTGGCACTAGCATTAAACTAAATATGCTTAAGGCTTAAGTTTATGGAAAAATCACACCATACATAGCCGGCCAGTGTACGTGGTTTTTTCAATAAATTAAACTAGATAACTCTTCCGGCACCATAACCACAATTGAGATTAATTATAAAATTTTATCCTTGACTTAGTCAATTTACCAATATCAAGTTGTTAAAATTATAGTAGTCTTTATTAAGTCGAACTGGATCAATTAATTTAACGACTTTTGCTTTGATGGTTTCTTAATGCCTTCATGCAGATAACTCCTGCAAGCTTCCTTGGACCAAAACAATGTATTATGGGAAACAAGTCGTCACTGACACAGCCAAGATTTGCGCTCCCAAGTTAATTAAGGAAGTGGTCCGATTTCCCAAGGTCAAGCATATCTGCTTTGACTCCCAATTTGTCCAACTTTCTAGCTTTGGAGTCTTGATAACTTGCCAAATCAAACCTCTTTTAATCTAAAAAATTACTATTATTGAAAGTAGCAATTTTGTTTGATTAGCAATGCAAAAAAACAATAATAATAATTTGTCTATATCCTGCCGAACCTGCCGAACTTTAATAATATCTAATATCTATAACAATCTATATAAATACAAAGCAGATTGACTTCTGATTGACCTTATGATATTATGTCACATTACTTTCAAGGTCTTTGCAAAAATATATGTTTCATGTATAAACAAATACATAATAAATGTCTATAGCTACCATAATAAAAAATTTCAGACTTAGACAAAAAGAAAAGAGAGTAAATTAATCATATTAAGTTAAATTTCTCTATTCATTGCATGGACTACTGACTAGTTTTAAATTACTGTCATGGAAACCATTTTGAAGAACCACCATCCACTATGTTATTGAGTACTATTTAAGTTTATATTTGTATGCGTTCTTTTGAAAATTATTTAACAAGACCCATCTCAAGAACCTTGAAACTTAATTAATTGGCATCTCATGACATATATAGTAGAGTCTAAGCAAATCCAAGCTTCAAATCTCACTCTATTATTTCTTGGAGCAATCTAAAAGATATGGGGGATAAATGATTTTTTACATGATATAAACAATTAATATAATGCAACATCATATATATATCTTTAGATTCCTCAAATTTTTAAATTTTAAGCAAAAAAAAGATTCCTATCATAATAAAATTTATTATTAATTAATTGATTTAATACAAATTTCGGAAAAAATTATAACTATGGGGTACAGGAATTGAAATAAGGTATTTACACCACGGGTCATACCCATGGCCGAGGGGGCCACTATCGTGCCGAGGAGGTCACACGCTCGAACACTAAGGCCATGTCAATAGCACGTTACTAGAGAAGGTCATACTGTAGAGAAAGAGTTTCGAGGAGAGGATTAGCCCTGACATGACTCAAGAGATGGTGGATGCCAACACATTTAATGCATCCCACCAAACCTCCTGATTGCATTTATGTGGAGAAGACCCCTGAACGGTGCTATCTTGGCTGCCCCTACTCACAAGAGACTTGGGAAGGTGTCTGATGGGACAAACACTCAAGTAGTGGCCTAGACAATCAACAAATGGAGGGCCAAGATCATCTAAAAGAAGCTATATCTTGTAAGAGACCCTCCAGGGAAAGGGGATCGAAAAATCAGAGAGAACACACTGTAGCAATAAGAACTGAAATTGTATCCAAGTCCAAAAGAACTATATTCAAGAATCATTCTCCTCGGACTTTGCCGAGGAAGGATTTCCTTACTTAGAACTTGTCTTTCTTTGCTTTCTTAATATCTTTGATCCACTGTGCATGTTGCCTGATCCATTGAAACCTAGCTTTTAAGCCCATTCTCTACAAATTTATTGTGTTGGGCTCTTTGGGCCTAGATCCTTCTACCCTTTAGGCTCGGGAACCAAAACGCCGCCCTTACAATAACATTCAAATATAAATAAGCACATTATAGTTAAATTATAAAATAAATAAATAAATAAATAATAAAAAACGCCATGCATAGCCTCATCAACCCGAAAACAATGCTTCTTACAAATGTTTTCCATAAAGTCGTGGCCTTGTCCATCCTGCAGTCTACATCCCAGTATTACTCTCTCCTATTAGAAAAGTCATGCAACTATGGTCCCAACTATGGTTCCAAATAGAATCAAAAAACCATAATCCAAGAAGACTTATACAAAACAAGATTTGGTTCCAAATATGCCGGGTATTGGTTCCAGGATGAATTCATGATTGCTATTATTTGTTTAGTGATAAAAAATCAATTTTTTTTTTTAGGACGAAAACAAAAATTCATGCAAACTATAGGAACATATCAAACAATATTTTAGCATATACTTTTATGTTTTAACATGGTAACAGAGTCACATTTCGATAACCGTCACTAGATTTCATGCTGCCACTATCAACCATCGCTCGACTAAGTTGTTGACCACCTTTGACCGTCGTTGGCCGCTATTATCCAACAACATTCGGTCATTGTTTTTACCCAAACATGAAAATTTTCTACTTCATTTTTTTTTTTTTTTGTAGATTTCGATTTGCAAGTCTGTTTTCCTATTTGAAGATCCCAAGTCACATAGATAAACCCATCAATCATTCTTTTTTAGGTTTAATTTATGCAAAATTTGTCAACTCTCTCACGTGCTTCATTACAGTGTCATAGTCTACTAATATTCTCTCACGTGCCTACAAGAGGCGCACCAATGGCCAAATAGTGGATGCTATAATTAAGGGGACAGTCACATTGGTGGCCTGTAATGAAGCACGATACGGAACTTTTTCCACACGATGTGACTATCCTTTAATCATAGCATCCACTATTTGGCCATTGGTGCGCCCTCTTGTAGGCCTTGTAGCCATCGTCATCACTATTTGCTTTCATCTCTAGCATTTTGCACAAGTTATTCTACATTGTGACTAGCCTATTTTACAAATAATCTAGTCACTCATGGTCACATATTCACGAGCTTGGATTTCAATTTCAATACATCTTCAGGTTTTATCTTGAGTTTGAGAGATGATGTTGGCCGTAACATACATATTACATTTAGCATAAGTTCATATCCTTGATTTGTTAAAACCAAATAACATTATTTGTCATTGGGTTTACAATGGTGGTGATGGCAGTGTTTTTCTAATTGTTGCAATAGAGATTGGTTGTGGTACTTTTCTTTTGGTTGAAGTTATTATAATGGGTTGTATTCTAAAAATAAAATCTGAAATGTTGAGTATATTGTAAAATAGTATGATATAATAAATAAAGTGACTTTTTAGATAGTTAAATAGTATATTTTTCACACAATTTTGGATTTTTTTTTTTTTTTTTATACAAGATAGAATTCTACTATAACTTAATTTAAGTGTATATGTGTGTCAAGCTCCCTCCTAGAGACTTGAATCCCGGCCCTTGCCCCCACACCCCACAAGCACTTATACTTGTGGAGTGACCATCGCATCAAAAGTAGTACAGTGGTACAATTTTGGATGTTAATACTCTAATAGTGTGTCTTAGAGAAAGAATTAATTAGTACTTGCCCACTAGGTTAATTACTGTACCTTGGTCAATGCCAACACATGCGATGATAATGTCCATAAATGATCTTTAAAGAAAACCAAATTTTTCAGGGAGGCAAAATTCATGGCCATAGAGAAGCTAACACCGAGTAGTGGAAATGACCGTCCAATTGGGTGAGTTAGTATATCTTTCCAGGGGGAGCAGGAGAGAGTGGGTATAAAACTGTTGGGATACCAGCTCTATATATTATGTAACTATTTCCAGTCATTTCAACAACAAAAAAAAATGGTGAATATAAATTATAGTACTCTTTATTTTCTTTATTTATATGCCCATTGAAACTATGGGCTATACAATGAGAGATAATTCTCTTCTCAATTTTACCAACAAGGCTAGTTGGCATTAATTATTTCCATCAAATCTAAACAAGCATAGGTACTTAAAAGATAAAAGAACACAAATGGTGCTCCTAGGCTCCTAGCAAGTGAGATTATCGCCTGGAGCAACACCAAGTTGGTTACAATATTGAGTGTAGTACTGGACACGGGCTTGGACAGCACCGGAGTTTCCACCATTGCATTCAATGGCACCATTGATGGCTCGAATGGTTGCACCAAAACCTTGGCTTACAACTGGACGAACATTGGTCATCCAAAACCACAAGGCGGTCTTAAAAGAAACAGTCACGTCTGTAGCAACAGTTTCAGGAGAGTTTAATAAGTCAATTCCAATGCTAGTTCCAGCTGCCCCGTAATTGTAATTCCATGTTAGCTGAAGTGGTCCACGGCCAAAGTATTTTTGTTAGGGTTGCATGGATACTGTGTGTTGCTCTCGTCACAGTAGTCTTGTGAGGCACCATTGATCTCCTCTATGTAGCAAAAATCTGCCCAAAGATAAACATTAATTTTGTGTTACCTTTCAGGTTAACTTGTGTATTTAATTGTGTGTGATTATTATATATTATGTTTTTTAATTAATTAATTATAAAATGTAGAGAATGATGATTTGAACCATAGTTATTCTTATAAAAGAATTTTTTTTTTTTTTAAATACCACTCTTCTACAAGGATTTTGGTGTATACTATATATTATGCAATTCAAAAATAACCTAAATGCAAATTAATTATTATCTAACTTATAACAAAATTATAAAAACATAACCAACAGAATATTAATGTAATTATTATAGATTAGATGTAGTAATTAGTTACTTAATATGACATTAACTAAATTGGATATTATGGGTGTTTTGTGGCATGCGTCTTATTGTAGGAAAATTTTTAGGTACTCCTGGAGTACAGAGAAATAGTGCTCCCTTTTCTTACAATCATGGTAGACCCCACCATAAATTTAATGAGTAGGCCCCACCATGAATGTGAGAGGAGGGAGCATCATTCTCCATGCTCCGGGAGTACCTAAAAATTACTTCTTATTGTATATTTCAGCATGCATATTAGATGTAGCAAATTAATTAAAATATATGTTAAGATAGAGAATTATCTTACGTCCAGTCTCATGAGTAACATGAGCAAAGAAAGCTGCAATTTCACGCTTGGAATCATCTGCAGAACCAAGATTTCCAAATTGATTATACGAATTGAGAGCATCAAGAAAACCTGCTCTTGTATAGAAGTTCTTCCCTGCACAGCTTGCATCAGCCTGATTAATTATCCCATTAAAGAAATCTTGGGTCACAATATCAGCTACAGAACCACCATTAGTAGTTGGTGTAGTAGGTGTAGTAGGTGATCCAGAAGTACAAGGACCTTCTTTGCAGCCCGGGCCACAGTAGTCATTGCCGGTGCCACAATAGCCGTATTGGCTGCAACATAGGTTTGCTGCACAACCACAATTTTGACCCTTCACATATCCAGGCACAAATCCGGCTAGGATTCCCACTAGAACAAGGATTAGTAGATTCTTTTTCGCACTAAGTGCAACCATCTTGGGAAGTTTTGTATGTGGATTAAGAATGAAAAAGATAATGTGTGATGAAAAACAAGATTGGGCATTTGATATTTATAGTGCAATATGTGGTGCAAAAACTCGATGGATGGAGTTCTTACTTTCAATTTGATAATGGCGATTTCAAGATGGCGTATACGGTATGGGTCTTGCTGTTCAAATTTGACTTTGTTAACAGGACAAGTACCGGTCATTGTGCTGTTCTAGAATAAGGTAATTGTGCCTGTTTTTCTGTTGTTGTAGAGGCTGCTTATGACTGTTATACCAAAATTCTAATCATTATCCAAGTAATGTTATACTGATGTGGAAAATTTTGCAACCAAAATTTCCAAATTGCATTCTTCCAAGAGTACTGGTTACTGGTTCAGCAAAAGATTGGTAATTTACATGTTCAATTTTTAAACCAAATGCTAAACTACGGAAACAAACTACACATAATTAAATGTTTTGAACAAGCTATCCTACTCCTTAAGGTGTTGAAAATTTTACAGTATAGTACATATCTAAGGTTTTCGTCTACTCTAGTCCCTAGCCCGCCATGTTAGGTGGCCTTGCTTGTACGTTAATTAATCAAGCATTCATGAACAATTAAGCAAGCCGTATAAAAAATTAAATGAGAACTATGAGACTATTTCTCTGACTAGATGAATTTATCTTCTTTTTTGAAATATATTTCTTAATGAATGATTTGTTTAGCATTAGCATTAACCTAATAGCATTCACATTGGGTCTTGTAAATGCCATATGTTAGTTCAATTTAGCTTCAGAGCTTCAAAACCCACCATCACCCGGTCTTGCAAAGTGAATGTAGGATGGCACTGTAGCAAGCTTGTGTAAGTTTTTATTATATTTTATTCTCTCTTTTCTCTCTCTATTTATTACTTTGTTGGATTGTATTATTTTATTAAGTAATATATATTATTTTAATGAGTTGAATAGGAAAATAAAAGTTGGGATGTTAGATGTGTTGTAAAATAGTATGATATAAATGATAAAGTAGTTTTTGAGATGGTAAAATAGAATTTTTTGCAGAAACCAAATGTGAATGCTCTAAGTAAACTTAAGACTTAAGTGTATGGCAAAATCACACCACATGTAGCCAGTGTACACAGTTTTTTCTATAAATTAAACTAGATAAATCTTCCACCATAACCAAAACTAAGATTAATTATAAAATTTAATCCATGACTTAGTCATATTAGTATATTACCAATCAAGTTGTTAAAATTCGGCAAAACTACACTATTTGTCCCTAAAGTTTGCTTGTTGAGCGCTTTTAGTCCCTGAAGTTTCAATGGAGCGCTATTAGTCCCTAAAGTTTTAAAACTAAACACAATTGCTCACTTCACTAACTTCCGTTAGTTTCTTTGCTTACCTGTCTAACATAAGAATGAGTAGACATATTTTTAATGATGTGGCAACCCTGTCATATCAGCTACAATGTCTAAAAGTAAAATCGTTGCAATGTAACTTAAGTGGCCAAATCAAAATTTGACTCTTCATTTAAAAATACAACCCAGAACCAAGTCACCAAAATTCTAACAAAACCTTAAAATCTCTTTTCCTCTCTAGTACTACTTTCTCTCTCTGTAAATTTTATCCAAACATGATACATCAGATAGATACGGCGAGATAAGGAGGACTAAAGATAGCACCCACTTAATTTGGATCAAAGTCTCCGAAGACCTTCAAATCTTCAAAGGGAGGCAGCACACCTAAAGTCTTATAAGATCCTAAACTAAAACACTCATGAAGCCCAATTTTTAGCGTATAAATCTTAGGAAAGCAACATTCAAAGAATTTACCAAGATTGTCATAGTTTTCTTGTTCAACTCAAGCAGAGATTAGGCCAATGATCAAGTCAAATACCAAGACAAATTATTTCATATTAAAAAATAAAAATAAAAATAAAAAAGAGAGAGAGAAATAGATGGAGAAAATGAAAGGGTCCTATTGGGTTAGTGAGAAATTTAATTTTAAATGTTCACAGCAAGAGATCTGCTCCAGGTATTGAATATATGTAGGTTGTGCACTGATGTACGGAACTCTTGCTTGCGGATCTCCTTGTCTTGCTGCCTCTGGAGATTTTTGACATGGATTTCATTGAAGTTACACAGAGAGAGAATGAGAGGTAACGGGGAGAAAGAGGGGTAAACGGAGAGGAGAGATCTTTGGGATTTTTTTAAATAAAAAATGTTGCAATGTCATTAAAAGTATGCATACTCATTTTTCCATTAGACACATAAGCACAAAACTAACAGTAGTTAATGGAGAGACCAATTGTATTTAGTTTTGAAACTTTAGGGACTAATAGCGCTCAGTTGAAACTTTAGGGATTAAATGCGCCTAGCAGGTGAACTTCAAAGACTAATAATATAGTTTTGCCATAAAATTATAGTAGTCGATCTTTATTAAGTTGAACTGGATCAATTAATTTAACGACTTTTGCTTTGATGGTTTTTTATTGCCTTCATGCAGATAACTCCTACAAACTTCCTTGGACCAAAATATAGTTAAATTTATCTTCTTTTTTAATATTTCTTTATTATTTTTTAATGAATGAATTGAATGAATAATCTGTTTAGCACTAGCATTAAACTAAGTATGCTTAAGGCTTAAGTATATGGCAAAATCACACCACATTTAGCCAGTGTAAGCGGTTTTTTCTATAAATTAAACTAGATAAATCTTCTGCCATTATTTGCACTTCCAAATTAAGGAAGTGATCCGATTTCGCAAGGTCAAGCATATCTGCTTTGACTCCCAATTAGTCCAACTTTCTAGAATTCTAGCTTTGGAGTCTTGACAACTTGCCAAACCTGAACTCTTTTAATCTAGAAAGCTATTAAACTCCTTTCAGAAAAACATCCCTGGTGATGCACAGACTTAATAAATGCCTATAACTACCATAATTATAAAGTTCATGCTTAGACAAATAATAATAATAATAATAATAATAATAATAATAATAAACAAGAGGGAAAAATCATATTCAGAAAAAAATTTATACGCATTGCACCATAAATTAATGTAAAAACTAATTTAGAAACCACCATCCACTATGTTATTGAGTACTATTTAAGTTAGTTTATATTCATATGCATTCTTTTATAAATTATTAAACAAGACTCACATCAAGAACATTATAACTCAATTGATTGACATCTCTAATATTTCCAATGGAGATATTTAGGATTCAAAACCCTCCTCTAACCCTTTCTTGGAACAAGCTAGTAAGGATAAGGGGGATAAATGATTTTACATGATATAAATAAAATGCAACATCATATACACATTTAAATTCCTCAAAATTTAACAGCAAGAAATGATTCCTCTCCTAATTTTATTAATTAATTGATTTAATTCGAATTTTGTAATAATTATAAAAGTTAATTATAAATAACCACATTATATATATATATATATATATATATATATATATATTTTTTTTTTAAGAAAGCCATGCATAGCCAATGAGTCCTAAGACTATCACCAGGAGATTTTTATTCATCAACCCCAAATAATGCCTCTTTCAAAGGTTTTCCATAAAGTCGTGGCCTTCTTCATCCAATAATCTGCATCCCTCTATTACTCTCTCTCATACCAAAAAAGTCATGCAACCGGCCATACTGAAGAATTTCCACATTTCAATTCTCAAAAGTCACTATTCCTGCTTCTATACTATACTATGGCCCATATGCTACGTACCTAGCTAGATATATGCATCCTTCTTAAACTAATACCTATAAGGCTATAACTACCATTTTATTATATAGAAAAAGAGGGACTTTTTTTTTTTTTGAGTTTGTTTGTGGTGTAACGGAGCAGTAATTATATTGTTAGTTTGTTACCCCTTATGGTATATATGGGTTAAGAAATTGTAAGGTAGTTTTGTCTTTTCGTTCAATACAATTTTTAAGCCTAATTATGTGTTATAATTACTATTCTACCACCCACAGATATGGATGGGCTAAAAATTTGTGATGTTTTTATAGTTTTTTCATTGCTTTTATGATCTGCTTGAAAAGATAGTTTTAGTGCTTATATATGTGTGTGTAACAGGCAAAAAGTAAATAGAAAAGTTGGCAGATTTTATCTTGCTACTTATGCTCACGCAATTAATATTAATTTTTAAGAAGTGGGATGTTCAATCAACCTTAAATACCTTTAACAAGAGGGATAATTTAAGTAGAATTGATTCCAAACAATGACAAAGTAAGTCATGGAATGGTAATATTGGTGTCCTCGGGTTTAGTCCGAGAAAGGGGTTACTTCTCCGTCTAGAAAAAATCCCTCTTCAATCCAGGGGCTTCTTGGCTTTATATAATCAGTAAAGATGTATCTAAACCCTACATCTGGAGGGTTAGGATCGGATTTTCCTGATACTTGTCTCATTAGAGCCTTACTAAGGTTTTTACACTGAGGTATGAGTTGTGTGGTTACTATTCATAAGTCATTTCCTCATTAATGCAGTCAGCTAAATGGTTGCAATGCATTTTATGCGGAGGGGATGGTTACTTTATCTCTCCTCTTTCCTTTCTTCTTTGTTCAGCACCAAGCAACTCTTTTCACCCTTGGTTTGCACCCAACTTTCTTTGGCTTTGGTTCTCGGCTTGCTGAGAGTAAGTTGGTGTCCTCGAAGTCCTCATCCATTGTAGTCTTCCTGCCTTTGCACAAGATTGCTAGTATTTTTCCAAGGACATTTTGCTGATGTTTCCGAGGTTCGCTTCCTCAATGTCATCCTTAATCACTTTATTCGTATTCTTGGATCTTTGTCCCCTCACAATATATATATATATATATATATATATATATATATATATATATATATATATATATACATATATATTCTCTCATTTAAAATGATAAAAGAGAAGTTATTTTATATATATTCTCTCATTTAAAATGATAAAAGAGAAGTTATTTTTAATTAAAACAAGTCAATGTTATTTACTATGGACATATATTCGGTTTACTTGAATATTCTTGGACAATGTTTTTTTACGTTAAAAAAAAAAAAAATTATTCTGAAATATATATACTACATTTTTTAAATTTAAACCTAGTTTATCAAAATTCATACAAAATAAATTGCGCTGAATAATGTAAAAACCTCTCTATCAACGCCTAAAGTTCTACTTCTAAGGAACTTGTACATTTTGGATACATGCATGTATACATTTGATATAAGCACGCGTATTAACCCCCGTAACTCACGCGGCGGCAAGACCTTGTATTCAGTTCCTATATATTGACATTAAAAATTACTTATCAACGACGTAAGTCATAAAATACAAATAAAGAAAGAATCAAAAACCCAAATCGAAGAAGACTTTAGTACATTACAAGAGATGGTTTCAAATACGCTGGGTATCAGTACACAAATGGATCCCACTAATTAAATTTATGGTAGGTCACACAATTCATATCAATACACATTTATAGTACTTTTAAAGTATTCAATAATTTTCCATATGATTACTCTTAATGTACTAAATTTATCTTCTTTTTAATAAAGTTGCAAGCTAGAGGAAAATCATTTGCTAAATGAATCAATTATTGCTCATGATATACTGAATTTATCTTCTTCTTAATAAAGTTGCAAGTTTTTTCATTTTTTTTTTTTTTTTTAAAACCATCTATCAACGACTAAATTTTTGCTTTGTAACTTATAGTACATTTTGGTAACATGCATTAACCCACGTAATTCACACGGCAGCAAGACCTTATATTTCAAAGGCGTAAGTCCTAGAATACTTATAAAGAAAGAAAGAAAGAAAAAGAACCAAATCATGACTGGTAGTCTAGTACTACTATTATTTGTTCTAGATAGTTGATAATAGCATTACTATTTACTAGTATATTATTTATTAAATAATAAAGAAATAAAAAAACAGCCAGGTTGTGGTTGAAAAGTAAAAGGGATCCTACCAGAGACTTTTGATCTTCCGGTCAATAAAAATTTCATGAAATGTAAAATGTGGAGGGAAAAGAAAGAAAATGACAAATTATGGCAACTCATAACAACGGGTAATTCACAATTTATATCCTTTAAGACGTAATATCAAGGCGTGCAATGTGTACATTCCCTAATTAAATGGAGAGGATACTTTTTTTTTGGGGAGAGGGGCGGTTGGGAGAGAGATATAAAAAGGAATCTAGGAGACCCACCCCAATGTCGTTTAAGGGCTACCTCAAAGCCCAATTCTGATTGACCCCAAGCAATCTTCTAGGCCAGACCTAGGGTCCGTTTGAATACAAAAAAAACTGAAAACTGAAACTGAAAACTGAAAAACACTCTAGCAAAATAATTTTTAAATGTGTGAATAGTATCGTGGGACCCATTTTTAATGAAAAAGTTGCTGAAAAGTGTATTTTGTGGGACCCATGAACAGTACATAAAAACACTGTTCACACCAGAAAAGTCAAAAAGTTACTACTTTACAAAAAAAAAAAAAAAAAAAAAAAATTATGAAACGTAAACGTGCGTCTGGGAAGCGCAAAACGCGCTTCCCAAACGCACTCCTAGTCCGAAGGGTGCTCAATTCAAAAGCTACGCCCGTGCGGCAATCCAACCTCACCTTGCTGATGAAAGTAAATTGAATGTCAATTATGTCCAAAAATCAATTAGTGTCAATTATGATTTTTTTTTCTTGTTTATTTATAAACAAAAGAGAAAAATCATCTACAGTTAAATTTTTATATGCATTGCACCATAAATTGATGTGAAACTATTTTAGAAGCCACCATCCGCTATATTATTGAGTACTATTTAAGTTAGTTTATATTCATATGCATTCTTTTATAAATTATCAAACAAGACTCACATCAAGAACATTATACTCAATTGATTGACATCTCTAATATTTCCAATGGAGATATTTAGGATTCAAAAATCCCTCTCTACCCTTTCTTGGAGAAAGCTAGTAAGGACAAGTAGGGGTGGCAAAATAAGCCCAAACCTATTTGCCCGCCCAAACCCACCCACTCTAATTGAACCCAAACCTACCCAATTATTAATTGGGTTAAATGGGCATCAATCCAATTAGACCCAATGATTATTGAGTTTTAACTAAAAACCCATTAAACCCCATTTAACTCAAAAATAATATACCCAAATTCAATCCAGCCCTTCCCATATATTAATTAAAAAAAAAAAAAAAAAAAACCCAGCCCTACAAAATTAGACTCTAATTTTCTTATTTATGTTTCCCTAACTTTCTCAGGAACCAAACGGTGGACATTACCCGGATACGAAACGTTGTGTTTGAGCCCGAGGAAATGCGAGGGATAGTCTAGCTAGACCAAACGGTGAAGTAGAATAAGACGAAAGATAACAAGGAGATCGGGTGGAGGAGTAAGAGGCGGAGGAAGAGGAGGATCTGAGTCTTCCTCCGGTGACGATCTCCGGCGACACCTCAAAGTTCTCGTACATGAATCGGTAGGGCCACCGGTCCGCGATTCGGATCTTGCGGATCGTGTCGGAGACACTCCGTCTCGGGCTCGAAGGCGTGCGCTGGTTTGTGATGGGCGACAACGATGAACATGGACTAGTCGAGGCATCCCCAAATGTTCTCCGGCGAGTCAACAAGGTACTTGACCCGACACGCGATGCCGTAGATTCGGGTCCAAGCCAAGTTAGGGTGGATGATGAGCTTGGGGGTTTCGGAGGAGGAGGAGAAAGCTTCTTCTTTTTTTTTTTGTTGGTTTTCGATTCATAAATAATTGGATTTCAATTTTCAAAATTCATTTCCTTATTTTTCTAAATTTTCTCGGCAACCAAACGTGGACATTCCTCTATTTTGTCTTGTTCTTTGTCTTTATTCTGATGTTTATGGGCATTTTGGTAATTTTGATAATTGGGTGGGTTGGGGTTTACCCATTATAATTGGGTTGGGTTGGGTTTAGGTTAGCAGCAATTAGTTAAATGGGTTTTAATGGGTGAATGGATTTTATATACCCAACTCAATTATGCCCACCCCAAATCTGTCCAAACCCACCCATTTGACACCCCTAGATAAGGGGGATAAATGATTTTACATGATATAATTGAAATGCAACATCATATACACATTTAAATTCCTCAAAATTTAACAGCAACAAATGATTCCTCTCCTAATTTTATTAATTAATTGATTTAATTCAAATTTTGAAATAATTATAAATAACCACATTATAGCTAAGATAAAAATAAAATAAAAATAAAAAATAAAAAAAAAAGCCATGCATAGCCACTGAGTCCTAAGACTATCTTCAGGAGATTTTTAGTTCATCAACCCCAAATAATGCCTCTTTCAAAGGTTTTCTATAAAGTCATGGCCATCTTCATCCAATAATCTACATCCCTCTATTACTCTCTCTCATACCGAAAAAGTCATGCAACCATACCAAAGAATTTCCACATTTCAATTTTCAAATGTCCCTATTCCTGCTTCTATACTAAGAGCATTAGCATCCGGAGATGCCAAAAAAAAAAACATATTTTGCATCTTCAAACACTACTTTATTTATTTTACCAACCCATTTTACAACTCACTCTACATCTCAATTTTTATTTTTACATACAACCTAATAAAATAATATAAACTATCTAATAAAATAATAAAAAATATTATTCTCTCTCTTTTTTTCTCATTCACTTTTTACTTCACACACAACCACATATAAATTTTTTTTTTTTTAACAACTTATGAATGGTAAGATTGCGGGGCAAGACCTTGTATTTTGGCCCTCTTGACTTTAAAAATTACTTGTCAATGACGTAAAGTCCTAAAATACGTATAAAGAAAGAAAGAAAAGGAACCATGACTAGTGCTACTATTATTTGTTCTAGATAGTTGATATTAGTATTACTATTATTTACTACAATATTATGTTTAAATAATAAAGAAATAAAGAACTTTCTCAAAAATAAAAAAATAAATAAATAAATAAAGAACAGCCAGGTTGTGGTTGAAAAGTAAAAAGGATCATACCCAAGACTTTTCATTTTCGGGTCATAAAAATTTCATGAAAGGAAAAATGTAAGGGAAAAGAAAGTAAAGAAAGAAAAGGATAGATTGAGGTAATTCTTTTTCTTTTTTTTTATACAAGATAAAATTCTACTCTAACATAATCTAAGTGTATATGTGTGTGAAGCTCCCTCCTGGAGACTTGAACCCCGGCTCTTGCCCCTCACACTCTACAAGTACTAATACTTATAAAGTGACCATCGTACCAAGAGAGTGCGGTGGTTAGATTGAGGTAACTCAT
This sequence comes from Quercus dentata, assembly GCA_028216015.1. Lineage (NCBI taxonomy): Eukaryota > Viridiplantae > Streptophyta > Magnoliopsida > Fagales > Fagaceae > Quercus > Quercus dentata. The sequence continues at coordinate 56,147,693 of CP116453.1, forward strand.
AACAACACGTAATTCACAATTTATATCCTTTAAGACCTAATATCAAGGCGTGCAATGTGTACATTCCCCAATTAATTGGAGAGCAAGCTATAAACAAAAATAAATTAAATTAAACTAAATGGGGAGGATAAAAAGGGATCTAGGAGGCCCACCCCAATGTCGTTTAAGGGCTTCCTAAAAGCCCAATTCTGATGGACACCAAGCAATCTTCTAGGCCAGACCTGGTCCAAAGGGTGCTCAATCCAAATGCCACGCCTATGTGGCAACCCAACCTCACCTTGCTGATGAAAGTAAATTGGATGTCAATTATGTTCAAAAATTGATTAGTATCTTAATTTGATAATAAAAAATAATCATCAGAAACAGATGTTATAAAAGTTAAAACTTTATTAAAAAAATTAAAAAAAAAAAAAAAAAGTTAATTTGTACTATGTCCCAAGCAAAAACATTCATATAAATTTAGTGATCTTGCTTCAAGAAAATTTAGTAATGTTAGATTGACCGCAAATTCTACAGCTAGCACTTGAGCTGGGACAATATAATGGGCTTTTATATGCGGGTTATTCGGCCTCTATTTGGATTTAATTCTAATTATGAATAGTTATGTCATATGTGGGTAATTATTTTGTTAAAGTCTTATCACATTAATGTCAGTAACTAACTTTTTATGAACTGTAACTAACTCTTTAATAGAGTATTTTTTTTGAGAAACAACCCTTTGATAGAGTACATTCTCGAAAACAAACCAAAAAAAACTCTTTGATAGAGTTTATATGAAAGAAGTTTATAGAAAACTAACCTTAGAAACAGAGACTCCCTAATCTAGTTTCTTGAACAAGTTTGAGTAAATTCAATGAACCAAAATAGGTTACTTAAAACATGTAAAAAGTACGCAATAAAATGATATTGTATATATACAAATATTACACTTTATTTCATTTTAGGCCATATATAATACAAGTACTATTACAGACGCAAGATGAAAGGAAGTCCCCCCACCCCCCAAACTCACAAAGGTAGTAGATTTTTATTGTATACACAAATAAGTGGGAGGATCTAATAGTTTATAATACTGGTTAACAACTTGGTACTAGTGAACCAATATGCTGTTCTAGCATGTGAGATTATCACCCGGATCAACACCAATTAAGTTGGTTACAATATGCGGTGTAATAATCAACTCGGTGTTGGACAGAGTCAAAATTTTCACCACGACATTCAATGTCACCATTGATGGCATTAATCGTTGCCCCAAACCCTTGGCCTAAGACTGAGTGAACATTGTTCATCCAAAACCACAATGCAGTATTGAATGAAATAACTGGATCTGTGGCCACCGTATCAGGTTGGTTTATTCCATCGAATCCGATGTCATTACCTGCTGCCCTATAAATATTATAATTCCAACTTAGCTGAAGTGGTCCACGACCATAGTATTTTTCATTAGGGTTGCAAGGATACTGTGTGTTGCTCCATGCACAGTAGTCTTGTGAGGCACCATTGATCTCCTCTATATAGCAAAGTTCTGCACAAAAACCATAAACACTCACTCTTTGACAAAGGAATAAACATGTATATATCTCGTTATTTCTATTTGAATATCGAATTGTTACATTTGTAATCTTTGAGGGAAATTTTAGTATTTATTAAAACAATGGTTTATCAATTAATTAAATTCATCATTTTTTTATTAATTTGAGCTTTTGAGAAGCAACTATTTAACATGGTATCAGAGGATTAAGGCTATATAGTAATGATTAGAAATTAAAATACAAGCTCAAAAGTGAGCCTCTTCATTCAGTTAGGAGAGAATTTTAATAGGGGTGTACAATGGTCGATCAGGTCAGTGTTGGGATGTTTTTCGACCATATCAACCCGATCTAGAAAACTAACATAATTTTAAACAACACTAGCATGAAGCAATGGGATTCGATAAGTGGTGAATCTTCGTGTGTATGACTAGGGATTTGATCATCAATTCCATGGGGTAAATTTTCTTGATAGATTGACAGAAGTGGATTGTCGTTGACAAGCTCAAATTATGGGGCTCTTTTTTTCACCTATTTGAATGGGCAAAAGGGCAAAGGGATCGAGGGGACGGGAAATATTTGGAGTGGAAAATAAATGGGATAGGACAAAGAGGTGGAAGGATGGATGGTGAGTCGAAGTGATTTCTGTGATTTTCATCACTCTTAGAACTTGTAACTAAATAGAATATTAACTAAACGGTTTTTCAAAAAGCCATTTTGATCAGTTTCTTGATATCGTTGAAAATCACCATTATGTCATTCAATTCAAAATTTTTTAGGGTCGAACAATTTGGTCAAATAGTTGAACAACTATAAATTTTAATTTGCAATAATTCACTATAGTTTATACTCTTTTTTTTCTTGGAATCTAATAATTGGAAGAGCGTTTTAAACTTAGTCGAGTTAGAAGACTCTTGAAAAAATATTTATTAAACATATTATATGAAAATATGTACTAGAGAGTAGAAATTACAATTTGTAAAAAAATTAAATAAACATTGGTCTGTTCAATATAATTAGCATTAATTTGTATAAATTACAAATATTTGGTATGTATGTGTATATGCACATGACACAAATATAATATGAGAAAATTATATAATACTTTAAAAGCATAACTAATAATGGTGCATTCCTTCACCTCACATAAATAATGGATCCATCATAAATTTAATGGAGTGATATCGACTTTTATGTGAGATAATGGAATCAGGAAATACATTATTATTGTAATCACAAAGTATTGTATAATTATTAGTTATCTATTTATGTGAGAGAGAAATCATGCGTCCAATCTCATGTGCGACATTAGCAAAGAATGCTGCAATTTCATGCTTGGAATCATCAACTGAATTGTCTCCACCAAACTCAGAATACGAGTTAATTAAGAGCTTCAAGAAAGGCGTCTCGCGAGTAGAAGTATTTTCCTGCACAATTTGAGTCTGCTTGGTCAAGAATCCCATTAAAGAATTCGTCAGTCACAATATCAGGTACCGAAACACCATTAGTAGTATAACAATGGCCCTCTTGGCATGCAGCCCCACAGTAAGCGTCACTGGTGCCACAATAGCCATATTGGCTACAACACAGGCTAGAGTCACAGCCACACTCTTGAGTCATTACATTTCGGGACAAAGCTCCAATAAGGACTCCAGCTAGAATAAGGATTATCAGATTTTTTTCTCATATAACAGGTTGCCAGTGAGGGAGAGGGAATTATGAAAGGAGAAAGTATTTGATGAGAAAGTAAGATTGAGAGTATGGTATCTATAGTGCAAAAAGTGAGACTACTATCTGAATACAATAAGCTTTGTTTGAATTGCATTTGCCATTTGAAGTTAATGACCCAATTACACTTTATACTATAAATTTTTAATTGTTATAATTACACTTTCAATTTTATTTTAAAAGAAAATCATTAGGCTTCTGCCTAATGCGGAATCAGAAATTTTTTTCAAGAAAAGACAAGCTAAATATACCATTAATTTTCAATTGATATATATATACACACACACAAACACACTTTAAGTACACCTTTGACATTAATTTCTAATTATATTATTTTCATGTATATAAGAAATTTTCATCATGCCCATTGTATATAGTTCAAAAAATATATTTCTTTTCTCTTGAAGATCTTCTTTCCCCTTCCTGTGTGTTTGTTAAAAATATTTAGTATTCTCAAAAGAAAAAACAGTGAGTTAATCCCACATTGGAAAATGAGTGTGAGTTAAAGAAGTTTTAAACCTGTATTATGTATCCAAGAATTAGGCCCTTTTGAATATATACAACTGTTAGTTTCTTTAAGACCTTCTCTCCTCTTCCTGTGTGTGTTAAAAATATTTACTATTCTTAAAAAAATAAATAAATAAATAAAAATAATCTCTTTTAAATTATACTAATCATAATTAGAATTCTTTAAATGTTTTAAATCAAGTGCTTTTTAACTAAATTAAGGATTGCGTATTATAATATACTAATATTTATAGAAAACATAAAATATATACTATAGGGACACGATTATTTAACGGCCCAAGAATGACGTTGAGCTCGTACATAAAAGATCCCTCACAATATGATTTGTAGAGAATGGGCTTAAAAGGCTTGCCTTTGATCACGGGGCGATGGTCCAGTCCTGATTTTAGGGGGGCTCATGTAAAAAAGGGTTCGGCCTGAACATCCAAGCCCTACAAATCGTAGCCTCGAGGGTTGGACTCCTCGGACTTAGTCCGAGGAGCATCAGGTTCTTCCCCTTCTTCCCCTTCTTTTCCCTTTTTCTCTTGGCTTTCGTTTCCTTTTATACTCGTATTCCTTTCTCTCTTTAGGGTCCACGTGTAAGCTTTACCTTCGGGGTAGAGAACTTGTCCTATCAGCCCATACCTCCGGTGGTTAGGAGTAGACGTAAAGGTTGAATAGCATGGTCAAGAATAGGGGCTTGTCAGGCACGAGTTCTCTCTTGTAGTATTGGCGTCTTTTCACTTATCCTATCCGTGCATTAAACTCGTCCCTTGACAATAGGTCTCCTCGAGATCAGGCCCCGGGCCTTGATATAGAGCGGGCCAGGCCATGAATTTTCTGCCCACAATAGCCCCTCAAAATCCTGCGCCCGACTTTTAGTTGGGGAGGAGGGTTTTGGTGACTTTGGGCCCACATCACGACTCGTTCAAGTTCTCGCACTCCACTCATACTTGTGTTTTTACATTCACATGGGAGACGTGCCAAGTCAAGAGTCATCCCTTCGTTCGCGAGTACTCAAGTTTCAACAATCGAAGCGCGCCTTCCCGAGGATCTTGAGATCCTACGGTTGTGGATGGTGTGGGAAATTGAGCCAGAGCTGCCTTGTCTGCGGCGCGTCTTGGGAATCTGCTCAAATTAAATTACATGACACCTCCTTACCCTCTATATAAGTAGGACATGTGGTTACTCTCCTGGCATACAAACTCTTACGCTTTCTTGAGAATCAATACCCTTTGTCCATACCCAGTTCCCTCCTCCGGTGTCATCTTCCCTTTGCGCCATATGTCCGAGGCTTGGGTAGAGGTGGAGGAACTTCACCCGCCACAGAGGCACCGGACCCTTCCAAGACGTAAAGTGATGTGGCCCGGGCAGGGGAGGCACAGATTTAAGGTGTCTTCCCGCTTGGACATGGTGGGGACGGTACCCTTCCCTCTTTTAGTCAAAATCAAGCGGGTTCTGTCACGCCAGATTTTTGGTGTGTCGAAGAAAGATCTTCTGCCATCAGCGCCGTCCGCCTTGTCGCAGGCAAATTTTGGTGTAGGCTCCTCAACTTCCGGTTCCCGGCACCTTCTCTTCAACGGTGTGGGCCTGAAGTTGGGCGCTCTCTGCACCTTTTCTTCAATGGTGCAGGCCCCACGTTGGGTTCTTTTTTTGCCTGAGTTATGAGCATGTAAAAGTATTGAGAATGGTTTTCCTTGAACAAAGTCTTGAAGCAGCAGCCAACCTCTCCTCCGTGCTACCTCCTCGGCTTTATCTTATTCTCTTGTATCTTTCTTTTCAACTATGTAGTTAGCTTTAGTATAAACTGATTCCAGCTTTTCATTGTACGTTGTACTATTTCTTTGTTTTAATAAAAGGGAAATTTATTTACTTGTTTTGAATATTTTTCTTTTTTGCAACACTACTTTGCGAATGGGTGTGCTCCATGTATGTTTTTCTTCAATGATACTTAAAGCAGGAAACCTTGAAACATAATCCAACTAATTTTAATTTACCGACATTACCAGGCATAATAACGATAATTCACAATAAATTAAACTTAGGAAACTAACCAAGATAACAGTTGAATATTCTGTAATAAGTGCGAAGAGACCATCCGAGAACGATAAACTCTAAACAATTCATCCGAGGGTAACTAAGCGAAGGGACTCCGATTGTGCTTTTGGTAACATATTGCTATATATTGCATCAATCCCTTTGGTACCGAGGATCCGAGAGCAGACTTGAGAATACATGCGGTTTAGGAATTAACCCAATTGTTAATGGAGAGTTCTCCTCGGATAGATTCTAAGGTCCATGTAGTGTAGATTTTCTTTTAAGTACTTAGTTTCCCCATAGGCTTGAGTCCGAGGACCATGCAAGGCCTTCGTTCTGTCCAAAACTTGTGATTTTTCTTTTGAGTACTTGGTTTCCCCATAGGCTTGAGTCCGAGGACCATGCAAGGCCTTGGTTCTGTCCAAAACTTGTGATTTTTCTTTTGAGTACTTGGTTTCCCCATAGGCTTGAGTCCGAGGACCATGCAAGGCCTTGGTTCTGTCCCCAAAACTTATCGTTTTTTCTTTGTGTACTTGGTTTCCCCATAGGCTTGAGTCCGAGGACCATGCAAGGCTTTGATTCTGTCCAAAACTTATAGTTTTTTCTTTGTGTACTTGGTTTCCCCATAGGCTTGAGTCCGAGGACCATGCAAGGCCTTGGTTTTGTCCAAAACTTGTCGTTTTTTCTTTGTGTACTTGGTTTCCCCATAGGCTTGAGTCCGACGACCATGCAAGGCCTTGGTTCTGTCCAAAACTTGTCGTTTTTTCTTTGTGTACTTGGTTTCCCCATAGGCTTGAGTCCGAGGACCATGCAAGGCCTTGGTTCTGTCCAAAACTTGTCGTTTTTCTTTTCTGTGTATTTATTTGTTTTTCGAAGGTCAGCCCCTAGACCATGGCGGAAAAAGTTGGCTTGAGGCCAGAAGCCCCTAGAGCTGCCCGCGCCGTTGGCACTGCAGGGCATAGCCCCCAGCAGAAGTTTATGTCGGAGCAACAACTGCATGTCGCCGGAGAGGGAGGAAACCCCGCGAACCTCTACTTGCTAGAGAGTTGACTCCACCGCCACCTGGCCAAATGCGCAAGCCTTCCCACAGACGGCGCCAATTGTAGGGACACGATTATTTAACGGCCCAAGAATGACGTTGGGCTCGTACATAAAAGATCCCTCATAATATGATTTGTAGAAAATGGGCTTAAAAGGCTTGCCTTTGATCACGGGGCGATGGTCCGGTCCTGATTTTAGGGGGGCTCATGTAAAAAAGGGTTCAGCCTGAACATCCAAACCCTACAGCGTCGTAGCCGAGGGTTGGACTCCTCGGACTTAGTCCGAGGAGCATCGAGTTCTTCCCCTTCTTCCCCTTCTTTTCCCTTTTTCTCCTTCTTTTCCCTTTTTCTCTTGGCTTTCGTTTCCTTTTATACTCGTATTCCTTTCTCTCTTTAGGGTCCACGTGTAAGTTTTACCTTCGGGGCGGAGGACTTATCCTATCACCCCATACCTCCGGTGGTTGGGAGTAGACGTAAAAGTTGAATAGCATGGTCAAGAATAGAGGCTTGTCGAGCACGAGTTCTCTACTACAATGTTGGCGGTCTTTTCACTTATCCTATCCATGCATTAAACTCGTCCTTGACAATAGGTCTCCTCGGATCGTGGCCCAGGCCTTGATATAGAGCGAGCCTGGGCCATGAATTTTCTGCCCACATATACAAATAAATTAAATTTAGATCAAACAAATTACAAATGTCACTTTTATATGAGAAATACATAATAATATTATTATTAAATTTTTATTTAAACAAATTCGTTTATGCATGACAAATTAAAACATGTCTCAATTTTATATATAAAAAAAATCATAGTATATTTTCTTCTAATTGAAAAATAAATAAATAAAAAATCATGCACGCACTCTTGTATCCCTAACTATCTAAATACAATATATATATAATTTTTTTTTTAAAAAAAGTTTTTAATGAAGAGGTTTATATTAATATTATGGAATCATATGCTTTAAATGTAGTTAAAATTCATGCAATCTATATGACGCGTAGGGGTGATAGGCCCAGGAACCCATATCTATATATATATATATATATATATTGGGCCAGGGGCCCAATCCGAGGATGTTAGGCAATCCGAGAACAGGTAAAAACTTTCATAAGAATCCATGTTAATAAGTGAAGAAGTAAAATCCGATTAAAGCCATCCAAAAGGGTGGTTTGAGGAGAAATCCCTCCTCGATTGAGCAAAGCCGAGGTCAGAAGGTGTGGTTTGCCATCAAGAGTAACGTTCTGGATCATTCTATGGATGAGACTAAGTATCAGGAAGGAACAGGACAAAGAAAAGCCATGAAATATCTCAAGGGAAAGCTGCTACCACCGCATTAAATACTCTGCAGCTAACTCTTTGGCCACATTAATGAGGAAGTGATACCTGAGCAGTTGTTTTCAGCCTTACAACTACTCTTTAGAGATTTGAAAAAGGTCTTGATGTGACAAAGATCAACACCAACACTCTAATCTACACGTGGAAGGCGGATATGAAGGCAAAGGGATAGTATAAAATTGGAAGAATGCAATGAGAGAGGGGAATCGAGAAATTAAGAGCAAAACACTGTAGCAATTGAGAGTTGAACTTGTAATCAAACTTGAGAATCAATATATAAGAACTGATCTTCCTAGATTGTGCCGAGGACGATTTTCTTTAGATTAAACTAGTTTATCTTCATTTTCTTGTGATCCGGATCCATTTTACATGTTGTCCGACTTATTAAAGCCTAGTTTTCCAACCTACTTTCTACAAATTTATTGTATTGGGCTCTTTGGGCCTAAGTTCATACTTCCTTTGGGCTTGGGAGCCAAATTGTGTCCTTACATGACAGAAAATTATTATGTACTCCTGCAGTACCATAAATGCGTACTCCCTCTTCTCACATTAATGATGGGTCCCACTAATTAAATTTATGGTGGAACCCATCATTCATGTGAAAAGAGATACTACGCATTTATGGTACTCCGAAAGTACCTAATAATTTTCCATGTGACAAAACTAAGGGAGTCAAAATATACCAATTAAGAAAACTGCAAGACCAAATTTTTATTGAATCAAACCACAATGGGGTAATTCTTTTTCCACAAGCATTAAAACTGTTAGTTTGGATGGGACACTAACAATTTCATCCTAATCAAAAGTTTAGAGGGTCAAATCCACATTAAAAACTTCAATGATTAAATTGTGATAGCACCAAACTGTAAGGGGTAAATTGTAATTTCAAATAAATAAATAAAACTTATCTTGAAATAATTTTTTTTAGTAAAGTACACTTTTGTGGCCAAGTTGAAAAGCTTAGAGGGTCAAATCCACGTTAAAAGCTTCAATGATTAAATTGTGATAGCACCAAACTATAAGGGATAAATTGTAATTTTCAAATTATAATAATAAAATAAAATAAAATAAAACTTATCTTGAAATATTTTCCTTTTAATAAGGTACATTTTTACCCATAAAAGTTGGAGTTGTTTTCGTTTTAGCCATTTTTGTTCAAACTTTTCAACTTGGCCACAAAGTCTAATTCATTTTCACATTCGCCTAATGTTTCAAAATTTTTAGTTTATCCCTTCATATTTGATTCAATTTTATGTTTGACCCTTTAAGTTTCAAAATTTTTAGTTTCATTAAGGGCTAAAATTGAAAGTGAAAAAGAAAATCTTGAAACAAAAAAAGCCATACAAAAAATTGAATAGAACATAATAAGCCAATTGGAAATTTTGACGTATAACAGGCCAATATGAATACAAATCAAACATGGAAAAAAATTGAAATGTAAGGAACAAAAATAAAAATAATCTCAAACTTTAAAGGTCAAAAGTATACTTATAGTTAAAAATTTTAAACAGCATGTAATTCCACGTTTATAGGTGAATTTTGGCTGGCCAATGATAGAAGTGGATTCTGCTCTTAAATAGCATAACATGTGCATTTTGGCCTAATTTTAGGCCAATTTTATAGATGAGTGTGATGCTTCTTTTTTTTTTTCTTTTTCTTTTTTAAGGTAGGTATATTTAATATTATATTTGACAATATTTCTAGGGTAATAATTTTATCACAAAATTTTTCACAACCATTAAGATGATGAGTTATAAATAGTATAAAATAAAAGAATGTTAATATAGTGAGTCTCAATAAGAGAATAATTTGAAAACTCAATTGTGGGGCCCAATAGTTTATGGGCCCGGCCCGTTCGCTAATGGGGAGTCCACAGGCCCAAATCAAAGGAGGCCAGGGCCCAAGCTCAAAAATAGGAAGCCCAAAGTGGCCCGAAGATACAGCCGAGGACAGATTAGTCCTAGGCGGACCCAAAGTCTCATTGATGAAAGTGGTATACAAGCAAACTTGAAAGATCGAAAAATATCTCAGGGAAGTTGTCCTTAATACCCTTCATTAATAAGACTCTGCACCTAACAGAACCTGATTTTTAGGCTTTATTAACCATCCCCAACAATTCTGGGATTAGATTGACGGGACAAATCTCGATCCTGGAAAAGTTGACCCCACACGTGGACGAGGGACAACAAACGTAGGCTAGTATAAAAGGAAAGGTAAACTAATCAGAAAAGGGATCCTCATCTCACTTCCTGGGAAAAACTTCAGGAATGAGAATGCCCGGACAATATATGCGCACCACCACGAAAAACCCACCGTCGGGTAACCGGAGAAAAACATTAGTGCTCCTCGGACATGATCCGAGGAGTCCAATCCCTCAATTTACAAAGTTATAGGGCTTGGATATCTAGACCAAAGCCTTTTCTTGTCTAGGTTCACCTAAAGTCCGGCCTGGACTAACGCCCTGTGACCCAACACTAGCCTTTCAAGCCCACTCTCTACAAATATTATTGTAAGGGGTCTTTCACGTGCGAGTCCAACATCACCATTGGGCCGTTAAAGAATCGTGTCCCTACAATTGGCGCCGTCTGTGGGAAGGCTTGCGCGTTGGCGCAGGTGGCGCATAAGTCAACCCTCTAGCAAGCGGAGATTCGCAAGTTTTTCCCCATCTCCGGTGACCTGAGGTTGTCGCTCTGATATAAACTCGTACCAGGGCTTACGTCTGCGGCGCCAACGGCACGGGCATCTCTAGGGGCTTCCGACCCCAAGTCAGCTCTCCCGTCATGGTCAAAGGGCTGACCTGAAAGAAATATCATAAGTTTTGGACAGAACCAAGGCCTTGCATGGTCCTCGGACTCAAGCCTATGGGGAAACCAAGTACACAAAAGAAATATCATAAGTTTTGGACAGAACCAAGGCCTTGCATTGTTCTCGGACTCAAGCCTATGGGGAAACCAAGTACACAAAAAAAAAATATAAGTTTTGGACAGAACCAAGGCCTTGCATGGTCCTCGGACTCAAGCCTATGGGGAAACCAAGTACACGAAAGAAATATCATAAGTTTTGGACAGAATCAAGGCCTTGCATGGTCCTCGGACTCAAGCCTATGGGGAAACCAAGTACACAAAAAAAAAATATAAGTTTTGGACAGAACCAAGGCCTTGCATGGTCCTCGGACTCAAGCCTATGGGGAAACCAAGTACACAAAAAAAAAAAAAAATATAAGTTTTGGACAGAACCAAGGCCTTGCATGGTCCTCGGACTCAAGCCTATGGGGAAACCAAGTACACAAAAGAAATATCATAAGTTTTGGACAGAACCAAGGCCTTGCATGGTTCTCGGACTCAAGCCTATGAGGAAACCAAGTACACAAAAAAAAATATAAGTTTTGGACAGAACCAAGGCCTTGCATGGTCCCCGGACTCAAGCCTATGGGGAAACCAAGTACACGAAAGAAATATCATAAGTTTTGAACAGAACCAAGGCCTTGCATAGTCCTCGGACTCAAGCCCATGGGGAAACCAAGTACACGAAAGAAATATCATAAGTTTTGGACAGAACCAAGGCCTTGCATGGTCCTCGGACTCAAGCCTATGGGGAAACCAAGTACACAAAAAAAAAAAAATATAAGTTTTGGACAGAACCAAGGCCTTGCATGGTCCTCGGACTCAAGCCTATGGGGAAACCAAGTACACGAAAGAAATATCATAAGTTTTGGACAGAACCAAGGCCTTGCATGGTCCTCGGACTCAAGCCTATGGGGAAACCAAGTACACAAAAAAAAAAACAAATATAAGTTTTGGACAGAACCAAGGCCTTGCATGGTCCTCGGACTCAAGCCTATGGGGAAACCAAGTACACGAAAGAAATATCATAAGTTTTGGACAGAACCAAGACCTTGCATGGTCCTCGGACTCAAGCCTATGGGGAAACCAAGTACACAAAAAAAAAAACAAATATAAGTTTTGGACAGAACCAAAGCCTTGCATGGTCCTCGGACTCAAGCCTATGGGGAAACCAAGTACACAAAAGAAATATCATAAGTTTTGGACAGAACCAAGGCTTTGCATGGTCCTCGGACTCAAGCCTATGGGGAAACCAAGTACACAAAAAAAAAATATAAGTTTTGGACAGAACCAAGGCCTTGCATGGTCCTCGGACTCAAGCCTATGGGGAAACCAAGTACACGAAAGAAAAATATCATAAGTTTTGGATGAGAACCAAGGCCTTGCATGGTCCTCGGACTCAAGCCTATGGGGAAACCAAGTACACAAAAAAAAAAAAAATAAATAAGTTTTGGACAGAACCAAGGCCTTGCATGGTCCTCGGACTCAAGCCTATAGGGAAACCAAGTACACGAAAGAAATATCATAAGTTTTGGACAGAACCAAGGCCTTGCATGGTCCTCGGACTCAAGCCTATGGGGAATCCAAGTACACAAAAAAAAAAAAAAACAAATATAAGTTTTGGACAGAACCAAGGCCTTGCATGGTCCTCGGACTCAAGCCTATGGGGAAACCAAGTACACGAAAGAAATATCATAAGTTTTGGACAGAACCAAGGCCTTGCATGGTCCTCGGACTCAAGCCTATGGGGAAACCAAGTACACAAAAAAAAAAAAAAATATAAGTTTTGGACAGAACCAAGGCCTTGCATGGTCCTCGGACTCAAGCCTATGGGGAAACCAAGTACACAAAAGAAATATCATAAGTTTTGGACAGAACCAAGGCCTTGCATGGTCCTCGGACTCAAGCCTATGGGGAAACCAAGTACACAAAAAAAATATAAGTTCTGGACAGAACCAAGGCCTTGCATGGTCCTCGGACTCAAGCCTATGGGGAAACCAAGTACACACCAAAGAAATATCATAAGTTTTGGACAGAACCAAGGCCTTGCATGGTCCTCGGACTCAAGCCTATGGGGAAACCAAGTACACAAAAAAAAAAAAACAAATATAAGTTTTGGACAGAACCAAGGCCTTGCATGGTCCTCGAACTCAAGCCTATGGGGAAACCAAGTACACAAAAAAAAATATAAGTTTTGGACAGAACCAAGGTCTTGCATGGTCCTCGGACTCAAGCCTATGGGGAAACCAAGTACACAAAAAAAACAAATATAAGTTTTGGACAGAACCAAGGCCTTGCATGGTCTTCTGACTCAAGCCTATGGGGAAACTAAGTACACAAAAGAAATATCATAAGTTTTGGACCGAACCAAGGCCTTGCATGGTCCTCGGACTCAAGCCTATGGGGAAACCAAGTACACGAAAGAAATATCATAAGTTTTGGACAGAACCTAGGCCTTGCATGGTTCTCGGACTCAAGCCTATGGGGAAACCAAATACACAAAAGCACATCATGAGTACCCTACTTCCCAGTCGATAGCTCGGATGGATTATTTAGAGATTATCAGTCTTGGACGGTATTCACGCGTTTATCACGGAATATTCAACTGTTACCCTGGTTAGTTTCTTAAGTTTGATTTACTATGAATTATCGATATAATGCCTAGTAGTATTGGTAAATTAGAATTATTTAGATTATGTTTCAAGGTATCTTGCTCTAAATATGCTAGAAGCAGCACACACATGGAACACACTCATTCACTAAATAATGTTGCCCAAAAGATCAATACTTAAAACATGTAAATAAATTTCTATTTTTATTAAAACAAAGAAGTAGTACAACAGACAATGAAAAGTCTGGAGTCGACCTATGTCAAAGCTCACTACACAAGCAAAAAAGAAAGATACAAGAGAATTAGAGAAAGCCGAGGAGGTGGGTCAGAGGATAGGTTGGCTACAGCTCCAAGACCCTATTCTTCCTCAATGCTTTTACATGCCCATGACTCAGCAAAAAAAGAAACCCAACTTGAACCTGACACCGTTGAAGGAGAGGTGCAGGGAGTGGGAAATTGAGAGGCTTTCTCTAAATATTCGCCTGCCACAAGGCGGAGGCGCTGATGGCGGAGAACCTTTCTTCTGACACACCAAAATTCTGGCATGAACAGAACCCGCTCTTGATTTTGACTAAAAGAGGGAGAGACACCCTTTCCCCTCGATCAAAATGGAGTACTCTCTTGAACTTATGCTTCCTGTGCCCGTACCTCACTACTTTGAGTCTCATGAGGACACGGCGCCACGTGGCGGAGAGAGTTCTTTTTCCCAACCCTCACCTCAAACATGTTATGCTAAGGCGAGGATAGCACCGGATATGGGATTTATGATGTGGGAGAAAACTCAAGGATTTGTGCGTATATAAAGCAACTCTTTCTCCCTCCTATTTATTTGAAAAGATAAGGTGGTGGCGGTGTTTCAACTCACGCAGCGTCCCAAGGAACGCTACGACAAAATGGTCCTGGCTCAACTTCCAACGTCAACTTGCAACCACAAGATTAAAGAAGCCTCGTAAAGGCGCACCTCGATCATTGGGACGTCAGAGAGTACCGCGTGGCCAGAGGTTGCAAAAATATCTCTTAATTCGTGGGCTAAGTGAATTCGCGGCCCGAGCCCGCTCTGCGTGAGGGCCCAGGGACCGTAGCCCACGCCGAGAAATAGCCGTTGCCGAGGACAACCCCTGCTCGGCGCCTCGGGAAATGCCCGATGAAAGGGAGAATCTGAACTTAAAGAGTTTTGGATAGAACCTAGGACTTGCATGGTCCTCGGACTCAAGCCTATGGGGAAACCAAGAACAAAAAAAAAAAAAAAAAAAAAAAAAAAAAAAAAACATAAGTCTTGGACAGAACCTAGGACTTGCATGGTCCTCGGACTCAAGCCTATGGGGAAACCAAGAACAAAAAAAAAAAAAAAAAAAAAAAAAAAAAAAAAAAAAAAAAACATAAGTCTTGGACAGAACCTAGGACTTGCATGGTCCTCGGACTCAAGCCTATGGGGAAACCAAGAAAATAAAAGAAAAAACATAAGTCTTGGACGGAACCTATGACTTGCATGGTCCTCGGACTCAAGCCTATGGGGAAACCAAGAACATAAAAGAAAAACATAAGTCTTGGACAGAACCTAAGACTTGCATGGTCCTCGGACTCAAGCCTATGGGGAAATCAAGTACATAAAAGAAAAAGCATAAGTCTTAAGCGTAACCCGAGGCTTTGCGAAGTCCTCGGACTCGTGCCTTTTGGGAAATCAACTACTCGGATGGAGAAATTTCTCGGCTCAAATACTGAAAAGGTTAAGGCCATTGTGTTAAGAAGATGGCGAAACGACCGATGATCGTTAGCCTAAGGAAATTGTTCATTGGGAGGGTGACATGTCCTCGGATAACTACTTCTTACACCTTATCGAGCACTTAGTCTCCATCTCGGCTAATTTTAAGGTAAGTCTCGTTCCTCACCGGTCGGATTGTTATGTCGAATAATAATTTTATTAAAGTTATGGTGGCATCTTTTTATTAACAAATATTTTAGCCTTAGTTGTCATTGATTCAAATGCTATATTATTATGCCGAGCAGCGTTTGTAAACTTTAAAAAAAAAAAAAAAAAAAGCATAAAAACAGAACATGCGAAATAAAGTAACAGCAACTTTTATTAATGCGAAAAATTATTACAACGTACAAAGAAGGGCTTAAACAAGCCTATACAAAAAATGAATTGCCAAATCGACGATAGTATCCGCAATACCGATAAGTAAACAGTCAGATGTCTTTTAAACTCGCATTCAAAGTCTCTCTAAAATCTCTGCGCCTCGCAGTCGCTCATATCGGAGAAGAACCTTATATAGAAAAGATGAAGGAGAAGGAAGAAGAATTGGAACACATGGAAGCACTTCAGCAAGCTCTTGTCACTGAGGAGTGCAAAGGAAGAAGAGGATGGAAGAGATGGATAAAGAAGATGGAGGACATGAGTAGGAAGGAGGAGAAGAAGAGGGAAGAAATGAAAAGAAAGAGAAAGGAGCAAAAGAGGGAGAAAGGGAATCAAAGAGCGGCGCCAATGAACAAAGAGAGGAAGAAGCAAGGGCATTTAACCCCCGCTTCAATCCTGACTCTTAGCACACTCGGTGCCATATTAGATATGCTCATGAGAGAGCGGATGGTGGTGATAATGGATGTTTCTGACTCAGTCACACCGAAAATGAGATGTGACGAGTCCCCGCTTCGGATTTTGGCTAAAAGGAAGGGGAGACAAATCTTGAGTCTCCGCCATCCTTGCCCCGACCGAGCCATCTCAAGCTTTATTGGGACATGGTGTTTCTGGGAAAGGAATGGCTTATTCATGGCTGACTACTATGGTGGACGTATTATTGGATAGGGTATAACCAGAGGGAAGAAGTGAACTCGGGGAAGAGCCCGAGGGGTTCGAATATGAGGGAATCACCTTTTGTCTTCTCTCTTTATATAGGGGAGGAAGACAAGGGTACGTAACACGTTCTGATCCCTAAGGAAATCTGCAAATAAATGTACATCCGTTTCGTTTCCCACGTTATCGTAGAACCATTAGATCTAGGAGGTCTCGTAAAAGGAAGATATTAAAGGCATGCTTCGGATAACCAAACGGCATAAACGCATCGCGCGTAAATTGAGGGAAACGTCTTGTAGACCGGCGCATTCCCTGGGAAGTGAAGAGTCGCCAACGTTGATCAAGGGCTGGATTAAATGAGCCGCAATAAAGGCTCGGTATTACCAAAACCCACCTTTCCAACCAAGACGTTGGACAGCAGGGTTTTGAGGGGCTATTGTGGGGCCCAATAGTTTATGGGCCCGGCCCGTTCGCTAATGGGGAGTCCACAGCCCAAATCAAGGAGGCCAGGGCCCAAGCTCAAAAATAGGAAGCCCAAAGTGGCCCGAAGATACAGCCGAGGACAGATTAGTCCTCGTGCACCCAAAGTCTCATTGATGAAAGTGGTATACAAGCAAACTTGAAAGATCGAAAATATCTCGGGAAAGTTGTCCTTAATACCCTTCATTGATAAGACTCGCACCTAACAAAACCTGATTTTTAGGCTTTATTAACCATCCCCAACAATTCTGGGATTAGATTGACGGGGACAAATCTCGATCCTGGAAAAGTTGACCCTACACGTGGACGAGGGACAACAAACGTAGGCTAGTATAAAAGGAAAGGTAAACTAATCGAAAAGGGATCCTCATCTCACTTCCGGGAAAAACTTCAGAATGAGAATGCCCGACAATATATGCGCACCACCACGGAAAACCCACCGTCGGGTAACCGGAGAAAAACATTAGTGCTCCTCGGACATGATCCGAGGAGTCCAATCCCTCAATTTACAAAGTTATAGGGCTTGGATATCTAGACCAAAGCCTTTTCTTGTCTAGGTTCACCTAAAGTCCGGCCTGGACTAACGCCCTGTGACCCAACGCTAGCCTTTCAAGCCCACTCTCTACAAATATTATTGTAAGGGGTCTTTCACGTGCGAGTCCAACATCACTGTTGGGCCGTTAAAGAATCGTGTCCCTACATCAATAATTATAAAATTTGTTAAGAAAAATATTGTGTATATAATACCGTTCATCGTTTGGAGTGTTTTTAAACATCAATAAGTGGAGAACCTTCTTCGACAGAAAATAACTCAAAGAGATAGTAATAATTTTATGCTGCCACTAGTACTTCTCCTCCTCCCCACTCACCTCCACTACCACCACTTCCTTGTCACTAGTCTCTCCACCAACATCAAGTCATATATATGTTTAAAGAGACCCAAATTGTTTTAAAATTTTATTTTTTTAATTTTATACTCATTTGATGTGCTATGCCCATGCTCTGAGTCTTTTTTCTGTTCAATAAACTTTATGCATTTGCCAATCACAAAATATAAACATTATGCATTTTCTAATCACAGATATATACGTATGAGTGTGGGAAAAAAATCCTTTGAAAGCTATATGATGAAAGGTTACTCAAGTGTTTACTTTTGCCCCCTTGTAGAAAAATACAAAAGATACTCTTAGGCCTAAAACTAACACACCCAAATAATAATAATAATAATTAAAAAGAAACCCACTGACACCCATATCACTCTTAGGCCTAAGAGCATTCACATCAGTCCGTATATAAGTGTGTATAATAGAAAAGATGCTCAAATTTACACATTTTTGTTCAAAAACAACCCACATCAGTCCGTTTAAAATCTTGCAAAATCTTCTAAAATTATCAACTAGCTACAGTACCCGTGTAAATTTACACGGACACTTTACACGGGCACTGTAGTATGTGTATTTAGTTTTTTATTAATTTTCGTTCGCACTAATTTTTCTCTCTCTTCTCTCCGCACAACGACCTCGGCTCCTCATCTTCTTTTCCTTAAAAGCACACAAACACACCCACACACAAACAAACCCACACAGACAAACCAACAAAGAGATAGATCGATGCTCGGAGATCAGTGCTTGCTTGTAGATCGGTGCTTGGAGATTGGTGCTTGCTAGAGATCGGTGCTTGTAGTATGGGTCTTGGCTTTGGAGATCGGTGTGCAATGGTCTATGGTGGCTGTTGAGATCGGTGTGCGTCAAAGATTTGGGTTTCAACGTTTAAGATCGATGGTCATTGAGATCCGTGTTTGGGTTTCAACGTTTGGCGTTTGGTGGGTTTCAATTTGTTGAGATCGAAGATTTTTGGTGGGTTTTGGGGATGTGGGTTATTGGATTTCGTGGGTCGTTTGGTGGAGATGGTGGTGGTGGTGGTGGTGGGTTGTTTTGTTGGTGGTGGATTATGGGAGTGGGTGACGGTTGCGGTGGGTAGTGGCTATGCGGCCGAGATTTGGTGGTGGATCGGATTTGGTGGGTCGGGGTGAGTGTGTGGTTGAGATTTGGTGGTGGCTGAGATTTTGTGATGGTGGTGGAAGAGGAAGGTGGATGGGTTTTGTGATTTGGAAGAGGAAGGCCAGAGGTGATGGCTGGTGAAGCGGTGGCTAGAGAGTGGGTGTAGAGAGAGAGCAACAAATCAGAAAAATGGGTAGAAAGAGAGAGAGAGCGTATGTAAAGAGAGGCAGTTGAGAGAAATAATAAAAAAAAATTGAGTAGAATGAATGTTTTATTGAAAAGTCTTGTAAAATAAATAAATTGATGTGGGTGTTTTGTAAAAGTGATGGTATAAAATAGAAAAAGTAGGTTTTTATGTAAAATAGACGGAATCTTTTCCACGAGCTAATGTGGTTGCTCTAAGCTTTGTGAGGTACCATAGGTTTTCACCAATTCTCAATTTAAGTCACGGCAATTTTCTTAGTTCCTTTTTTCTTCTTCTTTTTAAGTTCATTTTATTGGATCCCATATTTTATTCAAATATAAATAGTAATATAATATAAATAAAAACTAAAAAATCTATCAAATGTAGTTATACCATATTAAAACCCTAAAGTCGTGACTATTTTTTTTCTTATATCTTACTTTCCTGAATTTCAAACATAAGACTTTTGTTATAAACCTAAATTTTAAATACTTAAAAAAATTAAAAAACAAATAAAAGAAGAAGAAGAGAGAGAAATCTAAGTTGAATTTTGCAGTTTTTTTTTTTTTTCCCTAAAGAAATCATGGGAATGATAGTCAGAATGAGTTGTATGTTTACATAATTTTGCAAGTATACTACTATACTCATAACTTTATAGATTAATTTATTCTCTCAATTTATTTTAAAGAATCAAATTAAATGTATAAATTTTATGTATTTAGATTCATCTCTTACTTGCATTATTTGTAATTATGAATTAGATATTTTATTTTAATATTTTAATTATATGAAATATATTCTTGTAGATAATTATGATAATGTAGAAACTTGAGCATAATAATAAGTCTAAAGTGAATTCCAATCGAAAATTGGATCAAGGTATTGTGCACTATTGGGAATAAAAAAATCATGCAATAATTTAAAAATATGAAAAACATGGAGGGCAATTGAGTAAATCAAACTAGGTATGAAAAAATGAATTACATTTTACATGTAAATTAGATATTGTATGAATATTTTTCAAATTAATTTAATCTTTAATCTTGCCTCCCAAATTGGATTCCTAGCTCCACCACTAGTGATGAGATAACTCCAAAAAATAATACACTCAAACTTTGAAAATTGAAGGAAAAAAAAAACTTTTAGCACACTCAAACTTTTATTTGCAGGTATATTTCTATACTTTTAATACTTTTAGATTGATTTATTTTGAGGAATCAAATTTTATGTCTAAAGACTAAATAAAGTATTTGAATTAATCTCTTATTTTGATTGTTAGTAACTATGAATTGGTTATTTTTATCCTTTTTATATTAATAATATGTCTAAACTTTAATGCAAATTCTTTATTTCCTTTTTGTATCAAAAAAAAAAAAATCTTTATTTCCTTTTAAACCTTACATAACACAAGTATTCCAGCAGCAAGATGAAAAGGAAGTCCCCCCACCCCCAACAATAAATAAATAAAACTCTCATCTTGAAATGAAGATTTTTAAACAGAATGTATATGCGTGTCTGTGGATAATTTTGATTTGTCAATGATAGAATTGGATTCTATTTTGCTTCTAATCTTGCAGTCACCTTTAAGAAATTATTCATCATAAATACTTGGTATACGTGAGACGAAAAAATACTACATACTTAAGGTCAAGGACATAGTCAAGTGTTTAAAGAATTCTCAATACTTACGTTAGGGGGAAGAAAAAGGTAAAATACAATTAATACCCTTAAGGTTTAGATTAATACTAGTCTGGTCCAAGATTTTTCAAAATAAATTTCAATAGTAATATTTTAATGTGGAGGCAAAAATTGAAGCTTAAATTCTTCCCACACCCCATAATGTGATCAAGCACACGACGTAGATCACCATATGCATGTGTGACATGTATCCTTCCAACACCATAATATGAAACAAATGTGGTTGTGCCCTTGTTCCGTAGACGACATTCATCTCCATGATGATTTATGTAAGTGTGGCAAAGAAACAGAAACTATTGCCCATATTATTTGTGGTTGTGCTAGAGCTAAGGAGGCAGGAATGGGTGTGTCAGTGTGTGATCTGAGATGGTATGATCAGCAAAGTGGTTGTTCAGCTGGCTAGATCATGTTATTATGGTTATGAGAACTCAATATAATTGCAACCAAAATTCAACTATGATAATACTGATCTAAAAACCATAAGTACTTCATTTTTTTTTCTTTTCTTTTTTTTTCCCATACCTCATTTATATCATCAAAATATTTTCTTTAAAATACTGCATATATATAAGTTGAAGATGTAACCACATAGCATGGTCAGAACCAAATGTTCCTAGTTGTTACTTGTTAGGACATTATCCCATCTCTAACAAATAAAAATCACATGTATAAATGTATAATGTATTACGCCGACAACCATAGCATCACCCTCTTTGCTAAAATCACTTAAAAATTTTATCAAAGACCTTGTGAACATCAGAACACGGAATATGAACAAAATATCAGTTGGGAATTTTATCAAACACCTCGTAGACATAGAAAATAAGAACAACCCATTAACCAGAAAAGATATATATATATATATATATATATATATATATATATATCAGTTGGGAATTTTTATCAAAAAGAAATAGGGCCCGTCAGACAGCCATGCGACCATCCCAACTGGGCAAGCCCAAGTTGAGAACGATCATCTACAGATTGATGCCTCAATCAGAGACTTCAAAGACCGTCAATCACGCTCTGATCGCATGGCCATGATTCATCCACGGGTTTAGGTCCTGTCTCCTTTGTGATCAAGGATACAGAGGTACGATCCTATAGAACAGATCCTGTTCAAGTAAGGTCGTGGCCAAACAAGCTGAAACTACTATTATAAAGTGAAGTCTTGCTAACTATCTAGTCGATATGGGACATGCTCGCCTGGGTTACAGAACCATACTACTTGCTGATTGACAAAGCTGCCCTTTAACACGTTCCCACTTCGTTCTTTGCTGTTTCGACAAGGACAAAAATGCCTCCCGAGTTCTCTGGACCAATAAGGACAGCTTCGTTTTTTTTTTTTTTTTGCTACCCAGGACAGCTCTTAAATCTTAATTACTTAGGTTCCTGTGATAAAATAGAGGGTGAGGTGAGCTTGTGTCCGGTGGCCATTGCCACTGGACATGTTGTGATGCGGCCATATGTCCATATCCTAATGGGTCTAGTAGCCACTAACCACTAAATACAAGCCGGATCTTAAAATAAAATAGGTCACTCATTAACCGGACCAAATAAAATAACCCAATTAAAGTAGTAGTTATGTACATTAAATCCAACTTTAATGGTGTTGTAATATCCGATATTGAATTAAGTGTGAGTTTGGCATTTGATTATAAGCTAGATTTTTGCTTATTTTATATATTATTTGTGGATTTCACACTACTTTTTATCTCAACTTTATTTTGAATAATTTAAGTTTCAAGTTTTTGGAAATAATTTAGTTAGCATTAGCTTTTTATCTCACATTAATACATTGTGCAAATAAGATACTGAAAATAAGTAATTCTTAAACAAACATAAAATATTTCATTAGAAAATATCATTATAAAAATATGTGATTTGCTCTAATTATAAAAAGATGTGATTTGCAATTTACACATAGAACATATGCTTGCAAATTATGTGTTGAAAATAAAATTTAGTTATAATCTCAAAATAAAATTGAAGAATTAAGCTTCAATTTTGAAATATGGAAAAAACAAATTATCTATCCCACTTTATGCACATCGTTGTTGTATTTGTATGCCATATGTTTGATATTTTTTCATCTTAAACTTAGGTTATTTGATATTAGTAGCCCGTTGACTTGTAAAAGTATGGGCTTAATCTTTTCAGCCCATTAACTTAGAAAGAACCATGGATTTGAGTGCTTTCCCATTCATAGCCAATTCTGTGCAACAAGGGCTCTTATAGGACCTAATGGTTGTTTTGTCAAGGGTTAGAAAGCCCAAGGAGTTGCTATTTAACCCAAATGGGTTGCCGGTCCTTTAGCCCAAATATGGGTATTTTAGTCCAAAGAATCGTGGGTTTTATACCAACTTGGTGGTGAATTGGGCCTTTGTGCCTCCCCACACACAAACATACGTGTGTAGCTTGCTCCTTCAAACCCTACAAACATGCAAAACTGAAATAATAACTTCAAATTACCTTTTTTAATGTGAAATTGTCATAATTTTAAATCACGATTTTAATTGTTGCACTCAGTGTATGTACGTAGCAACAAAAATTACCCAAAACGTAATTTATTCGGTTTAACAATAATTTACCAATTGCCTCCACTTTGTGTGGAGGCTGTGGGAGAGTATACATGTGTTGAGACATTGCAAATTGCAAAGGATTTTTGAATGTCTCTTGGCAGTCCTGCTAAAATTAATCTCTTAATTAGATTGGCTGGGAATTAATTCCTAGAACAATTTCTTATGCCAATCGTAGACATCAAAATTTTATGATGCATTCTCAACTGTCTGATTGATCATGATCAAATATTTGTGATCAAATTAATTTTCAATTGATGATGTGTCAACGGTGGACAATGAACAAATAAAATCAAGTCACATGTCAAGTCTTTGAGTCACCACCACTCACATAAAAAATTAAACATGTCCAAGCCATGTGACAACATCAAAATGAGGAAAGTCGCATGAAGAAAAGACTCACATGGAATGTTCTTATTAAATACAAGACCAAAATTAAAGTCAAAATTTAATTTAAATTCAAAATTTGTAATTAACTCTCAATAAATGCTGAGAGAAAATTTCCAAATTAAGGACCATTGAGTTTCCTTATTGACACTCTACCAAGATAAAGAGCCATCTCTAAGTCCAAAAGAACACCCTTGCTTCCTTAAAAAATCAAGCTCATTCCTATTTCTTCAAATCAAAGTAGGGATTTTCCTTCAATTTAAATTGAGATCAAGCCAACAACCCTCACATCAAATCAAGTACATTCAACTACTCATTCAACTTGGAGACATTAAGGCGTGATTCAAGATCAAACTTCACAGCCCTTTAGATCATAAAGTTTGTTGGAGATCGAATCAGAGGAGTTTATTGTATTCTTTCATTTGTAAAGAGTCACACAGAGGATTGTACTCATATATATACAAATAAATATAAATTGATAATTTATTACACTATTTCGTGATTGTGTTATTTATCTTTTACAAAATATTGTGTGTACACCAACCTCTTCAAATCCCGTGGAGTATGGTGTTTCCTGTAGGTATTTGGAGTTTGTGGCTACACAAGAATATATAGCATTGGTTTCAATCAACTTTCCCTTGTGTAATTGAGTTATAAGAATTCACAAGGGGATTTGGGTGAGTGATTTTTCTAGAGCTATTGGTATAGCTAGCTACTAGTGATGCTGCCGTGCTGCGAAGTTGTGATTGTGAGCTTTTAGAGATAGACTCCATTTGAGTAACCAGTTACAGATTCTAGCAGTGGAAGTTGAACTAGATATTAAAGTAGTTATTCAGTTCTTTCTTCAAAAAAAAAAAAAAAAAAGGTAGTTATTTAGTTGGTTTCAAGTTCTACCTGCACTAACATAACATTAATTATACTCTCTTCTCTTTTGGTTGATTGCAGGAAATGATAATTTTACATACTCAAGTAAGAGTTAAGCACTATTTTAGGGTGGCCAACTGAAGAGGGATAAATTAGATGACGGATCCATCCAAGTGAGGTTGATGGTGTTAGATCAGCGAACTAACAAAGGATAGATCTCAGAGGTGGATGGATCCAATATTCACGGGCGCAAGGTGGATGGATCTCAAAGGTCATGTCGCTTCTACGTGAATTGAGTGATTTCCAAGAAGTCCTAAATGGAAACAACTTGCGTCCCTCGGCTATCCCTAGTTGATAGAATCCTAATATGGATAGAATCCTAGCATGAGAAAGATTTTGTAATACACGACCATTGATGATGATCTTCCCCATAAGGAAACGTCTTCCTATGTAAGAAACAGAGGTCGGTTCTACACTATTATAAAAACCCCAAAGCCCGTAAGAAACAAGATACGCATAATTCATCACAGCTCTGGCACTTTAGAATTGTAAAAAGGTTTTCTAACTTGACTTTTGGGGGTTTTTATCCGATACCACACCAGTACTCTCCTAGGGTTTCTCTTTATTGTTGTTTCGTAGGTCTTGTTTCGAGCACGTTAGTGTTGCACAGACTTATCGATGATTTTCGACATCATCACCAACAAATTTGCAAGTGCACTAGCAAGGTGAGGAACTAATCTTCAGCATGATTTTTTTCTTTTTTGTTTATGAGTTTGAAAAACCTTTCCTATGACATTCTTTTGCTTTTGAACTTTGACATTATGGGCATATATTAGATAAGCTTTACTCAAGTTGTGCTTCTTTGTTGCTAATGCATTTCCTTTTCTAACCAAAGAAAATATACATAGAGAGGTTTAATAGCTGACTTCTTTAAACGACAAAATGACAATTCCCTAATTTGTGTATATATATAGTCTTGGGAGCCAAGATTGATCACTCTAGAAATGAAAGGAAAACACAGGCATTTGAGACAAATTTGGAACATTTATACTTAATTTGTACTTTTTATTTCCTGTTAGGCCATACATCAAATTATTCAAATCCAAACGATGATTCATAGAAACATCAAGAACTATATGAGCAAATCAAAACAGGGTTATTTTGTAAAGGAAAAAAATATGCTAGTCAACTGTATTAAACTAGCATGTGAGATTATCACCAGGAGAAACACCAAGTTGGTTACAATATTCTGTGTAATACTCAACACGTTTTTGAACTGTTGCAGGGTTTCCACCATCACATTCAAGGGCACCATTAATGGCTCGAATCGTTGCTCCGAACCCTTGACTTACGACTGGCCTAACAGACCTCATCCAATACCACAAGCCAGTCTTAAACGCAATAACTGGATCATTTGCAACGGTTTCAGGAGAGTTCAATCCATCGAACCCAATGCTGTTTCCTGCTGGTCCGTAATTGAAATTCCATGATAGTTGGATTGGTCCACGACCATAGTAACCCTTGTTGGGGTTGCATGGATATTGTGTGTTGGTCTCATCACAGTAGTCCTTAGAGGCACCATCTATCTCCTCTATGTAGCAAAAAACTGCAACAAGAAAATAATATTATTTGTGTTGTATTAGTCAGGACAATTATATAGTTGAATTCAATTGAAAATCTTAAGTACAACACCTAAGTTTTACCCATATAATATTAGCTTTTGGTTTATGCATGTATTCTAATATTCATTGGTATTTAATGTACGTGATTTTAAAAGTAAGAGAAAGCAGAGCAAGATCTTACGTCCAGTTTCATGTGCAACATTGCCAAAGAAAGCTGCAATCTCACGTTTAGAATCATCAACCGATCCAATCCTACCAAAGTTATCAAATGCAGTGAGAGCTTCAAGAAAAGCTGCTCGGGTATAGAAGTTCTTTCCAGCACAACTAGCATCAGCCTGATCAATTATCCCATTGAAGAATTCTTGTGTCACAATATCAGCCACTGAAACATCATTAGGTGGTGGTGAAGCATTGCAAGGACCTTGTTGACACCCTGTGCCACAATAGTCATCGCCAGTGCCACAATAGCCCCATTGGCTACAACATTGGTCTGAAGCACAACCACAATTTTGTGCCTTCGTGTAACTTGGCAAGGACCCAGCTAGGAGTCCCAATAGAAGAAGGGTTAGTAGGTTTTTTTTTTTGGTGATAAGGGCTGCCATTTTTTGAAGAGAGAAATGGATGATGAGGAAATTAGAGTTGGGGTTGTGGTATTTATAGTGCAAGTCAGAGTTACAAATTAATGTATTTAAAGCAAGTTGTTTGACTTTAAATTTGAACGTGATAAGTTCTAGATGGGCGTGTTTGGTACGTATTTGAGTGGGACTTCTATCCTTATTTTTTGTATGTGTGGGTGTGTGTGGACTTTGTGTATGGTCATTGGTCGGTAATGATATTTGGTTTCTGTTATTGTCATAAAGGGCGTTTTGCGCATATATTGGTCAAAATTTTGCACGGTCAATTCGGTGGTGCGCCTTCGCGTAGTGGCAACTGCATGTTATATTTTCCCTATTAACAATAAGAGAGAGAGGACCAACCTTAGGACTATGCCACTTGGGTCCATTTAAAATTTTCATCTCTACATTTCAAATTGTTTTGAACCGGCCAGAGAAAGAGAGGTGAAGTTCTTTGTGGAACCCTAAAAAGTTCTTTGTGGAACCCCAATAGATTCAAGGGTACGGCACAAGCTACACAACCCAATTTTGCAAGCATTAATGAGAGGGGACCAACCTTAGGACTATGCCACTTGGGTCCATTTAAAATTTTCATCTCTACATTTCAAATTGTATTGAACCGGCCAGAGAAAGAGAGGTGAAGTTCTTTGTGGAACCCTAAAAAGTTCTTTGTGGAACCCCAATAGATTCACGGGTACGGCACAAGCCCAATTTTGCAAGCATTAATGAAATTAAACTATGAAGGAAAAACAAAAACTTAGTTCATATATGTATATAATTATTTGGCTAACATGCAAAATGTACTCTCTAAGTTTTCCCAGAATTCATTTCAGTCTTCTAACTTTGTTTTCGTTCATTTCAGTCCTCTAAGTTTCAGATTTATTCAATTAAAAACTTTCCATCAATTTTTGTTAAAATTTTTTGAAAAGAAAAATGAAAAATATTCTTCAATCATTAATTTCATTTTTTTTTAATTTAAAAAACTTGAAGAAAAATTTTAAAAATTGAAAAATTAATCACAATATATAACAAAAATTGATGGAAAAATATTAATTGAATAAACTTGAAAGTTGATCCTCAAAAAAAAAAAAAAAAAAAAAAAAGTTAAATGAATGAAATGAACGAATTAAAGGACTAAAATGAATTTTGGTGAAACATAGAGGCCGAGTTTTGCATTTTTGCCTAAATAATATTTCCACCTAAATTAATTTGTATGAGAGAGATCCAAATGTTTAACATCAGAATTTGCTTTGGAAGAAAAAAATAAAATAAAATAGAATCCAAATTTGTATGGAGAGAGAAAAGGTGGAATTTGGATATTGCCCTCTAAAATTTAATAATAAAAAATAATAATAATGGAATCTAGAACCCCAAAAACTTAATTTATTTGTAATTGACAATATTTTCTCAATACTACGTCCACAATATTTTCACAATAAATTCTTCTAGCTAGGCGGTAGGTTATTGCTAGTTTTAATTTGAACTCACCACTTAAATTTTTTTTCCTGTCACATAAAATTTATTGTAAAAATGTTGTGAATATAACATTTTTCTTTCCCAATTACCTATCTTTTTATGTTAGTCTTGATCAGAAATTTCAATATTTTAGGGAATGAGATTCAATGCACTACCTTTCAGATAAACAATCTATTTTTAGCATCTCTAATTTAAACTTAAATAAATCTAATAAAAAATTGAGTATAAACTTTTTAAATAAGTAAAAAGTATATATTTAATGAAGGATATTGATATATATTTAATGACCTTTTTAAATCAAAAATCATATACATGAAATATAGAATCAAGGAAAAGCAATTGAGATAATAATAATAATAAATAAATAAATAAATAAAATATCAACAACTATCAAGAAAAAGGAAAATTATTAGATACTCCCGAGTATCAAAATATAAATAGTGGGTCCTACCATAAATTTAATTAGTGGGATCCACCATTCATGTGAGAGGAGGGAATACGCATTTATGATACTCCTCCGAGTACACAATAATTTCCCCAAGAAAAAAGAGGGAGAAAATGTCAATCGCCAGTCATGTATTCACAAATTGACTAGATTACGTTGACCTGCCCACCCTCATTAAGTACGGGTATTTCACAACGTCAAGCTTAGGCATAATGATTTGACTCTAACAAAACGGCGGACAGTTCAAAACTTTATGGAACAGTTCTGTTCTCATTGAAATTTATAATCTAGAAAATCTATCATTTTCTGTAATTATCTGTAGATTCTTATATAGGTGTAAGAATTGATATTGGTTGGAATTTTGATAGAGATCCACATGATGAAAGTGTAATATTTCGTGTATGATTATGAAACCCTTGCTAGTAATGAACCAATGAGCAATCAGAATATTGAGAAATAACTCAAGTAAGATTTTTTTTTTTTTTTTTTTTAATGAATAATTTCACGCATGTGATCATTGACCCAACCCACTTGAACTCGTAGTATTCAAGGTGTGGGGCACCATTAAATGCATTAAAACTATCCATGTCGTAGTACAGCATTTTTTTACAAAACGCACAATTTGAACCAAATAACTTTTAGACACGTAGATGTGATTTAGTCCAAAACTCCTACCAACGCACCATGCCCCTAGAGGTAGTAACTCAAGTAAGTTAATAGAATTGTAGAAATATCCTTACATAGTTGTACAAATAAATCAAAATTTTCTGAACAATTCAAGTTTTAGGAAAGAAAAATTAGGAAAATATACCCTTTTCTATTTATTTACTTTCTTTTAAGGAGACAATATTAAGCACTTTTTTTTTTTATGTAAATACAATAGTATTTTAGCTTATGGTATCCACTCCATGATAATTACTCTTTATCATCAACAGTTGATTTTTGGTGTAAGTGTGGTTTGAATTTTGAAGTATAAGTCTCATTTCTCTTGTTCAAAAATAAAAATAAATTGTCAATTTTCTAGATTGTAAGTCTAGAACCCACTATTAAGCCTCCGTTGAAACTTGACCTATTTTAAAAGTAAATTCAAAGAACATGCTCCAGTGCTATACTTCATATAGATGCAAAAAGCCTCCTTTGAAGCTTGACTTATTTTAAAAGTAAACTCATTCATGAATATGCTCCAATGCTATACTTCATATAGATACAATTAGCTTCCTTTGAAGCTTAATTTATTTTGAAAGTAAACTCATTCATGAACATGCTCCAGTGCAATAGTTCATATAGATGCAATTAACTATATATAGATACAAGGTTGATAGATGTTGTCGAGTTTATAGCAAAATATTTATTTGATAAATATGATATTACATAGAAGAATAAACAATAAATTAGTGCATTAGTGAAATGACTGACTACCTTAACAAGAAGTTAAATAGAAAACGATGAAAATTTCCAGTTGAAATTCAATAATACATTCATGATGTTTAGTCGTGAATCGAAGAAACAATCAAACAAGCTCTTGAACTAGCTTGAGTTTGTCTTTATAAACTGAACCAAATTTGAACACTTCTAACTGGGTGCCAAAGTCGAGCTGGGAGCCTGGGACTATACTCGAATTGAAAGATTGAACAAACCAAGTCCAATCTTTTTAATTCTTGACGACTTACTCAACTTGATTGCAGCACTAACTTATTCTAACAAAACATTTAATACATGCTTGACAGCCTTGACTTGGTCTTAGTGCAACCTAACTTCATCTAATAATACAAACTGTACAAAACAATTTGTGATTCCTGAAAGTTCTATTATAGGATATAAGTTTAACACTATTATTTTAATCAAATAGCTAAAAATATAGATCCATTGATGTTTGGTATATTGTACAAAATGAGAAGATAAAATAAATAAAGTAACTTTTTGTAAAACTATATTGCTAAATTTATGCCTCTACCAATATGAATGCTCTTACTATGCTAAAAGTAGAAGCTTATCAAATGAGCTGAGTTATAACTTATAGTATAATTTGACTTGAAAAAATATTTTGTTTATATCATTTATATATTTAGTAAATAAAGTAAAAAACCAAACTCAAACCAAAATTTTGATACAATTATTAAAAAAATCCCTAACTCAACATTATAATGTGTTTATTATAACGTGTTTATGAACAAGTTCAAGTATAGCTAGATTAAAGTATATATAACATTATTTGTGTGGCTGCAAGAATATGACTATATAAACTTAGACTGAATTGTTTGAGATCAAATTATTATTTGTAATTTATTATGAAATATAAATATTAACTTTTAATGACACGTGGTTAATCTAAAATTTATAAGTTCATTAACAAAAATTGGTTTATCTAATTAATTCAAATAATCTAATTTCATCTATAATTCTTTACTAATGGTTAGCATAGATTTGTGAAATTATTAATTAAAAAAAAAAAACCATAAAAGCTTGTTTTACAAGACAATTAAACATGTAATTTCATTTCGTGATAAGCTCAAACTCAACTTATCTACAGCCCTCTTAAATAATATAATAAGAATATCTATATCATCCATTCAAAAAAAAATATAATGTAATAAGAATAGCTTTCCTAGATTCACAACCGTTGTAAAATATGCACTTTTCTCCCTGTCATCAGAGTACTGCATAGTCTGCATGCACCTCCTCCTCAAGCATTGACCCATCTTGGGACTAATATGATCCATTTTTTACTCTCTCTGCTTCCAAAACTACAGTGTTGATCATAATTCCTCCTCTTGTTTGCTTTTCTCATTTTCATATCCTGATGCCCTCCCACTCCTCCCAATTAAAAATGGTTCTGGCGAGGAATTATCATGATGCATTTCTAGACCTTGATAAGATCGAGCTGCAAAAAACTCCGGTCCAGATTTAGCTGTTCCTTTGATTACAGACTTTGGATTGTCACGCAATTGCAGAACCTTATCTGTTGCATTGGCTAAAGCAAGAGTCCCCTCATTGTCTTCCCCACCATTCTCTTCTATAAGTAAATAAATAATAAATTCAGATCCCATGAAATATGGTAAATATCCAAAAAAAGATTCGTTCAACTTATCAACTTCGTAGGTCAATTCAACAATTCAAAGTCTTAGATTGCTGTATACCAAAAACAAAAAACTATGGATGATAATGAACACACAAATGACACTCCAAATAATATATATATATATATATTCTTAGTAAATTTAAGCAGCGTTCAACACATACCATCTGGTAGAACGGGATTCCTGTAGAAAATCATAGCTTTTTTACTATATTTCATTTTTATTTATTTATGTTGTATAAATCATCTCAAACAGAAAAATATGCACATTTCATTCAATAACAGTAACACCTAAAATTTCAATTGAGCGAATTGAAATTTCCATCAAAGTAATAAGTTCATACACTGATATTCTATTTGATTGACATTTACACATCCACATATATTTCACCAGAAGTGTAAGTTACCATTTTTAATCAAATTTTCCATTGAGGAAAACATAAAATCATAGAATCAAGCAATTAGACTAGATCCCTGTTTTTTCTTTTATAAAACTTCTATTTGACATTCACTGTAAATGATATCATACTCATTACAACAAACCAAACCAAAGGAGAGAGATAACTACCTTGCAGATCAAAATCTTCTACATATCCACCATGGAAAAATGAAAACCGTGCTTCTGACCCATTTCTCACTTCCACTGGACATGAATTGAACAAATCCCGGAATTCCATTACATATTCTCCTGTCCACTGACTTCCTCTGAATCATAGAAATTTTAATATTTCAAGAATTAAGGGTAAAGAGAGAAGGGGAAGGGGAAGGGGAAGGGGAAGGGGAAGGGGAAGGAGGGGGGGGGGAGGGAGGGAGAGAGAGAGAGAGAGAGAGAGAGAGGCATCTAACTCTAGAAATAAACTAACTAAAAAACCTTTTTTTTCTTTTTTTTTTGATAAGTATAAACTAGTTAAAAAACATGAACGCTAATACACAATGTTTCCCCATAGCCCATATATTACCATTCCTAATTGTTTTGGTTCTATACAAATATCCAACCACAAGAATTTACTGAGATTTCTATTGTTTCATCACTAGACACTCTACTCTAAATCATTTTTTTTTTGATAGGTAATAAGACTTTTATTAAAAAAATTGAACATCATGTTCACGATGGTGAACACTTTGAACAATGAAACAAATACAAGAAGATCAAGAGCTAAAAGAAATAGAAGCTAAAAAATCCGCCACAACAGTACAATTCGTACACCCCCAAATACGAGCCCAAAGAAACAGAGTACGAAAAAGTAAACATTTTAGATGTTCCAAAGTTCTCGCCTTGTCTTCAAAAATGCGGGCATTACGTTCCTGCCATACTAACCACATTAAACATGCCGGGACCATGTTCCAAATGATTGAACGATGCTTTCCAAACCAGTTTCTCCAAATCAAGAATGCATTTAGATAGCCTGATATGTGAACTATGGAAGGTGATTGAGAAGATAAAAGACAAGTTCAAAACTATCACTAAGGCAATGGAGGACAACTTTAGAAGATCATAAAATCAAAATGAAATATATAGAAATAAAATGATTAATGATACTCAGAAGCATCAGTAGAGAAAGCCTAAAATCAGCTAATCTCAACTTCAGTTCAAGCAAAAAGAAATATAAGGGTGACAAAACATGAAAGCTGATTGGGATAGGCATTATTCTAGCAATAATACCAAACTAATTAACTTAGAAGGAAAAGGGGTCTGGAATCTACTAGAAAATGGAGGAACTTTATGGAGGACTATTAATAGAGAAGTTCTCCTATTATCCATAGGAAAAAGGAAATATAAATTTACTCCTCTTTTTATTTTTTATTCTTTTGATAAATAATAAACATTCTATTGTAATAGGATGTACTTCATGCACCTTGGATGAGTATGCAAATTACCTAAAAGAACTTTAAATTATATTGGTAAATTGACTAAGACAACATTAATCAACTCAAAATATGTCTCCTAAAAACATTAAAGAAAATTAAAAACCAGAAATCAGGATTCAGTTCAACAACAAAAAATGTCTCCTAAAATCATGTTTCCTTCAAATATAAGCTGTCGGCATGCCTTATTTACAATACACTGCGGGGCCCACAAATCATTGTTTGTTATTGGTAAGTTACACATGCATCCAGCAGGTCTTGAACCCACAACCTCACATTCCACCTTGCTCTTACAAGGTATAAAGGTGTCATTTGAGCTAAAAATCATGCCAAGTTTATTACAAGAGGAGTTGCCATTTATACTAGGAAAAGTAAGATGCTCTATATACTTGTACAGAATCACAATGTAAGACTTCTCCAATGCAAGAAATTCATTTATTGAGCCACTCCCTGGCCTTGCATTGGAGAAGAATGACCAATGAGATTCTGTACAAAGTACATAGAGCATCTAGCTCTTCCTAGTTAAAGCAATCAACTGATTAGATGCAGACCTCCAAATTAATACCTTAAAACAGATGCATCTTACATGAGAAACATGAAGGGAAAGTCAAGCAGTTAATTAGAGTATTAGGGTAACTGAGGTTATTGTCATCCTTTGCATGATGACCTGTTTTCCTAATGGTCATTGTGTCCAGAATATTAATTCAAACCAGATTTGAACTATTCAGCTTTCATAATTTATATATTACAAAGTTTTAATCTCTACAGCAAGGACAAATAATTACACCCAAAAAAAAAAAGCATTTTATTTTGATATAATTCATAAAAGACTGACACAGCCCATAACTTAACCCAATAAAGTAAGAGGTAATTATTTTAGTTCGTTCATTCAGAATCATTAGATACAGACATAACTACAAAGAATTTTCCACACAATACCTGTTGAAAGCTAGCACAGCTTCAAATGGAGTAATAACTGGAGATAAGTATTCTTTGCTCTCCAGAAGAGCAGTTTGGGCACAGGAGACAAAAATGAAAACATCACACTGCCACAAATGGAAACTTTGTTAACAAAACTATTATATTCCAACTTCCATAACAAACAAGCAGGCAGAAATCAACTTGCACATATCAAAGTTCACCTCAGGAAAGTTGGCAAGTTTAGCAGGGTTTGGCTTTCCCATAACAAGAGTATAGGCCTTTTTCCCTGCTGCTGTGATCAGCTCTTTCATCTGATGAATCATACGTAGGTAACCAGCTGCATCAACAGTTGCAGGATGAATAATTACAGTGGTAGATATGCATGAATCTCAACATTATTAAATTTTCACCATACTATGACAAATTATGTTATAACAATATAAGAAAAATAATACAACGAAAAGAATTTTATTTTTTATGTCCTAAACTACCAGACCAATAAGATTGTCATGCTTAAATGGAAAATGGAATATTGACGAATCTTACCAAATTTTTTAATTTCAAGTTCTCTAGATTAATTAAGAACCAGTTCACCAAACAACGAGTTAAGGGCTCAAATATAGCAAACAACCATGTACACACACACAATGACATGAAATCATCCCAGAACAGAAATCAGTGTCAATCTGACAACCCAATCAATATAACAGTATCAGAATTGATCAATTGATAAAAATTAAGAAACCATATAAATCAATAATGAAGAAATGAAAAGAAGTCTAACAACAACTTAGTTCATCAAAGATCAACTTTATTAGCCTTTAGGCATAAAATACATGATTAAATAAAGGAAAATGTGTTTACAATTCATGAAACATGCTTAGAACTAAAAAAATCTGAGTTAGCAAACTGTACACAACAAACACTCATACAAACCTATCTCGCTCAATCCCACAAAGGAACTCACCTACACCAAGAGTTCCCACCAAAATGCCAATGATATTGGCATCCTTTGCTTTTTCCACCAGGTAATATCTGCATGCATCATTCAAACAGTAAATAAAAAAAAAAAAAAAAAAAAAAAAAGTGCACAACATAAATTGAACAATAGGTACAAGTGAATCAATAATACTTTAAGGAGAAAAGGAGATAAAAGTGATAAAAGGGAGGGGGGAGTGGTGCGTAACAATTGCATTGCATATCATACCGGCGCTTAAGAATTCTTTTCTGTTGAGATACATCCGTCACCAAACAATTCTCCGTTGCGTCATATCTGACTAAAACAAACATCACCAAACATAAAGCAATGATTAATTATGAAAAATAGAAAACAATAAACGTAACTGACAATATGCTAACACATGCTGGAAGCTACACAGAAAATGGAAAATCAACATAAAAACACTCAAAGTATCTCCACATGTGATTGTTTGATATTGCTATTAATTTCTCTAACTAATGAATTTTCAATTATAAGAAAAGCAACAACAATGATGGGAAATACTTAAGACATATGCCGGATGCAGAGAGTGGGAAAAAAATTTGCAATTATACAGCTTGAATTCACAAGAAAACACTTGATGACCAGTAGTGGAAAGGAAACAGGTTAAGTTTCAAATACACGCATGAGCATTGTAACAGTACTTCAAGGATATGCACAAATGTTTAAGTATACCACATATGAGCAAGCTGCAAGCCATAATAAATTATGGATGAATGTGCATGTATACCAAATAAGTGCAGCACATTACAAATAGTGAAAAGGAAAAACTTTATTTTAGCGACACTAATAGGCTCATAAAAAATTAATCACGGTGCTAGTAAAAAGAACGACAAAAATATCTCCACCCTCAAAACTTTGTCAACCATATGGATGGAGCAACATGCTGGGATCTGAGGTATACAAACACACAAATACATTGTGAATATCAGGAAATTATCATTAGGAACATAGAACACACATCACAACAAACACACACGTAGTGAGGGACATAACAATTTATCTACCTATATCACAGCCATTAAATGTCATCACAACATTTGCAAATGCTGAATTGTCAGAACCAATCCAAAATAGCAAGTAGTCCTCCATTCTTTGTCCATCAGGTATACTCCAGGTCAAGCCTCCAATACTATAGCTATTAGCTGATGTTGTCCCACAAGTGCTATTATCAGTACAGTCACTAGCAGGTCCCACAAGCCCATTGGAGTTGTTATGATCATCAGATGGATTCATAACAGAACACTTAACATCAGCAAAATGGATTTCTGATTTATATTTGGACTGAGATAACCTTGATGCCTCTTCCAGTGCTTCTCTAATATGCTTTATTGAATGTGCATATTCCAGCCCATAAAGGACCTGCATTTGGGAAGTTAAACAAATAAAATTTAAAACAAATTTATGCAATAGGTCTTCCAGGAAATAAGAAAAATCAAAATAATAAGTTCTTAAAAAATAAAGAAAAAATTATGGGATGTAAGTAGAACACTCATTATAAAAGTACTGAAAAATTCAGAACCACCCCAAATGTTAATGACAAATAATGCGATATCTTATCAAAATCGTGGCTTCCTTAGCCTAATAATCCAGTTGATAGTATATTGCAAACAAACCATGTTTGTTGATCTCTATATTTTAAGAGGCACACAGTTAAATCATCAACATCTGCAGCATATCATTTCAATACTCACTGGTAAAAACAAAGCATGTGTAAAATAATGCATCAAATATGCTAGCTAGCACGCGAGTAAATTTTCCACTGTGTTGTAACAAAGACCTAGGATTGTTTTCCACATACTTATAAGAATTGACCATTTTCCCAAGTATGTCAATCCTTTAAAATGTCTGTCATAAGTTCAAACAAAGAATGCATACCAGCAACAATATTCATAAACACTCCACCAAACCTTTACACTAATTAATCCCATACAGTAGCCACTATTTAGTTGACTTGAACCTTTCTTTCTATGCAAAAACAAATTGTTTCAACAAG
This sequence comes from Quercus dentata, assembly GCA_028216015.1. Lineage (NCBI taxonomy): Eukaryota > Viridiplantae > Streptophyta > Magnoliopsida > Fagales > Fagaceae > Quercus > Quercus dentata. The sequence goes on from CP116453.1 coordinate 56,185,326, forward strand.
AATACCATTAGACTGGCCTGCTCTTCCCAGTATCAAATGCAGCTATATGTATCTGAAGTGTGCAAAATATTATGAACCATATGAAAGTAAATAGTGAGATAAACATTTATGGTTTTCTTTCATATTTTGATGAGTAAAAAAGGTAAACTTAGAAAGATAATAAAGCAAACATTAGGCACACATTGTCAACTCTGAAATCCATTTATTGCAATGAAAAGGCAAACATTTCAAATTAATTTCTATACCACAACACGTTTGCCATTGGTCAAAGCATAATTCGAAAGATCTTCAACACAATTGGACACACTAATGGAAGCCTTTCCAAAAACAGAGAATGCTGGAAGTGTTGTTGTCCTGCAAACAGAAAAGAGGCCTTCAATAGCGTGGCATGTGAAGTATGTTAACAGCAAAGAAAACTACATTGCTAAGCCAACTTTGCAGAATTCCTAAATTCAATGAAAAAATATTATGAGAGAAAACATAAGTTCAAATCCCTAACCATAATTAACATTGCCAACGAACATAAACAAATAAATCTAGATCATATCTTACTCCCTTAACACCATAGACCTTAAAGCCTAACCCTGCTGCAAAGGATTTAATGGCCTTCACTAGTCTCAAGTTCTTTGATTCATTACATCTAACTTTCATTGATTAAGGTCCCCAGCAATTTCTCATTATCAATATTACATCCTACCACTTTATTTCCTGGCTTTAATTCCTTCTCTTCCTGATTTAAACTCTTTGCAACTCAAACTATCAGTGAAAATTGTTTTTGATGTTTTAGATTTAGTACATGAATTTTTTTAGGTGATTTTTTGGCTGCAAGAGGAGGGGGAGGGGTTTGAAACATGAAAATTGTTTGACAATTAAATGATGGTGCTGGATGCTGGCAGGCAGGAAATAATCCGGAACACATGTTTTAAGAAGACAAGAGTTGGCCAGAGGACACAAGGAAAAGATTATCAAGAATGGCAAGACATGAATCTCAATTTCACAGTTCTGAAATAGGTGGGCCTCAGCAGCAAGCCTTTCTTCAATCCAATCATCATAAACTCCTTAATGCAAGTTTAAATTAAGGTGCCAAAAATGCCAATACTAAGGATAGCATGTTTCTGCAAGATTTTTACTCACAAGATTTTTCTCTAATAAGAAAAATGCAAAAATGTAATTAAATTTTGTTTCCCTGAACTAATTGAGACCCATGACCTCAACCTCCATCTTGCTCTTACAAGGGGAGGAGCAACCATTTGAGCTAGTACTGATTGACTACTTTTTCATTGTAGTTGAGATGCAAACATTCAAAATAAATAATCATACATTATCAGCAATTTCAGTGATGAATGTTTATTTTAGATTCCTGTTACTCAAGCTTTGCGTAAAAGATATGGAATATGCATGATTCTTTTCCCGTTTACATTAATATCTTACACACAGCCTCAGAAATTTGCAAATAAATTACCCAAATTTGTTAACAAGTACTCACGGGCTGAGACACGTATGTCCATAATGTACAACACACTCAGCATCGGCATGCAATGCTCCAACCTCATCTACGCAGCAACTACCAAATGTTGTGTCTGCCATCACAAATAATCTAACATCTTTGTTGTTGTCTCCACTGTTTTCAGTACTGCATTTTCTCAGCGACCGGAGTTGTTCACGCAGAGCTCTCACCACTCGCGTGGAATCCTTCAATAAATCATCTGGAAACTGAAATTCAAACAAAATGCAGTTGGATTTCGACTAATGAGCATTGAAAGTCAGCCCTAAACCTCTCTCTTTGGCCACTGATAGAAATTTAGGAATAGAGTTTGAAAGTAATTTCCGAATGAAAAATTGAAGAAATTCACTGAAACTAGTAAATTAATCGCATTCAAAATTCACTCTTTCAGTTACAGCAATTTTTTTCTTTTCCTTTTCTTCAGTTTCTCAGCAAACAAACAGAGAATGAAGAAACAGAATTTCAATAATCTCTTCAAAATCAACTGAAGCAATTAAACTAATCACATTTAAATTTCACTGACACAGTAACCCTTTATTCCTTTTCCTTCATTTTCTCAGGAAACAAACAGAGAATAAGGAAATAAAATTTCCAAAATTTCTCCAGAAACTTTGAAGAAAGTAACCGAAACTAGCAAACTAATCAAACTTAAATTCTCACTGACCCACACTAACTTTCTATTTTCCTTTACTTCAGTTTCTCAGCAACCAATCAGAGAATAAAGATATCAAATTTCTGCAATCTCTCTAAAACCTTCTGTTATTTTTATTTTTTTTTCCCTTTTGTTCAGTAAATTGTTTCCAATTCCATTAACACAAAAGAAATTTATATTTTCCTTTTGGTTTTCTCGGAAACCAAACAGAGGATTAAAAAACGAGAGATAATTTCTAGGGTTTTAGGAAGTTTCTTTTTCTTTTTTTTTTTTTTTTGGGGGGGTGGGGGGGTGGTTTATTCAGCGTTACCTGTAAAGCGACTCTGGTGAAGTTGCGGGAATAGATGAAATCGGCAGTGGGGGCAATTTCGTAATTAGATTCCAAGTCCATGGCCGAAGATCAAGTTGAGCTAGCTGCTGCCTCTGCTAGGAGAGAATTGTTTCTAATGTATACATGCAGAGGATGAACATGGCGCCAGGAGAGATTGATTCGCTTGGGCTTCCGGTTTTCGGCCCAAGCTCTTGGGCCCTCTTTGTTCTTTTTTCAGAGAGTATTTGGTATAAAATAGAAGCCCAAAATTTAAATTTAAATGCAACATAAAAGAGTGAGAGGTTCATTTGTTTCAACGTTTCCAATTTTACCATGTTTGTTTTACAGCAAAATATTTAGTTAAAAGTAAAATATTTTCAATGAACCAAATCAACTTAAACAAATTTATGTAAAATTTTATCCTTCAAATTTTGGGAAAACATTTTACATTTGCTCAATCCATACTTGGATTCGTTTGGGTCTTCATTGAAATCTGAAAACTAAAAACACCGTAGTAAAATAATTTTTAAATATGTAAATAGTGCTGTAAGACCTACTTTTAATAAAAAAGTTAATAAAAAAAATTTATAGATTCCGTAAACAATGCACAGATCCACTGGTGGTGTGACATAAAGTTTGAAAAACTAACTTCTCCCCCCCCCCCCAAAATAAAAATTAAAAATTAAAAAAAAAAAAAAAAAAAAAAAGGCAAACGCATAGTATCCAAACGGATACTTATCACTCCCGCAATTACTTTCGCCCTAAAACTCACCCTTTTGTATTTTCACACTTTTTCATTCACATATATTTCCACACGTATTTCTAATCACATATTTTTAATTTTTAAGTGCATATATCAAACACCTTCTAAATCAACCTAAGCAAATTTATGTAAAATATTTTACACTTCAAATTTTCGTAAAACATTTTACATTTTTCTCAAACCATACTTAGGGGAATCTGGGTAACTAATTTCGTTTTCCCAACTATCTAGTTAGTAGGCCACTGTTTGAAACTATATAAATTTCTAACATCTCGAGCCTTAAAGGCTCGGTTTTCATGCTCTTAGGCTTCCTAACATGGCTGATTGTACACATGGAAATCGAGTCTTATAGACTCGATTTTTATAGACGACTCTCGAAAGCTTGATATCCGTGCTACAAGATTCCACGTAGATGCCACATCGAAATCGAGTTTTAGAGACTTGGTTTGCTAAAAGTGAAACTAAGTCTCAAAAACTCGATTTCCAAATTGTGGTGAAGAAGTACTCCACGTGGCAATCATGTCCGGGTCCCTATATCAGATCTAATTTTTTGTCCTGGTCTCTCGGGTCTCATACACACATTCAAAAACAATTAGACAAACACTCCTTGTAGTCTTCTCCTCTTTCACTCCTCCTCTCACTCATACAATCTCAACACATTTGTACATCCAAAATGTCAAGTAAGGGTCTCTTGATTGTTTAGTGTATATAGTGTTAGTGGATTTTGCTAGTGTTAGTGTATATAGTGTTAAGATATATTTGTATCATGGGTATGTATCATGACTTTTGTTGTTTGGTTTTGATATTTCTCTTTAGTTTTTGTTTTGTGCCCTTTCTCTATGTCTCTAGCGATTAAAATCACACAATCAATCCCAGTTGTTATTGATGATTAAACTATGTCTATATGTCCGCTTACAACCGATTCATGAAGTAAGGGGAAGTGTTCCTTTTGTGTGTGTGTTACTGATGATTTTGCCACTTCTCATAGCTACTAGTACTACTAGTGAAATATTAATGTTTCGAAAATGCTAAAATTTCTATTAGTTTTATTACAAAATGCCAATTAATTGATATGATTAAAAATGTAGTTAGTACTACATCAATTGTATAATAAATAAAGTTTTTAACTTTGGCGGCTGTCCGTTCACTTTCCTGAAATGGCAGAAATCTATTCCAGTGTCGCAAAGAACATTATGTCTCGCGATCCGGAAATATCTGCGGAGATGGATACTGAAACCCTCCGCGGATGGGTGGAGGAGATAAAGGAGAACCCTAATCTCTTAAAATCCCTCATTAGGGAACACCTGTAAGATGAGTTCAAAAATTCACACAATTTGTAAATATTATATAATAAAAGGATTGTGTGTATTACACACAAAACGTTACATAGTTTTACACATTGCATTTTTTAATTGAAACCATGACTTGAAGTCACAATTCCCATAATCATGACTTTAAGTCACAGTTTGAGTTTAAAAATAAGATATGTGTAAAATTATGTATAATAACTTGTGTTCAACAAATATTACCAATAATAAAATTTGTAATATCTCTTGTATCTATCTTAATAATAAAATCCATGCTTTAATTTGAGGTTGGGTTTGGTGTGATGGCAAGTGCCTTTAACTAAAAGTAACAGGCCATGGGTCTAAGTTTGAGAATCAGTTTTTTCAAGTAAAATTGGGGATAAAACTGTCTACTATACTATAATCTCTCTCAAGCTCCCACCGATCCGAGAATTTTGTGTACTAAGTATGACTTTTTTTTTCTTTTTTTTTTCTCAAAAAAAAGTATGACTTTTTTTAACAATATGGCTAATCTTTAGAAATGAATAGGAACTACACAAGGGGTTGTACCTTTCATGTCTTACAAGGGTATGTTTAGATACCATTTATTTACTGAAAACTGAAAATTGAAAGCTTATTTGCAGGGATTTCGCAAAGCTTGCATATTTGACATGTATCTACAACTCAAAAATTCAATTAATACAGCAATACAAGAAGGCAGTTGGGTTCAGTGCAGGCTTAAACCTAACTAGCTCCAAAAAGGACCTCATTTTACAATACTTCAAAAGGAAAATTCCATGCATTAAAAACAAGGGGCAAAGTTTAAGTAGCCATGATATAGAACCAGTTATTCTGTAATGATGCATATCTTACAACAAAATGCCGATATCATGCATTCAGGATTCAGGATAAAAATAAGGTTGCATAAATTCAAGGCAGCATAACCCCCATGGTGATGAAGTCCTAGGCTTTCTACGAAGAGGTTATGTCTTCATCAGCGTTCTTATATATCCATTCCTCCAAATCTCTTCCTAGGGTAACTTAACATTTTAACTAGTTCAACAGTCACCTATTTCACATTATAACGAAAAACAATTTCTAAGATTTCTAGAGAATGTGTTGAGTCTGTTGACTATCTATTCACCTGCTGTTAAGGTAATTTTATTAATTCAACAATTAAAATACTTCGCAGAACTCCAATCATCAGTTTCATTGTATTACCAAAATAACTGCTTATAGTCTTGTGGCCAATGAGCTTTGGCTCAAATGGCATTTCCTCCTCTTGCAATAATGGGTGAAGGGTGAGGTTGTAGTTTCAAAACCCATGGGGTGCATGGGTAACTTATCAACTTGGGGGAACCCAAAAAAAAAAAAAAACAAACAAACAAAACCCAGCTTGTAGTCTTTTTATGTGCGTGTGAAGAGAAATGATAACCCACAGGCTACAAAGAATGCTTAAAAAGGAATGGTTTCAGCAACAAGCTCACTTGGACAAATATACTAGCAAAATAACATGATTTGTATCGTGCTTCAAGATTTCCGGTACTACATAACTTCCCCCTCCTTCAAAGATCCTACTCCGCCTTCAAATTGACATTAGTATTACTTGACGCAGCCAACAAAGAGTTCCAAGAAAAACCATTATTAATAATTATTATGAGTCCTAGTCTTTCTAGGAAATGGTAATTTAGGAGGTTTAGTCCTTCTATGAATATTATTGCAATAGCTTAAGTATTCAATAAATGATAGAAATATAAACATTGAATTCAATAACATTTCAGCCCTTCATTTTAATCTTAAAGGGTGTATTTGCATTCTTTTTCCTAAGCGTGATTGGTTTGCTTAGAATTTATCTTACGTTGTATCTTTTTCTATTCACTATTTTGACACCAAGTAGCCATCAAATGGGGGTATCGCTACAAGGCCCCTGTTTGGCTAGTCTATCCCCTGCTAGTCCATCAAAGCACCAGTGGTTATTTGGCGAAAATTGGTCTGATTCCTTCAAAGAATCCCTCTTCAGGCTTACATTTGTTGGTTAGCTATGTAGGACAAATTAATTACCAGGGATAGACTAGCAAAATGGGGTGGTTATGTATTGGAAAAGCAAGAACTTGCTTGCTATGTCAAATAGGTCAGGGCTTAGTACTGTGATTTTTCATGTATAGAGGCAAAGAAATGCAATCCTTCATGGAAATAAAGTCACTGTGGAGGAGCAGCGACTCGTTCTTTGTCATTAGAAAGAATGTGAAAGCTAGAATTCAATTCAAGGGCCCTTCCCTAATTCTAGAAATCTGCAGATTTGCAATGGATGGTAAACTCCATCACAATTAATGATGTAGGATTTGCTAAACACATATGAAATGACTTCATTTTAATTTGTAATATATAAGATGATGATTCCCATGTAATATAATGACACTAAACTCTAAGTGGAAGATAATTGTATGTAGCAATTGAAATTTCATGAGATTTCAAAATAGCCTTAATGAATGGACAAAAAAAAAAAAAAAAAAAAAACTAAACAAACAAAGTGAGGGACTGAAACTTCAACACAATCACATGACAGAAAGCTTTATGAAGCAGAGATTTTTATTACCGCAATAGCAACCGATAACAATGGCCAGATTAGTAGCATGAGTAGCACAAATAATTGCTAGACCATGAACGTTTCGATGCTTTGACACCAACCCAACTCCTCCACCAACAATCCTAGCCCAAATCCCAAAAAAACAGGTCAATTTCTCAAATTGTCAATGCCAAATAAATTCCTTTACTTTGAGCCTAAGTCCCTAAACCCAATTGAACCCAGTATAGCAAATTGGTTTAGAAATGTTTCACTTGTTTTCAAGTAAACAGAGATATAAAACTTAAATTCAATACCAAACAAACTCCCTTTGATCTCAACCTAATTCCCTAAACCCAATGAACCCAATTTAGCAAGATGATACAAATAATTGGTTTCACTTGTTTTCGTGTAAAAAGTACCAAAAATATTTCATTTACTTTGAGCCTAATACCCTAAACCCATCTGAACCCAATATCACAAGTTGGTTTAAAAAAATATGGCTTTCACTTATATTCAAGTAAACGGAAACATAAAACTTAAATTCAATACCAAATACACTCCCTTTACTATGAGCCTCACTCCCCAAACCCAATCGAACTATAGCAAATTGGTTTAGAAATAATAGGTTTCACTTATTTTCAAGTAACCAGAAACATAAAACTTTAAATTCAATACCTACACTCCCTTTACTCTGAACCTTACTCCCCAAACCCAACTCAACCCAATATAGCAAATTAAATCCTCAATAAATATAAACAAACCAAGAAACATAATCCGAATCCACAGCAAATATAAACAAACCCAAAACCCGAGAGACATAATTCGATCTCAAAAAACAACAAAGCTTCGATCTTTTTTAACAGTTCTATTAGAAATTCAAAACAAAAACCAAAATAGAAAAAAACGAATTGAAACCAAAGTTTCTTTGATTTTTCCCACTTTTTCCTGGCAACCAAATGGTGAAAGTGAAACACACTTTGAAGCAACTCACCTTTTATTTTAGTTTTGAGAAACCGCGTAGATTGAGGAACTCAAAGCTCTGTGAGTGAGAGTGGAGACTTTATCAAACCTCTATACACCTCGCCGTGCTTTATCAAATCTTTCGTGCTAGGTGATGAATGTGAAATAGATTGAGTGGGAGAAAAGGGTGAGTAAGAGATGCACTCAAGTGTGAGAGTGAGAGGGTGAGATTGGTCCAGTCTCAGTGTGAGAGAGACGGTGAGTGAGAGAGTGGATACTTTAGAGTGAGACGTTAATTTTAAAAAAACCCCTATTTGAAACTAAGTCTCTAAGACTCGGTTTCTTGGTCTTCCACATGGTTCAACCACGTCACACCTAGATTGCCACGTGGATGCCCCGTCGAAAAATCGAGTCTTTAGAGACTCGATTTTCAGGTAGACTTCCCTGCCGGATCGGGTTTGATCAAAACATGAAAACCGAGTCTTAAAGACTCAATTTATAGGTCCAAAATTGAGTCTTTAAGACTCGAGATGTTACTTAGTATATACTTTGCGAACCAAACCTACTAACTAAATGGATGGAAAATTATGGTTAATTACCCATTTCGTCCCTATACTTATCACTCCTGCAATTACTTTCGCGATAAAACTCTCCCTCTCGTATATCTCTCCAAAAAAATCCAGACACTCTCAGATTTCTCTCGAAAAAACCCGAGCCACCGCCGGACCCCTCTCCCGCCAATCTCCGGCTCCAAGGTCCAAGGCACCACCGCCGACTCCAACCTCCGCCGGCGCCACCCATCGCCAAAGAAAAAACAAGGTACTTTTTTGCCTTTTTAGATTAGATTTCTCCTTTTCTTTTCTTTTTTCTTAGGTTCGATTTCTACTCCCTGCTAGAAAAACTACTCAAAGTTTCGGGTTTTATTTTTGATGAATCATAATTTTTTTACACACATTTGATTTCTCATCTTTTTTCATATGGGTTTTTTGGTGTAGATTTGGTTGTGTGAGATTTATTTATTTTTTTGATGATTTTGCCACTGGTTGTTTGATATGAGTTAGGGTTTATGATTTTCAGATCTGGGTTTTTTTTTTTGAGGGGGGGGGGGGGTTTATTTATGTGTGGTTGCAGAAAATTTTCACAGATTATGGTTTTGGTGATTTGTCACTTACCTTCTACAAAAGTAGTAGGATGAAACCTTTATGGAGGCGCTTGTACCTGGAATGGAATGCCTTTGCCAAGCAACAATTATATTGAGTTGAATTCTCTGCTGGTTCATGGTCTGTAGACTGTAGAGTTAGTATTGAATACTGTTATGGTGTAGGGGGTGAAGGTCGAAATTGAAATGGAATGATTGAAGTAGTTTGACTTAAAGGGTGGGAATCAAAACTCAAAGGGATTTAACTTTTCCCTTCCGTCCTCGCTTATCTTACCAAAGCAGTTGGAATAAAAATTGTTCCAAAGGCTACATGCATTGGAATTATGCCAAAGTGATGATTTTGCTAAGTTCATCACGCAGAATAGCAGCTGAACTCTGCCACTTCTGCCTCTAATCTGGGGAAATCAGGGTTTGGGTTTAATATAAAAGGGCTAGAGACAAGTACAATTTGCTAGTGGAAATTATCTGGGATAAAATTAAGAGTTTAAATTGACTTATAATTTGTTCACAGATCTGATTTAATGTAATCTTTAGATTGATGAGAGAGAGAAAGATTAAAGCGGCAAGTCAGAGTAATAGAGAGATGGTAAGGAAATCATATGATACCCTGAGCAATCAATTCTCAATAATCTATCTACCACATACAGTCAGTTACCTTGGAGGTTCATTGGACCAAATAGTCTTATTGAATTGACCAGCCCATTGCTACAGCATTAGTTGAGCTGAACTATTCATTTTTTATAAGTATAGAATTTATCCAGCCAACTCCAATTTCTTATTGTTATACCACTCAAATCAAAAAATGTGGCTAGAATTATGATGATGCAAGGATCCAACAGTTAATGGTCATTTTGTGGTCATTATTTTGATTGTTTGAATATATATATTCATTGAGGTTAATTAGTGATATGCTTAATATAATTGTGTGCTTGTCTCCTTGTTTTGATCAATTGCTTATTGCACAAAATTCTGTGCACTAGCTAATTACACATTTCCTCTACACAGCTTTCTACAACAAAAGAAGTTTACAAGATGATTTACAAACTTCAGCTTTTTAACCATCGGTGATGTCTCAGTATAATTTATCATAGTCCCTTAAACGATCATGATCAATGTTATTCATTATTTTGAACTTGTGTAAGTAGATTCAACCTTTTTAGCCATTGGTGATGTCTCAATACAATTTTAAATTTTTACCGGTATTTTATTTCCATTTTACATTGCGCCAAATGGTAGAAAATATTTTACACAACATTTTCATATACACTTTGTCAAACATCAGAAAATGAAAATATTTTCCTGCAAATATTTTACATGTAAAATATTTTACCTTTATAAATATTTTAAATCGAAACAAACGGAGCGTTAAGGGACAAATTATAATTAGGTCAAAATAATAAAAACTAAATTCTTGAAGAATATACAAATCTCATTTTAATTAAATTAAATAAAGTGTTATAAAAATAAGTTTTTTCTTTTATAATTCAATAATTGAGAGATAGGAAGATTTGAAAATCTTTTAGATATCTCTCTTAAAAAAATTAGGGGATGTCAATTAATTGAATTACAAAACTTTAACATAAAAAAGAAGTGTTAAAAGTCTCATGTTGTAGTGAGTTCCAATTAGCTCAACTGGTAAAGTCTCTGATGGTTGTATAAGAGATCCGGGGTTCAATCCTCGCTTACACCAAAAACTGATTGGTATCTTGGTCCGATGATAAAGAGTTATCATCAAAAGCGGACACCATAAGTTGAAACTCTCTAAAAAAAAAAAAAAAAAAGTCTCATGTTGTAATATTTTTATTATTAAATAAAGTCTCATATTGTAGTTAACTCTTATTTAAAACAAAGCTTCATGTTATAGTTAACTCTTACTTTATAATTATAAATAAAAATGATATTTTAACCATAAATATTACATATTAAAAACGAACAAAGAAAAAAAAAGATTCTACAATTCTAATATTTTGGAATTTTAGAAGAAGAAGTTAAACCTATTCCTTTATAAATAACACACTCGTTCTTAAAAGGAAAATAAATAAATAAATAAATAATACACATTCAAGTATTATAAATAATTGAAATGATATATTTCCTCCAAAATTAGTTTTAAAATAAATAAATTGTTAAATATCTCTCTATTTCACATGGGCGGCTTGTAAGCCATCCACCCTAATTCTCTAGGGTAGGCAAGAGCTATTCATTAAGGGTGGAAGTTCAGTCATTCAATTAAGTTAAGGCATTGTCACTTCGGTCTCTACCATTTTCTTCCATAAATAGGTACTTCAAGAGACCTTGTAACATATAGATTGAAACGAAAAAAACACTGAAAGATAAATAACAAAGACATATATATATATATATATATATATATATATATATATATATATATATATATTCAGTGTTATAAATAATATAACATGGTGAATAACCACTAAAAAGGAAATAATTCAAATATAATCTTAACTTCAAAATTTTTTTTTCTTGTCTTTATATTTCTTTTAGGGTAGATTTCATTCTTCTACTTGGACTAATACCAGGCAAGTCTAGGGCATTTCAAAACTGACCAATTTGATCCCTAAGAGAGAAAAGAAAACTAACTAATGGGCCTAATAGTGTTTATTGTTTATGGACTAAGTTGGGTTTAAAGACCAAATTTGTCAATTTTAAATTATTTAAAACTCAGTTGGCATTAACCCAAACCTCACAACAAGCTAATGAATTCCAATTAGTTCGACTGATAAAATTTTTAATAGTTAAATAAGAGATTTAGAATTTAATTTCCACCTACACCAAAAATCGATTAGTGTCTTAGTATGATGATAAAAAACTATCATCAAGAGCATATATCCTAAATTGAAACTCTCTCCCTCCAAAAAAAAAAAAAAAAAAAAAAAAGAATGAGCTAATGAAAGTTACCATTTATTTTATTTTATAACATAAATAAATAAATAAATGATGATATGATTTATTGAGCTATTTGAGCTTATATAAAAGAACTAGAGCTTTCTAGAAACCCCATATTAAAAGGAAAGCGAAAGCCCAAACCCAAACCCAATAGTAAAAAACAGGTCAGGCGATGCCGGCCTGTTCACCTACCTAATCCACCGTCTGTCTTTCCTCTCGTTATCTCCTCTTCTTCTCCTTCTCCTTCTCCTTCTCCCTCTGCCCCTCACTGTCTTCGGCAAATCCAACGTCACAGAACATACGGTCAGTTCTCGCTTCTCTCTCTCACGCATACTTTACATATATTTTTACATATGTAGGATATCATATGTTAACACAAAAGGGGTAAAATTCCTTCTTCTTTTTTTTCTTTGAATTAGTAATTTGCTAAGACTTTAGGACCCTTTTGGTTATAAAAAGAAAAGTGTAATTTTTTTTTTTCAGTTGTACTTCTTGTTATGTTTAATACCAACTTTGTTTATTTATTTGAAAAGGAAAAATGGGGTTGTTAGGAACATGAATATGCATTGATTCCAGATTGCTTTTACCCTAACTAGTTTGTTGAGGGTCCGTAGCCGAACCCTAAATTTTGGAACTAAGGCTTGATTGTTGATTGTTGTTGTTGTTGTTGTTGTTGTTGTTCTGGTTTTGGTGGATTAGGTATGTTCTTTATTTATGTTGTTAACAGATTAATCGGCTATGTGATATGCTATCCAATGGTGATTGGTTCTACTAAGTAACAAGAGTGTTGACTGGTTCGAATTTGATCCTCTTTGTGCTTATGTCAACTTGATTATATTTATACCATATTGAATTGGACCTAAAATTGTTATTATTATTGTGCTGGGGTCACATTGCCCTCTTCTGGGTTAATTTCTGTTCATTCTAGGACATTGCCAATTTGCCTTTGATGTCCAAAATGGCAGTTATCATTTTTTATTTATGTTGGTGGAGGAATTGTGTATGGAATGTGTTCTGGTTTTTTTTTTTTTCATGACATTTGGAGCCTGGTGGTGTAGGTATTGAAGCTTAATGTGTAATTTACAAAGCATCTGAACGCTTTGAAGAAGTATGAGCACCACGCAGATTACTGCCTACCAGCCTAAAATATGTGTCAGACATATACCACATTCATATCACCTCCCTTCTAATCCATGTATTTTACCCACCCTTCCTAAGCATGTCCCTAGGATTTCCTTGAGCACAAATGTAAATGCATCACGTCACCAACAATGTGTGCCCGTCTCAAAGTACCAGCAAAGCATGCCTGTCTGCTTATTTGGTGGTAAAGGGAAAACGGGAGGTGAAAATGGGGTAAGAGTTCTTGTTATATTTCAATTCATTGGTGCTCATTACTGGACTATGTTAAGGTTAAATTTCCAAGTGGTTAGAAAAATCTATCCAAGTTGCTGATAAAGACTTTGATGTGCACTCAAATGGCTTTAATCCATTTCTCTAAATCATCTGCGAATTCTTTTTAAAATGCTGTGCTAAAGTAATTAGTTATGTCATTATGGTGCATTTCGTGTTGTGTCAATCGGTAATTTTTGTTTTGGGATGATCTTTTGTTCTCCTTGGGATATCATAAGGAAGTCCTGTTTAAAATAGGTCTCATGCATAAAGAAATTTATTTTATTATTATTAATATCCAGTGAATATCAGTCAGAACTTTCACTCCTGGTATACATTAAACCATATTTTATTACTTTTATTCTTATTGGTGCAATAACTTCTGCTGTTTTCACTTATAAAAAAAAAAAAAAACCTTCTGCTGTTGTCACTTGTCCAAACCTTATTTTTTTAATAAAAATTCCCTATTTTATTTGTCCCTTTAACATTTCTTTGAGAGGGCTTCTCCTCGCATTTAAGATGAAGCTTCAATTATTAATATATTGTCTTTCTACTTATAAAAAATTAATTGATATTACTTACTGTATATTTCATTATATTGTTTTCATTGTTATATTATTTTTCCAAAGCAAAGTTCAAGAAAATATTTTGCTACCAGAATTGGTGAAGGGCATTTGTCAGGGATGTATTATCATGCTCCGGTACTGTTAGAGTCATTGGCCCTGTTGTGCAATCAGAGTGAAGGAGGGAGGATGAGATGCTCACTGATATCTTCATTAGAGGATTGTATCTCATAATAATTTGATCCGGAAAACTGCATTCACTTGACCAAACTTCTCAAATGCCTGTAGGGTTCTCCATGGAATGCTTTTCAGAATATTTTGGGAAGGTTTAATGGAAAGTCTGTGGAAGATGTGTTACGGCAGCAGATTGAGAAGAAAGAATTCTATGATGATGGTGGCAAAGGCAAAAAACCTCCATCAGGTGGTGGGGGCGGTAATAGTGGGGATGGTTCTGGTGAGGATGAAGGCCTAGGTGAAATCATTGATGAAACTGTGCAAGTGATTTTGGCAACTATGGGCTTTATTTTTATGGTATTAACCTCTCTCGCTCTCTCTCTCTGCGCCCCCCCCCACAAAAAAAAAAAAAAAAAAAAAATCCAATGTTAGAACTCAATAATATTGTTCACAGCTAGCATGATAACATTAGCTACAAAGTACTTATCAAAAAACAATTCTTGAAGAAAAATACTAGATAACCTAAAGAATTACAACTTGTCAAAAATTAATAAAAATTAACTAGAAAGCATAACTAAATAGTATGAGTTACTATTTTGTGCTTGGTATACTGCTTAAATGTTGGCCCAGAGTATGTGGAGGGTCAAATTTTAATGCAACCTATATTATTGCACGCATTGCTGCCTGAAAAATGAAGAGTATTACAATGTCAAAAATAAATCTGATTAATAACTAGATTAATCAGATTAATTATATTATTGTTGTTCTAGTGATGTTTTAATGTGTTACCGTTCCCAAAAAAAAAAAAAGTGTTGTTTTAACGTGTTTTCAACTTTGAAGGGATCTAGTTTGTGCTAGTTGTATGCAAGTGCTATTGATTAACAATTTTAGCTCATTGGTTTCACTGCAGTATGTTTACATAATCAGTGGTGAGGAGATGGCTCGGCTAGCAAAGGACTACATCAAGTATTTATTTGGAGGAAGTCAGAGCGCTCGTTTAAAGCGTGCCATGTACAAGTGGGGAAGGTTCTACAAGAAGCTGACCGAGAAAAAGGTAGTTGATCCGTTTTGGTTGGAAAAGGCAATTATCAACACCCCAACTTGGTGGGATAGCCCAGAAAAGTACCGACGTCTCTATAAGTCTTACGTAGAATCAAATTCTGATAAGCAATAATGAGTTCAGTTGTATCATACTGCCTGGCCTACCTCCAGAATGTTGCATGTTCTGCAAATGTTGCAAGATGGTATCCGATTTTTTGGTAAATTTTTACGTAATCATCAGGGTTTTATGAATTAGACATGTTGAGAGCCTTTTTGGTATTTGTGGTCTGACTGTAAACATGCGAAAATTGTCTTTGATTATGAGGCACTGCAAGAAAGTGATAAAAAGTAGCAATAGCAAATATAGGCTTGTTTAGCCAAGAGAGGGATGGCATTGAAATGTTAATGCTAGCATATCAAACGACGATGAGTACAGAGGGAACTTTTAGACCATAGAGGGCCATGGTTACTTTGATTTTTTTTTTTTTTTTTTTTTTTTTTAGGAAAAAAATTTACCACTATATATATATATATATATATGAAAGTTTGGACTCAAATAATTCATATTCACCGCCAAAATTGGAAATTAGCTATTATAAAATAAAATGTGGATCTAAAGAATCTTTTATTAAAAAAAAAAAAAAAGTCACTTGATCCGTATGTGTTTTGCATCACAATTCACTTTTTTTATTTTTAGGGTTCAAAGTTAAAAGCTTGAGATAGGGGAGTAGAGGGGGAAGGAGATGAGAGTGGATGAGAATTGTTTTTCCTTCTACCTTTTTTTTTTTTTTTTTTTTTTTTTTTTTTCCTTCGACTGATCCCTTCTACTTGTTTGAATGTATCAAAAAAAAAAAAAAAAAAAAAAAAACGAAGGAGAAGAAGAAGAAGATATATACATATTCTTGTCTCTTTTCTTTGGATGTTTAAAAATTGGAGTAAATTCCATTAAAATACCTTGAGGTTTAGGTTAATACCAACCAAGTCCAAAACATTGCAAAATGGGTCAATTTAGTCTCTAAAGACACTTTAATCCCTAAACTGTTAGCATTTGTTAGTAATTTTACCTTTTTTTTTTCTTTCTCAAACATAACGACTCTCTACCTCTTTCATACTTCTCTTCCTTTGACCTCTTTGCTCTTCTTTTCCTTCAGGCCTCTCTCTCTCCAACCCGACTCAATCTCGTCTCTTTGAATCACCATTTTCATTTATCTCTTTCTTCTCTCGCAACGGCGATGGTGCATGCGTTTAGTGGTCTAAGTTGGTTGTGGATCGTGGTTATGGTGGTTGTTGGTTGCCGCTGATGGGTTTTTGTTTGTTGTGGGTTTTTTGGTGGTGGTGGTGGATTCCGATTTGTGGTGGGTTTGAGGTTTTTTATTTATTTATTTATTTATATTTATATATATATATTTGGGTTTTGTGGTCAGTGATTGTTTAAGGTGGTGGTGGTGGGTCCAATTTGGGGTGGATTTGAAATGGAGGTGGATGTGTTTTGATCTAGGGTGGATTTGCAATGAGGTGCTTGTGGGTTACAAAGTGGTGATTGGAATATTTGGATTTAGGTTTTATTGATATGGGTTTGGTTGGGTTTTGTTGCCAATGGTGGTCACTGGGTTTTATGGCCAGAGGTGGTTGCTGGGTTTAGTGGTCGGTGATGGTGGTGGTGGGTTCCAATATGAAATGGATTTGCAGCAGGGGTGGTTTCGGGTTTTGATGTGGTGGTGAGTTTTTTATGTGTTGAAGGATTTGGATATTATTGGGATAGATTTGGCTGGGTTTTGGTATAGGTAGTAAAATTGTATTGTGACTGTTATTGTAGTTAATTTGAGTGGTTGTGGCTAATCTCTCGGAGAGAGAGAGAGAGAGGTTAACATTGTTTAGTGGTGTTTAGGGACTAAATAGCCTTCGTGGACCAAATTGGTCAATTTTGGAATGTCTTAAACCTAGTTGGTATTTACCCAAACCTCATGGTATGTAAGTGGAATTTTTCCTAAAAATTAAGTAGAGGGAGGGAGAAGGGAGAGAAGTAATTGTATAAATTGATAATTATAATCTTTATTTACTAAATTTAAAGAAATAGATAAACAGTGACATTTTTTTTTTTTTTAAACAGTGACATCTTAAGGGTAAAGTTGATCTTTTAAATGTTTTTAATATAAGTGGGACTCTTCCAAAGATACCCCTTCCTCTTGGAAAACATATGTTGTAAGACTGGCTGGCTCTGCTTAAATGATTGTTGGGTGCTTTTTATTTTGTTATGTGAGTTTTTTTTTGGGCAAAACTAAATGCTTTTTTAGTAAGAAGAATATTAGACATATAATGATAATATAAATAAGTTCAATTTCGTGGTTCACACTATTTCTTTTATAGAATGGTTGTAGTTTAACTTATACTTCCAATTTTCTTATGTAATCAATTTAAGATACAAACATTTTTAGTCATAAATATTGTCGAAACCAAGTTTTGCAACAAAACAAAAATAAAAATTTTAATAGAATTTTTGATTGTGCACATTAAGAAAATTGCAGTAACATTTAGTATAGAATCAATCATGGATGATTTTCTCCATTTAAAAGAACATCGAGCTCCTTATTCATAGATCATAATGGATTAAGTAAAAACTGCATTAAGAAACTTTCATAAATGATTGATCTCATGCAGAACAAAAATAAAGCCTATTGTCGTCGATCAGTAAAGCCAAAAAAAACCATGACAAAAAGCAAATTTGCCACTCAGCCATTATAGCAAACCAAAAATCTATAGAAGAAAGTGAGGGTTTAAAATTTTAAATAATGACATCCCAGGGTCACTGCATGAGGTCATGGGCTGGAATGTTTAAGCAATTGGGACAAAAATCATACTAAGATGGTGCCACTGTGCCGCATAGCACAATGGACTCTCTTCTTCTTTTTTTTTTTTTTTTTTTTTTAAAAAAAAAAAAAAAAAAAAATGGACTCTCTTAATTTACCTGTGCAATGGATTGAAATATGGACGACAGTGCACATGGACTATAATTATGGACTTTTAATTCAACAATTGATTATTCTTAGCAATTATTGACATGCCCATTAATTAATTGGATTTCCAAATAAATTAATCATAGCATATTAGAATAAAAACTCAAAAAATAAAATTAAAAAATTTGACAAAATGAAGGGCTAACTTGACAAAAATTGACAAAATTGTGGAGCAACATACTAAGGGTCTGTTTGGATCTCGCTTATTTTGCTGAAAATTGAAAATTAAAAACTGAAAACACTGTAGCAAAATAATTTTTAAATGTGTAAATAGTACCATGGGACTCACTTTTAATGAAAGTTTTGTTGAAAAAAGAGGTTTGTAGGCCCCGAACAATCGCATGATCCATTGGAAGGCATTAAAACGTGCTTCTCAATGAAAAAAAAAAAAAAGCGTGAAACACTTGACGCGGACTGCACTGTAGCCATGAGTCCCACCTATGAAAACACCAAACACCAAAACGCAGGAATAGAAATGCTATCCAAATGGGTATTAAGAGTGTGTTTAAATACTGCTTATTTTACTGAAAACTGAAATCACTCAGAAGAAAATAATTTTTAAATGTATGAATAATGTCGTAGGACTTATTTTTAATAAAAATTTTGTTGAAAAAAGAAGTTTGTAAGTTTTGTAAACAGTGCACAATACCCACTAGAAAAGCCACCACAGCCAAAAAAACGCACTTCGAAGAAAAAAAAAAAAAACAAAAACCCAGACACAGACGTATTTCATCAGTATCGCATAACTTCTTAAAGAGAAGTAGAGGAGACATCCAGACATTCTCTTAAATTATATACCTTGCTGTAAACAAACAAACAACCCACTATGTTGTACACCAATCATATTTTTACCCATCAATCTTATTTCTTTCACAATTTATTCTACCTTGCAAGCAACAGCGCTAAAAGCAAAATGTCAAAAAGCGTTTCTACATTAAACTCTCTCAAAAAATTTCAACCAGATCTTTGAAATCGAAAAATCCATCTCAAAATCTCGCTCTCGACCCTGTACATACAGAGGAAGAATGCACCATTTGAGATAGATCTCATCAACAATTTCTACCTAATCATAAGAATGTCATCAATTAAAAGGGAAGGAAGCATCCAAAACAAGGGCAATTAACAAAAATCCCATATACTTCAATGCCTGCATTATGTCAAAGTTGAAATATTTGATCTTTTTTTTTTTTTTCCAAAAAAGAGGAGCCTACACAATAAAAAGGGACTTATTTACACCCTCTTGGGCTTCTTCACACCCCCTTCCTTCTTATCACCCTCTGCACTTTTTTTCTTATCCTTTCTCTCCCTCTTCTTTAAAGCTGTCATGTGGGCCTTAAGGATGGTTGCATAAGAAGCTTGGAAGCGCTGATGATCCTTTGCTCCAACCTTTTCCAATGAAAACCAATTAATATCGTTAGCCATGCATGGAAAGAAAGACATTTTCCACCACAAAGAAAGAAAATAAATAGACATTAACCTCAACAAACATAAAGTCACATTACTCAAAAGGTTTCAGGATTGTTGGATCTTCAAAGAAAAGCTGTTTAGAACATGGATTTTTTTTTTAATGTCTCTGAAAGATAAATAAATAAATAAGTAAAACCTAGGCACTAGGCAGTCACATCTCAGTTTCCAAAGCAATTATACTTGATAAGGAGAAAAAGGAGATGAGCACACCCTTAAAAAGGGCATGGCAGCATTCTCAGATATACGTACACTTCATTAACCTATAATATCTATATATATATAACTGCAACATTTCTTTTTGCTGGTGCATTCATTAGTGCAATCCAGAGTCATGGCTACATCAACAAGGCAATTATGGTACCTTGTAGGTCCTCAATTCTGAGCTGATTACATTTAATCAAGCAAAATAGGCAAAGTACCTTTTTTTGGATAAGTTTAAAGAGCCAAAAGACCATGCTGTCAAAATATCTAAGCCAGAAAGAAAATGGCATCAAGATGGTTGCCATATCTGCTACAACAGGATACCATTCCCACCTACTATTTAATACTATACTTTAAATTTTAGGACATTGGATATTATGTGCCTAAGCTGCTTTGCAAATGTTGACAAGGCCAGAGTTAATTTTGGCAAGTCAATTGTTGATAGTCTAGATATGCTGAAGCTCAAACTTGGCATGGTGTCCCACTCTACATGTGGGCACACAATATGAGAATAACATTGGTACAAATAAATCTTACCTTTCTTTTTTCCCTTCTTAATAAGCTAGTTTTGGCCCCAAGGGGAAGGATAAGGGGAACGGGAGGCATATAAGAGACCTACGCATAATGAGTTCTGATCCATAATTGATTGTGCTACCCCTTGGGATGATGTCTGAATTCTAGCTAATTTTGATTTTAATCTAATCATGTACCCAATCAAAGCTTTTTTCAATTATAAACTAAAGGATGGACCCCAATGGACTCTCAAAGCTTTAAGTAGAAAAACCATCTAGTCCAACAAAATATTTGGCCACGGCATGGGTTTAAGGTCCAATAAAGTCAGACTTAGTTGTAGACCACATAAAATGACAGTTCCGTTTTCCCATATTGATGGATGATACAAAAAGGAAACAGAAAGGACAAATGGAGTGGTGGCACAATAACAAAAATCATGTTAGTGAGATTTATAACCTCCTACATATTTAGTTATTTCATTCATTAGTTAAACCAAGCCATCTCAAGTCTCAACTATCCCTTACTTCCTAGTTGTGTTTTGTATGGTTCTCTTGTCTGAAGAACTATTGTCTTGCTTAAGTAGTAGGACTTCATATGGTGTGTAAAACGAGGTGACCACAGTTCCTGTATCACATCCAAAGATTTATTGCCCAAGACTCATGTATGTTCCTCTCATCAATCAACCAATTAAAAGATCAAGAAGTATATGTTCCATCTAACTAATTCTTATGACTCTCCATCTAACATCTTGAACCATCTCCCAAAAATTTCTAATTTTCAGATCAAGGGAGAAAAATTACCACTGAAGTTGCCCTCAATTGATGTGCTCCACCATAATACTACTTTTTCCAGAAAAACTAATGTTTCAAAGAAGAGAATCCACAAATAAAAAGGCCCTACCAATCCTAAGGCACCAACAATTTCAAATGCCAGTGTAACAAACATATAAGATTGTATTATCAAATGACATGAAACAATAAAGGAGACATATTCATCATTCAGATCTCAGATCTAAACTTAAATTCAATTCCAACAACAGAACTATGTGAATCCCTCGACCAAAAAAAAATCCACAATACTCAAAGTCAAGCACCCAATTCAAAGCTTCTTAACTATATAACTTCAATAACTAAGCTAAAGAACGGAAGGGGATGCAATGAGTATAAGGGACCAAAAGAAACATACCGAAGTAGAAATTGTCTTTTTCCCATCAGTAGCACGGATAAGGCATCTGTACTCAATCGCTTCACCAGCGGTTGTCATTTTATTCCTCTTCACCTTAGACTTTAAAGATGCTAAAACATTGCAAGAATGAAAAGCACTGATCAGAATACTAAACATAACACCACAAAATCGTTTAAGAGAAAACAATGGAATGCAGATTATACATACATCGTTTAAGAGTAACCCAAACAGAACCCTTCTCAGTGCTGCGCTCAAACATGCTGGTGAGTTCATTAAGAAACGGGTCTGGCTGTAAAAGAACCTGAAAATTCCAGGGCAAAAAAAAGCCAAACAAACTTAGTTTCAGAATAGAGCCTAGTAAAAAACAAAGGGCAATCAAATCATGTACACAAGCAATCACAAAGAGCAGCACACATACAATAAAGAAATTATATCTTCAACACGTAATACATATAATTTTTTTATGGATACAATAGCATTCTAAACCTAAGGAAATCACTCCATGATGATTTCTCCTTATTATCAAGCCAAGACACTAATAGGGTTTTTCTTTTCTTTTTTCAATAAGCGGAATTCGAACCCACATCCTTTATTTGATGAAATTAAACCCACTTGTAATACATAAGAACAATTTTATTTACAGTGAATCATAAACCCATAACAACAACTATTTTCCAACTTGGCCAATGTGGAATTCGAAAACCGTGCAAAATATATACAAATCTAAAAAGCAATGTATGTCTATACACCAATGCATACATTCATTCACTTTGTGCATTATATAAATTGAACCACAAAAGCTTAAAAGCACTACTCATATTTGATTTTCGGCAACGAAACCTATACATACACACAGAATATATCTATACACAAAACCAAACAACAGGATCGCCCAAAAATCTTTGAATAAAGAAAATTCAACTATGAAAACAAGAAGCTCCGTACACTGCAATTCAATATATAAATACACAAATTGAGAGAGAGAAAGTCAGAGAGAAGAGAATTTACCATGATGAAGGCTGTGAATGAGATCTAATCGCCGATGCAGAAACCCTAACAGTCTCTCTCTCTCTCGCTCTTTCTTTCTTTGTTTCTTTCTCTCTTTTTGGACTTACAAGAGTAGCGTACAAGTTTTCTGCGATTCTTTAAAAACTGAATCCCTCACACTTTTATATATATAACGCTCAAGTGGTGTGCTTAATACGTACGTAATTACGAATAATTGGACCAGAAGTCTTTTGGGTTTTCCACCATTTTTTTTTTTTTTTTTTTTTGAGAAACTGGATTTTCCACCACTTTGTTACTCTCTAACAATATTTAAATATTTTTGTCAAAATTTTTTTTTTAAATTATATTTTTTAAAATAATATATAAAATTAATCAGAACAAAAAAAAAAAAAGAAGAAGGGTTGATAAAGTAATATGAAGAAACCCAAAATCTTTCTCAAAAAAAAAAAAAAAAAACCCAAAAAAATATTTAATTGATGTCTTTAGTAAAAAGCAAACATCATTGAGTGAACTATTTATATATATATATATATATATATATATATATATAAATCTTGGTATATCTATATAAATTTAATCAAAGAGTATGATTGAGTTTTGCGGATTTAATAGTGTTTGAATTGTTTAAGTTCTAAAAAAATATATATATATGTTAATCAACATTTTTTAATGATATAAAATATGTTATGGTTTGATGTGTTATAAGTTTTGATTTATAAGATGACATTTGGCACCGGTCAATAATTTCAATTTTTTTTTATTGGGATAGTTAAAAATTTTGGTATTTATAATAATTGATGAAGAGAATAAGGACACATCATCTCGGTTTAGAAATGAGGTCAAGTTTGATGGCATGGTAAGTCAACCTAGTTTTGTGGGCCTTGTGACAACTTAGCCATGGCACGAAAAGGCTGCCTAAACAACTAACCAAGTCAACTCTATCTATTCCATCCAAAAAAAAATGGTCAACTCTATCTTTATATGGAAGTGCATTCATGCCCATCTACCCTAATTGAAGTTATGATATCAATTATAATATAGGATAACCTCCAAATTAGAGATGCAAATTACATAAGATAACTTAGCAGATATCTCAGAGAGGTTGGTTTCTTAAACCGCATACATAAAAAGGGATGATCGTTAGAATATGCACAGAAACAATAACCCTAAAAAGTATATCTCCTAGCTATCCTCTAAAAGGCTAGAGTACTAACTCAAGTGTATCAAAAATTTTCCTATCAATCAAATCCTAGTGAATCTGTCATTTGTGTTGTCTTCTTCTCCTTTTTTCTAGGTCGAGTTATAAATTTTTTTTATAGAGCCGAGTTAGACCATTAATTAGACTGAATAGTCAATAATTTAAATTATTGAGGGTTGATAATTATGATGTTTTTGGATATACTTGTCATTTAAATTTGTATATTATCATAGAAAAACCTTATTTTTGATAACTTCATAGAAAGACCTTATATATAAAATTATAGATTTCAATTGTTTAATGCGCTGGTGAAGAAAGCAAAGCTAATTCAAGTCAAAAAGCGAAAAATAAAATCAAAGGAAGACCTACAATAGCATTAGTATTAATAAAAAAAAATTGAATTAAGGATAAAGTGGAGGAAAATAATTCTCTTGAATATCTATAGTCAACCCCGAAATTTTAGAATTAAGGCTTGATCATTGTTATTACCAATTTTAATTGCTTAAATTTTATACATATTATTTTAGTAATAAAATAATTAATTATTTGAATATTATAGATAATATTTGTATTTGTGAAAATTAAATATTTTTATTCTAAAAATAAATATATGTAAGTAGTTTTTATTTATTTATTATTCAGTAAGTAGTTTTAAGAAAGTAGAGTGAAAAGTTGGATTTAAATAATTAGTAATCTATATGCGATAAGTGACATTTTATATCTAAAAGATTGGAGTTAAACTTCTCACTCAAAAAAAAAAAAAAAAATTGTAATTCTCAGTAATTTTTGTCAGACAAATAATCAAAATTTTATAAATTTTTATGAGTTTAACAATTCTTATCCCACATTCCTATGTAGTGAACATACTAGTGAAAAAGTAGAAACTTTTCCTACGTTTGGATGTCTCCTCCCCTCTCCTCTCCCTCTCCCTCCATTCCAAGCATACCAATTATTGTGCTTTAGATCTAACACAGTTTCACTTTTCTGGCATGAAGAACAATTTCAATTTTCTGAAAATCCATTATTCTGTATATTCATGAATATTTTGTCTTACTTCCCAAAGTGGTATCATTGCAACAAAAACTAATAGGTTACATGTAAATTAAGACTGCATGTCATTGCATGATCACGCATGTTGGAAGCACCTAGACTATTTCTGCCAGTGATATTTATTTTACATTCTTTCCATTTTTCCAAACTTTCTGATGAATTAACATCAAATGGGGCATATAGGCAGCAAGTCATACATGTGGAGAAAATAAAAGGAATAAGTAGATCGATGTGCTCAAAAATTGCAAAACCTAGTGGGCTTTTCCATTAAAAGAATTCATCTAATAGTTGCAACTAGAGTTTCGTGTATGTCCATCTCTCTATGTTTTATTGCTTTCCCTCTCTTTTTTTGTTTGTATATTTTTATTATTATTATTTTTTCTTGCATTGAATAGATTCTTAGTGTATCTGTTAAGCATAATTTAAATATATGCTAATGTAACTCATATATATGTGTGCTTCCTTTTCTTTTCTGTGTCTATGCTGTTTATGTCTGAAAATATCAATGTTGTAAGGGTTGGATATAGGTTATTTTAGCAAAGGCTCATATATAAAATTTCGGGCTGCAAGCAGGGGCGGCTTGATGCATTTGGAGGCATAAGGTGAAAATTGGTTATTTTGTTTCATATAGAAAATTACCATTAGTCAACACGAACCACATAGAATTTTTTTTTTTTTTAAGTTTATAAACACAAAAAATTTGACAAAACTTTTTACATTTGTTTGTGACAGATTGATAGTAATGAGTAAAAGAGTGATGTCAGTGGTGAATCTTGTTGAAAACTAGTAAAAGTTTGCTAACTTGACTATTGTGAAAAATGTTGTGAATTTTTTTGTGAATTACTTTTTTTTTTTTTTAATTTTTTTAGAAGTGCTACATTTAGAATATTTTTCATGACAAAGCTTAGGTGTTAAGTTGCTTCTTGTTTTCTAGTTGAACCTACCACTAAAATTATTTTTTTACTGTCAATAACAACCTTTAACAATTTGCTATTAAGACTTTTTGTAAAAATGTTATGGACATAACATTTCTTTCTCTTTTTTATTTGTTTTTCATTTGATAAGAAAATATTATTTTATTTATTGGTTAATATTTTAACTTAATTAATACCATTAGTTAAAATTTAGGGCCATTTTTTTACTTGGAGGCCTAAGACGGCAGCATCAATGGCTTAAACCATTGAGCCGGCCCTGGCTGCAAGCATCCTTAAAATCCTTTATTCCTTAGTTCTCATATCATCTGTCATATGTATAGTTATATTTATTTAATGTCTTACAAAATTAAATGTAAAGTGTAGGTTAGATAATGGGCTGTAGAACCATGCATATTTCAAGCTTGCTTTCGCATATTAAATTTTTGTTCTGTTCTTGACATTATATCTAATGGCACTATGGTAGGAAGATTTCGAGAAACGGGCTCAGTCTGTAACTACAAGATCAAAATTGAAAGCCGAAATTCGATTTAAGGCTGAGATTGTATCGCCTGCAGAATGGGAAAGGTCACCTGCCACTCTATCTTGTCTGCATGCTTGTTTTGCCATCATTTAATGTTCCAAATGACAACAATTCTGTGCATTACTTCATATAAGAGAAAAGAATGCTTCTCGATAATTTGTATGTTTATATTTAAGAAGTTTTTCTTTTTTAGCTTTTCCTAGGAGGCCAGTGGACCTTCTTAAAATGTTGTATTGCATCTACCATTGATCATATAAGCTAAAAAAGCATAACTTATGCATTTTTTTTTCCCATCTAATGATTTTAATATATATAGACTGATGAATTTTTCAAAACTAGTCTAGGTGGATAAGGGATCAGCAGAAGTCTGAAGGAGTTACTCCCGGTGAGGACGTCTACATTATACTGCGCCTAGATGGTCGGGTCCGAAGATCAGGGAAGGTAAGTACTTTGGGAGGAAAAATTTTGTTGCTTATCCCTGGATGGAACTTGACCCAATTTTAAGTGCCATCCGTTTTGGGCTATAAATAAATTTTCACAAATAAACTGTCCAAGACTAATTATTCTAGACGCTTCTTTACAATAATTACGATGGAGAAAATTCCAATTAAGATACCCGTAAGTGAGGCTTATTTAGGTCGTGTTATAAATGCCTTAGCGAAACCTATTGATGGTTGAGGTGAAATTTACTTCATTTTCTATTAGCACGCTTAGTGGGTATCAACATGGAAATTGGGACTTAGTAAGTGTTGGAATAGCTAGAAACTTGTATGTTTTGGTAGCTGAGAGCCTGAGAGGCAGTAAAACATTGAAATTTTGAAATTCAACAAAACATCGTAAGCTAGGTTTTGAATTCCATTTTTTTTTCCTTTTGTGGCGGGGGGTGGTGGCCGGGGTGGTACCCAGCTTTAGCATTTGATTTTCTCAAACTGATGATTAAGTTCATGTTGCATGCACCTCTAATATCGATAAGTGGGACAGGCATTCCAGACTAATATGCCTTCGAAATTTTTTGAAATATAAGTATTCTTTGAAGATTTTCAAAGACCAGTATAAATTTAAGGATACCTTTTTCTCACAGTCTGATGTTCTCAGTTCTGAATTGTCTTTTCAGGGCATGCCTGACTGGCAACAAATATTGCAGGAGCTGCCACCATTGTGGCAATACTAAGCAAGCTAGAAAGAAAGGAAGAGTTTCTTGCATCATCCGAGTCTTACATAACAGAATTTTGAGCCAAGACACATGCCATTTTTTACTCTATAATTGTTATTATAATTTCCATCCCATCCTTGATGATACCACATGAGACCATTTCTATTGTATAATTTTCTACACCCAGGACCCTATAGTTGGTCCTTTGACACTGCTCAAAAATCTTTTACATTCTTTCATTTGTCCTAAACATTAATGTATTATAACTTTTCATAGCAATTTTTGAAAAAGGAGAAGTAGACTGTAGATATTGGTATTTGGAAGTGATATGTGGTCCATCTCTAGGGTTGATAAAAAAAAAATTGCATACTTGAGTTATGGATCTTGTTGGTTCCATATATTTATTTTCCTTTAACATCATCATGTACCACACCGTCACGCTGTTCCTCTTCCCCATGTTTGGATTCTCAAAGAATTTCTTATTTTGGGATTGAATATTTTTGTTTTGAAATAATTTACTCCACAATATATTGATTAAAAATATGATCTCCAAGTGTTGGTTTTCGAGCAAAGCTTGCTGCTTGTAACCTCTAGGTTCTTGGGGTGTGAATAATATGGATTAATCTCGTCAAACAGTCCTCCCCTGTAGACAAAATTATATTTTGTCACTAGCATACTAAGTTAGTTATATAACAAGCCGATGAATTGAATATCGTGTAATTCAATTTTATACTTCTTTGTTAGTGTTGGTTTCACCAACCTTCTGCATAGTATTCATTAACTTCTGCTGATTTTGTTACAAAAGATACTTTCTTCTTGACTTGAATATAAACTTATTCACCAAGAGTCTTGCAAATTGTAAAGTGTTGACAAGTTGCTGAGGTGTGCAATAAGTTTGGTGCCAAAGTCAACAATCACGGCACAGCTAAAAAAAAAAAAAAGAGGCTGAAATGCGCAACAGTGTAAACGCAAACATAAATAATCCGTACCCAAACCAAAGACGCAACTTTAAGCCCATGCTTCTAAATATATTGTCACATGCCTACCGCTTCAATTTGCTCACCATTGACCAGTGTTATAAGACAAAATAAATCACAACTTATAAATCGTAATTGGTACATCATTTTTATGTAGTTTATCATTGATACCAATTTTATTATATATCATAATTTATTACTCAAAAAAAAAATTATAAAATTTTCTATATCACTAGGATTATTGTTCATAAAAACTTAAAACAAACTTTTTTTTAATATCAAACTTGCACTCTCTTTCAATTTTATTGCATTTGCATGAATCAAATTTATGAACCATTTGTGTAGGCTTCAATTATTTGTTTAATAGCATTATAGAAAGACTTGAGAAATGGCATGACGCTTCCAGAAGCCGGTGCTGCATTCAAGGTTTTCAGATTCAACGTGTGATTGTGTGAACACGTTTTGATGACATATATATATATATATATATATATATATATATTACTGTGCTTTAACTTGAAGTGACTCTAAGTTTTTATAAAAACTTAAGGTTTTTATAGTACTCTTTGCAGCAGATTTTGAGTTATTGACTATTGAGCTTGAAACCAATTCAATTTAAGAGTATTCTATGAAGGGTCTGACTCGGTTTGGTGGTATTTTTCTGATTATATAAAAAATAAATAAATAAAATAAAACTCGGTTTGATGGTAAGGATTGCGTAATCAATAAAAATTGCACCTATTTTTTTAATTAATGCGAAAACCTTAAATGCATTGAATTAAAGCTAATCAATCTATTACATGTAATAGTCAATATCATTTTCTTGGTAGGTTTTGAAGAGGCCTGGCATTCAAAGATCCAGCTTTCTTTACATCAATCTTGACAAGTTTGAACTCTTAGAAGAATCATATAAAAATTGATTATGAGCTTTGTAGAAGAAATAAACACCCATGTCACCTTCATTTTTTTCCTTCAATTCTTTTTATTATTATATGTTGGTTAGTTATTATTAATTGGGTCATGTTAAATGATGTCATTTGGACAATTATTAATAAACTATAATAGAAAAGTTTTGACACCGTTTTCATAAGAAATATAAAAAAGTTATCAACAACATTTATTATTTTATCATTCTCCCAATAAAATATTTCTAAAAATAGCTAATAAACCAATGTCTTAAGGGTATTGGTTAACATTTTCCTTATTTTTAATATTAGAGTATTATTAAAAAAAAAAAAAAAAAAAAAAAAAGCCTAGGATAGCCATGCAGCTGAGGGTGATTGAATGGTTCATAGCATACTTGCTAATCCTTGAGTAGTCAACTAATGCCTCTAGAGTCTTCTTATAAATTAAGCCACTATCATCCACTTAATTACAGAACTACCATTTCATTATTGTTAATTAAGTAAACTTATGTGAGTGGGTGATATGAGAATCAAAAGGGGACCAGCTGAAAATTTCTTGAACTCTCAATTGATTCATTTATTTTGTAATTAAATAGACATATTCCATCTTACATTAAACCAGGAAATAATTATTTTGTACAATTGTGCTATCTTTCATTTAATATTGTATCATAATGGTTGATAATAATGCATTATAATTTTTCTTGCCAATATTGGATAATTCTATTTAGACAATCATGCAATATTTTCAGAATAAAATTATGATTGAAAATAGCTATTTCTTTATTTATCCTTGTCTATTTCCTTGATAAATTTTCAAGAAGGTTCTTAATGACACTTGCATGAAAACCTACGAATGATATTTATACCCCAAAAAAAAAAAAAAAAAAAACAAAGAAAAAAAATTATTATATACAAATATTATTCAATTCCAAATTATATAACTTATTAATAGATAAACATTGGGATGGAACCCTAGATATATAACCACCACAAGGGTGAAATGTTCAAAACATCAAAAGTTCATTGACCTCAAAAGTATATAATTAGAATTAAATAGGAACAATAAAGAAATCAACTGTCTCATTTTTTGTATTATAATTATTTTTAAAAAAAAATATTTTAATCACTTTGTATTCGACCAATTGTAATATGTCATGTATTTAAGTAAAGTATAAAATAAAACACTCAAAATGGGACAAATAATTTTTATTCTTAAGAATCTAGAGTAAAAACATAAACATCATTATTAATCACTAATTAATTACACAAGCATGGCATTTTCGTAAATGTCCACAAATGCAATGCCATTCTTTGAGAACCAACTCTACTTAACAACAAATTGCCACCCGCTCTTGTCCCAAGTATCATGCTTATATAGGAGTGTTAACAAATCACAATAGAGAAAGAAAGTCAGAATAGCCAAAAGAGAATAAAAACAAGAGCAACATCTAGCTACAACAAGAACAATGGCTAACTCAACCTCTTTTATCATGGCCTTCTACATGTTACTGATCACAACCCTGATTATGATCTCCTCCACCAACGCAAGCTTGGACCACAGCTTGAGCTGGGTGCCAAGGAAAACTCAAACCACTGCCAAGGTTCCATTGCTGAGTGCATGGCTGATGGCAATGAATTTGACATGGACTCTGAGATCAACAGGCGCATCTTGGCAACCACTCAGTACATAAGCTATGGAGCACTGCAAAGGAACACTGTGCCATGCTCTCAAAGAGGTGCCTCCTACTACAACTGCAAGGCTGGTGCTGAGGCTAACCCCTATAACCGTGGTTGCAGTGCCATCACTCGATGCCGTAGTTGAAGCTTTTGTTTGTTTGTTTTTGTTCTTTAATTTTCTGCAGGTTTGGTTTCTACTTATTTGTAATATAAGGTTGTAATAAAATGGAGGATTTAGTTAGAAGGGTTCTAGTTCCTCTCTGTTATTGTAGGTGTCATATTCATGTCTTATAAGTTTTACTTCTTAACAGAACTATATAGAAGGATGATTATATATTACTGTTACTTTTATGTTCTTTCACTCTTTTCATTTAATAGTTTCATATATACTTTGATTAACTTATTTTTTTTTTAAAAAATTGTTGTAATTTATTTGAAAATTTTTAACTTTGCCCTATTCTTTCAAAATCAGCTCTCAAGTTCCATTTGACTGCCAAGAATGACGGAGAATCAAATAAACACAGGAAATCTTTCAGGAATCAACTGGTTTAAGATCCCAAGCCTTAATTTCGTTGCCTACGACTTTCAGATAATAGGCTAATCCAAACTATATGTATGTACAAGGAGTAAGCAGGTGATACATCTTTTTACTAGATATTTTGATGATGGTCATGGATCCATGAGTTTTCCGAAGCAAGAAACTTGAGCTGAACAGCAAAATTTGCAGTATGGCGAAAATTTTGGTTATAAAGGTTCAAGATTTCTTATAAATTTGCCACCAGAAAATAAGGAGAATTCAACGGGTTCAGGAATATCATAACTGTTTGCGTTTGCGTTTGCGTGTGTTTTTGTTTACTTTTTACAATTTGACTTCATTTAAATACGAAAAAGAGAAACATGCATTATTTAATATAAAATATTAGATGTGCCTTAAGTCATGCCCTTAGAAATTAATTCAGTTGCTGTCAGAGAGGAGTTGCTTTCTACAATAGAAGAGGGTTTGTTACTGGGTGCTTTGGTAGTCAAAGAAGCAAGGCTTGGATTGAACTGCCCTGGTTGACACGTGTTTTCAAATAAGACATTCAAGGTTCAAATTGCCCTGCTATCAAATTATCATAGAGAGAGAGAGAGAGAGAGAGTTTGGATTGAACCAGTTTCAGCATCCAAGGGAAAGCAAACCAATCAGCAAACACTATAGCTAAGTATGCTCAGAATATTAAGAAATTTGTAGCTACAAGAGGACCTTCCTGAATTCGGACCGGAACAACTGAAAAATAATGTAGCTCAAGTGTTTTAATGGGAATGGGAGTTATCTGATTTTCGAAAAAAAAAAAAAAAAATGTTGAACACTTAGCTTACAAAAATCCTAAATTTTATGATTCCCTACGGCCAGTCCCTAAATGTGTGCTTTTCACCATCAAACACAACTATTGTCAAAAGCTGAGCAGACACTTGAGCTGGAATTTGAAACGGGTATATTTGAAACATGAAAACTTATAAAGCCAAGTTGAGTAATGTTGAGGAACAGGGCCACTTGCACTGCATGATCGATAAAAATATAATAATAATTGAAACAGATATTCATATTCATAACTTCCCCATTATTGTCAAACGACCAACACATTTCAATGGAGGAGAAAATAACTACTCCCAGCACTGTATTTCTGAAAGAAACAGCATTTAACTACAAAAACATATAAGGCACTAAATAATATTCCATAACAGCAGTGTTTTCATTCTCCAGACTAATCGCAGACAAAGAAAGTGGGCATCAAACCAAACTCATCACTCCATGTAAAACATGCACAGCATCAACACTATGCAGAACCTTCCTCTTTCTTCACATCATCTAACTGTGGCTTGGTTGGGGAACTGGAGATGGAGAGCTCTCCACGCCCATCTCTGCTCGTAGATCATTGATGCTTTGCTCCAATTCATTTATGCGGCCTCCCATCTCATCAAGTGAGCAGCAGTTAAGGAGACATAAGACCTCATCTTTTACCAGTTTTGCAGAAAAGAAAATAAGTACAATAACATGGTGCACAAAAAAAATTTCCAAATATATTTAAATCTGTTGCTTTAGCAAACTGGTAGACAAAACCAGGAACAGAGAGAGACAGGTTCCAACTTATTCTCCCAGTCAAGCTTCCTGCTTGGGTGGCAGGTTGGGTCCTTTTTTTTTCATAAAATAAATATCCATGCATTTGTGGTCCAATAGCATCATCTGCATGAGAGTGAAGGTTTACTTACACTAATCCCTAGTTCCCTACTGATTATTCTTCCCATATGACCTGTTCATATATCAAATATCCAGAATACAAATGGCCAGAAATCAGGGGCAGAACTAAGTTCAAGCTTTGGAGACCATCAAACTCCCCCCGGCCCCCATATTTTTCCCATTCTGGTTTATTGGTAAGGTAACAAACATCTAATAGATATTGAACCTATGACATAACATCACCCTCCATCTCATTCTTATAAGATGAGGAGGTGCCATTTGAGCTCATTTTTGAAATGCTTCCCCACATTCAGTGAACCTACTTCTCATATGGCAACCCAAGCTTAAATCACACACAATCCCCTCCCTACCCCCCACCCCTTCTTTTTCTTTTAGCTTTTTCACCCAATGCTAAATTCCCAGCTCTGACCCTGAGCCAATAATTAATTGTTCAAAGTAGAAATGATAGGCTACTTTCCTTTACATAAGATTCCTATATGAGAACCAATATTTAGTCTCACAGCAGATTTAAATACATTAGGGAACTTAGTTTATTTGTAGTGTTCCTAGCCTAGAGAAGTTATTCACCATCAAGTTAACAAATACGGCTTATCAATAACAAAAAATAGTTAACAAATACGGTCAAGGATATTCTTTGTAACAATCGAGTCGGACATTTGTTGGAACCTTGTTTGCTGCAAACAAAATTTTGTTAGTTACAGCAAGACATTAGCTGAACATAAGCTCTATATTGTAACTTACCATCTGCTGCAGAAGATTTTGCACCTGAAAAGTTAATTAAAAAAGCATATCAATAACACCTTAACAAGAAAAATACAAAAAACAATGACAACAGTGAATTAAGAAATTCCTCATCCGTGCACAAGCTACACCAATATTTATCTAATTATCATTGACATGCAAATGAATCACCATAGATTTAAGAAGCAAACACTCAAAATCATCAGTAATAACTAAGAACTTCATAGGTTCAACCTCAAAGAATATGCACGGCCAAACAATTTTATACAATTCAAGTAGCTTAGACATCCGACTTCATCAGTCACACAACTAATAAGCAAAAAAAATTCATTTTGATCCATTCTCAAGGCCTGATAGAGTCCTTGGGCATCAAAAAGCATGTAAGTATTAAAATGACAGCATTTATTTTTGGGCAAATTACGAATTAACTCCCATTTGGAAACCATCACTAAACCTTCTAGTAGTTTGGAGAAAAATGAAATTGTCATACTTTCCATCCTAATTGATGGACTCTGGCAAATGATCAACAGAAGCCTAAAATCTAGTATCAAACACCATTTACAGCCAAAAAGACATGCAGCCAATTTTGCAAACACTCAAAAAAAAAAAAAAATTAACACCAATTTCTACTACTACTACTTACCCACATGCAAACACTTCACATCCAAGATACTTAAATCCGTGTTTTCATCTCACACACGCACATCACATGTAAGAATCCATAAATCACAACAACAGAGCATTGGTTCCAAAACTACAGGGTCAAACAGTTATTGATCCTCACATGTGAAAAAAACTAATTGGGTTTGTTCACATTCGTTCTTCTCCGTCCTTCTATTC
This sequence comes from Quercus dentata, assembly GCA_028216015.1. Taxonomy (NCBI): domain Eukaryota; kingdom Viridiplantae; phylum Streptophyta; class Magnoliopsida; order Fagales; family Fagaceae; genus Quercus; species Quercus dentata. The sequence goes on from CP116453.1 coordinate 56,220,226, forward strand.
TATCTAAAATTCGATAAGCACACTATATATAATACAACAGATTTAGTAACCTTTTGCATTATTCAGAGAATGTAGAGGAACTTACAAAAACAGTCATATCAGCAGTGCTTTGCTTAGGATCTTCCCCATCATGTCCATCCTGCCAAAAAAAAAAAAAAAAAAAAAAAACCCTACATGAATGAAACAGAGTCATCTCCTTCACAAAAGCTTGGACAAAAACATACATGACCCAAAACAAAAATTCAACCCATCACCAATTTCTTCAAGCACTTGCATAGAGATTAATCCAAAACCAATAATAAATAAACAAATTCAAGATTTCAAAGCATGTCCCCTAACATATATAATGGAAAAATTGCACATATACAACTACATTACACACACACGAATTAACCCTAAATTCTGCATTTTTGTGTAGTAGTGAAAATTGTTTGTTCGTGGAGAATAGATCTAAATGCTGCTTTTGTGAAATCACATTTTGGTACAAAATAATAGTGTTGAAATTCTTGAAACCCTAACTATACCTAAATACACCAGAAAAATTAACATACAGAAATGATAGAGAGTGAAATCAAGAAGGGCATACCATTTTTTCTTTTCTTTTTTTCGTTCGGAGGTGAAGCCGTGTGGGTGCGTGGTCCGTACAGCAGCTACAATGGTTCGCGTTGTGGGAGTGGGAGTGGGAGTGGGAGTGCGAGAGAAAAATGGTTCGGGTTAAAACTTAAAATGGAAGTGGGATGTGTGTGCGTGCGTGCGTGCGCTCATCTCAAATTGGCCCCCTTCTTTTGCTACAATTACATCAAATGCCATTCTTTCAGAATAGTAGTTTTTTTTTTGGAATTAAATTAGAGCATTTGCATCAAACATTTGCAAAATAGAAAAAAAATGCTTCACTTTTACACATTTAATTCAACTGAAGTTAAAAATGTGTAAATTTGTAAAGTTGCTACAGTTATTTTGTAAATTTATATCGATATTATTCATTTTGCATGTAATTTTTTTATTATTTCTTTACGTATCTCAAGATTAAAAGAAGAGAGTAAATTATGGTTATTATTTGTGAAGAAAAAAAAAACATTTTAAAAAATTATGAAAATTTGATATTTTAATGTTATGTACTGTAAAATAAAAAATCTAATGTACAATATTTTGAACAGTGAATATATAAAATAGAAAAATTAAGTTTTTATGCTGAAATAGATTGCACGAACTAATGTGAATGCTTTTACACATACCTCCTGTAGAATAACCCTCGTCTTGAGTTTTGAGAAAATTAAAAAATTATATTTTTCCGATAATAATAGAAGCATAATATTCTAAATTTTGAAGAAAAAAAATAATCTGTTAACCAAACCCTAATCACGATTTGGTGACAAACAAATAATATTTCAACTAAAAATATTTCTAATCATGGTTAGGTCTGATTGAGGGAATCTTATCCAAATTTGGGATAAGTTTGATTTTGTAAAATTAACCCTTTATGTGGCTTAGGATTAATTTTATTTTAGACTAAAATAAAAATTATACCCCTAAAATTTGGAGTAATTTTGATTTTTCCCTTTAAAATTTCATAATTTTGATATGTTCCCTTAACATCATATATCAACTAAATTTGCTCCATTCTATGCATGAATATTACATTAGACAATAAAATTACTAACTTGTTATACAAAATCCTCCCAACTCTCGATCCAACCTCAACTTCCCATGCTAATAGGTACTCTAATTTCACACCCAACAAAAAAAAAAAAAAAAAAAAAAAAAAAAAAAAAAGATTACTACGACAAATAGGCGTCGGGATATGAATTAAAAGCAGGCAAGTCAAAACATCAATTTGTCAACTACCAATCTTGAAGGAGCTTCTTACATCACATTGTTCTTGAGGACCAATGGCCAAATCAATAACATGAACAACTTACTAGTTACTAGAAATTCCTCAGGGTATTGGTTAACAATTTAGTTAAAGAAAGTTTTTATGGAAAAAATAATAATAATAATAATAATAAATGTTTTGACAGTTTTTTTCATTCCCCATAAAATAGATTGTTAATCAATGCTCTAAAGACACTTATTAGCATTTCCCTAAATAATTACAACCATACAACAAAAAATGTGTACATCACAAAGCTTCCCTTCTTGTTAAGCATTAGACCTCAATTCAAAACACAACTTTAGAAGCTCCTCGTATTAAAATCATTGGAACTTTCATTGATCTCTTTTCCTTTTATTTTTTTGAAGGGCTTCTTTGAACATCAATAAGCTTAACTAATATAAGTACATAGTAAATACTAAACTCCATGGTCATTTTTGTCTTTTTAGCCTTAGCACTTTTTCATTACTTAACCAAATTTGAAGCCATATAGGCATATATATTTATATGAGGTAATCCACTCAGATAATTGAAACTTTGAAAGCAATGCTAGGAGCGCCATTGTGTTCAAATTTCAAATCTTTCGGCCTTAAAAATAAAAAGTAATGAATGATACGGGAACAGCAAAGGGGACTGGGCCTACTAAAGAATAAAAAATAAATAAAGGGGACTAGGGAGAGATGACTATAAGGGAAAGTGGAACCCGAAGAGAGTCAAAATGCCCATTGTTTATCGGTAAGAATAATAATACATAAACCCAGCCCATATGAAAGCCTCAACTTTAGCCCCAAAGAGAAAGAATTAAAAGCAAAAACCTTCATCATAAATACTAAAAAATTCAACCAAAACAAAAACAAAAAACAACCAACTCAGATTAATAATGTCACTCCAAGCTAACTAGAAATAGATCAATAATAATCCCAATCTAGTCTTCTATATACCAAGCATCCTAAGACTTTCCATCCAAGAGAGTATAACTTGAAAATAAAAGGACCCTTAACCATTCCAAAATCATTTTTAACAAGTTTACCATACGGGACCTGTGCTTTATAGGTTTTTTCCTAACTTGTAGACTCCACCAAGGTTCAGTCCTTAAGCAAATCTAAATCCAACTTTGTAAACATGCTATACACACCCCTAAGTGAGCAAATAATATAATCTAAGTCAAGAAACACAAGGATGGGATTCAGAGTATAATGTAGGGAAAGTGAAGCATAAACAATTTCATAAAAATTTGTTGAAATATATAAAATAAAATAGCAAGCTTTCTTGCAACCTAAAAAATGGTATTTAGCATTCATAGTATAGATGGCTGATTGAACATTCTTCAATCTTAGAACAAGAAACCAGTTATGGCCAGAAAAGAAAACTCAACCTGCTGTTTTACAGTCATAGAAAATTGTGTAAGAGTTTAAAGACAATCAAAATTCAGCTAAGGGGGGTATAAATCTACTTTTCCTTTCGTTTCTCTTTGTGTGCTTTATGGTCCACATAAGGATATTCAGATGGGGCAGACCATAGACCCCATAGTATAACAAGATGGAGACAGAGAAGCAGTGCAGATGAATAAGCATTTGAAGGACAGATATTCCAGCAAATTTCAACCCCTATAAACAAAAATATACTGCACAACGCAAAGATGGACAATAAGTGAATATGATTGAAGAAATAATCAATAAATAACTATAGCAGTAAGGCATGGATAATGTGAGCAACCTACCATAGCAATGTGGGAAAGGGTGTTCGCCACAATAGGTAAGGTAAACTATAGAAATACCTGCAGCAGACACATAGAATGGGAGTTGAGACTTTTTCACTTCTAATAAAATGATATGTTTCCACTATCAATAGTTAATTTTATGAACACTATATTTTATAACCATAATTGTAAACCATGCTATCAGAATGCACTAATTATATGGGCTTTTACTCAGACTTATCCTAGCAGTTTCAACACAAAAGTGAAAGTGTATAGAATTATAGATTACTTCCTCCATTAAATGAAAGGCTCAACGAACCTCAGTAAAATCTAAAAAAGAAGGCAGACAGCCACTGCTTCAAGTGGCAAGAGAGGCAGCTCAGCAAGGAAGAAATTAAATTGTCAAGGTTGGCTTCATTGTCAGTAGACAAAAGGTTAAAAGGCACTAGTGATTCTGAACCAGTCTAGATTTCCAATTCTTCGGGAAATTGGTCAAGATAGATGACAGCACCTTTTAACTATTTTCTTTTTCACAGAGAGAGCAACCTCCTCTTAGGGCCTCACATCCTAAAAACATACTTTCATTGATAAAAGTGTTAGTCTATAAATGAAAAACCTCATCTTAATGCAAGGATAGATGTGGAATGCAAGGTTCCTGTTTTCAGTGCAACTGACTTGAAGCAAGTGTTCTATGCCATAATTCTGATCCTTGAGCATTTTAAAACTGGAGGTCGAATTTTCTCCAAATAGGGCAGGATCATGCAAGTATAGGTCCTAGTAGTTTTCTCAAAAAGAAAACTATTTTAATTTAGTCTTATTTTATTTTACAAGCCGAGGTCCTATTAGTTTATTAGGTTATTAATATTATAATTTCTATAAGAAAGGTTATTTTTGTAATAAGGCAATTAGGGTTTCCTACACCAATTAGAATTAGGGCTTAGTGTTCCTTGAGCAAATTTAATGAAGAAGTGTTTCAGGAACAAAAATGGTTACTTGAGCAAATTTAATGAAGAATTGAGAATAAAATTAAAGAAATATTTTTTTCTTCTTTTTTGGAGTATGAGTGTTAAGAATCATCCTCCCTAATGCATTGTAATCCTATTTGAAATGTTTGAAGGAGAATGATTGCTTGCTTCAGAGTGATTGGTCGCATCCCCTTTATAGATTGAAGGGGCACTACTTGTATATGTTATGCTTCATTATCAAGTTTTTGTCTTTTGATCCTAATGCTTTATCTAGACTGCTTATTGTTTATACGAATTGCAATGAAAGCCCTTGCTGAGTCCCTGCTCTAAATAAATATTGAAGAAGGAATTGGCCACCTTTCAGTTTAAACGAGTTTAGTTTGTATACAAGTTCCTTCCATAACCTAAACAAAGATATACAATATCCGAATGAGAAATCAAAATTTACATAATGTTCAGTTCATTTCTTGAAGCTGAATGACTACATCAAAGCTGAATTTTTGACCTGCCTCAAATGTGGCTTCAAGATCTTCGAAGCTCTGCTCAACTCTCAAGTCTTTGCTGACTTTTAAACCTTCCTGCAATAATTTAAAAGCACAGAACTAAATTTAGGCTCGGTGGGATTGTACATAACACAAAATCTCGATAGCCAAGAGAATGGGGTAATCGTGTTGTTGGATGATGCATGACTAGGAATAGAGATTAGGCATCAATGTAAGTGAAGTACATGAACAATGATTTAAATGATGGAAGAAACATTACACTTCATCATGGCTGTGTTCTTTTGTAACAATCAGTTAATGCACTGATGTAACAATTATACATGGCATATACAAGAAAGCTTGGATAAGCAGTTAGTCAACAATTGTCAAGAGTGTTTAGTTACAAAGTAGATAACCTAAGCCACCTGACTTTGCACCTATGAAGTATGAACAACAAAGTCTAAGAATTTGTTAAGAGGTCTTTGATTGAAAGTAAACACTATTTAGTTTAGAACTGAGTTTTCTTCCGATAGCAATCTCGAAGAGTTGTTAGCAATCTTCCGATACAAATTTACAATAATGCTATTATTATCCTTAACATTGACCACCCACTCATTGATCATTTCATCCCTCATAATGTTTAATGGGAAGACAAGTCCTCTATGTTCAAACAATGCACAAGCTATTAAGGATAACATTCCAGGCACTAAATCAAACTCCAATACACAATGTTCTAGTTTCCATTACAAAATGCAACTTTTGAATTTTTATAACAATTCTGGAACTTTTGATATTGGAAAAGATAAACTTGGTTTAAAACTTATGATGGTTCCAATGTTGAAATCATATCTTTTTTTTTTTTTTTGTTCAATAGTTTGAAACCTTGAATTTTTTCGATTTGGTGCCTTTTTGGTATGGTTGTATAAATCACCCCCTCTGGCACTCCTTTAATAATATTACTTACTTATCCAAAAAAAAAAAAAAGAGAAATTGAAACCATGATTTCAATTTCCTACCATCAAATGCAGGCATTTGAAAGCATTCACCTACTATTATCGAGCACATTAATGAAGCTAACATATTGAAGTAAATAGAGAGCATTGTCTAGATAAAGGAGACAAAAGAAAAATAAGTAAAATATCATGTAATTTAAATAAATATAAAAATAAAATAAAATATCATACCTACCTTTTCTACATATTCAGCTATGGTAGAGTTAATCACCTCCTTGATTACTTGCTCGTAAACTTTAGAAGGTCCAAGGACCTCTAACAGAATGTCTTTTGGTATCTGCTAGACACAAAAAAGGTATAATGCAACCCCCACCACAGTTAACAAAATTCTGCATCCATTATGCTTGTGTCTGTTTGTGAGCTATGTATATCAATCCACGTAAACATATATAATTGTGTTAGTACAGATCTTTCTCTCTTACACACACTGAGACACAGACACATGCATGCATTTCTATCTGTGTTCATGGGAGTGTCCCATTGTGCATGCATCTCTATTGGATGGTGTAGATGGATGCAACCACATGGATAAGATAAAAGTTATCATAACAGATTCAAAGGAGCCATAAATAAAACAAGAGAGCTTCCAACCCACACGGCCATGGTTGCATTTGAAGAATAATAACTTTCAAACACAAATCATACTGTGGGGAGAGAGATAGAGGAAGGAGAAGAAAATTATAAGTTATAAAATCAAAATGGAAAAAACTCTAATGGTTTCATTTAAAGAAGAACCACTTCTAAACACTGGAAAAAAAGACAGTACAATAGAAGGGGAAAAAGAGAGAGAGAGAGAGAGAGAATTAGTCCCATTACCCAAGCAGTTGATATTGGTTGAGTAAAGGAATTACCCTCAATCTCACTCTCAGTTCACCTAATTGTAAAAATTAAAGGTGTTTCTAGTAGCTTGGTAAGCATATGAATTAATGTTTAGATAATGAGCCATACTATATTAGGAAAGAAATTTTTTTTTTTCTATTTCTGGTCAGGAGGGAGAGATAATCTCAAAAGATTTCATCGATAGGTAACAGACACATACATATATAGATTTTCAACAAACAAAATTTGATATGCCACACACACACACATATAGATTTTCAACTAACAAAACTTGATATGCCAGATATTTTCCCCAACCAACCCTTTTCCAAGCCTTTATCTGTAAGATGCATCAGGCATGCATCATGTGTTGCTGGTTGTGGTTGGGGTTGATGATGTGTGTCAAGAATGCTACAGTGAGACATCCTTCACTTACACTTGAAAACCATTTCCCAATTGGATTACTAATCACAATAAGTTAAACAAGTTGATTGCAGGTTGCAGCAGAATCAAAGTACACAGAAACTTACATTTGGTGTTTTTCCTGAGTTGTCAAATTGTTTGTCCAAGACAAAATAGCCAAGGGAAGAAATCATGAAAAGAAAATGTTAGAGTTATATTCGTAGGAGGAAACCAAAAAAAGAAATGTGGTAGATGAAATATATATATTTACAAAATCATTTCCTAACTTATATCGTTTAGACAATTTATATTAGCAGTCAAATTAACAGTGTTCAAGCATTCAGAAAAGGATGAACTAAATATCTCTGTTCATGTTGCTTTTATTTTTCAATCCAAGTTTACACAAGAACTCCCTCTTGTGGCAAAGAACTCTGGAAAGAGTGCGATAATCAAATCGAAGAGAACAAGAGAGACTACTGCCAGAAAATGTCAATGAACAATGGAGATGAGGCAATTGCCTTGCTATGCTTGTGAGCCTGTCTCTATTTCACGTTCTAGCCCTTTTGTCAATGTTTTTATTTTTGGAAGTTACTAGTACTAATGATGATTTGAAGACATTTTTTTTCCTAAACTAGACTTGTATCCATTCTCAAACTTATATGTTTTACCATATTTGATAATAACTCCCAGTATTCAGTTATCATTTTTAAAGCTCTGTTACATACAGTCCATAATTTCTAAGTTTCAACTCTCAATAAATTATTATAATGTGTATAGATTACATCAACCATGTCACTTAAAGAACACAGATGGTCAACAAAAGTCATGGTCGAAGCAACAAACAGTACCAATATTGGAGGACACAATGGTCTGATATTTTTAATTGCCTATTAGAGGAGTAATTTCTCAAACTGCATGCACCTAAGAACACAGAAGTGGTACCAAGAAGTGCATGGTTAGAGCATGTGGAGGCCCCTCCATAAAAACCACAAGTACATGGAGTGCTGCTCTAAACTAGTCAACCACAACAAAGGATAGTTAAATAGTTATTAAATGATTGGAAGCCACTTCTATTGACCACTGTAGCTCTTCATAGATGACCATATGCAGTTAGAAAACAAAATCAAAAACAAAAAACAAAAGAAATAAGGGTATGTTTGGTAACTGTTTTTTTTCCTTATTTTCTGTTTCCAAAAATAATTTTCTATTTTTGAGATTAAAAAACTTGTTTGGCAATCCAAAATGAACAGAAAACAAAAACTGTTCTCAAAACTTAAATTGTGAAGAAAACTGAAAACATACAAAAGACTGTTTTCAGTTTCTAATTTTCAAAAATCAATGAAAACATGCATTTAACTTAATGAATATGTCTCATTTAATGAGTTAGGATTAGAGTTCAAATCCTAATAACAACATATTTTAGTATTTTCTTTTTTTTTTTCTTCAAAAAAACTATTATTTTTTTAATTTCAATTAACCAAACATGTTTTTGATTTCAAAAATACAAGAAAATTGTTTTTTCTTTATATTCCCCAAAACAAGTTTTTGAAAATAGAAAACAAAAACTGTTACTAAACATAACCTAAGCTTCTCCATGATAAAATATACATCAAATTAAAAATCTTACCTCCTTTTACCCTTCGAAAGCCGGGTATTGGCTGTGCTGCAGCAACCATTTTGTCAAAAACATTGTCAAAAATTGCCTGAGTTTTGGCACCAAAAATCTCAACACTTATCTGGTGGCAAAAATTACAAATATAATTTGTGGTCAAAACCTCAACACTTATCTGGTAGTAAAATTTACAAATACCATTTATTGTCAAAATTCAATAATTGCAAAATGCAAAGACTATTTATGAACATATGCATTACAAATTTGTCAATCCACCAACAAAAAAAAATAAACAAAACAAAGGTGATCTCTATAACAATATGGGAATAGATGTCTTCATATCATCATTAATACTACTAACAACCAAAAATAAAAACCATTTTAGCATACCTTTAGTTCTCTACCCTTACTAGTACTCGTGGCAGCAACAGAAAAATCATCAAACTGAGAAGAAGAAACTCCAACATCTTTGACACCTAAAAAGTAGCACAAACCATTATCGTGCAGAATAGTTAATAATATCATTAGGAAGAAGCTCAACGGTACATTTTGGAGGAGAATAAATTGGATCTGCACCTGATATTACAGCACAAACAGCAGGATGATATTTATGAATTCTCCTGTAAAGTGAAAGGGAAACATGAAGATCAAATAAGGAATACATGTGGAATTTTTCAGTACTAAAAATGACTGGAATTGATACATTAAACGACACATTTTTTGCAAGACCTCATACAATATATATATATATATATATATATATATGCCCCGAATAATTTAAACTAGTCTATAGTACTTATGAAGCACTTAAAAATAAGTCCATTTTAAACAGAGACATTGAAGAACTCCAATCAATGACCTCAATCTCAATTGTTATGGTGATGCACTAAATTCCCTCAGGATTTATCAAAATGACCCTCCCCCCTTGAGGTTTTTAAAAATGCAACAAATAAGTCTATGCCCTCTAACATTACTACCCTAATTAGAATATTCCTTTTTTTTTTTTAAGAAGAGTCTCACTAATTTGTACAAACCTCAATCATTTATAAAATCTCAAGGGAGAGGAGTGTCACTTTGTCCATAGTTTGTGTTTGGGTAGGCTTTATTTATTTATTTATTTTTAAAGGCATATTCTGTTAAAAGTCAGGCATAGACTTATCTATTGCATTAATGGTATGTTTGGATGGCAGGATTTGGGCACATAGATTTGCAGTTTGATGATTAAAATCCAAATACCTTGTTTGGATAGTTTACGAAGGTCAAGTATTTGGAATTCACAAACCCGTCAAGGATTTTAAACCTTAAAATCCTTGAATTTGAAATAACTTCTAAACCCATAGAATTTTAAAAATCCAAATGACATACTTAAATATTTATGGATTTGGAATTAAGGCATTTCAAACCCGTCACTTTAAAATTCAAGTATCCAAACGCAACCTTAAAGAAACCTCAAAAACCTCAAGGTTGGAGTTTCAGTATCATTTCATTAATCCTCAAAAAAGTTTGCTGTAATTTAACTATAAAAAAAAAAAAAAATTATGACAAATGAGTTTGCATATAATACATTTTTTAACAACCAAATACATAAATTGCTTTATCATACCCCACCCCCACCCCCCCAAAAAAAAAAAAAAAAAAAAACTGCATTATTTTGGGGTGTGCCAAAACATTATTCACTTTGAAATATCAATAAGCATAACTTAATGATTATAAACTAAAGAAGACAAAGTTGAAAACTTTTATACCTTTTCATTTGATGTGGAGCGTCATATCTGAAATGAGGTGAAAAACGCAAGCTTCCGGGAGTAAAGCCGTCTAATACTGCTTGCTTGTGTTTGTGTTTGTGACTTACTGTTATCTGTACCCAAAACTCCAATAAGTATATACCATTAGAATGTAATGAAAAGTTAGAGGAGAGGGAGGAACCTTTGGATTTAAAGCTGAGAAGAGAGAATTAACAGCTATTTCCATTATTATCTTCAATTCTTCTCTCTAACTCTCCCTTGGGTTTTTGGCTCTCCAAGCAATGCTCAGTGCTCTCAGAAAAAGAGACCGTGGTGGAAACGACGACGTTGTGGCGTTAGGAAGTAAAAACGATGGCGTTTCTTTGTAACAAAACATTTTCTCAATTTAATTTAACAATGTAATAACTAGTAACTACTGCATCAATTTTCTAAAACTAAAAAAAAAAAAAAAAAAAAAAATCACATCATTAAATTTTTTTTTTTTTGAGGGACAAACATCATTTAATAATTAAAGTAATCCTTTGGGATCAATTTTTAATAATATGATATTAGATTTACTTTTAGATATATAATTTATACTCTAATCCATAAAAATGTATTTGCACAAAATCCTTATACGTTTTCTTTAGATTTATTACTTGGACAAAAAGTATAAATATATAAAATAAAATATCTACACAATTCCTTAATTGGTGACTTGGTGCACTTTAAACCTCTCAATTAACTTCAATCATGTAATTGTATTTACTAATAAATCACATAGTTGAATTAGTTTTTCTTGAAAAATATAACATCGCTTTTGTATTTTTTTTAATTAAATTAAGTGGTTGTATTTCATTCTCAAAAAAAAAAAAAAAAAAAAAAAAAAAAGAAGTGGTTGTATTCAATTGTAAACCTAAGATACACTTAAATAATTGTATTTAAGTTTTGTATTTTAGTCTTTTTTTTATTCCTCTCAATTATGCGTTGCCTTGAACATGCCACCCGCACTAGATTATAAATAGAGATCAAAACCCCATGTAAGGAGTAGAAACAAAGTCACTCTATCTATACTATTCCTAGTAGTTGATAATGGCAACAAGCTTTTCACCAAAAATTCTTACCAATATCTTCTTGGTATTGGTCCTAACCGCGGCCATGTATGGAGCCAAATCTACGGACCATAAAGAAACCAAGCTATCCTTTTACCTTCATGACATCGCAGCCTTCGGCGACCCCAAAGCCACGACGATCCCAGTTGCAGGCATTGCTGGAAAGGCTTGGACATTCACCCAATTTGGCACCGTCTATGTCGTCGACGACAATATCACCAAAACCCCAGATCCAAAGTCACCCAAAGTTGCGCAATTTCAAGGCCTGTACGTGACAGCCTCGTTTGATGGGTTGCGTGCATTTGCTACGGCATCAATAGTGTTCACAAATGAAGAGTACAACAGAAGCACCATACAAATACAAGGTACTAATCAGGATCCTGATACAGAGGTTGCAGTGGTGGGCGGGACTGGGAAATTCCGATTTGCTAGGGGCTATGCAACTTCTAAGATATATTTCTTGGACACTGCTACCCAACACTCGGTTGTCCAGTTGAATGTCACGGTGCAAACTAGTTGAAAATATTGATGGGGTCACAGATATAAGATATGGACCAGTTGCTGTTAAATAAGAATTGACATAATAATAAGGGCTTATGTCCAATGGCTAGTTTTACTGAACATGTTGAGATGTGGACACGTGTCCAGTTTTAAACACGTGTTTGTATCCTAGTATATCTAGTGGAACTAACCACTGGACAAAAGCCTCTTGTTGTGCTATACTCCTATTTGTGTATATGGTTTAAGAGCAATAATATCGATGTCCTGTGTTATTGAAATAAAGTAGTGGATTTCATCTTTGATTTTTTTTTTTTTTTTTTTTTTTTGGCACTCATAAAGCATTACTATTATCATTTTTCTCAAAAAAGAAAGAATAAAAAAAAGTTTTTCTATCATCCCATGCCTGAAATTATTCACTCTTCCAAAGAATCCTATCACTACTGCCTAGTGATCCTTCTCTCTAATCGCAAATTGCCATCTATTGTAAGATGCTAGTCATGCAATGTAAAGAAAATCTAAAACCTTCATGTTTGTAAGTTTGAAATCTTCATGTTTGTGAGTTTGAATGGATATGCCAAGATATTGAAATTTTCATTCAAAGGATTAAAAATTTTAGTTTATGAAAATTCAACTGTTGATGTAAATGATGTGGTACCGAAAATTATTTTAAATTAGTCGTAACCCCCTGTGATGCATGTGAATATCTAATTATTTTGTAATGAAATATAATATATAATTTATTTTCTAAAATATCCATAAAATTATATAATTATGACTAATCATCTGTAACAAAGCGTTTTTCTCATAAGAGAATTTTATTTTAGATGTATTAAACTATTAATCAATAAATTTTCTTTATATAACCTGTAGGAACTAGGACATTGATAAGTCCGAGGATGAGCAAGTAATTGTTAAACGTTCCCAATTAAAGTCTCAAAGATGGGGAACAAGTGGGAGGCAATCCGAGGAGGAAATCCTCCTCGGATATGATGAAAATAGTTCACAATATGTACTCCATCTGTCGGCCTAATCCTCCAGAAAGCTCCAATAAAAGAGACATATTTCATGAACATACGAGAATGAAGGAAACCAAAAAATATCCAAGGGAAAGCTGTCACCACCGCATTAAATGCACCGCAACTACTTTTCTGACCACATTTATGTGGAGAAGACCTCTGAACAATACTACCTTAGCTACCACAACTCACGAAAAATCGGAGAGTGTGTCTGATGGGACAGATACTCAAGTAAAGGTTCGGATGATCAACAGGTGGAGGGTGAAGATGATCCAAAGAAGGATATATAAGGTGAAAGACTCTTCATGGAGAAGGGATCGAAAAAGGAAAAGCAGAACACTGTAGTAATCAAAATTGTCTTTGTATTTAATCGTGATCAATATACATGATTATAGCCTCCTCGGACCGAAAGTCTGTTAATGTCAATACATCTCGTTTGTGCCTAATTGTCATTTAATTCCATATTAGCCGTTGTTCAATTCATTAAGGCCCTAGTTCTTTGATTCACTCTCTACAAATTTATTGTATTGGGCTCATTGAACCGAGATCCCCTATACTTTGGGTTTGGGCCACAAATCAGGACCACACATAACCGTTTACCAAACTAATAAAGGGTTTGGTAAACAAAGGGCAAGAATCTTTTTTTTCCCCTAAAATAAACAATGTTATACTACTTTATTAATATTTTTTAAGTAATGACTTTTGTGTTCTCTATAAATAAAAAATTATATATATATATTTTTTGCTTTCTTTTAATATTAAAATTTTTATCTACTCATATTATGAACCAATTTGCTAGTGATAGAATATAGTGTGTATTAAAATATTTTTGCCACCGTTCAAAATTTCAACTTGTAGCCTTCTATTTTAATGTCATCCTTAATCCCAAATCACACACTCTCTCTCTCTCTCTTAAAGTATACAAAGTATGACCATGATCTCTTTTCTTGAATACAATACTTATCTTAATACATTCATAAAATATACCTAATCAAAACAAATCCATATGAAGATGCTTTTCAAACAAACAAAATGTCATATCAATCATCACTTAACAATGATTAATTTGACTAATTAGAAAAACAGTTTGTTGTTGATAATCTATTAAGATTATTTTTTTCTATAGAAACTGCAAATTTTTTCACCCAAATAGATTATCAAATAAACAACTATTAGCAAAATCTCATTATTAAGTTTCTATAATAATAATAATAATAATAGTAATAATAATAATAATAATACAATTACAAAAGCAAAAATATGTCACTCATTCAATTATTTTTGTTTGACTAAACTTAGCTTTTATCTAAATAAGTGACACTATAGAATACTTCTAATAAAACTATTAGGAGTACTTTCTCTACAAAAACTACAATTTTGCCTACCCAAAAGGATAAAAAATAAATGAACGAAACTTCATAAAGTCTCATAGTTTAACATCTAAATGGACCACTAAAAAAAAATCAAATTCTAACTTGAAAAACAACTAATTATTAAATTAAATCAATTCAAACCAATAGGATAAAGAAAAACAATGTGATCAGGAATTGGAATAACAAAATTTCTAATAAATATGCATAAAAGTCGATACAAATTTGCCAAAAAGATTAAAAAAAAAAAGTGATGTGGCAATTAAATCAACAATAACAAAAATAACGATTAACGAAAAAAAAAAAGTAATTGAAACAATAATAAAAAATTCACTAAAAAAGAAACAAAATTGGGGAGAGAGAGAGAGAGAGTGTGGGGCCCGGCCCAAAAATGATGGGCTATTCCAAACTCGGGCCCGTCCGAGGAGCGTCCTGTCCGAAGAGAAGCCTCATATGAAGCGTTACTCAATCCCAATAGCGCCAAGGAAACCTGTCCGAGGAGTAATTCCTCCTCGGACATCACGAGGCCCAGACGAGGAACTTTCCACCGCCATTTCAGCTCATCTTCCCAACATATAAAATGAATTAAACTCAAAATATCTCACGGAATGCTACCTCCACATTAATTGCGCCCCAACCACCCTCTTGGCCGCATTAATGAGGAAAAGACCCCTGAACAGTACCACCTTGGCCTCTCGCAACTCACAAAGGGACTGATGAGGGCGTCCGATGGGACAGTGCTCAAGTGGATGCTTAGATGATCAACAGTGTGTAAGGTTGAGATGAAAAGAAGAGAACTATATAATGTAGTGGAGTCCCTCAAAGAAGTGGACGGAAGAATTGTAAGAGGAACTAGAGAAATAGAATCGACTTGAGAAATCCGTCTTGTGTTCTTATTTCTTTTTGCAAACAAGACCTTCCATGCATCGAGACCTAATAGTTTCACCGAGGCCAAGTTCTTTAACCCATCCTCTACAAATATTTATTGTGGGTTGCGCTTTGGGCCAAGGCCTCGATCAACGATAGTTGGGCCGGAAAAATTGTGCACTTACAATTGGCGCCATCTGTGGGAAGAACTAGGGCATCGGCTAGTGCAACGGTCGAGCATGGCGAAACTAGATCCGCACCAGGAGGATCCTCACCAAGCTAACTCCCAACGGACACGACCCGCCGAGTCCCGAGGCAAAATAACCCAACCAGCCCGGGCGGGGGGGGGAATCGTGAGGGGAGTGTGCACACCACCCGGGACGAGCTGCAGTCACACTCGGACGGAAGTCACGTGTCTCGGGCGAAATAGTCACCGTGCCATGCAAATGAGAGATAGATGACCTAAAAAGAAAGTTACGACGTGCGCGCAATGAAGACGATCTCCCTTTGGCTCAGGCGAATCTTCCAACGCGGAAGACGTGAGTTACAGACAAAGGTCAAGGACCCCCAAAGCGAAACCTTTTCTTACGAAAAGGAGCCATGCCCTGTGCGGAAGTATGAGAGCCCGTCCAAAAAAGGTTCGGGAGCGACGCCATGAAGAAGGCGTTGGATCAAGTCTCAAGGTCACCCTTCACGAATAGAATCGAGGGGGCTAAGGCTGCGAGACGCTTCAACCAACCGGTGTTCGTCATCTATCACGGCAAAACAGACTTCGGTGGAGCACGTGAGCCGCTTTAACTAGAAAATGGCGATTTATTCGCAAAACGAGGCCCTAATGTGCAAAATCTTCCCATCCATCTTGGGACCGATGGCAATGAGGTGGTTCAACAAACAAGACCAACTCCGTAGGCTCCTACAAGCAGCTCACCCAGGCTTTTTGCTCCCGTTTCATTACAAACACCAGAGTCCCTCGACCTCTCGGTTCACTCTTGTCCTTGTCCATGCACGAAGGAGAAACCCCGAAAGCGTACTCGGATAGGTATTGGGAGGTGTATAACGATTTAGATGACAACCATGATAATGTTGCTATCAGCACGTTCAAAAGCGATCTCCCCACCGGGCATGGCTTAAGGAAATCCCTCACCGGAAAACGGTTACTAACGTCCAACAACTAATGGATAGGATCGACAAGTACAAAAGAGTGGAGGAAGATCACCTGCAAGGGAAGGAAAGGAGAAGATTACCCCCTTAAAGCAAATGATTTCAGGGATGGAACGTCACAATCCTGGTCACCGAGGAGAGATTTTTCGCGACAGTCAAGGCGAGAGCAACCCGCAAAAGATGAATGCCGTATTCGAGAGCCGCATAACAAAGTCTTTGGAGAAAGTAAGGGATGAACCCTATTTCGTGATGGCGGGAAAGATGGCGGAGACCCTACCAAACGTAACCAGAACTTGTATTGCCACTATCATCGGGACCACGGGCATACTACTGCGAGGACCGTCAGGGAATCATGGGAATCACCTAGATCAATTGGTCCGAGAAGGAAAGCTACGTCACCTGCTGCACCCATCGAGCGGCCATCCCGGCCAAGCAACACAAGAACCTCGAAGGGACATGTCTTTAAGACCCCCCACCGGGACGATACATGTCATCCTCGCCGCACCAGGAAGAACTGGGCCGCCCATCCCTAGGGTATTAGCCGTGGATCGCCTCCCCTCCAAGGGCGGGCAAAGGGAGCCCAAAAGATTAAAGAAGGGAAGCTCTTTGATACTGGGATTCTCGGATGAGGACAAGGAAGGAACAATTCAACCTCACGATGATGCCTTGGTGGTCACCTTGCGGATTGGGGGCTTCGATGTGAAAAGGGTGTTAGTAGACTCGGGAAGTGCGGTGGAAATAATGTACCCCGACCTATACAAGGGGCTGAACTTGAAGCCGGAAGATTTAGCGACTTATGACTCTCCCCTTCTCGCCTTCGAGGGGAAGATCATTACGCCAAAAGGGCAAATCCGACCGCCCGCATGCAGACCGGAGCGGAAGTGGTGGAGGTGAACTTTATCGTGGTCGACGCTTATTCACCCTACACCGCGATAGTTGCAAGGCCATGGATCCACAGCCTAGAGGCCGTGACCTCCACACTTCACCAAAAAGTAAAATACCCATCCGGAGGACGAGTGGAGGAGATCCGAGGAGATCGGGCCGTGTCCGGGAAGTGTGTGGTGGCCGCCATTTTACATCGGCCCTTGGTCGAGTCTTGATCCCAAAGAACTTATAGCGGCCAGCCTCCTCGGCAAAGCAGACGATGGGCTGGCAGAGAGAGATAAGGTGTGAAGGTTTAGATAAGATTGCTCACAACGATGACCCGGAGAAGTTCTTTCAGGTCGGCTCAGAATTGCCCTCTCAAGAAAAGGAGGAACTGGCCAGGTTTCTCAGAGAAAATATCGACGTATTCGCTTGGGACGCCTACGACGCCCCGGGAGTTGATCCTAGCCTCATTTGTCACCACCTGAACGTCAACCCCTCTTCCACTCCGAGGAAGCAGCCACTCCGACGCCCTTCAAAGGAACACGCTAGTGCCGTAAGAGATGAGGTGGCAAAATTAAAAAGAGCAGGGGCTATCAAAGAGGTCTTTTATCCCGAATGGTTGGCAAACACAGTGGTGGTAAGGAAGAAGACGGGGAAGTGGAGGGTCTCGTGGACTTCACGGACTGAACAAGGCGTGCCCCAAGGACCCATTCCCCCTACCCAAAATCGATCGACCGTGGATGCAACCGTGGGGCACCCTCGTATGAGCTTCCTCGGCGCCTTCCAGGGCTATCATCAGATACCCCTTGCGCTGGAGGACCAAGAGAAAACGGCTTTCATGACGCCTATCGGAAACTATCATTATAAGGTGATGCCGTTCGGGCTAAAGAACGCGGGTTCAACATACCAAAGGATGATGACTCGGATGTTCGAGCCACAAATGGGCAAAATCATTGAGGTGTATATAGACGACATGGTTGTGAAAAGCAAAAGGGTGTCCGAGCACGTAAAAGACCTTGGAACAATCTTCGCTATCTTAAGGGAGCACCGGTTGCGGCTGAATGCCTCCAAATGCTCGTTCGGGGTCGGTCCGGAAAATTCCTAGGGTACATGGTCACCCACAGGGGGAATAGAAGTAAGTCCCACCAAATCAAAGCCATTAACAGCCTACGGACTCCTCGAAACCCGAAGGAAGTGCGAAGCTCACCGGCATGATTGCGGCATTAAACCGATTCATATCGCGATCGGCGGATCGATGTCGGCCTTTTTACCTCCCGATAAACAAGTGGAAAGATTTCAAATGGTCGGAGGATTGCGTTCGAGCTTTCCAGCGAGCTTAAGGACTACCCGTCCCGACCACCCATCATGTCCATCCCGAGACCGACGAGGTGTCTTTGCCTGCCTACATCGCCGTAGCTCCCCACGCCGTAAGCCTGGTACTAATACGGGATGATAATGGGGTGCAGCGACCGGTGTACTATGTGAGCAAATCACTACACGAGGCCGAGGTGCGATACCTACCTATAGAAAAGGCAATTCTGGCGATAGTGCATGCAACCCTGAAGCTTCCCCATTACTTTCAAGCGCATACGGTCATCGTTCTGACTCGGCTTCCCCTTCGAGCCGTGCTTCGAAGCGCCGACTACACAGGAAGAATCGCCATGTGGAGTGCTCTTTTGGGGGCTTTTGATATTAAATATATGCCCAGACCCTCCGTCAAAGGACAGGTCCTCGCGGACTTGGTAGCGGAGTTTGCCGAGCCCTCTATAGAAACGATGACCGAGAAGAAAGACCTGGGTGGAAAACTGGTTGGCGCAGTTTCACCGGGGCACCATGCATTGGAAGGTCTACGTGGATGGCGCGGCCAACCAAAGAGGATCGGGAGTTGGGATAGTTTTAATATCGCCGAACGGCGTTGTCATTGAGAAATCATTAAGACTCGGATTCTCGGCTACGAATAACGGCCGAATACGAAGCCTTACTTCAGGGGATGGCAATGGTTCAAAGATTGGGTGGAAGAGTAATAGAAGCATTCTCGGACTCCAGTTAGTGGTCGGACAAGTGATGGGAGAGCTGGAAGCTCGAGATACTAGGATGCAAGAGTATCCGGGACAAGTCAAGCGACTACAGACGAGTTTTGAATCTTTCAATCTGACCCACATTTCCAGGAGCGTAAACACTCATGCAGACTCTGTG
The DNA here is from genome assembly GCA_028216015.1 of Quercus dentata. Classification (NCBI taxonomy): domain Eukaryota; kingdom Viridiplantae; phylum Streptophyta; class Magnoliopsida; order Fagales; family Fagaceae; genus Quercus; species Quercus dentata. Next base: position 56,239,902 of record CP116453.1, read on the forward strand.
GCCACTCTTGCCACGTCCTCGGCACGCGGTTTGCCACGAATGATCCTAGTCGAAGATCTAGTCCAGGCCGATCCATCGGCGAAATCCGCCCAAGTCCATCGAGATTAGACAGAGTCCCAGTTGGATGGACCCCATAAGGAATTTCCTCCAAGACGATATCCTCCCGGAAGAAAAACTTGAAGCCGAGAAGATACGTAGAAAAGCTCCTCGTTTCTGCTATCGAGAACCGCAAACTCTATCGGCGCTCCTACTACTGGACCGTGCCTTACTTTTTGCGTACATCCGGAAAGAGTCCGAGTCTCTTCTTGAGGAGTTGCATGAGGGAGTATGTGGGAGTCACACCGGAGGAAGATCGCTGGCGCACAGGGCACTCACTCAAGGATACTGGTGGCCGAACATGCAGAGACAGGCCCAGGAATACGCTAAGAAGTGCGACAAGTGCCAAAGATTTGCCCCGAATATCCACCAACCCGGAGGGGTGCTCAACCCTCTCTCCAGTCCATGGCCGTTCGCGCAATGGGGTCTTGATATTGTCGGGCCTTTCCCCAAGGCTGCGGGGAACAAGCGATACCTAATAGTCGGAACCGATTACTTCACTAAATGGGTGGAGGCTGAACCTTTGGCCAACATCAGGGACGTGGATGTCCAGAAATTCGCCTGGAAGAACATTATCACCCGCTTCGGAACTCCGAGAACACTCATTTCCGACAATGGACTTGATTTGACAAAGAAGAATTTTAGGGAGTATTGCCGTGAATTCGGGATCATCAATCGATATTCCACCCCCGCATACCCCCAAGGAAATGGGCAAGTCGAGGCCGTAAACAAGGTCATAGTGAATGAATTGAAAAAAAGACTAGATGAGTCAAAGGGGAGATGGGTAGAAGAACTACCGCACGTCTTATGGACCTATCGGACAACGCCGCGGCGTTCAACCGGTGAAACCCCTTCTCAATGACTTATGGGGCTGAGGTCAAGTGCTTCCGATCGAGAACAATTTCCCCACGCCGAGATCTAGCTCGTTTACCCCAAGCCATAACGATGAGCTGCTAGGAAGAAGTCCGGACCTAGCCGAGGAAAGAAGGGAGAAGGCCACGATTCACATGGCCTATTATCACCGAGAAGTCGAGACAAGGGTATGATGCTAACGTCAAATTGCGGCCTCTCGGGTCCAGGTGATCTCGTGATGAGGAAGATTCTTGGCAGCGCAAAGAACCCCTCTTGGGGCAAGTTGGGGCCCAATTGGGAGGGACCATACCGTGTCACATCCGTGGCCGGAATAGGCGCCTACTACCTAGAAGATTTGGATGAAAAAGCTGTACCTCGACCATGGAATGTAAATAACCTCGGGAGGTATTATTATTAATAAGAATGACTTAGCATACGTTTTCTTTTATGACTATTCGCCGCTTGCCGGTCTACATTACAACTATTTATAAGTTTTAAACAGAACCTAAGTCCCGCATGGCTCCTCGGACCACGGACTTAGGGGAAATTAATACTTAAGCCCACTATTTATAAGTTTTAAACAGAACCTAAGTCCCGCATGGCTCCTTGCACCACGGACTTAGGGGAAATTAATACTTAAGCCCACTGTTTATAAGTTTTAAACAGAACCTAAATCCTGCATGGCTCCTCGGACCACAAACTTTTGGGGAAATTATTACTCATGATAGTTCATAGTTTTAAACAGAACCTAAGTCCGGCATGGCTCCTCGGACCCACGACTTTGGGGAAATTATTACTCATGACAATTCATAGTTTTAAGCGAAACCTAAGTCTTGCATGGCTCCTCGGACCACAGACTTTTGGGGAAATTATTACTTGTGATAGATTGGGAGATTATTACTTAGAGAAAATCATTTTAATGCGATCGCCCGGTCTAGCACCATCGCAATCGTCAAATGCGCAGCGCCCAAAACCCATTTCCGTTTTGACCAATAACCTATGTCTACACTTTTGCAAATGTTTAAAATAAAAAGAGCACTACCGACACACATCCGTAGTAAGCAAAACAAACATCTTATATTAATATTCCGAGTACACTAGAAAGAGAGGTCCTTTCAAAAAAAGGGAAAAGTAGGATAACTCTCATTCAAAAAAAAAAAAAAAAAAAAAACTATTCACTAAGGTTGAAAACCTAGAAGGCTAAGCTTCAGCAGGAGGATCTTCTTTCTACTTGGGCCGAGAAAGAGGAGCCTCGATGGTGGAGTCTCACGGGGGATCCTCCGTCGTATCGAGCACAAGGGCGGCATCGTGCACCACCAGGTCCCGCTCTGGAGCCACTTGGGCATCATTAGGATTCGCGCGGATCTCCCGAGGATAGAAGATACTCTCGGGCAGTCTTAGTGCCGAATCCACAGAAACTCCTGCAGTATCAAGAGCATGAGCCCATGAAATGCCGCAAGACTCTCCCCGCATACCTCGGGAATCTCCTCAGATAGCCTGGCCTCCGTCTCTTGACCCCGAGCCGGGCGAGCGGCAATCTTCTCGGCCTCTGTTGCCTCTCGGATCAGCTGGTTCTCCTCCTTGACCCGCCTCAGCTCATCCTCCACTTTTTGCGGGGCGATCTTGAGTTCCCGCACCGCCGCCTCTCGGTGGTGAGGTTAAGCTGCTGTGCAGTGCAGCTCTTTGCGCTGGTCCTCCGCCTGGGTCTCGGCATTCTTCAAACCAGCCTCCGCACTTCTACGTCGGCTCTCCGACTCCTTGAACTCAGCCATGAGTTTAATGTGATCATGCTTGAGGGACCCCAAGGCTTTCTCCATCTCTGTCCGAGCCTGGGCCTCAACCTCGGCCAGATTGCGGTTATCACGGCAAAACTCCTCACCCACGAACACCTGCTGAGTAATCTGCAAACGAAACAAGAGTGTCTTAAAAATCTAACAGGGGTAAGTAAATTAATAAAACAAGAAAAGGATTACTCACCAACGCGAGATCTCTTTTAAGGGATAAGAAGAGCTCGGACCGAGTGAACCGCCTATAGGCCTCCATGTCCCGAGGAAGAAGTAGGGGCTGCTCTAAGGCCTTCGCCACGCACCACCGCCCGGCCTCGATTATACTCTCGGACCGAAAACACTGGAAGGGATGGCAACCCCATCCAGCTCAACTTTGGGTCCCATGGACGAGGGCCAGTCACGCACTTCAAAGAAGATTCCCCTCATCCCGGCTCTCCGAGGAGTTACCCTTCTCGCTCCTTGGCGCCCGTGGTTTTTTTGCTGCTTGGTCGGCCGGGCAGCCACCTCGCCTTCCTCGGGAGTATCAACCGGCCTCTTCTTCTTCGATCCGGATTGACCTTAAGGCCGGGGTCCGAGACGCCTGGGGATCACCGGGAAGGGTTTTGGCCTGTGATGGGGTTGGCCCTTCGATGACTCGACCCTTCGATGATCGACCTTTCCCTCTCGGAGGACATCGCCTCCTTGAGAGATTTCCCTTTCTCGCCATGGGCTCTCCGCCTCTTCGTAAATGCTCAAGTATCGTCCGAGCAGATAACAATTGAGGGAACACCAACTGCGGAATGTTGGTCCTGCTCTGCTTCAGGATTAGAAAGCTCCACCAAGGGGTTTTGCTGAATTTCCTCCTCGAAGTAAAACTGGTCTATCTCTTCCTCAAGGGAAAGACGAGATGATTCAGCTTCTTCTTCAACCAAAACAGCGAGCGCCGGGCTCGTTCTGGAGGTAGCTGCTCTGCTAAGTAAGGATCTCTCGACCCCGGCAACACTACTGGTGGCGGATCGTATGGAGCTAGGAACCCGTCCCGGGACACGTTAATCTTAGCTACCTGACCGCCACCCTTATAGCGTGACCGATTGCCTGGAAAGCGCCGCTCGAGGTTGATAGCCCCGAACTGGGATGGGCCGCACGCAATCGTCCGTCCTCGGTAGCGTAAATCTCCGACCTAAGAAGATAGTTCAGTACCGCACGTTCATAAGGTTTATCCGAGGAGCGACGTGAGCTTTGTCTGCAAACAACCAAGAAAAGTGAGATTAGTCCATGAAATTTTCCAATTACACAGAAAACAAGAGAAAATAATAACCCCTTAATACTAAATCCTTTCCCAAAAAGGACCGATCCTAAAAACGCCGCACCTGGGGTTTCCCGCCCGAGTTGGACAATGAATACCGTCGAACCACTCCCCGAAGCAATGAGGAAGTCATTCTTCACGGTCTTATTGGACACCGGAGACAAGAGATCAACCTAACGTCCTCGTTCGGGATTTAAGATAATACCCATCATCCCCGAGGCGGTGACATTCGTGCATGATAAGCCACATCGTGCCAGGTGAGGCCTAGATTCATCCGCTCGTCTAAGACGTCTACACAGCCCTAGTATCTTGAACATATTCGGGGCATATCGATACGGCGTCAACCTATGGTTGAACAGTACTCCCTTGTAATCCTACGCATGGGAAGTGTCATCCCTCCCTCTATGAAAGCAATCATGGGGATAACGACTTCTCCCTCAACTCTATCTGTCAATATCCCTTCAAGAGGACAAAGTCTGCATGACCCAACCCCCTGGGAATGTGGTATTTCGCCCTAAAGGCTTCCATAGCGGCTGGAGTTTTTACTAATTTTTCGAATCTACCCATTTGAACTGAACTTGGGAAATGAAAATAAAGACCGAAAAGAAAAGCAGTCCGAGGAGGGAATTGAAACGGTGATAAAAGCGAAATGTACTTGGTACCTTCACAAAACGCTCAAGGGGGCGCCTGAAATCTCTCTTGGACGAAACGCTTCACAAAAAAACGGCTACGGCGGCGTAACGGACGCAAGTGTTTGTATATCTCTGGGATTCGATGGAGTTCTCTCAAGTCTTTTGAGGTTTGTGAAACGCAGATGAAAGAAGGAACTGCACCCCTCTGATGTCTTATATAGCCGGGAGGAGAGAGAAAAGATCATCCCCGCCTAAAAATACGAGAAAAAACGATGGCCGTTCGATCCACGCCAAGCCGTTGGATGAAAGGAACATAACGCCTCCAGTTAAATGGCCACGCCTCGTAAATTGTGGCGCGTCAAAAGTAACGGTCCACACGCGCGCCCCACGATCTCCTTATTTCCCTCCACTCACAAACATCAAAACCCCACTTTTCTCCTCGGAGGGAGGCGAAAACCGAAGTTTTGAGGGGCTATTGTGGGGCCCGGCCCAAAAATGATGGGCTATTCCAAACTCGGGCCCGTCCGAGGAGCGTCCTGTCCAAGAGAAGCCTCATATGAAGCGTTACTCAATCCCAATAGCGCCAAGGAAACCTGTCCGAGGAGTAATTCCTCCTCGGACATCACGAGGCCCAGACGAGGAACTTTCCACCGCCATTTCAGCTCATCTTCCCAACATATAAAATGAATTAAACTCAAAATATCTCACGGAAGGCTACCTCCACATTAATTGCGCCCCAACCACCCTCTTGGCCGCATTAATGAGGAAAAGACCCCTGAACAGTACCACCTTGGCCTCTGCAACTCACAAAGGGACTGATGAGGGCGTCTGATGGGACAGGTGCTCAAGTGGATGCTTAGATGATCAACAGGTGTAAGGTTGAGATGAAAAGAAGAGAACTATATAATGTAGTGAAGTCCCTCAAAGAAGTGGACGGAAGAATTGTAAGAGGAACTAGAGAAATAGAATCAGACTTGAGAAATCCGTCCTGGTGTTCTTATTTCTTTTTGCAAACAAGACCTTCCATGCATCAGACCTAATAGTTTCACTGAGGCCAAGTTCTTTAACCCATCCTCTACAAATATTTATTGTGGGTTGCGCTTTGGGCCAAGGCCGATCAACGATAGTTGGGCCAGGAAAATTGTGCACTTACAGAGAGTATTGACCTTTTTGCCATGAACAACTTGGAAGGAATATGGGCGAGTGGTGGAAAATAAGTAAAAAGAAATTTATAAGATAATTAAGATGGAAGAGTTAGGATAAAAGTATATGAAATATTGAAAAAAGCGAAACGGTAGAATTTAGAAAGTAATAAAGGAGAAGGAATATGGGAGAGTGGTGGAAAATAAGTAAAAAGAAATTTATAAGATAATTAAGATGGAAGAGTTAGGATAAAAGTATATGAAATATTGAAAAAAGCGAAACGGTAGAATTTAGAAAGTAATAAAGGAGAAATTTAAAAATATATATAGGAATTCAAATAAAAAAATTTAAGAAGATAGAGATTGGAGGAGATGAAGAATTGAACTAAAAAGACAATGGTTGAAGAAGATGAAAAGTTGAACAAAGTAAAAATTATAAAAATTAAAAAATAAGAAAGGATGCTAATGACGTGGCACAAAAAGAGCTTTGTGTGCGTGTGTATTGATATTGTTTGTGGTCATAGATTATTCATTGAGTTTATTGTTTATGTATAAAGATCTAAATTAATGTAGGTCAATATGTAAATGCAAAATTATACATAAAGTTAAAATCGTCAAAGTTGAATGTGTAAAGTCAGTGTGTGTATATATATTTATTTATTTATTGTCAACAAAATTTAGGAATAAAAAATAAATAACAAAAAGAATGATTATGTAACCAATGACATGGCAGATAAGGTAGCACAATACAAGAATAGTAACAATAAATACTAGGTTTCAGCTTTTTTATATATATATATATATATATATATAGACTTATGACAACCACAATATATAGATTCATTTGTAGAGAGGATCCTAAGACCTTTTTGTTTACCTTTAATAAGTCTTAACCATTTCACATCAACAAAATTATTAACCATTAAAAAAATTTAGAAGAACCTTTAAGCATGCGTATCATATAAGGTGTTTTCCATTATTTTTTCAATCACCAAAAGTCAGACTGTGGAACATGAATTCCGGGTTTGAATTTCTTTGATTCTACCTGCCATAGGATTTATTTCTTAAAAAAAAAGCATTTTTAATTCTAAAGTCTAAACCCAAATTTTTAGTTACATGCCAAATTGTATTAAATTTTAGGATCCAAATTCCAAACCTATACCATTTATATTTGAAAAACACAAACTCGCTTGTTTATTTAACAATGAATAGAGTCGAAAGGGTTGAGTCAAGTTGTGTTCACTGAAACTTGAACATTTGAAATATTAGTTACATAAATTCAGGTATTGAGAATCATTTTTATACTATATTAAATAATATTTTAAGAGAAAAAATGAGACACAGTTACTTTTGTATTTTTTTTTATAGGTGACAGTTATTTTTGTTATATTTAGTATGTTTTTGTAAATAAAATTAATATTGAGGCATTTTAAAATTTTAAATACATAATCGAAACGATTTCAAGGACATAACTTGTAAGATCAAACCTTTCCCAAACTTACATTGTTCTTTCTCAAAAAATAAAAAAAAAATAAAAAAAATCTTGGGTTTAAAGATTTGAACCTAAACCCTCACTATTATGAATGGGTTGAGTTAAAAAAAAAAAAAAAAAAAAAAAAAAAAAAATCCTACTAAATATCCATTGTCATCCATGTCCACTATGATTAATTATTCTGTATAAAGTTGCATGCAAGATTTCTCTCTCAAAATTATTAGGTCTAACTCCATGGGAAACATGAGCTCTCTTGTTGTTCTTTGAGTAGTGCCCTCTTCTTATTTTTAAGAGAGCATATTTCATTCTAGAGATAAAACATGCTATGCCTTATTAGAATTTGATTGACAGCAATCATATGTTCTCATAATGTACCCATCATTTGCAAATACAAATTTTTTGTATCACTTTTTTATATTTCACTTTATATTTCATTAATTACAACGTGTTATATGTTTTTTTTTTTTTTTTTTTTTCATTTTAAACTTTGACTATTTTTTAAGGAAATTTAAATAAATACATAATAAGTTTTGATCGATGAAACATAAAGTAGAACACAAAAAGTGGTACAGAGAATTTATATTCATCACTTGCTGCCATTGGTGCCTCATATTTTCCATATGACCAATTTCTCACTTAATTCTTTCAAGTCTTTGTTGCACGCAATGGTTAATTGCTATACAAGTTTTTGGTATTTTCTTAAAACTGAGAACTAAATTTGGTGGCAATCCCGTAAATACATCGAAAATTTGCAGAGGCCACACCATATGTTGTCTCCTTCAGACTAATCAAAATTTGTTTTCAAAATGGGAGCCAAACACAATTTTTGGTTTTCTCTTCTTGAAAACTTGTTTTAGAAAATAAGAGCCAAACACAAATCAGGTGAAAATTGTGTTTTGAAAACTGGTTTCAAATATTAATTTTTAGAAAAAAAAATTTTCTAAAAGTTTGGAGAACAAAAATTAAAAAAATTGGAAGACCAAACAGGCTCAAATCTCCTTAAATCCTAAAGTCAAACGACAAGTCGCATACCAAACGGTATGTCGTTGAGTCCCAGGATAAAAAAACGGATAAGAGCCTGTTTGTAAGAACAAGAATCGTCAAGGAAGAAGTAGCAGTAGCAGCATGGCTTCAATCACGACGATGATGATGACAACAATTCCCTCAGAATTCCAACAACAACCTCGAACCTCCACAGTAAGAGACCTCAACTTATAAATTATCACAAACCAAACGCCAACTTAAGAATTAGATATGATCATGAACTGCATATATACATGGTTAGTTATGTCCATGCATGTGTAAGAATAGAACTGCACGTGTTAAGAGAGCTTCGAGAGAGTAGTACTAAGATTGATGACCTCAAGAGAAAACAATTGAACGAAGAATTACAACGTTGACGTTTTTATTTTTATTTTTTACGAGTTCATGGCTTAGTGGGTAACGAAGAAAATGAATGTTTTTTTTAAGGTTTCCTTATATTCCCATGCTTCAAATGAAACTAAAATTCTTAGATTAGAAATTTAGTGAGTAGTGACCCCTTTGGTTGCTGAGGAGGTATCTCGTGGATTGGATATATGTATAGGTTGTGAGGTCCACACACCTTGAGAGGTTGGAAGCATATATTTGATGCATGATATAATTATTATTGGTTTTTATGAAGCTGTAAATTTATGATTTCAAGCCCCTGGTTGATAAGATCACTAGTAGGATAAATTCATGTTGTGGCAAGCAGTTGTTCGTATGCTGAGAGGTTGCAATTTCTTTATAGTATCCAGGTATATTGGGCTAGCTTGTTTATTCTTCCCAATGAGGGTAATTGAGTTAGTGGAGCAGAAATTAGAGTATAATTTATGAAATGACTTGGGTATGGCATAAAAGGAGGGGTGGAATTCTTTTGGATTGCGGATTGGAATAAGCTAGGTTGCTGTGTTGAGGTTTATTTGGGACCTTTTTGGGGCTCAAACTGACCTCCTTAAAGGGAGATATTTTTAGAAGGTGTCCATACCAGCTGATTCTTACTGGAATTGGAGAAAAATATTTTAGTTGAGAGGTGTGGCAGGGGCCTCTGTTGAAGCACATTGTGGGTAGTGGCAAGCGTATCTTTGTTTGGCATGACTCTTGCCATGAGCATGGACCTTTACTTCAAAACTATGGCAATAGAGGAATGTATATGATGCTACTAGTTTTCCACTGACAGATTATCTAAATTCCTTGTTGATGGTAATTGAATGTGGCCTCGTACAAGATCTAATGACTTAAGTGCAAATTCAGAGCAAAGTCTGTGAAATGCGGCTTGGTGGTGTGGATGCTGTGATTTGGCTCCCTGCTGCAAAAAAAAATTATAACTGCATGGATAACTGGAGAGCTATAAGAGCTGTCAAAGCCTTCAAAGTTGTTGGTAGCACATGATATGTTTTGCTAAAAATACTCCAATCATGCATTTATGCCTTGGATAACTTTTCACAAAAAGCTTACAACTACGGATAGGCTTGCTTCTTGGGGAAATGAAGGTTACTTGCTTTGCTCCTTTTGTAAGAGTAGAATCAAAATCTCATAATTATCTTTATTTTGAGTGCTCTTTCTCTATGGTAGGCAGATTGGAGGATGGAATGAGGAGGCAGGCTGGGCTTTGAAGAAATTATATGAAAAAGATTTCAAATGACCATAAGACTGAATGTATTTGTGCTTCAAAGGGAGCTTATTCACAAGATTCCAGCTTGAGCGAAGAATAAAAACCTTAGCACCAAAAGAGGAATTAGCAGACCAGGATAGGCAACTAAAGAAAGAGCAAACTACCTAAGATTGTTGGTTCAAGGAAATTCAGGAATGATATAAGCCATAGGCTGTTGTGGCACAAAAATGTTAGGAACTCAATCCTAAACAAATCTCTTTTTTGTTTGTGGAGGCTTCTGTCTGTGTCTCAGTCCTTGACACTTAGTAATTTATCTGTGTTGTGGGAATAGTATGGTTGTAGGTGTTGTTTTGTATGTAACAGTTGTGTTGCATGCTGTATTGTATGCTCTTTTGCTGTTGGTTTGACCCTTTGTGCAGCCATTTTCTGCTTGGTGCTTGTACTTTGGTTTGTTTTTCAATGGAATCTACTTAATTTTTCAAAAAAAAAAAAAAAAAAGAGACTCAGGCTAGGAGTCATTAATTGCAAGTGATTACCTAGTTATTCTTGTGGCAAGAGTGCAACATAAATCATGTTCCACATCAGTCCTGTATAGAGAGCATCTAAAAAAATTAGGAAGCTTAAGTTTTTATTTTTATTTTTTAAAAGATAATTCAGTTTAGTTCTCTTCTACAGCAATCTTGTCATGTAGCAATTGGCTGCAGTCACGTTCTTACATGTCCAAAGTCCACATGCACCAATTTCTGTGATATGCAGCACTATCTGTGTAGAAGGTAAATCACTTATTTCTGTACAATGTTTTAGCAGTTATTTTATGCTTATATAGAGAATCTACTGTAGCTTATTGCATAATGTAAGAGGCGTAATTAAGATAAGATGATTGTTTCACTGGCTCCAATGGATTTTGCTTTCTTATTGTGATCACAAACTGAATTAATTTCTAATGTGCAAATTGATACGGGAACATACAATGTGAGACAGGCATATAATGGGAACCAAGGATTCAACTTAAATTATACACCAAAAGTTGGACCTTTTTCTTTTAGTTTAGAATAATTTCTTTTTTAAGTGTCTAATCATATCAAGATATTACATGAGAGATCCCATGTTGGACTACACTCTAGGAAGCGTTGATTTTGAATCAATTTGCATTTCAATTGTAGTCCTTAGTTAGTGCCTAGTTTACATATATATTTCTAATTAATTAAACTCGGCAATAAGTCTATTGAAAAGGTTGAAAAAATTTACAGTAAGACAATATGAACATGCTGAATGAACTGATTACACATCAATTGTTATAAGCTGCTGAATATCCTTAGATTCCTTGTGTGTGTGTGTTTGTGTCAAGTATTTATTAGGCTACTTCGTTATGTTGCTTAATCTGAACCTTAACTTCTCCTGCTTAGTACAGGATTTAGTTCTCTGAAGTTAAGTCTATTTGTGCGCAAATATTTTTGATGTTCTACATCTAAATTTTTTAAGCCGTTTAATGTCACCATACAAATATGGGTTTAACTTAATTAGCTACTGCTTCTGAGATTTATAAATTGTAGTTATAGGAACACTCATGTTATATATTTTTGTTGTTTTCAGTTTATTATTCCCTAGTAGTCCCCAAAGAAGAGGTCTAACACGTTTGACCAAGCCAATATCTGCTTCTAGTTCAGGTGAAGTAACTTTAAAGTACACTAATAAATTCATGCAATTTTTTTCTTCTTTCCCTCTTCATTTTGTCTTTCTTCCACCTCATTGGTAATAATGCAGTTTAATCTCTTACCTTTACATTTGTTTTTTGTAAGTAATTAAGTATTATGTTGTTCTGGCAATGTAGGTCTTGAGGCATCTATTACAGATCAGAAGGGTAAAACAATAAAGTTGAAGAGTGCTATGATAGTTATTGAGTCTCAAGATGAAAATAAGATGCAAGTGAGCCTGCAAGATTAAATTTGTATTACTCATTTGTTTTGTTGATAGATAATCTCATATAAAAGATTTTTTGGCTTTTGTACAAGGTGATATGATTTTTCTGTGAATTAAATCTTATGCTTCTTTCCCGCTTTCTTTTCTCTTTAATTATGCGTGAATGTGAATTAATAAAATAATTACCAAATATGAACTGATCTTCTACTTGGTTTGGCTAAGCATGTTTGACTTGTTACTTTCTCCATTCTGGATATAGTTTTAAAATTTGGTATGTCAATTAATGAAGATGGTTGAAGACAGAACTAGTTTTGTCTATGCTAATTAGAAATTCCAATACTATATTTATCAAGTTGGCCATATAATTCATCTTTGGAAGATGCGTCTGAATGGATCTTTATTAAAAACAATTGTCCTGTGGACAACATATGGTTTCTTAAACCTTTTGTGAAATAGATGGCCAGATTTGGTTGTGTTTCTTGGATTGCCCCTACTTAGGTGTCTTGGAAACTTATATTGCAATGCTCTCACGACATTAAATTGGTAGATACAAGTGAACTTGACTGGGGATGAGACGGAAAAAGTATTTGATCGGGTTCTAACAAATTTGGCTCGCACAGCCCCACCTGTTCCAGGATTTCGCAGGCAAAAAGGAGGTAAAATTCTGATATCCCTTGCCAATGTTGTTCAAGTTATAACCATGCTTTGTGTTTATTCTCTTTAGAAATAATTAGATATGGTCATCGCAAGAAGTTTCTCAAGATAGGGGCTTATTTTATCTGACGGGCATAGGCGGATACAAAACAGATTATGGTTATTTTATTGATGAGACCTCTAAAATTCTCAGATGCTTTGTAATTCCACGAAAGCAATAATATACATAATTGTGTATGTAAATATGTGACAAAAATTATAATGCTTATTATTATTCTATTCCTTCTAGAATACATTTACTTTGTTGTAATAACTTTTTCCTAACCTTGCATAGCCTGGCTTTACTTCAATTATTGAGGTTTAAGATCAGCCAGTATAAAATATATTCATTTTACTGTGTTTAGTTGTTCTTGTATAATATCTAATTGAAAACATAAGGATTGTTAAAAAAAACAATTCAGTTCATATGCTTTAGCCTTTTAACTGCGTTTCTAATGGCTCAAACTGGTAGCTTGCCTTGTGATAAATTACACGATACCTTTTGGGCTTTTAACTACATTTTTAATGGCTCATACTGGTGGTTTTAGCCTTGTGATTAATTACATGATATTTAATGATTGAAATAACATGGAGAAGGGCTTGATCACCTTGACAAGCTTATGATCATAAACTTGAACTTTAGTCCAACGTAGTTAATTTTGAACAGTTATATGTGTGAAGGGCATAGTTTATAATGATAGTACTATGACATCCTTTTGTTTATGATATCATATTGTTGCAGTATATTAGTTTTTCTGTTCATGAATTCTAACGAGATTTTGTTTTGCTTGTGCACTGGCGCTACTCAAGGAAAAACATCACAGGCAAGTGGCCTCTGATCTTAGGCTTTCTAAAAATATATATATAAAACAATTGTTATTGCCTGAATTTTGGTATCAATGTTTAATCTGTAATTTTTTAGCCTCTTTCTAGTTATGTGCTTGAGATCTTCATAGTTCCAACTTTGATGTTGATTATTTGGAAAAGAGATCAATACTTAAACATCCTAGTCTCAAACTGTTGTTTCACTATTCTTCTTGTGTGATTCAACTTTCATAGAAGGTAATTATGGCATAACAATGGAATTATTCTTCATACCAGCAAGTTCTGCTTCCTACACCCTCTTTATAGAGCGTTTGCTCTCTTTTGAATGTCTGCAACTGCAAGTATCCTACATGTACAAAAGGAACTAATATTAGGAGTTATGTGTCTCTGGGTGGGACTTGCCTGTTCACCATAACTTACAAGTGCTTCACAACCTCAGGTATTCTACAAGAAAACATCCTTTCGCACTTGAGAAGTAAAAATAAAATAGAGATTAAATTACTTCTCTGATAGCAAATCTTGTAATTTCACATCACTTGGTTTAAAATTGACAAACCAAGTTATAACACAAAAATTTTAAACTTGACAATGGTATTGGTCATATGTAAATATTATATGAACATATATAAGTGAAACTATTTTAAACTGTTTCTGTCAGCTCCAAATACCAGGTTTATGTTTGAATTGTTGGTATGTAAGTTATGATTATCTGATAAATATCTGAGGTAAATTAAGTATGCAGTGCCTTTGCACTTGTCTCCTTTTACCAAACCTATGTCACTCATATGGAAGAAATTGTGATTTGATAAAATAGCTGATGCTCTCATCCTGTAGTTTTTCTTGTGAAGGATTTATGCACTTTTAGAAATATTTTCTTTGGTTACATACAACATAGTAGTTTCACAAATGGCAAACTTATAATTTTCCTCAGGTCCCAAAAAGCTTTCTCTTACAAATGCTTGGTGAAGAGCGTGTCACTAAGTTTGTTATACAAGAAATAGTTAACTCAACCATGGATGATTATGTGCAGAATGTAAGCAATTGTCGACACTAATTAGTTATCGCCATTTATTTCTTAAGTTATGGTAATTATTTTGTTTCTCAACTCCATGACAGGAAAATTTGAATGTGAAGGACAACAAAATTAACACAATCCAGAAGGCAGAAGAGCTAATGTCATCGTTTATACCTGGCAAAGAATTCAGATTTAATGCTGTTCTTGAACTTGAAGGTTCAGAAATCAAGACATCGAGTTGAATCTCACGATGACGTTCTTCTTTATGAAACATTCATTTCTTTTTTTCTTTCTGAGTCTTCTTTACTCATTCAATGTTGAAATTGATGTGTTCAGTTACAAATAAAAATAGTTTGTTATATAAAATTTATAAAAATAATCATATAAATTCCTCTATTATAAAATATTAAAGAACAACTATAAATAATTAATATATGCATTTACTTTATTGGCTAATTCAATGAACTAATACTTTAATATAAATATAACCTCTATTGAGGTGGAAGTCTAAATAATAATAATAGTAATAAATCTCTGTTGTGATATATATATATATATAAAGTATAATACCTATATTATTAAAACTTGAATTTTAAGGTAAACTTTTGAATATTTTTCTGTTTTATTTAGGGTCATATCTCAAATTTCTAATGTCCATTTTGTTTGAATTTTTGGCCAAAAACTAAAGAGTTTAGTCCAAATAAAATAAAATTTCATACATTTTAATCCAAAAATTAAGAGGAAAAGAAGAAGAAGAATTTTTAGGCCAAAATTGAAAATACATCCTATAAAAAAAAATTAATCTAAAGCCCAATTAGTCTAAAATTGGCTGAAGGGGACCCAATGGACCGAACTAGTCCAAAATAAACCGAAATACTACGCTAATGACTCAATTAGAGCGTAACAATAATAAATACTATGATTAATATTGAGTTGTGTCTGTTTATGACAGTAAACAATTACCACAGTGACTCCATCTCTTCATATAAAAATGTTATTTCCCTACCAATGATCAAGGGTTTTGATGTTAGGGTTGTGGCCAAACATAAACAAATAAAATAACATTAAGGAGAAACAAAATTTTGCCACATTTGTAAAGCAAATGCAATGCAATATTCATGTCCGTCCACTTTAAAAAAAAAGGAAAATTTTGATTTAAATAAAGAACTTAAGAGTTCTGTTAAAACTCTCACTGCATTATAAATTTCTCATAGCCAATCATTCAACCATATACTCGTCATACATGGGAAGACACGAATACCATCGTGCACATCCATACAATACAATATTCGACATCCAGGTCTGTTTTTGTTTTGAAATCTTGGCTATGGCGATGGTTACACAATGCACAATGGGACATGTCATATCTTTCATATATGTGACATTTTAAGACAACTTTGCCCAACTGATTTTCTTTTCTTTTCTTTTTTGAAGAATTTCTTTGCTCCTTCGGGATATAAGAGGCATACATTAAACAGTTCCTTTTTTATGACATCACATCAATAGACATCTAAACCGCAATGAGAAACTCCACAACCGTGAGTCTGCCTAGACCATTTTCCTTCATTTGCCTCCTATTTCTTACAAATTTCACAGCTTCTGAAACCTTAGAGCGGTAAGGACAAGTAACATCATTAGAGGTTAGACTTCTGTAAAGATGAGAAACATTCGGCCTTTTGCAAGGGAAAATTTTACTCTGCAGTCCGTCCTATCAACAAACAATTGAAGCAAAGGAACAGGCTAAACATGACATAGACAAACCACACCATCAAGAGTAACAAAAGAATTGCTAGTAGAGTGCTTTGCATTGATTTTCTTTTGGAATAGTTATAAAAGAATTGCTAGTAGAGTGCACTGCATTGATTTTCTTTTGGAAGAGTTATAAAAGAAAATAGAAAGTTTCTATATATAGAGACTTGATGTTCCTTCAAAGATTTGAGGCCTCCAAAATAAGACAACGACCAAATTAAGAACCAGCAGATTTGGACCATCTTCCTATATTTTTCAATTTTAGAATCAGCCAGTCTCGCCAAGTTAACTGTACAAAGAAGTTTGCCATGCCTCATTTGCTGGAAAATCCAGTGCCAACAGGTCTGTGATGCCCAATTGCAGAACCAACTTAACGTTGAGTTTCAAGCTTCTTCCACAAGTAAAACGCCCTTCTAATGATAGGATCAGCTGAAAATCCTTCTGCATAAGCACCGATGGCATTTAAGAGACTCGTGAATTTCTCCCGTTATCCTGTACCCATTTTCAATTAGTTACTAAAGAAGCATATGAAGTACTATCATTAAAGGCTTCATCAATATGCAAAAGTAACCATGTGCAAGGTAAATGTGTTAAAATGTATTTTAATGGGTAAATGCAATTAGAATATAAATATATTCATTCTTTTGATTCACCATACCATAATGCATTTTCAACAAGAATAAACCCACTAAATAGGAAAAGAAAACAAAGAAATAAGCCCAGCTGTAACAGCATTACGTGTATGTTTGTGCTCCATCTCTTTTTTTTTTTTTTTTTTTTTGAGAAACATTCAAGAGAATAAAATATAAATATATTAAACATAGAACTATGATTGCACTAGTAGTATGGTACATATCAAAATGTCTAAAGAGGGCAAGGTGCCACCAAGAAAGGTGTGTCGAAGATCACAATGAACCCACTTAATAGGAAACCTTGCCACCAAGAAAGGTGTGTCGAAGATCACAATGAACCCACTTAATAGGAAATGAAAATGAAGAAATAAGCCCTGTAGTTACAGCATTACATATATGTTTGTTCTCCATCTCTAAACATTCAAGAGAAAAAATATAAATAAATTAAACAAAAAAATTTAAAAAAAACCAGGGGGGGCCTTGACCCCCCTGTAGTTCCATCCCTAATTAGAGTGTGGGGATAATAATTCACACAGTATATCCAAAGAGATCAATGAATTCATCCAAAGGAGTAAATTTGAAAAGACATTAACACAACATGGTAAAAAGAGTTACATGAATGGAAATCCCTGAACCCCAATGTTGCTGACTTTATTATTTTCTCAAGAATTCATTTCATAACAATCATACATGAAAATTCAGGAACTCAACCATTCAAGAAGACTAGCTTTTAAAGGCCAATGCTTCATGACAACTGAAGCAAATATACCACTAAGAAACTAAAACTAATCATGGTCCTGTGTAATGCATGACTCAAGCACTTATTCTTGGATCCAATTTTAAATAGCCAAGTCAATAGTTTGACTTTAAGACTTTTTTCCAGTAAGTTTTGGGCCAAGGGAAGGGGGAAGGGGAGATTCCCCTCGGGACCAAAACTTACTTTTCAAAAAAAAAAAAAAAAAAAAAAAAAAGAAAAGAAAAAAAAAAAAAAAAACAAATACTCTGGAAATAATAGCCTTGAATAAAGAAAGATTAGTCTAACGGTAACCGCACACACCTCTGGTTTCTTAAATGCGAGATCGCCAGTAGCAAATGGTACCATATAGAATGGGAGATCAGAACGTAGCAGAGCCTGCCATAACATAAAGCTTTCACATGTCAAAACATATTCCACTGAATACATATTCAAGCACATTATTGCTTGTCAATTAAAATGAAGATGATTAGTTACTTCCTGTTAGAAAAGTAGGGCTGAATCACTCAAATTTTCTCAAATGTTTGGAACATATATTAGACCCAATCTAGTTTTTACAGTCTTCTATTCTAACCATTTCCTACAAGATATGCAATGCAAAATGACTTACGAAAAAAGAAAAAAAGATATGCAATGCAAAATGGATGAAAATGAAAAGGACCAGCTAACGCGTACAGTCTGTGACACGCTATTGATTGTTAAAGCACTAGAAAGTACAGACTTCACCTTCCTGGACCTGGGACTTAAAAATAGTTTTTTTTTTTTTTTTTTTGTGGGGGGGTGTGGGGCAGTTAGTATTCATGTATAGAGATAAAATGGACAACAAATTGGGGGCAGAACAATTGCATTTGACCCTAAAGCCCATGGTGCGCAACTAACTTCTTTTTCGTTTTTCTTTTATGGCAAGAGTTTGGTTATATTTTGATTGATGTTCATTTTAATTAATTTCATGGGAAACTTAAATAACTAAATATGGTTATATTTGTAAAAAAAAAAATCAACCATCTCCACTTCCCTTACACATGCAACACCCATCCACCAGGATGACATTTTTATTTTTAATCAGATTATCTACTGTTAAGATTTTCACCAAAGCTGCTGTTCAAACTAAGAAAACAACCTTTCTAACTCCAAGAAAACTGTATATCATTGTAACTTCTTAATAAGACCACATCAATTTTACATGCACGTTTTAGTTTCCAATGTAATCTACCATTCCCACAGCCCCTCGGCATATTCTAGGCTGAAAAGGAGAACACTACTTCCTAACTCCCAATCTTGAAATGCATGGATAAAAGTAGGATTCCATAAACGAGATCTCCCATTTTCAGATCAATCCATAAAAAGAATATACACATTTTTTATCTGTAGCTATTAAGAACATTGTGTTTCCACATCACACGTAATGCTAAAATTGCACACTTCTACCATCTCTAATCAGACCCAGTAGTCCAACCTGCCTTAGTACTTCACCACAAACAACATCCACGAGCTCTCAGGGTCTCCTTACTAAATCAAACGTCCAATGTCCATAAGCTTCCCAATATTTCACCCCAATAACATGTTTTCATAAATGATTTTCTTCATCCCCATACTGCCATAACCATTTGCCAAGAAAGCTTGATCGAATCTTGATAACTTTCTCACCCCAACCCTCCGTTAAGCAATGGAGAGCACAACATATTCAATCCACTGAATAAATTAGGCCTGTCAGCCTAATAATTTAAGCTTTTTGGTTTGGATGCTTTAGCATTGTATCAGACTTGGTTTGTTTGTTCCTTCTAGGACTCCACGTGCCAGGCTCATTTGTTTTTTTTTTTGATAGGTAATAAGAATATTATTAATCAAACTTTAACACTAATGAAAGCAAATACAACCAGGCTCATTTGTTTCCATACCAGTTGAAAAGTTTCTTGTTTCTATATGTTGAGGGTTGGAAAGGTGTCATTTTTTAAATTTGATAATTAAGATATTGAGTTCCTTATGCTCTCAAAAATCATCATTTGGTACAGATAAAATCACAAGAATGAGCTCCCATGCAATATATATATATATATATATATATATATAAAGAAAAGTTACCAGTGCAAACAATATCAAAAGGTTAGAAAAATTACCAAGTTCTTGCTCAAGACAGCCTGATCAGCATTTGCAATCAAGGCCTACAAAGGTAAAAACATGTATGGGATTATGGGAATAAAAGTGCTAATTAACCAGAGACTGTAATTATGCAAGAATACAAGGTGCAGAATACAGTTCAAAGGAAAATGCATGTATGTATGTATGAATGAACAAGAGAACATTTGTCTAGCCAGAACATTTGCTTTTATTATATATGGGTCATATTCAACTAGAAAGGAAATCAAGGCATGTATTCATTCCAAGAACCTTATAAATAAAATTACTATTGCTTTTCCTAACAAAGACTTCCTAACAAAGACTTATAGTCAAGACGCTCACTAAAACAGTTTTTGTATTTTTTTTTTTTTTACCTAGATGGACAGGAATAAAAGTACCAAACTCTTTGCAGCATTGTTTTATGTGTATCTGAAAATTTCTTCTCACTAATCACATTTTCTATTATGAACTGAAACAATATTGTTAGAATTATGATTAAGTGATTAAATTCACATGTCCTAACAGCTTAAGAATTTAGGAGAATTGATAATTTAACATTGTATCATAATAGGAGATCCTAAATTTGATCTCTGTCTTTACCTCCCAATTAAAATGTTAAAAATCCCACATGTTGGGCCCCACTTATTAAGGGGAAGTTAAGGCTCAAACGTGAGGGGAAGTGTTAGAATAATGGTTAAATGATTAAATTCACCATTTCCTAATAGCTTAAACTTTTGAGAAAATCAATAATTTAACAAACACATTCACAGATCTTTGGAGGAATTTTTTTCTTTTACTATCCTTCACCTACCATCAACTTCTCTATTTGGTTTAGCAAACACTATTCTTTTTTTGGAATCAAGCTCCCACTAATAGAAGCAAAACAACAAAATTAAAAGTGGATACCTATCTTCTTTGTAAATTTTGAATACATACAAAATGGGTTCTAGAACTTGCCCAATGTACTATAACATACTTGATCTAGTTCACAGTGCATAGAAAATTCAAATAAGATAATGTTTTCCAATTTTCTGGATGCCCTGGTTATGAATTTTTAAGAGATCAATGTTGATTTTAATACACGAACCATGGTAAAGATCAATATATATTTATGCCCAGATCACTCATGCGATAGTCATTCCCTGAATAGTTCTAC
Source organism: Quercus dentata (assembly GCA_028216015.1). Lineage (NCBI taxonomy): Eukaryota > Viridiplantae > Streptophyta > Magnoliopsida > Fagales > Fagaceae > Quercus > Quercus dentata. The sequence continues at coordinate 56,260,685 of CP116453.1, forward strand.
CTTTCTTATACGCTCCTCTTCAACTTCATCCACACACTGCAACAAATTCTCTAATGTGCCTGCCCAAAGAAGTGAGGATATCTTACCAATCAGCAATTAAGAAAGTTCAAGCACCAGAAAGAAAGTAATTGAAAATGAACAAATTAGAACATCATGAAAGACAACAGATCTTGGACTATTATGCTTAATGAGTAATTGGACAGTTGAATATAATTTTAGAGGATGACTCCCAAAATTGTTGGGTTGCTTGGATTCAATAGCCAATCATTTACCATTGAAAATTAAATAACATTTAACAAAATGTAAGAAAGGTTGATGCCATTGGTATTTAAACAATTTATTGGAAGGAAAAGTTTCTGAGCATTGACATACACCTTCATGCATTTTATTTTTATTTTGAATATTTTTTGACAATATAAAGCAAACCAACTGATAGTTTCTGAATTTCTTATAAATTTACTGAAACAATTTTTTGGCATTTTGGGAGAATACCACATCTGCTCCTGTATTTATTCTTTCTTTTTTTTTTTTTTTTTTTTTGTTTGTACCAGTATGATTTAAATAAAAGAAGCTTGAGAGACATCAAAATTTTAAATTATATGAAGATTTTAATTTGAGATAGTGAAATGACAAAATAATTAGATAAAAAAAAAACTTACGATTGGAAGTTAGAAAGGTTAAAGTAAAGTGATGGGTATAAAAAACTTGTAAAACAGTTGGCCAATGAGTTCTTGCTCAAATGCCACTTCCTTCTTCCTCAAGAATAGATAAATTTGAGGTCATGCATTCAAAAGTCAAAACCCACTCAGTGTTAAACAGAGTAGTTATCAATGGCCACTTAAACAATGCAAAGTTTTTTTGCTTCTTTTTTTTTTTTTTTTTTTGGGGGGTGGGGGGGGGGTGAAAAAAAGGGACAGAAGGTCAGGAGATGATGTGTGCACCAAACAGGCAGAGGCATAGTAGGCAATGATGGTAAACAATTGGCTTAAGTCAAAGCATGCCAAACAGGACTTTTTTTTTTTTTTTTTTAATAAACAAGTTTCAAAGTCAAAAGGTAGATAATAGCTTCTTTGCCTTGAGTGGCCCTAATAGTTTCTCCCTTCCAATTATCTAACTTCTCAGTAGTTCTTGCCATGACATTATCCCAAATTGATGTCATCTTTCAAATGTAAATTTTGAAATTATAGAAATGTTTACATATTCAGTGAGAATTTATATTGCTTTGCTTTAAAGTGATGAAGAAGAAACATGCTGGCACTGGCACATTAGATCACCCCGATTCATCTTGTCAAATAGACAATTATTAATTGGGCCAACAAGGCTTTAAAAAATAAATATAAAAAGCTACATATAAAAGAGAAATAAACAAATAAAATAGTTTGCAAATACGCTAGGACTGCAACAACTTTTACAAATGTCAAAACATAATATTACACCTATTTTTCACTGCATAAGGATATGCAGAATATACTCTGGTTTCACATTTTCTAAAGAGAATATGAGAATGAGATATTAACGTACCATATTTAGTGATCAGTTGCACTCCATGAACATTTCCAATTCCACCAACTCCTGCATTTATAAAATATAGATGTATGAGGCACCAATAATTCACTCTAATTTAAATATCGAGAATATTTTATAGAAGTTACAAAAATGGCTTCTTTCACAAGAATTGTAAAAATTCAATGAAAAAAGTTGCAAATCACAGTCCAGACTTATGATTGATATTCCGAAGAACCACTATCCAGAATACAGATAACAGTCCTTCACAGAATATTTTTATAGAAGGAAATTTTGTTCAAAGACAAATTTTAATTACAATGGCCAATCCTTGGCTATTTATACACTAAAGACTTGGTCATGCTGACCTCATGTTAACAACAACTCCTTGACAAACAATAGCCAGCATATGTGTAAAAAAAATTAACCACATGTTTTAAAAGCATAAGAAACTATAGCCACATGTTTTGGCTAGGTCTTCATGCATTCTGGCAAGTGGAATACTCAACCATGTCATTTCCATTTCCATATGACATACTCAGCCATATCATTATCATAGCTATGTAGCATACTCGGCCATGTTAACATTTCCCTGTGCAATTGCCATGTTAAAATGCCCAACAGAATAAAAACAATGACCTGGAATGTTATCGGACTTATCACCAACTAGTGAAATCACATCAACAAATTGAGAAGGATTCAAGGTTCCATATTTTTCAGCAAAATCTTCAATTCCAAATGAAACCATCCTGAGAAAGCAAACAATAAGCCCAAAACTATATGAATCAAAGAATATAAGTAAAAGAATACTGTTGTGTTAGGCAGCAGACAACACTAAAAAAGATTAAGAATAAAAAAAAAAAAAAAAAAAAAAAAAAAAAAAAAAAAGGGACAAGTACAAACATTTACCAACCAAAATGGGAAGATTCCTAAAGATATTATACTAAGAATAACAGAGGGAAGCTTCTGTGTACATGAGGTGGTTCCTCACTTTTAATAAAATTTTATACTAATTAAAAAATATTCATTGAGGATAGCACTACAAAAAGGTTGAAATAAAAATGTGAGACTTACTCAAAGCCACGTGGAGCAATCCGTAGAAGTCGTAATGAAGGACTTAGGATCTGAAAAAAGTCCTTGTCTGGGGAAACAACTCGTACCTGTCAAAAAGACATCACAATCAAGAGTGACTAACAAAATTTACATATATTTCTTCTAACTTGTACCATTTGTTGTTTATTACTTCAAAATACTACATTGCCCACCATAGCCTTCTGATTAAAGTATATTCCTCACCTTTGCAAGAACACTTTTGACTAATAGAATGCAATGTTGCATGGTCAAAATGTCATTCTAATTTAAATTCTCACCACTGTAATCAAAATAACAACTTACACAACACATGGCTCCACAAAAGAAAAATGTCAAAAACATAGGAAAAAAAGGCCAAAATGCATTTTAGTCCCTTTGACTTTGGGCTTACTGTCATTTTGGTCCCTCAGGGACTAAGTTTGAATTTTTTTTTTTTTTTTTCAAGTTCTAAAACAAATTGACATTTTTTAGGGGTGATGAATTGTTTGTAGTTATCAGAACCTGATGGGAGGCCAATTGGACGTCAATTTGAATGTTTAGAGGGTTAATTGTAAGTCTCAAAACTTTTTTTATACCTATCAAGAAGAATTGAGCAATACCATTCAACCACAGGACTCAATGTATTGAAAGTTTTGAAACTTAAAAGGACCAATAGTAAATTACTTTTCTAACAAAAGAAATTTCTATAAATATGTAATTTCTATATTATATAAATATATAACCCTCGTCTCACGGTCCAATATCCCAATTCTCCATTGATCCACTTTTTAACCCTACCTAACGTAATCTTCTCAATCATATCTCTTAATGATCATATCCTTTCTCACTATTTTGCTGCGTCATTTTTGGTTTCCCATTAAAATTTTTCACTCCAACTTGAAACAAATCATTTTTTTCTTCACCCATGAACTGGTAGGTCTTCATTGCACGTGACTAGACCAGCTTAAGCAACTCCCATCATCATCTCAACCACAATTGATGTTACCTTCACCTTTCACTAGAAATCTTCCTCCCTTAATCTATTTTTATTGTGTTTCCATCTTAATATACTTATCTCAACTAGTCATTTGATAGATATGTTATCTCTTAATTACCTAACATCCCATACAATAAAGCATAGCTGGCCTTCTAGGATCAAATGCAGTCCAAGAACTCATGTAGAGTTTCTTTCCTCTATCACCATTATCATTATCATTATCAGAGGGGTTAGACAGCAAACAAAGTCTTAAAGTCCACAAATAAACTTGAGCTCAAATCTAACAAATCGCCAAAACACTAATTGGAAGATACCTAAAACCAACCGGGAAAAAAAAAAAAATATATATATATATATATATATATATATAATATATACATATATATCTCTCTTTTGCATGGAAAACCTATGTTTTAAAAACCGGACCAGACCAGCCGGTCTGACCGGTTCAACGGGGAACTGGGAGCTAGTCTGGTCCGGTAAGAACCCCTAAAACCGGTGACAACAGGTCAAAAACCGGGTTGAACCGGACATTTTGAAAAAAACGGTTTGGCTTCCGGTTCGGTTTTTAAAACCATGTGGAAAACTCATTCAAAGAACTGAATTTCAAATTTCAAGGTATAATAAATAAAGAAAGAATTTATATGCTGAATGCTAGTCATTGACCTGTATGAATAAGGAATAAAAAAAGAGTACATATTTTGCATGGAAAATTCATCCACAGAACTGACTATCACTTTTTTTGTTGGGATGTTACACATGCACCAAGTAGGTTTTGAACCCGCGATCTCACCCTCCATCCACCCACTCTTGTGAGAGGAGTTCGTGCAATTTGAGCTAAAGCTCATTGGCTTTCAAATTTCAAGTTATCCTAAAATTGAGAAAAATTTTAATGCTGAATGCTATGGGTAGACCTGCACTTATGTTACACTATAATAGCAATTGACCATTAACTAAAACTAAAAATGACCCTAATTGAACATAATAATGCATTTAGCTAGAACTATTGAAAAGCAGACACTCATAACTGGCTACTGAACAATGACATAGCTATTCAAGCCTCTTCAACATGTCTATTTTCCCTCATTTTTTTGAAAAGTAATTTCACTCATTTTTTTTGTCAATAAATTATTGAAAACTGCTAATGAGCTTTGGCTCGATGAAACTTCCTCTCCCACAAAAATGAGCAGTTTGAGATTGTTGGATCATGGCCCGTTGAATGCATGTATAAATTACGGACAAAAAAACCATTATTGCACAGCCACAATTATTGATTGTAAACATTACTCATATGTCACGAGCCATTTGTTTCAGTCATCAACACCGCTTTAGAGTTCTTAAAAGTTAACCAATGGTCATCCTTACAGCAAGAGGAGCCTTTTATTCACAGAGCTGTATTTTTTGCTTCCAAAACAGTCTGAAGTATCCAATCTAACACATAGGATACTAACATGTGACAACCATGGAGACAAAACAATCCCTACTGGAAGAATATTGGTTATATTTCAAGGACATTTTTCCATTTTTCTCAAATATGGATTCAGAGCATCACCTTGTACCCAGCATCAACACTCCGTGCTGCCAATGTTCCAATCACATCATCAGCTTCTACACCCGGTACCTGCCTTTGAGTATACTCATGATCAACAACCAAATTTGACTAGGGTCTAGTAGCCATATAAATTTGCAATAAAAAGCTATTACCTCAATCACCTTTACTGACATTGCCTTGATGGATGCTTTCAAGTACTGAAGTCCCTGAACAATAGTGTCAGGTGTAGGAGGGCGGTTGCTCTTGTACGCAGGATATAAAGTGTGACGAAAATTCAGGCCTTCAAACAAAGAAGAAACAAAAGTGAATATAATAAAGCACATGAAATAAGGCACGTCAGTTCTAACTTCCAAGGGTAGCAACCTACATGATGTATTGCCTTGACAATACAATGTGATAAAAGATATGTCTATAATTATACAAATGTAAAAATAAAAATCCTTACATTAAGAAATAATTAAGTCAACTGAAGGAGCAAGAAAGAGAAAGGAGAGAAAAAACTACATACAAACAGATAAACAAGGGTCAGGCTGTTAAGATACCATCAATTAACAAAATATAAGACTGATGCAAGGAAAGTGATGGACTGTGATACAATTTAGAATTAGATGGAAAGTGAGTTGCTTAGAACACATTGATAGGTGGTTAGGCACCTCTGCAAAGAACACAAAGTTCTGAAATAAAAGCTCTCAAGGCTTATTTTCATTCACATATACAAACTGATTTACAAAGTGCTTACATTCTAGTACTTATCCTAGTTTTTTGGCATTGGCAACCTCTAGATTATTGACGAATGTCTAAAACCTATTGGCCAATGCTTAAACAATCATCTAACTAAGTAATTAGTTTCTAGAAGATTAGGATGCAGCTGCTTGAAATGCCCTGCATCAAAGACCCTCAAAAGAGCAGTATGGGAAAAATGTCTTTTGAAGCCAAAGCCAACCCCAAGTGGTTGGAACACAGGGCCCCATTAGGTTCAACAGAAAAATGCAATTTGAACATTGACTTTAATATCACTAACTCCTTATATTGTTCAGGATATGTCTCGAAATTCTATACAATAGCACCCACAGATTTCAAGTATCAGCACTAGTCATAATTATTAGGTACCACAAACACAAAGGAAATTAGCAATAGCACTAACTAGAAAGCCAAGCCACATGGACATGGGGCATGCATGTGCCACTTGTCTAAGAATCTTTTTTTTTTTTTGGTAAGTAATAAGCTTTATTGATATCAAAAAAGGACAGCCTAGTACACAGGGAGTGTACAGGGGTCAACAATCAAAAATAAAAATTACAAGAATCAAGAAAAATGAAAAGAAGAGAAATGATTGGTTTTGCAAAACAGATAGCCAATCCAATAAAGTTCTAAAGAAAAAAAAACTTATGGTCGGGTATGGATCTCTCAATATCTTCAAAACATTTGCTATTTCTTTCCTTCCAAAGACACCACATTAAGCAATGGGGAATGATTCTCCATATATTCCCATTTCGATGATGACCAAACCAGCCTAGCCAGGAAGCTAGAAGCCTCGAAAACTGATTGTAGCATAACCCAACTTACTCCAAATAAACCAAAAACCATAGACCACAAATCCCTAGCAACTGGACAATGAAGAAAAAGATGGTCAACCGATTCACCATTACACTTGCACATATAACACCAATCCAATATCCAAATCTTCCTTTTTCTCAAATTGTCGATTGTCAAGCATTTTCCCAATTAGAGACGCTTTATATTGTAACTTTAGAAATGTTTAAGATGCCAAAAGAACTGATTATAGGCTAACTAAAATAATATTAAAAAATTGTATGTTGTAGATTTTTAAATAATGCTAAAGCATAAAAGGATATACTATACATATTATTTTCATCCTATCAAGATCATTGCCAACCATCCTTTCTCACAAATTATGAGAAATATTAACCATTCCAGCTAGTTGTTCCCACACCAACCCTTGGGCAACAACAAAATTGGAAAAAAGGCACCTTTTACCTATCTTTTTATTGTCATCCTTTCCATATCTGGGGTATGGTAGCTGTAACCCCTACCAGTGCCTATGACATTTGTCAACATGGAGAGTCAAGGTACCAATCCACGTAAAGATAAAGAGAAGTGGCATGTACACAAGTAAACAACTTATGGCAGGAGGTGAAAAGCCCAGTTGGCTGGATCTGAAAATGGCTGATTTTGGTAATTTAGTTAAATTAATGATTAGATCATTATTAAAAAAAATGGTACTAAAAGGAGAAACACACTCAGGCTCAACCTCATTTAGGTAAGCAATAATGACTCGAAAGAGTTTTGAAATATAAGAGATCCATAAAATCTAGCCAACAAGTTATAGCTAAACTAGCACTTTCTTCTCCCATAATAATGGATAGAGGCTGAGGTCGTGGGTTCAAGATCTAAACGGTGCGTATGTGACTTACTAATAAGTAAATAAGAGAGAGAGAGAGAGACAGGGAGATAGAGATCCATAAAATCTACTTTGAGAGAAACATTCTTCAAAGAATGTTGTCTCATGATAGGAAGACTAAAGAGAATTGGCAGCCTATAATGATTTCAAAAATATATAACCTAAATCAAATGCATTCAGTGAAAATGACAAGTGGAAAGACATGAGGCCATGCCTTCAACATGCACACATGGAATTCAATAAAATGTAATAAACAAGGTTTATCATGCATATCAGGTTCAAAGTCATTTGCTAATAATTTTTATACTAGGGAGTCATTTGTACCATCCTGCAATTCTAGTATTACTAGTTGCAAACAACCTCTCGTCATTGGATGCACCAGTAATTCAAGAAAGCAAATAGACACACAATATACATACCATGTCAAAACAACAACAAAGCCTTAATCCCAAAAATTTGGGTCAACTATGGATTAGGTCGGCCACTATGTACTTTTCACCGCTGTTCTATCCTATACAAAATCATTCTCTCTATCACCTCTTCAATTAAGGCACTATTTTTTACAATTTCTACTGAAGTTATTTTAGGTCTTCCTGTATCTCCTTTTGTTCCCTATAACTTGACTCAAATAACTATTTCACCAATGCATCAAGCACTTTCCTTTGCACATGACCAAACCATCTCAAATTACTCTTCTTCACCATATATTACCATATATGTTCAAGAAAAGGAATAAAAAGACCTCCGCTATGTTGGAGGTTGTCTATTCACAAGGGTTTTGAGGTTCGAACTTATTATAGAGCTTTAGCTTGTAAGGGTGATGAAATGTTCCCATGGAAAAGCATCTGGAAGCCAATAGCACTAACAAAAGTAGCATTCTTCCTTTGGGCAGCTTCAATGGGGAAAATTCAAACAGTAGAAAACTTGAGTAAGCATCATATTATTCTCATGAGTTGGTGTTGTGTGTCAAGAAGATAGGGAAATAGTGGATCGTTTATTATTGCACTGCCCTATTGCCCAGGAATTATGGGAAAAGGTTTATGCACTATAAATTTGGGGTTTAGTGGGTGATGCCTGGGAGGGCTGTTTATCTACTAGCGAGTTGGCAAGGCCATTTTGGGCAGCATCACAATAGGGAGATTAGGAAGGCCATTCCTCATTGATTGATGTGGTGTATTTGGAGGGAGCAAAATGCAAGACATTTTGATGGGTGTGAGATGTCAATTTTAGATCTAAAGTCGCAGTTTCTGAGGACTTTGTTCTGGTGGTTATCAGCCTCAGGGAAGTTTTCTTTCTCAAACTAGATGGAACTAATTGATTATTGTTCTTTTAAATCATAGTTGTATGTAAATCTAGTATACCACCAGTGTACTTGATGGTTATTTCTTTTTAATAAGATTATTACTTCTTATATATATAAAATAAAAAATTAAAAAAATTAAAAAACCTCTTTCAATATTGACTAACATTGTGAGCACCCGACTCAACATATGACTTATTTTCGACGGGGAACTTCCATTAGCTTTCTTTCAATTTTGACTAACATTGTGAGCACCTGACTCAACATGACTTATTTTCCATGGTGAACTGCCATTAGCTCTCTCTCTCTGAACATTAAATCTCTCATTTATTGTGTAGAATTAGCCCACATGGCAAGATACAGCTTCACTAGTAAGTAATTAGGAAAACATAAGTTATATCTCTGGTCACATGCTCATAACATTAGTCAAAATCAAAATAGGGCCAAGAGAAGGTTCACTTTAAAATGCACAAGCTTAAGATTAAATTTCCAAAATCAAAAGTTCTAGAACTAATGCTTCACTGAGTTTGAAGTACAAAAATTTAGTTCACCCTGTATTTTAATACTGTATTCTTTAATCATTTGCGTAAGGGTCACCCATAATCACCCACATCTACCTCTGTAATTCTGGTCTTTTTCTCTTTTTCTAAGAGAGATTGTGATCTCCTAGTCTCTTACAAATTAACTTATATTATCAACACTATCATGTAAAAGAAAATTTTATTTAAAAAAAAAAAAAAAAAAAAGAAAAAAATACATACCTTTTGCTCTAACACTTTCTTTGGATGAATTACAAGTATGACCAAATGGAAATCCTGAAAAGAAAAGGTTTGCTCTATCAAAAATTTTGATTGAAGGAACATCTTCACAAACAAAAGTTTCCGAAAACCCATATAAATTAGTCACTGTTTGGGGTAAAAGGTTTGTAAGACTAAAAATCCTATTCAACATATTAACACAAGATACTACCTAGAAATTAACTAGTACTAATATCTTACATGTTAACATGAGATACTACCTACTTTCAACATGTTAACATGAGAGTACAGCTAATATCTTACATCCCAAAACGAGAGCTATGAGACTATTTTCAGCTTTGCACATACAAATTTGGCAATAAATGTTCACTTCCATCCCCATTCAAGAGGTTAAACATACAACAATAACAACCAAACTTTAGTCCCAAATTTTTTGGTCGGCTATGGATCCTTATTAGATTAGTCAAAGTCAGCCATATGCATAAAGCGATTAAACATATACTCGTCTATTTTTTCCAATAAGTTTAATTGTATACTCAGTCTTCGTCATTTTAAGAAAGTGCCTTAACTGAGAACAAGCCTGAACACCAATATGTTTCTGCAAGAACAATGTGAACTAAGATTGAATTAATAAGCACACGCACATGCATACACATTTGCATAACAGGGACAGGGAGAGAGAAAGGGATAATCATACATAAAAGTTGACCAAAATGATCATTCACTCAAGCCTCACATCAAGGAGTACGATGGTGACATGTTGATAGAGATTAGCCACCTAAAGTTTTTTTTAATAAGTAAAAATAATTTTATTCAAAAGAGGAGACTTGTCAAATGTACAAAATGTGCACTTGAACCACTCCTAAAGAATTTCAAAGTCAGATTCAAAAGATCTATGAAATCAGAATAACACAATGAAGTGATGTTACCCAAAGTAGCCATCCACTCGTAGTCTCGTAATAAGATCTAAGCAAAAGTTGTTTGATAATATGATTTGGGTATTCAACACCATAAGAAATTCTTCTACTCCTCTCTCACCAAATTGTCTACAAAGCACACATACGAGTTGCTTTCCAAACCTTTAACTCAAAATGGCAAGGTTATCCATTTGGCCAACACTACAGCAACTAGAGCACAATCTAATGGAAACACAAACAACCATTTATCTATTGCCACTTAACAATGGAGGAGAAGATGCTAGATTGACTCTCCGCTATTCTTACACATACAACACCAGTCAATAATCATGAATTTCTTTTCCAAAGATTATCTATTGTCAAGATGATTTCACCCTGTGCCGCAGTCCATATACATTGTGTGGCACCTTGGCACGCCATATAAATCCCCAAAGGGAAGAACTCTCCTTCATACCCTTTCAAAAACTCATAATAGCCAAAAAGTTTGAATACAACAATCTAAAAAACTTGGCCACAAACTATGGTTCCCAATCATGGAAGGGGTGAATAAATTCGTGATCCCAACTCCATGCATTTTGATCATATACAATACCCAAATTGGATGCACTGAGGCTTCTTTATCCACTGCTAAACTGAACAAATCTGGGAAATGATCTTTAGGAGAAAATTCCACGTCTAAAGTTTAAAGGAGAAATAAGAAGGGAAATATTTATCAATCTTAAGTAAGATCTAGTGGGATGATTATAATGTCCATTTTATACAGAAGCTTAATCGACTTTTGCTTGCTACAAGTCTAATTTTTATTTATTTTTGGATCCAGTTAGCAAGGGTTTCTGGTCTTTCACATGTATTCTCTTTAGCAATAATGCATTCTCCAAATTAGTCTATTTAAGTCGAGAATTAGTTTCTTAGGTCATCGGGAAGCCTAATTGAGTTTAAGAACAGTATTATTACTACTATTAGTATTTATTGGAGTTTGCTATCAGTTTATAGTTTCTCTTAAACCTAGAAAGCATGATGGTTTCTTTTTTGGAGTGATTCCTAAGAACCCACTGGCATGATGCTAATAATTATTATCTTATTTTCTTTTTGATCTCCAGTGAGTGCAATCACATTTGATTTAGAGTCTTAATTTGTGAAAATTGATTTCAATTCATCCCAAATGGTAACAAACATAACCCCAAATTTTTCTCTTGACATGGTCTTGGCTAAAATTGAGGCTAGCATGCAACCTAAGGTTTCTTAGATAAAAGAGAAACCTATGAAAAAGATACCTGTCCAATCTTAGACAGAGAGTAAGGAGGATATGAAGCTCTTCTGGGTAAACATGGTCCAAGGTTGTTCATGATTGTTTTTTGATACACCTAGGATCAGACTCTATATGAACCCAACACTATGCACCCCAGTATATATGAAATGAGATGAATACAAATATTAAATAAGCATCCCACACGCAAAAACTTGCCACATATGTGTCCAAATCCCTAATGGTTGAGTGGCTTCCACTCTTATTTCAGAGTATATTGGTAAAGATTGCGTACTTGGAGGAACTCTATAATGCATTCCCCAGTCTAGTCACATTTCCCATCACAGTACTTAAGACAGAAGAAGAAATCACCAGAGAAAACTTTTATTTTAAAAGTAAAATCACAGGAGACAACTGGAAAAAATGTTTGCAACAATGACTAGAAGAATCGCAGGAGATGGAATTTTTTTTTTATAAGCAATAATGCTTTACTAAAAAAGCAACTAAAGTGCTCCCCAGGTACACAGGCAGTGTACTAAAGGAGGCAACAAAGTTTCAACTAAAAGTGAATAAATCTAGAAACTCCTCTAAGGTAGAATATGGAACATAACAAGCTATCCAATTTTTTTCTCCCCTGTTGAGAGTCCTACAGGCACTACACCAGTTGGGTAGCTTCATTTCTCTGTCTAACCACAACCATCCCAAAGGTTGATGCCAAACCCAGAACCAAGGGCAGATATAATTTGTCGAGATGGATGGAAAAGATTGAAGTAACCCAAGAACATCTGGAGTCACATCACTATCAAATTATTTATACATTGCAGATGAACTCCAGAACAAAAATTAGCAAGTTTAAAAGGCTTAATTCATGCAGAAAGAGATCCTGCTTGGCATGCGTAACAGCTAACATAGTTATAAAATATAGAGAATAGAAGAATACATTATAAGCATAAGGTAACAAAAAATAGAAGAATGTGCATATTTTTAAGGGAATAAATCCAAAAGAAAAATGCAGCCGAATATCTCACCATCATGGTCAAATACCACCTGCAAAGGAAAAGAAAAATGATGAGCCAACTTTTATAATTAAAAGAGAAAAAGATATTAAAAGGAAGTCCAAAAGAATAAGGAAAACCCATTAAGATAATATAAACAAAATCTGACAGAAGGTGAAAACAATAAAAGATATCTTTTTTTCATAGGTAAAAAAAAAAAAAACACTATATGCAAAACAGGAATCCTTTAACAAAACAAACATTCTAATAAAGCAACTCTTTGGGAGATAAACAACTACATGTTTATACAACCATGCATCAACTTGTGAGCATGCAAACACGCACACACATAATAGAAAGAAATCATACCGCCACATGGGAAGGAATAAATTCCAAGACATCAATTATCTGCAAGAACAAGAACAATGAGAAATGTCTTAGACCTACTATTCAATAAAAATTGAAAAGATAATAGGGTTCATCAACAAGACAAATGAAAATGCTGCCATTGTAATTCCTGGGCTCCATGATCCTTCAACTAAACATACTTGGTACAATACTTGAAAAAAAAAAAAAAAAAAGTTCTCCCAACATCTACATATCTCCATTTACCATACCTTCTTTTGTGACTAATAGAATAAAAAGGTTACAGCCTAATTGCTTATAGAGAGGGCAGCGTGATGAGTTAAAATCCATCTTGTGGATTGGAATTTTATGTGGTCTCAACCTCTCACTGTATTCAGATCGTTTAACCAGAGGACTAACAGTACGGCTTAACTCAAACCATGGTCCACATTGCCTTTTACCGAAACTATGGGAAAACCTTTAAGAAGCCAAGACATCCCTACGAGAAGAAGCGTCTAGATGCGGAGTTGAAGCTGGTGGGAGAGTATGGGCTGAGGTGTAAGAGAGAGCTGTGGAGAGTATAGTATGCTCTGAGTCAAATTCATAACAATACTAGAATGCTTTTGACCCTGGATGAGAAGAACCAACGCCATATTTTTGAGGGTGAAGCCCTTCTGAGGAGGATGAACAGGTATGGGTTACTAGACGAGAGCCAGAACCAGCTCGTTATGTGTTGGCACTCACTGTCGAGAACTTTCTGGAGCAACGTTTACAGACCCTGGTGTTCAAGTCTGGTATGGCCAAGTCCATTCACCACGCTAGAGTGCTTATCAGGCAGAAGCATATAAGGGTCGGGAGACAGGTGGTCAATATTCCCTCATTTATGGTTAGGGTGGACTCACATAAGCACATTGATTTTTCATTGAATAGTCCTTTCGGTGGTGGACGCCCTGGGAGAGTGAAGCACAGGAACCAAAAAGCAGCTGCTAAGAAGGCTGCTGGTGGAGATGGAGGAGACAAGGATAAGGAAGAGTAAGCTGAACTTTAGATATAAGACAATAATGATCATCATTTCTTTTTCAACTACGACTGGCCTTTTTGAGAAGGCTATGTCAGTTAAGTTTTGTTTTGCTATTTTCTTCATTATTTTTGAGAATATGTTGGTTTTGCATATTATTTGATATTAGGTACGTGAGAATTTTCTTGGGTTCAAAAATATTTTATGTGCTCTCCAATAAGAAATGGAGGCTTTGGGGTAAGAAAATTGGGCATCTTCAACCACACCTTTTTGGGCAAATGGATTGTGGAGGTAGGTCATTAACTCAAAGCATGGAGAGGATTGATGATGTAAATTGGTGTTGCATGTGTAGGCGTGGTGGTGAGTCTGTGGACAGATTTGTTTTTGCACTGTGATACTGCATATGCTCTGCAGACTTATATTTTCTTTTGTACTAGGAGTCCAGTGGGTCTTGCCAAGAAGTGTTGGTGATCTTTTGTTTAGTTGGAGGAGTTGGTTTGGCAAGAACGCTTCTTTTGTTTGGAATGTAGCCATTCTAGGACATCATAGAGGAAGAGGAGTCATTGCACTTTGATGATGAGGAAAACTTGGCGATTCAATTGATAACGTGTTTCAATACATCATTATATAAGCAGTCTTCTGCTTTAAGTTCTAGAGCTACTCTCTTTTTCTTTTTCTTTTTGTAGATTCAACTAATTCTCTCTCATTTCATTTGTAATTCTTTAGGATACCTTATGTATACACCCTGTGTACATGAGGTAAATCCTCATTTTCAATAAAAGTTTATTACTTATCAAATATATATATATATATATATATATATGTATATATATAAACACATACATATTCAGGCTCAGAAAAAGATATTCAGGGTAACATAGCGCATATTGGATACTCAAATTTCTAATAGGAAAGAGAAAAGAACAAAATTACATAAGTTTGCCAATAAATCTCATATTAAGAGAAAATATAACTCTAACAAGGATCTGAGAGAAAAGGAGTTACACCAGGTCAATGCTTTAATAAAGTCATTTCAAGCACAGTAGAAGAAACAAACTGAAAGAAAATCTATAAACCCAGTATAAACATTACTTACAAGAGATAAAGCTGAAAATATAGTTAAGACCCAATCTCCATTTCCATCAGCATGTGATAGATGGCCATGGTGCAATTTTGCTACTCTCAATCAAAAGAAAACAAAATAATGGTAAGTAGAATTATATTATAGTCAAAAATAAAAAGGAAGAAAACACAATTTCATTATACTATGCTAACATTAGTTGCACCCAGAAGCTAAAAGTTGCTGTTACATAGGAAGCTTTTTTCTTTTTTTTCTTTTAAATTGCTAAGTTACACATACACGCACCCAATGGGTCCTAAACCCATGACCTCACCCAAAAGGAAATCTCTAAGACTTCAGAAAACAGGACAAGTCAAATGGTGAAGTTTCCAGCTTCAGGCTGGGACAACACTTCATGACTTCAGCTCTACCAAATTGGAACAAGATGAATTTCACTACTGTCTTATGAAGAAAATTGGCCTATGCAATCAAAGGTTAAAAACTTATTCAACTTCTAAATAACCTAGTTTCCACCAAAGTAAAGGAATAATAATAGCTCAAACCTTTCTATTTTCTGATGAAATAAGTGCTAGGAACACTGAGCAATTCCCCCTTTTTTTAATTAATGGATTTAGGAAGCAACTCCAAATAAAAATAAGTGAAAGATTACTAATGGCTATTACTGCAAATTTCAAATGGTCCATTGGCTATTTCACATGATATTTGAGACAATTATAGTGACTGGACAACCAGTCCAAACAGAATAGTTCTCTTTAAAGCCCCAAATATTCTAATAACTTTATCCTGACGGCAGATAACAACATCATCATTTATGAACCATAATGCAGTCAATTACCTAATTGTGGTCTTCTTCGTAGTTTTCATGTGGGGCCAGTTAACTCTATCGGGGTACGCATTTCACACTTGCTTTTTGCAGATGATACCATCTTTTTTTTTTTTTATGCTTCTAGAGATCAGTTGTTGTCCATTAGGCTGGCTTTGACTTGCTTTCAAGCGTTTATTGGTTTGAAAGTAAATGTGGGGAAGAGTGAGATTGTTCCAGTTGGGAAGTTGGAAATATAGGCGCTTTGGCTACCATCTTTCGATGTAGGGTGAGTAGTCTACCTATGAAATACTTGGGAATTGGGTACTCCATATAAAACATTTGTTTGGAATCCTACTTTGGAGAGGATAGAGAAGAAACTCTCAAGTTGGAAGCGTCTTTATTTATCAAAGGGTGGTGGACTTACTCTGTTGAAGAGTACTCTTTCAAGTCTTCCTACGTACTACCTATCCTTATTTACCATCCCTGTAGTCGAGGCTGATAGGTTGGAGCATATTCAAAGAAACTTTTTACGGGATCCGAGCGTTTCAAATATCCTTTGGTGGCCTAGGAGGTGTGTTTGCCATTAGAGATGGGTGGTTTGGGGATCGGGATGTTAGTGCATTTTAATCAATCCCTATTAGGGAAATGGTTATGGAGGTTTGGACAAGAAGGCACCCATCTCTAGCGGAGGGTTGTTGCAACTAAATATGGGGAGGGTCAAGAGGGTGGAATACTAAAGTATGTAGAAGGGCCCAGGGTGTGGTCTATGGCGTGGTATTCACGATGAATGGGAGAGTTTCTCCAAACAAAGGCCCTAGTGGTGGGTGATGGCTCTCATATTCTTTTTTTGCATGATAAGTGAGTTGGGGATAACTCACTTAAAATGCTCCATCCTCAATTGTACGCATGTTCAAATGACAAGGAAGCTTGCATTTCGGATGTTCTATGCTATCAAGAGGGTGGAAATGATAAAATTTGGAATTTGAGATTTTATAGGGATTTTCATGAAAGGGAATTAGAGGCTGCCTTCTCTTTCCTTGTGTTCATTAACTCTCAAATTTCTAGGGGTGTTGGGTGTGATATTTTCTATAGACGCCTCAATGGGAATGGCAAGTTTGATATTCGGTCCTATTACGGTCCTATTACAATAAGATACAGGGTGCATCTATCTCCAATTTTCCTTGAAAGGATGTTTGTAAAGTTAAAATTCCTTAAGAGGGTGGCATTTTTTTTGTGGATAGCGGTTGATGGGCAAATCCTTACCTTAGATAATCTTACGCTTAGGGGGCACTCTTTGGCAAATCGGTGTTGTATGTGCTATTGTAATGAGGAATCTGTGGATCATCTCCTCCTCCATTGTCCTATAGCTCACTCACTGTGGGTGCATATGCTTTAGTTTTTCGAGATCCAATGGGTCATGCTAGGCTCTATGGAAAGCTTGGTGTTTTGTTGGAGCTATTGGCTAGGAAAATTTAATTCAAACATTTGGAAGTTGGTTTCTAGCTGTTTGATGTGAATTGTTTGGATGGAAAGAAATCAGCGCTCTTTTGAGGATATTGAGAAATCACTGGTTCAGTTACAAGTTCTATGCCAGAAGACTCTGTCTGATTGGTCTAGGTGTTGGGGCTACTCAAATTGTTCTTCTATCATTGAGTTTCTTTCTTCTCTTAGTATTGCACCTTAAGTTTTTTTTTGTTGTTTTTGTTGCTTTTTCTTGTGTTCACCTTCATGAACACCTTGTATTTGCTTTCTTCATTTTTTCATCTTGATTAATTATTCTTATTACCTATCAAAAAAAAAAAAAATACACCCCATTTCATATGCACCGTAAAACATATACTACAAATTAGGTTAGCTACATAACCATAAACCCATAGCCTGAAACTCAAGCACTCTTTTCAATATTTTAGATGAAGTAATCCAAGTTCCTTATTTTTATATAGGTAAGAATAATTTTATTAAAAAAAAACTACTTCAAAAACAATAACCATGAAGAAACCTAAAGATTTACAAAGAAAAATTATGTACAAAAAGACCTCTAAAAACACCACAATGGAATCAAAATTCATAAAGCCCCATGTATGAAACCAATCAAATAAGGAGTTAGAAAAAGCTGCTAGCAACTGACTCCCCATACACTCCACATTTTCAAATATGCGCAGGTTACGTTCCTTCCAAACAGTCCACATTAAGCACAAAGTAACCATGTTTCAAATAATCCTAGTTCATGCAGTAAAATAAAATTACTAAATATAAGAACCCATCATCCCGCACAAGTATACTAAATCTAGTCCAAAACATAAGAAGCAAGACAAAAGTTCCAACTTTGTCCTAAGCCAATGAGATCTAGCTCAAATAACACCTCCTCCCCTTGTAAGAGCAAGGTGGAGAGTAAGGTCATCGGTTCAAGACGCACTGAATGTGTGTAATTACCAATGAAAAAAAATAAAAGGTTCAGACTTTGTCCTCTATAAAAATCATTTGATATAAGCCAAGAGGAAAATATCATAACATACCTAAAAGCTTGTAGTAAGCCCGGTAGATGATTGATGTGCCATCAATGAGCATTACTCTACCATCTGAAGGATTAGTATTCAGTGCCCTTTCTTCACACTTGGCTAAATTAAGCTGTGCATCTTGACGCAGTATATCAGAAGGAATGATTACATTGTTAAGAGAAGTTGCATTTGCAACACCAGTTAAAGACGACTTTGCATTATTGGATAAATTACAATAGCCCTGAAAACACAAGAATTGGGTACCAAAATAAGATGAATGAATGACAAACACAACATTTAAAATCACTTGTCTGTGCTCTAAAAATGAAAATTTCCCTAATATTTGTAATGTCATATCCATTGTTGAAACTGCCAATCCTAAGGAAGAAAGCTTGTTATATTTCAGAGAATCTAATAAGTAATAATCAGTAGATAATAGATACATATAATTAAGTATACCTTTCTCAATAGCTTGTAGGAAGGAAGAATCACATGTGATCTCTTTAGATTGCATAAATAATTTCCAATGTTTGACGTCCTTAACGAATTTCTCCCTAAGCATGTAAAGCTGCTCCAGAAGGAATGAATGTGGACAAGCGAAGATTGATAGGATGCCATGAATTCATAGCAGCAAACCTTACATTGTAATGTTTGCAATGCCCTGAAATTCCAATAATTTTGACCATATCAGAATTACATGCATAATAAAATGACCAAAAGCAATGGAATAATACAAGATGAAAAAAATATATATATATATATATATATATATATATATATATATATATATTATCCCTACTAAAATAACAATTTTTAAAAATTAATTATTTCCTATCAGATATTCAGTTACCTACAGTACTATACTTTCCAAGAACCAAAACAATAATAATATGAGGTGTTAAAAAACATTTTCTTTTCTTTTCCTGTGGGCTCTAGGCAACCAAACATAGTGCAAAAAGTGAAAATTAAACCAAAAACTCCACCAATGAAAAAAATAATAATAATAAAAAAAAAACAATTATTTTCCAAGTCAAATCAAAGTCTCGTTTTCGTGAATATTAAAAAACAAAATAGCGTAATTAAGCCAACCCTACATGTCGAAAAATTGGCTCTATATGTTCATAACTAAGCAATTTCTTACACAAGTTCCAACATTCACTGAACTAACTAACATATAAAAGCTGGTACATTTCTTAAACAATCCTCTTTAGTGGTTTAACTGAAACCTGCTGTTTGGTTGCCGAGAAACTGAGGGAAAATTAGAATTCTAATATTTTTCAGTCGTGTGCTGGCGAAAATCCTTACCAAAAAGTAAGCCAGAAGTTCGTAACAGCCACTGAGTGAGTGAAATTCTTAGGGTTTGTTTTCTGGAGTCAAAAAACAGTAGAAACCCCTAATGCTGTTTTCTATGTTATTTTCTCGGTAACCAAACGGAGAACAAGTGAAAAATCAAATTTTGTAAGAGAGAGAGTTTACTTTCTCTAACCTGATTTCGGCAAAAGCTATGAGTGTGTATGAAGTACAATCGCCCGCGAAAACAAACTTTATGAGTTTACGTTTAGACTTCAGCGATAAAATGTGGGAATTAGGATAAGCTGCTCTGCGGTGTTTGATCTTCCATGAATATTTTCTCATGCCACTATGATCGTGACACGTGGGTATACCGCTGGCCCCCACAAATATTTTTTTTTTTTAGGTTCGTAATTGGGAGCAAGGTTTTTTAAATTTTGAACATTTTTGTCACAATTTACAAGTCCCAGACAAAAGCTAGATGGTTACTTATGCCTTTGTAAAATGATATTGCTAATTTTATTTAATATTTCTAACTTTTATAAATCATTATATTTGATTTAATTATTGGATTAATTAATTATGAAGTCAAATCATTCCAATTTATTTTTTTATAATTTGATAATTATAACCGATAAGGAATTTTCTTATTTAGTAACAAATGATATTAAGTTAGTAGTAACAAAATTCAATAAATGAGATAATTGTTGCAAAAATTATTACCCACTAACAAATGAAAGAAATGTGTTATTGAGTAGTTATTTTTGCACATATACCTCTCGTTATTGAATTTTGATACAAGTAACATGATATTATTTGATATAAAATATTTTTTCTTCTAGAATGAATGTCTCAATTAAAAATCTTAGGATATACCAACCAATTAAACTATCAAACTCTTGGGTCACATTATTCAACTTTAAAACAAAACATTAATCTAGCCTAAAAAATTTGAACACCTCTTAATGCACTATCAGTGCTGCCAGAAGGATCCAAATTATAATGCACTATCTAAAACTAATTCATCTTTGATAAATTTGAAATAAGTGTCCAGGTATAATGGAATTTTAAAAATATATGGCTAATCTTAGTCATTGTTAGGATTTATTGTAACGTTATATAGATGGCAGTTGCTTCTGAAACTTACATGTAGATATGTATCTAAAACTTTCATGCTTTAATTGCTATGTTAATATGTGTGTGTTTGTGTGTGTGTGTGTCTCCAGTTGAGGACAATTGTTGAATGTTGGCCGTCAAGTTGTCTTTAAGTTTGCATATCTATTGCTTTTGATGAAAACTGCATATAATTTAAAAATAAAAAAAACGATGCCAACATAGCTGCAATAGATGGTTGTACAAGTTAAAACTAAGTACTTTCATATCTGATATGGTATGCACCATATATTTTTGGTAAATTTCAAAAAGATGTGGATAGGATCTAAGCTTATCATTTAAAATTGGTCCGGTCTAGTTGGTTAATAATTGGGAAAAAATGAATTATTTGTCTATCAAATTGCTTTATATGTGACCGTGTTTAACCTCTGTGAACCCATATTTTTCCTCACATTTTTTGCACAAAGATGATTATAGCAGTTCCTGTTATCGAGGTATACTGGTTTGTTATTTCAGAGGTGGATTGGTTTCCCTGACAACTTGCTTCTTTTTAATGTTTGCTCCACTAACAGACAAAATAACTTGATGGGAATCTTCCATCCGAACTTGAGGAGTTCCTGAACAACAATCAAGGGGTTGAATGGTAGTAAAGTTGGGTAGAGAGATTACTACATTATCAAGTGATTGTTTCACAAAAAATCAGGGGCCCTATCCTTCAGCTGAAACCCGAGAAACAACAGTGGTAGTTTTTTTCACTACAAAATATGCTTGTTTGTACTTCTTTAACTTTAGTAATACATGCTTTGTTTTCAAGTGGTTCTCTTTTTAGTTCATGTCCTAGTTTTCATTTAATACTGCAGTCTCATTACACAGCTGAGTTGGAAAACATGGAACCTTTGAAGGGTAATGAGAACAAAGCAGGAAAACGCAATGCCAGGTGAAATATTCTTGATGGAGATGTGATAACACATTTGAGATTCTAAGTTTGATGCTTTTCATGTTTCTTTACTGATATCAATCATTTTTGTTAAGCTTAATTTTTTCTTTTTCTTTTTCCTTTTTTTAACTCAATTCAACGCAACTAAGATAAAGCCTAACTATTTCGAGTCTGCTACATTGTTCTTTTTATGCTACTTCGCCTTATCTAGGCCATGTCCCTATTTAACTTTTCTTTTAACATAAATTTTTGTTGCTGCAATTTGGCTGACATGCAACTGTTAAAATAGGATTCACATCAGGTGGGTATTGCACCTGGTGCAATACCTAATCAATGGCTGAAATTGAAAGATTGAAAAAGCAACTTTCAATCTCAGCCATTAAATAAAATATATTTAAAAAGAGTAAAAAGTTAAAAAAATTGTGAGGGAAGTGGAGGTATTGCACCTGATGTGAATCCGTTAAAATATGGCTGAGTGATCCAAGTTGGTGTTCAAAGCATGGAAATGTTAAAAGTAAGAGCTGCCCTTGAAGAAAGATTGAAACAAGAGGGTATCCTTAGTTCCAAAGCTTCAAAGTCTGATAAAGCCCTAAACTATTGAAAATATTTTATTTATGTCCTCAAACTTTTTAAAAAGATATATTTTTTAATCCTTAAACTATCGAAAGAAGTTCTTTCTTCATCCATATTTTTTTCTCTTTTTTTTAAAAAAAAACTCTTTAAAATTAAAAAAAAAAAAACTATTTACAAAATTGAAGGATGAAAAAAGATTTTTTATTTTTTATTTTTTGGTTTTAAATTTTAATTTAGAGATAAAAACAAGTTTTTATTAAAATTTAGAGACCAAAATAGTATTTTACTCTATAATCAAAATCAAAGGATATTAATTCGTGATGATTGTGTTTGGGGTTCGATAGATCAGCATGTGATGTGTCTTATTTTAATTATTTGGCACCTTGTCATTGACCAGCTGGTATATTGCAGGGATGCATAGGACTTATTGACCTAATTGCAGGTGATATGCTTCCTCTGACTTGGGTCGAGCCTGACTCCGAACCCAGCCAAACCGACCAATTGGTCTGGTCTTTAAACACTTTTTTAGTTTTTTGTTTTTGGTTTTGGTTTTCCTGTATTAAGCCAGGCCACTCTTCTTCTCTGTTTTCATTTGTTTTTCACTCACCGCACCCCTCACCTTCATACTGTTGCTGCTGCCCAGTCTCTCCTTCATTCAGCAAATCACCCCCACCACCAACACCCCCAGACCACACTCTACCCATTACCAACCTCTGCTTTCGACCAACTCTATAATTTCAAACCATAAAACTCTCTCTCACTCTCTCCACCACCTTTCACTTCAGGTAATTCTTTTCTTGTATTCATATTACCTTATTTTTAATAACCCCTTTAAGCTATGTAAATAAATAGAACTAGGAATTTATGATGTGGGGGTTTTTGTTAATTTTATTTTATTAAGTTTACTTCATTGAATTTTTGCAGCAATGGGTATGAGAGGAAAGATCGTCAATCCTAAGAGTTTTTTCACACAACCATGGTGTTGCCTTGGATGACATGGAAGATGAAATTGATGCCTGTAAGCAAGCTCATTTGCTGTTTCTTTTTTCCAATTTTTTATGTAATTGTTAAACAAAGACTTGAACTTGGAGATGGAATTTGAGAATCTGTATACATTGTTTTTGTGCTGCTGTTCACAATTTGGATGTTGTGGAAATCAATGCTTCACCTATTTTTTGTGTTTGTAGTATTCTTAGTTGAGAAAGAGAGAAAAAAGTTGATGGGTTTGAATAATTTGTGCAGTTACTATTTTATTTATATTTTTGGCTTAAACACACTGAAGCTTAGTTCACTAGCAAGTTTAGTCTCGTGATCGCATTTAGTCCCAGCCAAACTAAAAATGATTCACCATCAATTCATAGGAACTAAAAGCGATTACTTTATGTTTTTCAAGGACTAAAAGTGATCACTCTATGTTTTCAAGGACTAAAATTGATCACTTCTAGCTTTTTAGGGATTAAAAGCTATTACTTTCAATTTTTTGGGGACTAAAGCAATCACTTCTAGTTTGTTGGGGACTAATGTGATCACTTTAGACTTCAAGGGTTAAAGTTTAGAGACAAACAATATATTTTGGTGTATATTTTTTCAATGTGACTGAGAGCATTTTAGTACACCAAGCTTGATTTATTTATTTATTTTTTTTTTTTTAAGCTCTCTGATTTATTGTTTTTTTGTTGCTTAGAGTTTCAATGTTATGGAGTTAGTGACAAACTTATTTTGCATTCGTGCTATTGTTTTAGTTTTTGGGAAACATTGATTGGTTTTTTTTTTTTTTTTTTTTGTGTTTGCAGTTCTCTGCTATTATTCCACTAGATGCGAATGGTAATATTGTGGAGTCAGATGATGAGATACCTGTCTTTGTTCTCAAGGTTTTTTTTCTCCCCCTTTCATATCAAGTTGTAATAGTTGCTTTGAAATTTTAAATAGATTCTTCTAGTTGAGAGTAATGTAGGATTTACAAAAACTGAGCTCATCGCTTTTCTTTTGCTCGGAGGGGTTAGGACAGAAGTGCGGATCGTTTGTGACAATGTCTATATATTTAATTGAAACTAAAGTTAAAGTGGCCCACCCAACAACCAACCCATCCAATCAAACAATATGATGACAGTGGAACAAGTCATTGATCCGCCCACAGAAACGCAGAATAGCAATGCAAACCCATTTGCCATCCAAACCCGAACTCAAAAAAGCATAAATTACTTTTTTTATTCTTTGGACGTGGTTAATAAAAAAAAAGAAAAAATAAAAAGAAAGAAAGATAAAGGCCGTTTGGTAGGACATTTCAAACACTCATTTTTAGTTTTTAAATAACATTACATACATTTTCACCTGCATGTATTTCAAAAAACTTTAATCAAACATCCAATCAAACATTACACATTTTTTCACCCACATGTATTTGAAAAAACTACAAAAAATACTACTCAAACTTCTTTACCAAACGAGTTCTAAATATGCAAAATTGACCTGTAACATTTTTAAAATTTAGTCCTTTAATTTTATTTTAGTTCATTTCAGCTCTTTTACTTTTAAGTTTATTTAATTAAAATTTTTTATCGTTTATATTTATATGTTATGGTTAATTTTTCAATTAAATTTTTTTTATAAAATTTTTTAAATTAAAAATTTTAATTAATGAAACGCAGACTTGGATAGCGCCCACGAAATTCACCCCGAAAATGCGGAGACATGGATAGCAACCAAGCCAAGTGAACCCATCAATAAATTCTTCGGATGTGGTTCTTGTTAGGTTTTTCCTTTAACATTTTCCTTTTGTGAGGCTTTATTCGTTAAGAAAGAAAACAACCAAAATACAAGGTTTCACTCCGAGTCATGGGGGATCAAAGACTTGTCATGGTCGGTACTAACTTGACCAACGAAAGTGAAAGTGATCTGTGGGGCTTTTTCTTTGGCGGCGAACCCCGTTGTGGCTTTCATGAAGGTGATCTGCCACTCAAACTCTGTAGTGGCTTCTATATGTGGTTCCACAAAGATGATCCGCTGGCCGAACTCCGTAGTGGCTTTCGGCTCAGTTGGCCAAACTTCGTAGTGGCTTCCATGAAGGTGATCTACTGGACAAACCTTGTAGTGGCATACACGATCGGCTGTCCAAATTCCTTAGTGGCTCTCATGCTCTTGCCTTCCTCTTCCTCGAAGGTGATCCGTGGCTCTCATGCTCTTGCCTTCCTTTTCCTCGAAGGTGATCCGCTATCCAAATTCCTTAGTGGCTTTCATGCTCTGTTGGCCAAACCCCATAGTGGCTTCCACGAAGTTGATCAGATTTTTGGACTTATAAATATTGCTGCCTAATCAGATTTTTCTATTAACGTAATCATAGATATTCATGAAACTTCAATATAGCTAAAAGATAGCTAGTACAATAATATAGTTCTGCCAAATAAATCTTAGAGCCAATAGAGGTCCATATGACTCTAATTACTATTCATACATAATCAAATTTCAAAGCCTAGACCATACGGCTATAGAAACAATTCCTATTATAATATTGTAATTATCAACCCAAAGACCCAAAATCTAGTACATGGCTGAACTTGTGTGAATGCATATTAACCGGTCAACAATTGAGGTTATGTGTGAAAGCAAATTAACCACCCACACTCTTTTCCTTTTAACATGGTGACAAAGTCCAAGCCTATTACTCTATTTGGTTCAATTCAAAGTCTTCTTGACATAAAGCCATATTACCATTCTTAATCAAATATAATAACAATTATAGGAGCCATTTTTCTATTAGTATAATCATAGAAACTGTACCTGAAATCTCTACTCACAGCCACAGTGAAGAGAAGCGAAGTTCGATAGTGTGATGCGGCTGAAGCAAAAAGGAAGCCTCATAAGTATATGCACCTGTAGCTTAAGGGGTAAAAGACTAGGGTTTTCAAGACCCATATATTTACTTATGCCACCTCACTTGGGCTTCATATCCTATAGTATATATATATATAATTTTCTTTTTAATATCATAGGCCCAAATCAATTTAATCCATTTAATTGTAAGCCTCCTTACGTATAATAATTAAATTGGTATCAAAATTATGGAGTGTTACAATATATATATATATATATATATATATATATATATATATATATATATATATATATATATATATATATATATATATTCGGTTGGTTTTGGGTATCTTCCAATTAGTGTTTTGGCGATTTGTTAGATTTGAGCTGAAGTTTATTTGTGGACTTTTAAGATTTTGTTTGCTGTCCAACCCCTTTGATAATGATAATGATAATGGTGATAGAGGAAAGAAACTCTACATGAGTTCTAGGACTGCATTTTATCCTAGAAGGCCAGCTACGCTTTATTGTATGGGATATTGATTAAGAGATTACATATACATCACATGACCAGTTGAGATAAGCATATTAATATGGAAACATAATAAAAATAGATTAAGGGGGAAGATTTGAAATTTTAAAAAATATTTTGGTCATTTTTGAGTTCTAGGGGTATTTGTCTCATTTTAAGCATCTTAGGGGCATTTTTGGCCATTAGAGGGTTAGTTTTCTACATTGGAGTAAAAAAAACATAAAAGGATTAAATTATGTGGTTTTGTATTTAGAAAACACCTATAGAAGCAATTTAAAATAACACTACAAAATAAACCATTTATAGAAGCGGTATTACTTTATAGCAGTGATTGTTATAGTGGTCAGTGGTGATTGGAAAACCGCTAAAAAAATGAAGAGCATATTGTAGCAGTCACAGAAAAACCGCTACTTCAAAGAGACCTATAATAGCATTTGAAAATCTGCTGCAAAACCTTCTCTAGTAGCATTTTTTCTAGCAGTTGCAAAAAAGAAGGTTGACATCTTGTTTTAGTGAAGTAAGCTCACCATAACATAACACACTGAATTTAAATTGTTCAACAAAAATAAAATAAAATAAAATAAAACATGCCGAATTTAAATTAAAAAAAGAAGAAACACAATAAAAATGTCTGTAACTTCTGAAATTAAGAGATATGCCATATTTCACGGAGATCTGTCAACTTCTGAAGTTAAACTATATTACTCGAACAACATTTCTGAAGTTAAGGTATTTGCCATTCAAAAATAACTTAAACCATATTACTAGAACAACAACATTAGGTACTTGCTCTTCAAAAACAACTTAAACAATATTATTAAAACAACATTATCAAATAGAGATGGCGAAGAGCCTTTTTCTCAAAATAAAAAATAAAAATAAAAGACTTCACGGAGATCGACAATTGTTCATGGAATGAATGATGAACATTATCAAATAGAGATGGGGACGAGCCTTTTTCTCAAAATAAAAAATAAAAATAAAGACTTCATGGAGATTGACAGTTGTTCATGGAATGAATGATGCCAATAAAGCCATAGCTATCATTGACATGAACCCCAGAAAAGTTGCAACAAATCCTATCCAACTCAAAATGCTAGCAAGCCTTGGGTTCGTACCTCATTGCCGGATAGAAGCCAAAAAACAAACGAGAGCCACTGAGGTAAAACCCAAGGAAACAACTCGTACGATCCTAACTCTAACAGAAAGGGCGGTGATATCGAGGGACTCAACAGTAGCGAATATTTGGAAATTGAATGAAAGTAGTATCTCTGCCATTCTATACTGTCTCAGGCCCATTGGTCTCCTTTCATCTACCATGTAACCAACCCAGCCTCCGCAGTCATTATCATCATCGTCTCCGTTAACCCCCTCCATGACTACATCCATGGCTGCCTCTCCGTTCATTTCCAATATCCTCTTTGTGCCCACCTCCTCCTAAACCGCCTCCTATTCCTTGATTTCCATCTCCTCCTTCACCGTTTCTTTCTTCCCTGGCTCTACCTCCTGAATCAGAGATCTCATCTTGATTTGATCGTACTGCGTAGAAGCGCCCATGGGGTATGGCCAACAAGACTTTGGCCAGCGGATTAACTTTGTGGAAGCCACTATGGGGTTTGGCCAAAAGAGCATGAAAGCCACTAAGGAATTTGGACAGCGGATCACCTTCGAGGATGAGGAAGGCAAGAGCATGAGAGCCACTAAGGAATTCGGACATCGGATCACCTTCGAGGAAGAGGAAGGCAAGAGCATGAGAGCCACTGAGTAATTTGGACAGCCGATCATGTATGCCACTACGGGGTTTGCCCAGCAGATCACCTTTGTGGAAGCCACTACGGAGTTTGGCTAGCGGAGCTGGAAAGCCACTACGGAGTTCAGCCAGCGGATCATCTTCGTGGAACCACATATAGAAGCCACTACAGAGTTTGAGCGGCGGATCACCTTCGTGAAAGCCACTACGAGGTTCAGCCGCCAGCAAACAACCCCACAGATGACACAGATCTCTTTCACTTTCGTTGGTCAAGTTAGTACTGACCATGACAAGCTGCCGATCCACCATGACTCGGAGTGAAACCTTGTATATTGGTTGTTTTCTTTCTTAACGAATAAAGCCTCACAAAAGGAAAATGTTAAAGGAAAAACCTAAGAAGAACCACATCCAAAGAATTTATTGATGGGTTCGCTTGGCTTGGTTGCTATCCATGTTTGCATTTCTGGGGGTGAATTTTGTGGGCGATATCCAAGTCTGCGTTTCATTAATTAAAATTTTTAATTTAAAATTTTAAAATTGAAAAATTAACCATAACATATAAATATAAATGATAAAAAAATTTAATTAAATAAACTTAAAAGTAAAAGAGCTGAAATGAACTAAAATAAAATTAAAGGACTAAATTTTAAAAATGTTACAGGTCAATTTTGCATATTTAGAACTCGTTTGGTAGAGTTTAAGTAGTATTGTTTGTTGTTTTTTCAAATATATGTGGGTGAAAAAATGTGTAATATTTGATTGTAGTTTTTTGAAATACATGTAGGTGAAAATGTATGAAATGTATGTATGAATAAGGAATAAAACAAGAGTACATATTTTGCATGGAAAATTCATCCACGGAACCGACTATCAATTTTTTGCGGGGATGTTACACATGCACCAAGTAGGTTTTGAACCTACGATCTCACCCTCCATCCACCCACTCTTGTGAGAGGAGTTAGTGCTATTTGAGCCAAAGCTCATTGGCTTTCAAATTTCAAGTTATCCTAAAATTGAGAAAATTTTTAATGCTGAACGCTATGGGTAGACCTGCACTTATGTTACACTATAATAGCAATTGACCATTAACGAAAACTCAAAATGACCCTAATTGAACATAATAATGCATTTAGCTAGAACTATTGAAAAGCAGACACTCATAACTGACTACTGAACAATGACATAGCTATTCAAGCCTCTTCAACATGTCTATTTTCCCTCATTTCTTTGAAAAGTAATTTCACTCATTTTTTTGTGTCAATAAATTATTGAAAACCGCTAAATGAGCTTTGGCTCAATGAAACTTCCTCTCCCACAAAAATGAGGAGTTTGAGATGGTGGGATCATGGCCCGTTGAATGCGTGTATAAATTACGGATAAAAAACCTATTATTGCAGACACGATTATTGATTGTAAACATTGCTCATATGTCACTAGCCATTTGTTTCAGTCATCAACACCAGTTTAGAGTTCTAAAAAGTTAACCAATAGTCATCCTTACAGCAAGAGGAGCCTTTTATTCACAAAGCTGTATTTTTGCTTCCAAAACAGCCTGAAGTATCCAATCTAACACATAGGATACTCACATGTGACAACCATGGAGACAAAACAATCCCTACTGGAAGAATATAATATTGGTTATGTTCCAAGGACATTTTTCCATTTTCTCAAATATGGATTCAGAACATCATCTCGTACCCAGCATCAACACTCCGTGCTGCCAATGTTCCAATCACATCATCAGCTTCTACCGGTATCTGCCTTGGAGTATACTCATGATCAACAACCAAATTGGACTAGGGTCTAGTAGCCATATAAATTTGCAATAAAAGCTATTACCTCAATCACCTTTACTGACATTGCCTTGATGGATGCTTTCAAGTACTGCAGTCCCTGAACAATAGTGTCAGGTGTAAAAGGGTGGTTGCTCTTGTATGCAGGATATAAAGTGACGAAAATTCAGGCCTTCAAACAAAGAAGAAACAAAAGTGAATATAATAAAGCAGATGAAATAAGGCACGTCAGTTCTAACTTCCAAGGGAGCTAACCTACATAGATGTATTGCCTTGACAATGCAAGGTGATAAAAGATATGTCTATAATTATACAAATGTAAAAATAATTATCCTTACATTAAGAAATAATTAAGTCAACTGAAGGAGCAAGAAAGAGAAAGGAGAGAAAAAACTACATACAGACAGATAAACAAGTGTCGGGCTGTTAAGAAACCATCAATTAACAAAATATAAGACTGATGCAGGGAAAGTGGTGGACTGTGATACGATTTAAAATTAGATGGAAAGTGAGTTGCTCAGAACACACTGATAGGTGGTTAGGCACCTCTGCAAAGAACACAAGTTCTGAAATAAAAGCTCTCAAGGCTTATTTTCATTCACATAAACAGACTGATTTACCAAGTGCTTATATTATGGTACTTACACTAGTTTTTTGGCATTGGCAACCTCTAGATGATTGACGAATGTCTAAAACCTATTGGCCAATGCTTAAATAATCATCTAACTAAGTAATTAGTGTCTAGAAGATTAGGATGTAGCTGCTTGAAATGCCCTGCATCAAAGACCCTCAAAAGAGCAGAATGGGAAAAAATATCTTTGAAGCCGAAGCCAACCCCAAGTGGTTGGGACACAGGACCCCATTAGAAAAATGCAATTTGAACATTGACTTTAACATCACTAACTCCTTATATTGTTCAGGATATGTCTCGAAATTCTATACATTAGCACCCACTGATTTCAAGTATCAGCACTGGTCATAATTATTAGGTACCAACACAAAGGAAATTAGCAATAGCACTAACTAGAAAGCCAAGCCACATGGACATGGGGCACGCATGTGCCCCTTGTCTACGAATCAATTAGAGACGCTTTATATTGTAACTTTAGAAATGTTTAAGATGCCAAAAGAACTGATGATTATAGGCTAACTAAAATAATATTAAAAAATTGTATGTTGTAGATTTTTAAATACTGCTAAAGCATTAAAGGATATATGATACGTATTATTTTCATCATTTCAAGATCATTGCCAACCATCCTCTCACAAATTATGAGAAAAATTAAGGGGCTGTTTGGTTTTTATGTTTCCATCACCCATAACTTAAAAATGGTGTGACCCATGGAGAGAAAGTTTGTGTGGCTTTGTTTCCAGTTTTTGTTTCCATCACTCAATTCTCTGATTTTTGAGTGATGAGTTATGGAAATTGAAAACACATTTTAGGTGTTTTCAAGTTATGGAAATAGAGTTATGGTGGCATTTTGGTAATTTCACTCAACTAATGGGCCCCACGGTCAGTGCATAGTCATTTCAATGCCAACCTTTGCTCCCCTAACGTTTCTCTTCATACTAGAGAAACGGATCCTCCACGAAGTTCTAGTTTGGGAGTGAAGAGCAAGTCGGCGGGTTTGACATCCGGATCCTCCACGAAGTTTTGGTTTGGGAGAATCTATGAACCGGCCTCCGTGACTTGTTGTGATCGTTCGGACCACAAGGACATCGGTGAGCGGAGCGCCTGATTTGATGACCGACTCGGCGGAGTCAAAGAAAGGCTCCATCGGAACGCGCTTGTGGTAGGGGGCGAGTGGGTTGGCCGAGTGGATATTGGAGTCGCACGTGACACAAAGTGCCACCGTGTCGGCCTTGCACGTGACGGACGCTGGAGCTTGCTCGCGGACCTTGCACATCCACATGCCAGAGCTTTGTTCTCTACTTTAATTTTTTGAGCTTTGATTTTTTTGGAGCTAATAATAGAGGAAGAGAATGGAGGGGCGGAGAGGAAGAGAGAACTGTGCGGGTATTGGAAATCTTTGAGTGAGGAGTCAAGTATGGGTCCCACAAAAAGGTTGAAATATTCAAGTGATGTGAACTCAAAACAATGTCCAAACAGGTGCAAACAGGTGGGGTTTAGGAAATTTGGGTATTTTAAGTGATGAGTGATGAGTGATAAGTGACGAAAATTGAATGAGGAGTGATGAGTGATTGTTTTCAAATAACCAAACAGTCCCTAACCATTCCAGCTAGTTGTTCCCACACCAACCCTTGGGCAACAATAAAATTGGAAAAAAGGCACCTTTTACCTATCCATTTATTGTCATCCTTTCCATATCCGGGGGAATGGTAGTTGTAACCCCTACTAGTGTCTATGACATTTTGTTAACATGTAAAGTCAAGGTAACAATCCTTGTAAAAATAAAGAAAAGTGGCACGTACACAAGTAAAACAACTTATGGCAAGAGGTGAAAAGCCAAGTTGGCTGGATCTGAAAATGGCTGATTTGGTAATTTAGCTAAATTAATGATTAGATCATTATTAAAAAAAAGGGTACTAAAAGGACAAACACGCTCAGGCTCAACCTCATTTAGGTAAGTAATAATGACTCCAAAAGAGTTTTGAAATATAAGAGATCCGTAAAATCTAGCCAACGAGTTATAGCTCAACTAGCACTTTCTTCTCCCATAATAATGGATAGAGGCGGAGGTTATGGGTTCAAGATCTAAACGATATGTATGTAACTTACTAATAAGTAAATAAGAAAGAGAGAGAGAGACAGGGAGATAGAGATCCATAAAATCTACTTTGAGAGAAACATTCTTCAAAGAATGTTGTCTTATGAGAGAAAGACTGAAGAGAATTGGCAGCCTATCATAATATCAAAAATATATAACCTAAATCAAATGCATTCAGTGAAAATGACAAGTGGCAAGACATGAGGCCATGCCTTTAACATGCACACAGAAATTCAATAAAATGTAATAAATGAGGTTTATCATGCATATCAGGTACAAAGTCATTTGCTAATAATTTTTATACTAGGGAGTCATTTGTACCATCCTCTAATTCTAGTATTACTAGTTGCAAACAACCTCTCCCGTCATTGGATGCACCAGTAATTCAAGAAAGCACATAGACACACAATATACATACCATATCAAAACTACAACAAAGTCATAGTCCAAAAAATTTAGGGTCAACTACGGATTAGGTCGGCTGCATGTATTTTTCACCACTATTCTATCCTATACAAAATCATTCTCTCTATCACCTCTTCAATTAAGGTGCTATTTTTTACAATTTCTACTGAAGTTATTTTAGGTCTTCCTATATCTCCTTTTGTTCCCTATAACTTGAATCAAATAACTATTTCACCAGTGCATCAAGCGCTTTCCTTTGCACATAACCAAACCATCTCAAATGACTCTTCTTCACCATATATTAACATATATGTTCAAGAAATGGAATAAAAAGACCTCTGCTATGTTGGAGGTCATTTATTTAGAAGGGTTTTGAGGTTCAAACTTATTATAGAGCTTTAGCTTGTAAGGGTGATGAAATGTTCCCATGGAAAAGCGTCAGGAAGCCAACAGCACTAACAAAAGTAGCATTCTTCCTTTGGGCAGATTTAATGGGAAAAATTCTAACAGTAGAAAACTTGAGTAAGCGTCATATTATTCTCATGAGTTGGTGTTGTATGTGTCAGGGAGATGGGGAAACAGTGGATCGTTTATTATTGCACTACCTTATTGCCAAGGAGTTATGGGAAAAGGTTTATGCACTATAAATTTGGGGTTTAGTGGGTGATGCCTGGGAGGGTTTTTGATCTACTAGCAAGTTGGCAAGGCCATTTTGGGCGGCATCACAATAGGGAGATTAGGAAGGCCATTCCTCATTGATTGATGTGGTGTATTTGGAGGGAGCAAAATGCAAGACGTTTTGATGGGTGTGAGTTGTCAATTTTAGATCTGAAGTCGCAGTTTCTGAGGACTTTGTTCTGGTGGTTATCAGCCTCAGGGAAGTTTTCTTTCTCAAACTAGATGGAACTAATTGATTATTGTTCTTTTAAATCATAGTTGTATGTAAATCTAGTATACCACCTATGTACTTCATGTTTATTTCTTGTTAATAAGATCATTACTTCTTATAAAAAAAAAAAAAAAATTTCAATATTGACTAACATTGTGAGCACCTGACTCAACATATGACATATTTTCAACGGGGAACTTCCATTAGCTTTCTTTCAATTTTGACTAACATTGTGAGCACCTAACTCAACACATGACTTATTTTCGACGGGGAACTTCCATTAGCTTTCTTTCAATTTTGACTAACATTATGAGCACCTGACTCAACATATGACTTACTTTCCATGGTGAACTGCCATTAGATCTCTCTCTCTCTCTCTCTCTCTGAACATTAAATCTCTCATTTATAGTGTAGAATTAGCCCCCATGGCAAAATACAGCTTCACCAGTAAGCAATTAGGAAAATATATTTGGTTACATGCTCATAACATTAGTCAAAATCAAAATAGGGCCAACAGAGGGTTCACTTTAAAATGCACAAGCTTAAGATTAAATTTCCAAAATCAAAAGTTCTAGAACTAATGCTTCACTAAGTTTGAGGTACGAAAATTTAGTTCATCCTATATTTTAAACTGTATTCTCTAATCATTTGCATAAGGGTCACCCATAATCACCCGCATCTACCTCTGAAATTCTGGTCTTTTTTCTCTTTTTTCTAAGAGAGATTGTGATCTCCTAGTCTCTTACAAATTAACTTATATTATCAACTCTATCATGTAAAAGAAAATTTTATTTGGAAAACAAAAAAAAAAAGAAGAAAAAAAATACATACCTTTTGCTCTAACACTTTCTTTGGATGAATTACAAGTATGACCAAATGGAAATCCTGAAAATCAAAAATTTTGATTGAACATCTTCACAAACAAAAGTTTCGGAAAACCCATATAAATTAGTCACTGTTTGGGGTAAAAGGTTTGCAAGACTAAAAATCCTATTTCAACATATTAACATACGATACTACCTAGAAATTAACTAGTACTAATATCTTACATGTAAACATTAGACACTACCTACTTTCAACATGTTAACATGAGAGTACAGCTAATATCTTACATCCCAAAATGAGAGCTATGAGACTATTTTCAGCTTTGCACATACAAATTTGGCAATAAATGTTCACTTCCATCCCCATTCAAGAGGTTAGACATACAACAATAACAAACTTTAGTCCCAAATTTTTTTGGTCTGCAATGGATCCTTATTAGATTAGTCGATTAGCCATATGCATAAAGAGATTAAACATATACTCGTCTATTTTTTCCAATAAGTTTTGTTAATGTATATTATGTTATGGGCTTTAGGCCCAGTTAGGTTACTTGTATAGTACACTTACTTGTACCGCACACATATGCTTCCTATATAAAGGCACTGATGTATATTCTTTAATTCAAGAAATACAATACAAATCATTCTGTATTTCTAACATGGTATCGGAGCCACTGCTCCGACCTTTTCTTAGCAATCTTGTCTTCATTAGTGTGGCTTTCTTTTTAACAACACTTCCGCCATCACAACTGCCGTCGCAGTCTCTCGCCGTTGAACCTCCGACGTCATCCAGCCGTCGTCCTTGGGTTCCGGACCTGAAGCCGCCGTCGTTAAGAAGTTTCACACCGCACGAGACCATCGCTCTTCGCATCGCCGCTGCAAGTATTGCTCCGATTACGTTTTTGAAGGTACCACCGAGATCGTCCCGCATCGATCTACAAACTCGTGGAAGCCTCGCCGCCATCGGAGATCGCACGCGCCCCCATGCACCGCTCAAAGTTGCTGCTCCGCCGATCACGAGCCACACGCGCCGCAGCTTCTTTTCATGCGCCGACACGCGTCGACACGCGCTTCCCACGTGCCGTCATGCGCCTCATGTGCATCAACCTGTCTCGCTGATGTCATTGCTGACGTCGGCCCTAACAGCTTGCTGACGTCACTGCTGACGTCATCTTTTGGATTTGGATTTGACCGTTGACTTTGATCGTCGTTGACCGTTGACTTTTTCGGGTTGACTTTTTCAGTCCAGGTTCTCCTTACCCAGTTTTTCGCGTAGATTTCATTTTTTGCTGTCTGTTTTTTCATATTGTGTCTCTAAATGGATAAAAAGGATATTTTTGTTCCTCGCCCCATCAATACTATATTGGAGGGGAATAAAAATTACTTATCTTGGTCTCAAGTTATGCGCTTTTTTCTTAAGGGTCGTATGCTCTGGTATTATTGTACTGGTGCAATCACTATTCCTATCAAGGGAGTAAGTGAAGAAGATGCTGTTTTTCTTGGTCGCATGATTGAATGGGATAGTCATAACCACATGATCCTCACATGGATTCGGAACACTTCCATTCCCTCTATTTCCAATCTGTTGGACAACTTTGATGATGCAAAATCTGCATGAGATATGTTGGCCAAAAGGTACTCCACTACTCATGGATCCATGAAATATCGGTTAGTGGTTGAATTGCATCAACTCAGGCAAGAACCAGGGCAATCCATCAATGACTATTATGATCGGCTTCGCTTCATTTGGGACCAAATTGACCTTTCTAATCCAACTTGGGCATGCTCAAAGGATGCTCAAGAATATGCTTCCATCGTAGATGAATTTCGCCTCTATGAATTCCCCGATGTCACTTCACAAGGACTTTGAGCCCATTCGAGGTCGACTTCTAAATCGCAGATCCTGCTCCCTCTCTTGATACTCGCTTTGTGAATGAGTTAGTTAGAGAAGAAGCTCGTCTTGCAACCCTTCAAGCCCAGAATAAGCTCAATGTTTTGGCTATTACTCCATCTACTCCACTCATAGAGCAACCTCGGAATCAAGTGATTCATCCGCTCTAACAATCGTCGCAAGCGCACCAACAAAAAGGTCCGCAACTATTGCAAGCGTTCGCCACACCATTGAGACTTGTTACCGTCGCAACAAATCTATTACTCTGTTGCTACATCGAGCCCACTCGCCAATGGCTTCCACCTCACCGAGTCCCGGTCTTACGGATCCACTATCAACCTCTCCCCTCTTGAACTACAGGAGATCATAGCTCAGTCGTTCGTATGGCTGGTAATGCATCTCTTTCCACCGCCCTATCTGTTCTACCCGGTAAGTCTCAAACTTGGCTTTTTGATTCTGCCTGCTGCAATCACATGACACCTCATTCGTCCTTATTCTCCAAACTTGACCCCGCACCACATCCTCTAAATATTCATATAGGCGATGGTTCCACCATGCATGGAAATAGTTTAGGTTTTGTTTCAACCTCTAACCTTTCTACATTCTGGAGTCTTCCTTGTACCGACCTATCCTATAATTTGTGCTCAGTGGGACAATTAGCTGAACTAGGTTATCGCCTTATTTTTTACTATTCTGGGTGTATTGTGCGGGATCCGAGGACGGGGCAAGAGCTTGGGACCGGTCCTAGAGTTGAGCGTATGTTTCCTGTGGACAATCTTCATCTTCCACTTGTTGCTCCTGTTTCTTCTTGCTGCTGCGCTTTCTTCCCTACCTTCTCTTGCACTTTGGCATTCTCGTCTTGGTCATGCACCATCTTCTCGGGTACAACATTTAGCGTCTAGGGTCTGTTGGGTTACGTGACTAAAGACAATTTTGATTGTACTTTATGTCGATTAGGAAAACAACCACTTTGCCTTTTAATAACAAAGAATCCATTTCTAATAGTATTTTTGAGTTAATTCATTCTGATGTTTGGGGACCTTCTCCTGTTGCTAGTATTGGTAGATCTCGATATTTTGTTGTTTTTATTGATTATTATTCTTGTTATAGTTGGATTTTTCCTATGAAATCTCGTTTTGAAATTTTACCAATATATAGCAATTTTGCAAAAATGGTTGAAACACAATTCTCCAAACGTATCAAAACTTTTCGATCCGATAATGCTCTTGAATATACTCAATATGCATTTCAAGCTCATTACATTCCTATGGCACTCGTACATCATCTAACTTGTCCAGTACCTCTCGAAAAAATGGTCGAGCCGAAAGAAAACTTCGTCATATTCTTGACACTCGCTTCGTGCTCTTCTTCTTTCTTCGCCAAGTTCCTGCCCCATTTTGGGGTGAAGTCGCTCTTCATGTTGTTCATGCAATTAATCGCATTCCAAGTGCTGTCATCCATAATCGGACTCCGTATGAGCGTCTCTTTGGGTCACCCCCTGACTATCATCACCTTCGCTCATTTGGATATGCTTGTTTTGTTCTTCTTGAGCCTCATGAGCACAACAAACTTGAGTCTCGATCTAGACTTTGTTGTTTCCTTGGTTATGGCGAAACTTAAAAGGGGTATAGGTGTTATGATCCTGTCTCTCATCGTCTTCGTGTTTCTCGTAATGTTGTCTTTTGGGAACACCGATTGTTTGTTGAACTCTCTCACTTTCGTTTTTCCTTGACTAACTCCTCTGTTTTAGAAATCTTTCCAGATGAGTCTCTTGTTCCTTCTACAAATACTTTTGATCCTCCTTTGGACTTCTCTCCAGATATTTTTGATGCTTCTCCTAGACAGGTTGAAGATGAACAGGTTGATGACGAGCTACCCTATCTTGAGCCTGGGTCCCCTGCTCCTGCTCTCCGCTCAAGATCCTCCACAAGACATTCCACCTCGCCACTCAACCCGGGTAAGATCCATTCCTCCACATTTACTTGACTATCATTGTTACACGCCCTTGCTACACTTCACGAGCCTCAAACCTATCGTGAGGCCTCTCATCGACCCTTTATGGCGGTTGCAATGAAAGAGGAACTTGATGCATTAACCAAAACCATACTTGAGATCCGGTTACTCTCCCTCCTGGACGATCTGTGGTTGGTTGTAAGTGGATCTATAAGATCAAAACTCGCTCTGATGGATCTCTTAAGCGCTACAAGGCTCGTCTTGTTGCTAAAGGTTTTACACAGGAGTATGAGATTGATTATGAAGAGACTTTTGCTCCAGTTGCTCGTATCTCGTCCATTCGTGCTCTCCTAGTCATTCTTTGTTGCTAGTAAATGAGATCTTTTTCGGATGGATGTTAAAAATGCTTTCCTTAATGGGGATCTGAGTGAAGAAGTCTATATACAACCTCCTCCTGGTCTTTCTGTTGAATCAAACAAGGTTTGTCATCTTCGACGTGCACTTTATGGTCTTAAATAAGCCCCACGAGCTTGGTTTGCCAAGTTCAGCTCCACTATCTTTCACTTGGGTTACACCGCCAAATCCGTATGATTCTGCATTATTTCTTCGTCATCTTGATAAAGGCACTATTTTGCTTCTTCTATATGTGGATGATATGATCATAATCGGTGATGATCTCGGTGGCATTCAAGAACTCAAGGATTTTCTCGGT
This sequence comes from Quercus dentata, assembly GCA_028216015.1. Taxonomy (NCBI): domain Eukaryota; kingdom Viridiplantae; phylum Streptophyta; class Magnoliopsida; order Fagales; family Fagaceae; genus Quercus; species Quercus dentata. The sequence goes on from CP116453.1 coordinate 56,300,397, forward strand.
CGTGATTTGAGATGAAAGATCTTGGACATCTCAGCTATTTCTTGGGTCTTGAAATTACTCATTCCACAGATGGTCTTTATATTACTCAAGCCAAGTATGCTTTTGACCTGTTGTCTCAAGTCGACTCACCGACAAAGAAGACTGTTGACACTCCAGTTGAACTTAATGCGCATCGACACCCTCGGGGGGAAAACCATTGTCTAATCCTTCTCTTTACAGACGATTGGTTGGCGACTTAGTTTATCTCACAGATTACTCGTCCGGACATCTCCTATCTTGTTCATCGGGTGAGCTAGTATTTGTCCGCTCCACGTTCAACTCACTATGCTATTGTTCTGCGCATTCTTCGATACAGAAGGGTACCCTTTTTCATGGCCTTTTCTACTCAAATCGCCTCCTCTTGTACTCCGTGCATTCTCTAATGCTGATTGGGCGGGAGATCCTACTGATCGCAGGTCCACTACAGGTTATTGCTTTCTCCTTGGTTCTTTTTTGATTTCTTGGCGAAGTAAGAAACAAACATTTGTGGCCCGCTCTAGTACTAAAGCAGAATATCGTGCCCTTGCCGATGCCACATCCGAGCTCCTTTGGCTACGATGGTTTCTTAAGGATTTGGGTGTGTCTACCTCCTCTGCTACTCCCCTTTATTGTGACAACCAGAGTGCCATTCATATTGCTCACAATGATGTCTTTCATGAACGGACTAAACACATCGAAATTGATTGTCATTTTATCCGTTATCATCTTGTCCATGGTGCTCTTAAACTTTTCTCCGTCTCCTCCAAAGATCAACTTGCAGATATCTTCACCAAGTCACTTCCTAAGAAACACACTCGTGATTTAGTTGACAACCTCAAGTTGGTGTCACATCCACCTTGAGTTTGAGGGGGGCTGTTAATGTATATTATGTTATGGGCTTTAGGCTCGGTTAGGTTACTTGTATAGTACACTTACTTGTACCGCACACATATGCCTCCTATATAAAGGCATTGATGTATATTCTTTAATTCAAGAAATACAATACAATCATTCTGTATTTCTAACAAGTTTAATTATATACTCTGTCTTCGTCATTTTAAGAAAGTGCCTTGACCGAGAACAAGCTTGAACACCAATATGTTTCTGCAGGAACAATGTGAACTAGATTGAATTAATAAGCACAAGCACAAGCACATGCATACACATGCGCATAACAGGGACAGGGAGAGAGAAACGGATAATCATACATAAAAGTTGACCAATATGATCCTTCACTCAAGCCTCACATCAAGGAGTACGATGGTGACATGTTGATAGAAATTAGCCACCTAAAGTTTTTTTTTTTTTTTTAATCAAGTAAAAATAATTTTATTCAAAAGAGGAGTCTTGTCAAATGTACAAAATGTGCACTTGAACCACTCCTAAAGAATTTCAAAGTCGGATTCAAAAGATCTATGAAATCAGAATAACACAATGAAGTGATGCTACCCCAAGTAGCCATCCACTCGTAGTCTCGTACAAAGATCTAAGCAAAAGTTGTTTGACAATATGATTTGGGTATTCAACACCATAAGAAATTCTTCTATTCCTCTCTCGCCACATTGTCCACAAAACACACATACGAGTTGCTTTCCAAACCTTTAACTCAAAATGGCAAGGTTAACCATTTGGCCAACACTACAACAACTAGAGCACAATCTAATGGAAACACAAACAACTATTTATAATTTATCTATTGCCACTTAACAATGGAGGAGAAGCTGCTAGATTGACTCTCCGCTATTGTTACACATACAACACCAGTCAATAATCATGAATTTCTTCTCCAAAGATTATCTATTGTCAAGATGATTTCACCCAGTGCCGCAGTCCATATACATTGTGAGGCACCTTGGCACCCCATATAAATCCCAAAAGGGAAGAACTCTACTTCATACCCTTTCAAAAACTCATAATAGCCAAAAGGTTTGAATACAACAATCTAAAAAACTTAGCCACAGAATATGGTTCCCAATCATGGAAGGGGTGAATAAATTCGCGATACCAACTCCATGCATTTCGGTCATATACAATACCCAAATTGGATGGCACTGAGGCTTCTTTATCCACTGCTAAACTGAACAAATCTGGGAAATGATCTTTAGGAGAAAATTCCCACGTCTAAAGTTTAAAGGAGAAATAAGAAGGGAAATATTTATCAATCTTAAGTAAGATCTAGTGAGATGATTATAATGTGCATCTTATACAGAAGCTTAATGAACTTTTGCTTGCTTCAAGTCTAATTTTTTTTTATTCATCGGGAAGCCTAATTGAGTTTAAGAACAGTATTATTACTACTATTAGTATTTATTGGAGTTTGCTATCAGTTTATAGTTTCTCTAAAACCTAGAAAGCATGATGGTTTCTTCTTTGGAGTGATTCCTAAGAACCTACTCGCATGATGTTAATAATTATTATCTTATTTTCTTTTTGATCTCTAGCGAGTACAATCAGATTTGATTAGAGCCTTAATTTGCGAAAATTGATTTCAAATCATCCCAAATGGTAACAAACAGTCTTTTCAATATTTTGGATGAAGTAATCCAAGTTCCGTATTTTAATATAGGTAAGTGTCAGAAATACTAAATTAGTTGTATTGTATTTCACCAATCAAAGAATATACATCATTGCATTTATATAGGAGGCATATGTGTGTGGTACAAGTAAAGCGTAGTACAAGTACAAGTGTGCTATACAAGTAACCTAGCTAGGCCTAAAGCCCATAACATAATATACGTTAACAGCCCCCCTCAAACTCAAGGTGGATGTGAGACTAGCTTGAGGTTGTCAACTAAATCACGAGTGCGTCCTTTAAGAAGTGACTTGGTGAAGATATCTGCAAGTTGATCTTTGGAAGAGACGAAGAAAAGCTGGAGAGCACCATGGACAAGATGATAACGGATAAAATGACAATCAATCTCGATGTGTTTAGTCCGTTCATGGAAGACATCATTGTGAGCAATATGAATGGCACTCTGGTTGTCACAATAAAGGGGAGTAGCAGAGGATGTGGACACATCCAAATCCTTAAGAAGCCATCGTAGCCAAAGGAGCTCGGATGTGGTATTAGCAAGGGCATGATATTCTGCTTCGGTATTGAGCGGGCGAAAAAAGTTTGTTTCTTACTTCGCCAAGAAATCAAAGAAGAACCAAGGAGAAAACAATAACCTGTAGTGGACCCGCAATCAGTGGGATCTCCTACCCAATCAACATCAGAGAATGCATGGAGTATAAGAGGAGACTGAGCTGAGTAGAAAAGTCCATGGAAGAGGGTGCCCTTCATGTATCGAAGAATGCGCGAGAATGAAAGATAGTGAGTTGATCGTGGGAGCGCATGAGATCATCGCTCACCCGATGAACATCATAGGAGATGTCTAGACGAGTAATCGTGAGATAAACTAAGCTGCCAACCAATCGTCTGTAAAGAGAGGGATTAGACAATGGTTTCTCCCCTGAGGGAGTCGGATGCGCATTAAGCTCAACTCAAGTGTAATAGTCTTGCTATCGGTGAGTCCAACTTAAGACAAGAGTTCAGAAGCATACTTGGCTTGAGTAATATAAAGTCCATCTGTAGAATGAGTGATTTCAAGACCCAAGAAGTAGCCGAGATGTCCAAGATCTTTCATCTCAAATTGTTTTCGAGAAAATCCTTGATTTCTTGAATGCCACCGAGGTTATCACCGCTTATGATCATATCATCCACGTACAGGAGAAGTAAAATAATGTCTTTGTTAGTGCGACAAAGAAATAAGGCAGAATCATAATGACTGGCCATGTAATCCAAGCGAGAGATGGTAGAGTTGAATTTGGCAAACCAAGCTCGTGGAGCTTGTTTAAGGCCATAAAGTGCACGTCGAAGATAACAAATCTTGTTTGAGTCAACAGAGAGACTAGGAGGAGGTTGCATATAAACTTCTTCACTTAAATCCCCATTAAGGAATGCATTTTTGACATCCATCCGAAAAAGATCCCATTTACTCGGCAAAGCGAATACTAAGAGGGCATGACATGATGATGAGATACAAGCAACCGTAACAAAGGTCTCTTCATAATCAATCCTATACTCCCGTGTAAAACCTTTTGCAACAAGACGAGTTTTGTAGCGCTCAATGGACCCATCAGAGCAAGTCTTAATCTTGTAGATCCACTTACAACCAACCACAGATTTTCCGGGAGGGAGTGTCACCAAATCCCAAGTATGGTTTTTAGATAATGCATTAAGTTCCTCTTTTATTGCAATCTGCCATAAAGGGTTAGTGGAAGCCTCACGATAGGTGTGAGACTCGTGTAGTATAGCAAGAGCAGTGTAACAATGATAATCAAGTAAATGTGCAGGAATAGATCTTACCCGAATTGAGTGACGAGGTGGAATGTCTTGTGCGGGAGCAGGGGATCTAAGCTCGGGGTTGGGTAGCTCGTCTTCAACCTGTTCATCTTCCACCTTGATCAAAGAAAGGATGAACTAGGAAAGGGATCGATGATATCTGGTGGTTGGATAGAGAAGTCTACAAGAGAATCGGGAGCAATCACGGGAGGATCGGGAGCGATTCTGAAGGAACATGTGCCTCTTCCGGAAAAAGATCTAAAACAGAGGAGGAAGATAGGGAGGCATGGAAGTGAGAGAGCTCGACAAAGAGGCGATGTTCCCAAAAGACAACATTGCGGGAAATACGAAGACGATGAGAGACAGGATCATAACACCGATACCCCTTTTGAGTTTCGCCATAGCTAAGAAAACAACAAAGCCTTGACCAAGGCTCAAGTTTGTTATGCTCATGTGGTTGAAGAAGAACGAAACAAGCGGAACCAAAGGAGTGAAGGTAGTGATAGTCCGGAGGTGACCCAAAAAGGCGCTCATATGGAGTTTGATTTTGGATAACAGGACTCAGAATGCGATTAATAGCATGAACAGCATGAAGAGCAACTTCGCCTCAAAAAGGAGCAGGAACTTTGGCAAAATGAAGGAGAGCACGAACAATGTCAAAAATATGACGAAGTTTCCGTTTGGCTCTACTATTTTGCTGAGAGGTACATGAACAAGTTAGTTGATGAACAGTGCCATAGGAATGCAAAACAGCTTGGAAAGCATATTGAGTGTATTCAAGAGCATTATCGGATCGAAAAATTTTGATGCGTTTGGAAAATTGAGTTTCAACCATTTTTGCAAAATTAAAGTATACTTGCAATAATTCAGAGCGATGTTTCATATTAAAAATCTAGCTATAGCGAGAGTAATCATCAACAAAGACAACAAAATATCAAGACCCACCAATACTAGAGACAGAGGAAGGCCCCCAAACATCAGAATGAGTAAGATCAAAGATATCGGTGGATATTGATTCACTAGTATTGAAAGGCAAAGCTGGTTGTTTTCCTAATTGGCACGAAACACAATCAAAATTTTTTGTACACACCGAACCTAACAAACCTCTAGAAGCTAATTGTTGTACCCGAGAGGAAGATGCATGACCAAGTCGAGCATGCCAAAGTGCAAGGGAAGGAATTGAAGAAACTGTAGCAGCCGCAGCAACATAAATAGGAGCAACAAGTGGAAGATGAAGGTTGTCCACGGGAAACATACGCCCAACTTTAGGACCGGTCCAAGTTCCTGTCCCGTCCTTGGATCCTGCACAATACACCCAGAATAATCAAATATAATGCGATAACCTAACTCAGCTAATTGTCCCACAGAAAATAAATTGTAAGAAAGGTCAGAAACATTAAAGACCCTAGGAACCGAAAGGTTGGAGGTCGAAACAGAACCTATAATATGACCGGACATTGTGGAACCATTTGTCAGCAAACATTAAGAGGGTGTGGTGCGGGTTTGAGTTCAGAAAATAAGGACGAGTGAGGTGTCATGTGATTGCAACATGCGGAATCCATAAGCCAAGAGGAAGGAGACATACCAAATAAAGTCGAGAGAGAAGAGGAATAAGATGCATTACCAACCATATGAATGACATTGGCGATGATGTTTTTAAGGTCATCTGTGGACATGGTGAAAGTGCGTTCTGAAGACTTAGACTGTGTAGAGACGGAAGCCATTGGTTGGGAACTCTTAGTGTTAGCAACAAAGAGCAACATAAATTGAAACAAATGATTTTTTGTGATGATAGCAAGTCTCAATATTGTGGCCAAAACGTTTGCAAAAATTGCAAAAATGTTTGTTGGATTGTCGGTGATGATTATTGCAATAAGAAGAATACCTGTCCTTATTCTTCATTTAGAAGCAAAATATGCAAAAATGGACTACAAAAATGAAATCTACGCGAAAAACTGGGTAAGGAGCATCCGGATCGTAAAAAGTCAACTCTGTGAAAAAGTCAAAGGTCAAACCTAGTCAAAGTCAACCATCAAGGAAAAGTCAACGGATGATGTCAAGAAGTGCACGAACGATGACGTAAGCAGGTGATGTCGGCTAGGGCTGACGTGGCGCTTATGACGTCGGCCAGTAAAACCCCAGTGCGTGGATAAAATTCGCCGAAGCTTAGGGCAACGCGTGAGGGCGCATGGACCGTCCGATGAGGCCGTTTCTTTCCCGAAAATGCAGATCGGAGAAAGACGATTTTGATGGTGTTAGCGGCAACAAGATCAGAGCTACCCTGGTGGCGCGTGGAATAATTTACCGAAACTTTGACCGGCGCGTGGCGGCGCGTTATGGTCGGTGGGTGGATTTTTCCGGTGGCTATGTGTAGAGCGTTTGAAAATCTACACGGTGATATTTCTTATGTCCTAATCGGAGGTCGAGGGTGACAGATGTGATGATGGCGGTGGTTTTGGTGGCGTAGGAGGAGCTTCTGGTGGTGGAGATTCAACCACGAGGACCTCTGACGGCGGTGGAGCTGTCGAGAGAGGGCGATGAAAGGGTTTCATCGACCATAGAAGTTGAGGCAGCAGAAAGTACCAACAAAACAAGACCGCAAGATACAAGAAAATTAGAGCGATGGCTCTGATACCATGTCAGAAATACTGAATTAATTGTATTGTATTTCACCAATCAAAGAATATACATCGAAGCCTTTATATAGGAGGCATATGTGTGCGGTACAAGTAAAGTGTAGTACAAGTACAAGTGTGCTATACAAGTAACTTAGTCAAGCTTAAAGCCCATAACATAATATACGTTAACAAGAAGAATAATTTTATTAAAAAAAGACTACTTCAAAAACAATGAGCATGAAGAAGTCTAAAGATTTACATTGAAAAATTATGTACAAAAAGACCTCTAAAAACATCGCAATGGAATCACAATTCATAAAGCCCACATGTATGAAACCAATCAAATAAGGAGTTAGAAAAGGCGATAGCAACCGACTCCCCTACACTCCACATTTTCAAATATGCACTTTGGTTACGTTCCTTCCAAATGTCTATATTAGGCACAAAGTAACCATGTTTCAAATAATCCTAGTTCATGCAGTAAAATAAAATTACTAAATATAAGAACCCATCATCCCGCACAAGTATACTAAATCTAACTCCTAATCTCTCGGTTTCTTGTACTAGTTGAGTTCATGGCATTTGCCCTTGCCTTATTGTAGAGATCCCTTTTTGTCTTCTTTCCATACCATCTCAACATTACTCCTTGGAGATTGTCATTACAACCTTGATTTGATTTCCATTATATATGGGTTTTATTATACATGCATTGAAGTACAAGATGAGACCAATGCAATAGTGAGAACATTACATGCATTGAAGAGGCCTAACTACCTCGAATTAGTCACAAAACTTATGGTTGTTCTTTGTTGTTATGGGAGGTTCAATTTTCTTTTTCATTGAATCTAAGACTATCGAATTCTCGATTAAGAAGGGAGGTACGTATTTCATGTTACGCATTTTTGAGCGAAGTTGGGATTCTCTCCGATCGGTTTTCATGGGCGGAGAAAGTGCTAAGTGTTTGCTAGCTATTGTGGAGGATCTAATGTTTTATAAAAATCCTGGTAACTTTGCACAAACCTTTAGGGATGATGAGAAAGTTTTTATTTCGCAATTGGGTTCCAATTCACATGGCAGTTTTTTAATGATCTCAAAACTTATCCATGGCCGTCGGAAAGGATTTCTCGTGGGGCTAGAAGGGAAATCTAGTTGTGAGGGTTTGGATTGCATCTTAGGAAAGCAATTGCACCCGAGACACTTGCCACCAAATAGCCTTTTAACTTTGTCTTGAAACCGATAGTGGAGAATCCCAAAACTTTTCTACGGGTAGCAAATGAGAGGGGTGATCGGAGAGGGTAGTGGTAGCGAAAAAGGAAAGCAATTAATGCCGAGTTTTAAATTTCAACCGAATCAAATTTGAGGAATAAAAGCCATGATATACGCGATTTGTATGCTGGGAAACAAGCAATGTCTAAGGCTAAATTGTCGGTTGAGATTACGAGAGCATCGATTGTGTTAATGATTCACTCTTAACGTTGGATGTTGGCTTGAGACCGGAGCGTGGGCTAGATGATGAGTGGGAGGTAAAATAGTCTAAAGTCAAGGAAGTGGGCCGCATAGAAAAACCCAAAGACAAAAACTTTAAGCCCGAAGATAAAAGCCAATTTAAACCCACAACTCCCTTCAATGCAAAGCCCAAATTTAATCCTAAGCCCATCACAGTTTGGCGGCCTAAACCAAAGCAACCATTCCAAAATGGCGAGACCCACCCAAGTAACTTGCCTTCTGCTTTGACTAGCTTAGTTTGTGACCCTCGCAGAGGCGATGTGGTTTCTAATTCGGAACTACCTCAGGCTGACTCCCAAAGCTTGTTGAGGCTAGCCCAGTCAATGGAAGCCCCTAACGGTGCCGATATTGACCTTATTGGAGTTGATAAGCCCGATAATGAGATTCTCGGCTTCGATGAGTCCGATACAACGTTTCTTAGCTCTGATGAGCCCGTTGAGTTAGCAAACACCTTTGATGGTGAAGAGAACTTGCAGCGAGACATCCGTTTGATACTTCGGGAGAATTATGGCAATGTTAGCAAGAAGTGGGGGAATTCGTAATAAAGTGGGTGCTTGAACTTCAAGATGGAAGAAGAGTGGCGGTTCCGATTCAAATTTCTCTGCCTCCAGGTGAAGTCACAAAGGTTTTGGAAGAGCAAGCCCAATTGGCCTTGGTCCCATTGAAGTGTTTAGACGTTGTGGAGGTGTCATCACCCCAAGTTGACGAGAATGAAGTACTTACGGAGGATTGGATCTCGGACACTTGTTTAGAGTCTGCTGAGCTACCTAATGTAGGGGTTTGTTGCCTCTAATTGTGGAACCATTGGCCTTTTCTCTACCCTTGACAATGGAAGGGTAGAAAGTGTTGGGTGTAGAGAATCTAGTGAGGGGAAAAGCTTACTCCGAGTGGTTCCAAAGCAAATTTAAATGGTTTGATAACTTCCTGGGCATGTCCTTAAAATGTTTGGAAAATCAAGCAACCACCTTTTTATTGGCTATTGAGGTTGAATTACACCGTAGGGCTGCTTTGGAAAAAAAAGCACGTGATTTGAAGAGTTCTGGAGTAAAAGAGATAATAGAGCTAAAGGGTCTATTCAGCTCGATTAATTATGGTTCTACTTCAACTAGGTGCGGTGGTATTAATAGGGAGTGGGCTCTTTTTGTTCCTAAATGAACTTGAAGATGATTTCCTGGAATCTCGGAGGATTGAATGAGGTTGGGAAGAGACTTCAGATTCATAATTTGTTGCGTGCATGGAGACCTGATATTGTATGTTTGCAGGAGTCTAAACTTGAATGGATTACTAGAGGAATTATCAGAAGTATATGGAGTTGTCCATATGTAGACTGGTTGTACTCGGGTTTAGAAAGTGCTTCTAGAGGTATTGTATTGATGTGGGATTGGAGGGCGGTGGAAAAGGTGGAAGAAGCAAGAGGGCGCTTTTCTGTTTCATGCAGATTTAAAAATGTAGGCGATCAATTTGGGATGTGCCATGGTGTCTAGGAGTTGACTTTAATATAATCTGCTTCCCATCGGAAAGATTAGGGGCTACAACTTGTACTCGAACTATGTATGAATTTTCGGATTTTATCTCTCTTCATGGGCTGATGGATATACATATGGAAGGAGGCCTTTATACTTGGTCCAATAATTACTCGGCCTCTAAAATAGACCGGTTTCTTTTCTATCCGCTTTTGGCAGATCACTTCACTCTATTTGCACAAAGAAGGTTGTCTAAGGTACTTTCGCACCACAACCTAATTCTGTTGGAGGGGGGGAGTCATCGAAGAGGTAGAACTCCTTTTCGTTTTGAAAATATGTGGTTGAAGGCGAAGAATTTTGTTGATAAAGTGAAAGCCTGGTGGGCATCCTATTTGTTCCAAGGCAACCCTAGTTTTATACTAGCTAAGAAGTTGGCGCTTTTGAAGTTGGATCTAAAAAAATGGAACGAAGCAGAGTTTGGCAATGTCACTTTAAAGAAATGGCGGTTATGGAACAAATTGAATGACTTGGATGTTAGAGAGAGACTCAACCTTTAATAGCCGAGGAGAAGTTAGAACAAGTTAATCTCCATATCGAGATTGAAAAGCTTACTCTTTTAGAAGAGATTAGTTGGAGGCAGAAGTCTAGGCTGCTACACTTGAGGGAGGGGGACGCTAGTACCAAATTTTTTCATAGAATGGCTAATTCCAATAGAAGAAACAACATATTGAGAGCCTTATGGTTGATGGAATCTTGTCTTCTGATCAAGGTATGATTGCTGATTATATTACTCAATTCTTTATGAATTTATACTCGGAGCGACAAGTTGTTCGACCTTTTCCAGAAGTCTTGGTATTTCCTAGGATATCCGATGATAATGCTGATTGGCCAGATAGACCTTTTGAGGAGGCAGAAATTTTTAATGTCATATAGAATTTTAATAGTGACAAAGCGCCTAGACTAAATGGGTTTCCAATGGCCTTCTTCCAAGCATGTTGGGGTATTCTTAAAACTAATCTTATGGCTGTATTTCACCATTTTTTTGCTAAAGGTCAGTGTGAGAAAAGCTTGAATGCAATGTTCATCACTCTCATCCTTAAAAAAAATCCAGCAATTGAAGTAAAGGATTTTCGCCCCATTAGTCTTGTTGGGGGGGGGGGGGGGTTTATAAAATCATTGCTAAGGTCTTAGCCACCGGACTTCACACAGTCATGGAAGATATAATTTCTTCTTCTCAAAATGGTTTTGTAAGGAATAGGCAGATTCTTGACCCCGTGCTTATTGCTAACTAATGCCTTAAGAGTAGAGTGAAAACTAGTTTGCTAGGAATACTTTGCAAATTAGATGTTGAGAAGGATTTTGATCATGTCAATTGGGGTTTTCTTATGCAGTTACTAGAACGGAGTGGGTTCTTTGCTAAATGGAGGCGGTAGATTTTCTTTTGTATATCTACGATTCGCTTCTCTATTTTGATAAATGGCACTCCTTGTGGGTTTTTTGAGAGCTCCAGTGGGTTGAAACAAGGTGACCCATTGTCCCCTTTGTTGTTTGTCTTGGTGATGGAAGCCCTTGGGAGAATGTTGGATAAGGCTGTCCATGATGGTCACATGTTAGGCTTTGGTGTAGGTCGTTTAGAGGGAAGATCTTTGGAGGCGTCACATCTGCTCTTTGCGGACGACACTTTAATTTTTTGTGATGCTGATTTGGATCGGGTTTTGTTTCTTCGTATGATTCTCATTTGGTTTGATGCGGTTTCTGGTCTAAAGATAAATTTGGGCAAGTCAGAGCTTGTTCCTGTTGGTATGGTGCATAATCTTGACTTATTGTTGAATATGCTTGGTTGTAAACAAGGTACCCTTCCAATGAAATATTTAGGCCTTCCTTTGGGAGCTAAATTCAAGGATAAGACAATTTGGAGCCCAATTCTGGAGAAGATAGAACGGAGATTAGCAGGATGGAAATGTTTGTACTTATCCGAGGGAGGTAAAGTCACTTTAATTAAAAGCACTCCATCTAAATTATCCCTTTATTTTCTATCTTTATTTCCTATTCTTGCTATGGCTAATCGAATTGAGAAACTTCGGAGGGATTTCTTATAGGGTGGCATTGGTGATGAACCAAAATTCCATTTGGTTAAATGGGCTATTGTTTGTATTCCCATTGCTTCAGGTGGTTTGGGGATAAGAAAGGTAAGAACTTTTAAAGAAGCTCTGCTTGGGAAGTGGCTATGGAGATTTGGGATGGAGAAGGCTGCCCTTTAGAGGCACGTGATAGCCATGAAATATGGTCGTGGATGGGGTAGTTGGTGTACTAGGCCTACTAATTGTCCATGTGGTGTTGGCTTGTAGAAAAATATTAGTCGGGGATGGCCTTCTTTCTCTCGCCACATTCTATATGAGATTGGGGATGGGTCTAGGGTGAAATTTTGGCAAGTCCGTTGGTGTGGCAAAACATCTCTTGTAGTCAACTATCTTGAATTGATTAGATTTTGTTGAGATCAAGAGGTTTGAGTGGTTGAGGTTATGAAGTTTGATAACGAAATCCTATTTTGGGATGTTAGTTTCTTTAGGGGTGTGCAAACTAGGGAACTAGAGGCACTGGCCGGTTTCATGGATACCATATATGGTGCGTCGGTGAGAGGCCTTGGTGAGGATAAGATGTGCTGGAAATCTGATAGAAAGAAGGGCTTCACGGTTAGGGATTATTACAATCTCTTAGTGGGCTCTAATGACTATTGCTTTCCTTGGAAAGGCATTTGGAAACAGAAGATTCCTTCTTGAGTAGCTTTCTTTGTTTGGACCGTAGCTTTAGGGAAATGCTTAACGATTGACAATTTATGAAGAAGGAAGGTTTGGATATTGGACTGGTGCTATATGTGCAAGTGTAATGGTGAATCGGTTGATCATCTTTTTCTTCATTGACCGGTTGCAATGGATATGTGGGCTATGGTGTTCGGGTTTTTGGAGTGAGTCAAGGGTTATGCCGCAATTTGTAGTGGGGCTTTTAGAATGTTGGAAAGCGTTTTGGGTGTCATCGAAATGGGTATATATGGCTTATGGTTCCCCACGCTTTATTGTTGTGGTGCCTTTCAAGGAGAGAAATAGTTGGTGCTTTGAAGATAAGGAGAGATCCATATCAGACTTGAAGCTATTTTTCTTTAGAACTTTATTGGATTGGTTGGCTGCCTTGTGGAACCAATCTTTCTCATCCATTCTTGATTTCTTAGATTCTTGCAATTTTTGTCCTTGATTGTTTGACCCCTTGTATACTCCTTGTGTACTAGGGTGTTCCACTTTTTTTGATATCAATAAACTTTTTGCTTATCAAAAAAAAAAAAAAAAAAAAAAAAAACAAGTATACTAAATCTAGTCCAAAAGACATAAGAAGCAAGACAAAAGTTCCAACTTTGACATAAGCCAATGAGATCCAACTCAAATAACACCTCCTCCCCTTGTAAGAGCAAGGTGGAGAGGAAGGTCATCGATTCAAGACACATTGAATGTGCATAATTACCAATAAATAAAAATAAAAGGTAAAAACTTTGTACTATATATAAAAATCATTTGATATAAGCCAAGAGGAAAATATCATAACATACCTAAAAGCTTGTAGTAAGCCCGGTAGATGATTGATGTGCCATCAATGAGCATTACTCTACCATCTGAAGGATTAGTATTCAGTGCCCCTTCTTCACACTTGGCTAAATTAAGGCCTGTTTGGATAAGCTGTTTCAAAATGTGCGTTTTAAAAACTAGCGTTTTTAAAACGTGCGTTTTGAAAACTCCATTTTAAAAACTACAGATAAGCATTTGGTAAAAATATGAAAATATGCGTTTTCTATTTTTAAAGCCAAATTAAGCGTTTGGATAAGCTATTTTAAAAATAGCTGTTTTGAGTGTAAATTCTAAAAAATGACTTAACTATATTGTTAAGGCTATCTTAATTTTTCTCAGAATCGAATAAGTCCTTTCGCTAAAGACCAAACTCAAATTACAAACTAGTTTCTAGAAATTATAACAGGACAACAAAATACATTTTGCTTCTCCTCTAGGACCAAGATAACCCTCAATTATTACACAACATTCTATTAAGAATTGAATTACAAACAGGTCTCTTTGTAGCCATCCTAGCTTTTACATATCCGCAAATATCTCTTACCAACTGCTCCTCTGTTTAAACTACCCCAATTGGAACAGAATATTTCGGTACCGATCTATTTCGATATGCCATTTCGGGTTATAGCTATTTTTTATATATTGTAGGTTATTCATCAAAATCCATATAAATTTTTAAGAATTTTACAATTATAAGTTCATATTTCAACTAATATGTCAAACTTATTAAGCCCAAATCCCAAATATCACTGAATAATCAATATATATATAAAAGTAAAGACCTCATGCAGGAGTGCATGAGATCCTGCCATGTGGCGCTTTATATGAGTTCTTTGCAGTTTGCACTCCTCTTTATGAAACAACATTGTTTCATTCCAACCTCTGAAATTAAAACAATGTAGCATTCATGTTCAGAACTCTTTTAGTTCTAGCAAAATTTGAACTCTTTCAGCTCCTCTTTCCATCAATATATAAATTTCTCTTCCTTTCTTTTCCCTTTTCTCATTTCTTTTCCTTTCTCTTCCCTCAATTGCAGCCAAAAAAAGTGTAAAGATTGATTGGTTTATATATTGATGGATCCACTCTTCCTCTACGAGCTCATGGACAACAACTCCTTCATCAGTGTCTACATGTAAATAAATATTGCTGACACTCTCTCTCCTTCTCTATCTTTCATTTTTATCTTCTATTTTATTTGGGGTGCTAAGTTTGTGGTTTGCAATGTTTGAGGGAACTCAGGCAAAGAGAGATTAAAGCTTCAACTTTACCCGTTGTAGTCGGCGAGACTAAACCCAAGGAGGAAAAACACTGGCCCCTAATTTATCAAACCCTTCTTCTGTATCAAAGAGGTACAAAACTAATCCTCTGTTTGTTCATTCTTTGCTGTTGTTTGGAAATGGGTTTTTGATAATTGGACTAGATGCTGGTTTTTTTATTTTTTATTTTTATTATATTTGAATTGTTTGCTGGTTGAGATTTTTATTGTAATTTCTGTAATTTATGACTTGGTCTTCAGGTAAGTGATATAAATATGTTACATGGGGATGTGATTAAGAAAATTTGTTAAATTTGGTACTACAGACCTTAAGGAAAAGACAAGTTGGTAAGTAATCTGGTTTGTTGGGTAGGTAGAATGATCAATGAGGAAGAAGCTTAATAAAAAAAATCAAGCTCCTCCACGCATGTGCAATCGAAGCATAGACCCGTGTATTTGTATGGATTGGCTCACATTCAAAACATCAATTGAGGCCAAACTTTTGTAGGATTTGCATTGCAAAGATCCCAAGAGTAATTATATATTTTATTTTGAATCCATAATGTTTGATAAAATGCTTGAAAGAAAATTTATAAATTTTATCTTGGACTTGACAATTCTATTAATCATATTTGTTTGTTCTGTATTTAGTTGGGGATTAGAGGGAAAAGTTTATTAAAGCACTTGCATATACATAGCTTGCGTTCATTTTTTTCCCCATGTTATATGCTAAGTAATCGGTGTTGTTTGGTTCTCAAGGATTGGTTGGTCTCACTGTGTTTTCTTTATTGTTGCTCATGCCAATTTTGGTTCTATGGTGTATCAAACTCTAACTAACATGAGTGAAAAAAATTAACTTAGCTACAGGTAAGAAAGTTTTTATTATTTTAAGTGAATAATTTGACAGCAAATTTTGGATTAAGGATTATTTGACAGCAAGTTTTTAAAATAATCACCACTACCTACCCATATTCTATATGTCCTACTTAATGACAAAAACTCAGTTGCCAAAAATAAAAACAAAGAAAGAAACAAAGAGAACCACAAACGTATGAACTAAGAACTAAGTGGACAGAAAAAAATTACATGGTGTCTTCATTATTTGAAGGTTAGCTTAGAATCTATATAAACTTAGAATCTTTTAGTATGAAAACTTGTCTTCTTCTTGGTATTAAAAAAAAATTGTTAATACGTTTTACAGGTACACCTTTATAAAATTTGTTGAACCATGTCTAGCTCAACCATCATTTCATTGTACCATTGTTTGGGTATCATGGCCTGAGAGAGCCTTGACAAAATCAAATTGTGTTTTTTGCTTTGCCTAGACATGAATTGCTAAGTGACTTTGACACTGTTATAGTTAAGCTATTATTGAAGATGCTTGATAAGATCAGTGCCATGGTTAGACATGTCTTGTGACAAGGGATAGGTTCAAGGAGTCTAATATGCACAACGAATGCTTGCAGTTAATTGTTTCACGATCAACTAATAATAGGGAACAAAATATGGCTATTTGCTCTGAGGTTTTTGATATAATTGTAGGTGATTTTAGCAATGAAAATATCCACAATTTTCAAAATCACCTTACACGAAAGCTTTCAACATTATCCGCGCATCGCGTAGGCAACTTGCTAGTAATAATAATAATAATAATTAATAATAATAACAATAATAAATTAATAATTATTTTTTAGATTATAACATGAGTAATGATAAAAGTAAAATTAAAAAAAAAAAAATTAAAAATGGTGAGACATAGGTTAGCCATGTGGAGTGAGGTGTCTTAGAAGTCAACACAAATGACTAAAGGCTGAAACTTTCAACTTTCCCAAGTGACTCACGTGTGAAGGGCTCATAAAACTAAAAGAAATTAACGTATTAGCTATTAAACAAGAATCAATACAAGGCAAGAAGGCGGACTACACGCAAAGGACTGAAAAAGAAGAAGAGAAGAAGCAGAGAACACAAAAACGCGAAGAAGAAGCAAAAAAGGAGAAGCTACCAGGTGTGAAAAGGTGGGTTCCTTTAAGAAACCAACGATGTGTTGGTGACTACTACCACAGGATCATTTCATTCAACAAAATCGTTTAAAACATAAAAAGGTATGTTCTTTTCAGTACCACTCGGAATTGATATATCGGCCGAAATTCAACGAAGTAGAGGTTACATTGAGGGAAATTGGTGAAGAGTGACTATTGAAAGAGAAAAAAACGGGATAATATAGCTAGTTATTTGGGGGTGTTTTTGGTTTTTTGAACGAAAAAAATAGCGGTGCGAAAACATTCTATTTGCTCGATATTGAAAATGCAATTAGATCTCGCTTCTTTGAAACCGCGGATTTGTGCGATTTGTAAACGTGATTTAGCTGAAACAGCTTCTCCAAATGATTTTGTATATTACGTTTTGTATCAAACTGTGCATTTCTGTCTAGGAAAACGCCTATCCAAACGGGCTCTTAAGCTGTGCATCTTGACGCAGTATATCGGAAGGAATGATTACATTATTAAGAGAAGTTGCATTTGCAACACCAGTAAAAGACGACTTTGCATTATTGGATAAATTACAATAGCCCTGAAAACACAAGAATTGGGTACCAAAATAAGATGAATGAATGACAAACACAACATTTAAAATCACTTGTCTGTGCTCTAAAAATGAAAATTTCCCCAAAATTTGTAATGTCATATCCATTGTTGAAACTGCCAATCCTAAGGAAGAAAGCTTGTTATATTTCAGAGAATCTAATAAGTAATAATCATTAGATATTAGATACATATAATTAAGTATACCTTTCTCGATAGCTTGTAGGAAGGAAAAATCGCATATGATCTCTTTAGATTGCATAACTAATTTCCAATGTTCGGCATCCTTAACGAATTTCTCCCTAAGCATGTAAAGCTGCTCCAGAGGGAATGAATGTGGACAAGCGAAGATTGATAGGATGCCATGAATTCATAGCAGCAAACCTTACATTGTAATGTTTGCAACGCCCTGAAATTCCAATGATTTGACCATAACAAAATTACATGCATAATAAAATGACCAAAAGCAATGGAATAATACAAGTTGAAAAAAAAATTTTAACCCTACTAAAATAATTTTTTTTTAAAATTAATTATTTCCTATCAGATATTCAGTTACCTAAAGTACCATACTTTCCAAGAACCAAAACAATAATAATATGAGGTCTTAAAAAACATTTTCTTTTCTTTTCCTGTGTGTTCTAGGCAACCAAACATAGGGTCCGTTTGGATTGAGCTTATTGTTGCTAAAACTGAAAACTGAAAACTGAAAACACTGTAGCAAAATAATTTTTAAATGTGTAAATAGTAATGTGGGACCAATTTTTAATATTTTTTAATACGTGAACAAAGATGTCAAGATAAAGGCGTCGTGAAAGTGTATTCACTGTTCATAATAGTAAAATTTGTCCCCCAAAGTCAACAAATGCGGGCCAAAAAAAAAAAAAAAAAAAAACGTGAAACGAGAAAAACGCAAACGCACAAACGCGGAGCCCAAACGCCCTCATAGTGCAAAAAATGAAATAAAACCAAAAAACTCCACCAATGAAAAAAAAAAAAAAACAGTTATTTTCCAAGTCAAATCAAAGTCTCGTTTTCGTGAATATTAAAAAACAAAATAGCGTAATTAAGCCAACCCTACATGTCAAAATATTGGCTCTATATGTTCATAACTAAGCAATTTCTTACACAAGTTCCAACATTCACTGAACTACCTAACATATAAAATCTGGTACATTTCTAAAACAATCCTCTTTAGTGGTTTAACTGAAACTTGCTGCTTGGTTGCCGAGAAACTGAGGGAAAATTAGAACTTTAATATTTTTCAATTGTGTGCTGGCAAAAATCCTAACCAAAAAGTAAGCCAGAAGTTCGTAACAGCCACTAAGTGAGTGAAATTCTTAGGGTTTGTTTTCTGGAGTCAAAAAACAGTAGAAAACCCTAATGTTGTTTTCTATGTTATTTTCTCTAACCTGTTTTCGGCAAAGCTTTGAGAGTGTGAAGTATAAGCACAATCGCCCGCGAAAACAAAATTTATGAGTTTGGGATTAGATTTCAGAGATAAAATGTGGGAATTAGGATAAGCTGCTCTGCGTTGCTTGACCTTCCATGAATGTTTTCTCATGCCACTATGATCATTGTTAATGTGTATAGTGTTATAGGCTTTAGGCCCAAACTTGTATAGCACACATTCTTGAACTACACTTTTACTTGTACTGCACTCATATGCCTCCTATATAAAGGCACTCATGTGTATTCTTTTACTAAGAAATACAATACTATTGCATTCAGTATTTCTAACATGGTATCAGAGCCATTGCTCTAACTTTCTTGTGTCTTGCAATCTTGTCTTTGTTGGTATTTTCTGCTGCCTCAACTTCTTCGGTTAGTAAACCTTTTCCGTGCCCTCTCCTGATTGCTCCACTATCGTTAGAGGTGCCCAAGGTTGAATCTTTACCACCAAAAGCTTGATCACAGCCACCAAGATCACTACCTCTATTGGATCTTCCACATCGGACCTCCGATTAAGACATAAGACATATCACCGTGTAGATTTTCAACCGATCTACACAGCACCACCGAAATCATCATCATCTGACCCTCCACGCGTTGGTCAAAGATTCGGCGCTTTTTCCACGCACCTCACAAGCCTTCAGATGTGCCGCCATCATCGGAATATTCTTTCTTTGATCTACATTGTCGGAAAATAATCGGCCTCATCGGACTCCCCATGCGCCTTAATGTGTGATCCAAAGCTTTGGCGAAGATTGAATCACGCGCCTCACGCGCTCCATGCGCCGCTAGGTCACTTGTTAACGTCATCACCGCCACATCAACATCCATGTAAGCCCTAGCCGACGTCATCGCCTTATGTTATCTTGTTGACATCATCACAGGGAGTTGATTGCACTGTTGATCGTTGACTTTGACTTTGACCGTTGACCATTGACTTTTTGCGGTCTAGGTGCTCTTTACCCGATTTTTCGCATAGATTTCATTTTTGTAGTCCATTTTTGCATATTTTGCTTCTAAATGAAGAATAAGGACAGGTCTTCCTCTTATTGCAATAATCGTCGCCGACAATCCAGCAAATGTTTTTGTAATTTTTGCAAACGTTTTGGCCACAATATTGAGCCTTGCTATCATCACAACAAATCACCTGTTTCAATTTTTGTCGCTACTATTGCTAACACCGAGAGTGTCCAATCAATGGCTCTTGTTTTGCACAGTCTAAGTCTTCTCGTCGCACTTTCACCATGTCCACAGAAGACCTTAAAAACATCATCACTAATGTCATTCGTATGGTTGGTAATGCATCTTATTCCTTTTCTCTCTCGGCTTTATCTGGTATGTCTCCTTCCTCTTGGCTTATGGATTTTGCTTGTTGCAATCACGTGACACCTCACTCGTCCTTATTTTCTGAACTTAAACCTGCACCACACCCTTTTAATATTCGCACAGCAAATGGTTCCACAATGTCCGGTCATAATATAGGTTCTGTTTTGACTTCCAACCTCTTGGTTCCCGGGGTCTTTAATGTTCTTGACTTTCTTACAATTTATTTTCTGTGGGATAATTAGCTGAGTTGGGTTATCAAATTATCTTTGATTATTCTGGGTGTATTGTGCAGGATCCAAGGACGGGACAGAAACTTAGGACCGGTCCCAGAGTTAGGCGTATGTTTTCCTTGGACAACCTTCATCTTCCACTTGTTGCTCCTGTTTACATTGTTGCAAATTGCTGCAGTTTTTTCTATTCCTTCTCTTGCACTTTGGCATGCTTGACTTGGTCACGCATCTTCTTCTCGGGTACAACAATTGGCTTTTAGAGGTTTGTTAGGTTCAGTGTCTACAGAAAATTTTGATTGTGTTTCATGTCGATTAGGAAAACAACCAGTTTTGCCTTTCAATACTAGTGAATCAATATCCACCGATATCTTTGACCTTATTCATTCTGATGTTTGGGGGACTTCCTCTGTCTCTAGTATTGGTGGATCTCGATATTTTGTTGTCTTTGTTGATGATTACTCTCGCTATACCTGGATTTTTAATATGAAACATTGTTCTGAATTATTGCAAGTATATTCTAATTTTGCAAAAATGGTTGAAACTCAATTTTCCAAACGTATCAAATTTTTCGATCTTATAATGCTCGAGTACACTAAATATGCTTTCCAAGCTGTTTTGCATTCCTATGGCACTGTTCATCAACTAATTTGTCTAGGTACCTCTCGGCAAAATGGTAGAGCCGAATGAAAACTTCGTCATATTCTTGACACTGTTCGTGCTCTCCTTCTCTCTCCAAAAGTTCTTGCTCCTTTTTGGGGCGAAGTCTTGCTCATGCTATTAATCGCATTCCAAGTCCTGTCATCCAAAATCAAAACTCCATATGAGCTCTTTTTTGGGTCACCTCCAGACTATCACCACCTTCGCTCCTTCGGTTCTTCTTGTTTCATTCTTCTTCACCCACATGAGCATAATAAACTTGAGCCTCGGTCAAGGCTTTGTTGTTTTCTTGGCTATGGTGAAACCGAAAAGGGGTATCGGTGTTATGATCCCGTTTCTCATCGTCTTTGTATCTCCCGCAATGTTGTCTTTTAGGAACATCGCCTTTTTGTCGAGCTCTCTCACTTCCATGCCTCCCTATCTTCCTCCTTTATCTTAGATCTTTTTCCGGATAAGGCACATATTCCTTCAGTAGCTGCTCCTAATCCCTCTGTAATTGTTCTTGATTCTCCTGTCGACTTCTCCGTCCAACCACCAAATATCCTTAATCCCTTTCCTAGTTCACCCTTTAATGAACAGGTGGAAGATGAACAGGTCAAAGATGAACTACCCAACCCCGAGCTTAGGTCCCCTGCTCTTACTCCGCTTGAAGATCAAGCACAAGATATTCCACCTTGTCACTCAACTTGAGTAAGATCTATTTCTGCACATTTACTTGATTATCATTGTTGTACTGCCCTTACTACACTACACAAGCCTCACACCTATCGTGAGGCTTCTTCCGACCTTTTATGGCATATTGCAATAAAAGAGGAACTTAATGCATTATCTAAAAACAATACTTGGGACTTGGTGACTCTCCCCGTGAAATCAGAGTTGGTTGTAAGTGAATCTACAAGATTAAGACTAGCTTTGATGGGTCCATTGAGCGGTACAAAGCTCGTCTGGTTGCAAAAGGTTTTACATAGAAGTATGGGATTGATTATGAAGAGACCTTTGCTCCAGTTGTTCGTATCTCATCTATTCGTGCCCTCTTAGCTATTGTCTCTTTGCAAGTAAATGGGACCTTTTTTAGATAGATGTCAAAAATACATTCCTTAATTGGGATTTAAGTGAAGAAGTTTATATGCAACCTCTTCCTGGTCTCTCTATTGAATCAAACAAGGTTTGTCACATTCGACGTGCACTTTATGGCCTTAAATAAGCTCCATAAGCTTAGTTTTCCAAATTCAGCTCTACCATCTCTCGCTTGGGTTACATGGCTAGTCATTATGATTCTGCCTTATTTCTTCCTCACACCGACAAAGACATTATTTTACTTCTCTTGTATGTGGATGATATAATCATAATTGGTGATGACTTTAGTGGCATTCAAGAACTCAAGGATTTTCTCAATCAGCAGTTTAAGATGAAAGATCTTAGACATCTCAACTACTTCTTGGGTCTTGAAATCACTCATTCTACAAATGGGCTTTACATTACTCAAGCCAAGTATGCCTCTGAACTCTTGTCTCGAGCTGGACTCACCGATACCAAGATCGTTGATACTTCAGTTGAGCTTAATACTCATCCGACTCCCTCAGGGGGGAAACCATTATCTAATCCCTCTCTTTACAGATGCTTGGTTGGCAGTCTAGTTTATCTCATCGTTATTCGTCCAAACATTTCCTATACTGTTCACTAGGTGAGCCAGTATCTATTTGCTCCTCGATCGACTCACTATGTCATTGCTCGCACATTCTTCAATACCTAAAGGGCACTCTCTTCCATGGTCTTTTCTACTCTGCTCAGTCTCCTCTTATTCTCCGTGCATTTTTTGATGCCGATTGGGCAGGAGATCCCACTGATTACATGTCCACCACTGGTTATTACTTTCTTCTTGGTTCTTCTCTGATTTCTTGGCGAGGTAAGAAACAAACTCATGTGGCTTGCTCCAGTGTTGAAGCAGAATATCGTGCCCTTGCCGATACCACATCCGAGCTCCTTTTGCTGCGATGGCTTTTCTAAGACTTAGGTGTGTCTACATCCTCTGCTACTCCTCTTTAGTGTGATAACTAGAGTGCCATTCATATTGCTCATAATGATGTCTTCCATGAACGGACTAAACACATTGAGATCGATTGTTATTTTATCTGTTATCATCTTGTCCATGGTGCTCTCAAGCTGATCTCAGTCTCCTCTAAAGATCAACTTGCAGATATTTTCACCAAGTTACATCCTAAGGGACGCCTTCGTATTTTGGTTGACAACCTCAAGTTGGTCTCACATCTACCTTGAGTTTGAGGGGGGTTGTTAACGTGTATAGTGTTATGGGCTTTAGGCCCAACTAGATTACTTGTATAACACACATTTTTGTAATACACTCTTACTTATACTACACTCATATGCCTCTTATATAAAGACACTCATGTGTATTCTTTTCTTGAGAAATACAGTACTATTGCATTCAGTATTTCTAACAATCATAACACGTGGGTTTACCCATTAGCCCCATTAATTTTTTTTTCTTTTATACATTCAATTGGGAGTGGGCTATTTGAAATTTTGAATGTCTCCTATTTGATTTAATTATTGGACTAATTAATTATGAGGTCACATCATTCAAAAAAATACAAATTCAAACCCTACTAGTCTACTAGTATCCTTTGGCTCGGATTCTCATAAAAAACCCTACTACTATAATAGACATCCCAAAACAAATAAGGCCTTGTTTAGACTTTTAAATTGAAAGCAGTAATAAAAAGAAAATTTACCATAAATAACAAAAGACTTTTTTTTTTTTTTTTTTGGTTGGGAAACAGTAATACTTATTAAAACATACAAACACGAAAGTAACATATAGAGTTTTTTAAACAGACTTATAACACTTATTATAACACACAACCCGACTAGATTTTTTTGTGGGTCAATCTTGTATGTTTTTAGACCCCTGTAAAACTAAATTGTTTAACCTAATTAATTAACTAAGTGAATACTTAGGTTTATTATTTAGATCTAGGCTAAAACAAAACAATCATATTGAAAGCTCAAAAATGTATTAAAAACACAAGAGTCATTTAGACCCCCAAATTAAAGTTCTTGCTCGATAGATTTTACACTAACTTAATTCTAAGTGAGAAATAGTATAAATACGAGTGGATAAACAAACAAGCTACTCTAATCCATAAACAAGACAACACAGTAGTAAAAAGGAATGTAAAAGAGTAGGGAAGAGAGATGCAAACATAAGATAACATCCCGATGTGTTATCGAAGAGGAAATCGAAGAACTCGGCGAAAAACCTATTCGCTACCCTCCAAGCGATAATCGATCCACTAGACAATCGGTTGGGATACATGGGTTAGCAAGAGACCCTCCAAGCCAAATCTACCCGATGTACCTAAGCCCTCCAAGCTCCTACTCCAACAAGACTTCTCGGAACCATGTCTTGTCTAGCTCTTCGGATCCCGCAACAAGCTCCATGTTGCATCCGCCATCCTTGGCTTCTTCCAATGCTTCCCAAAGAAGACTAAAACCTCACTTAACACTCTAAAAGGGTGTGGTAAGTGTTTGGACTATCAATCTCTCAATGGTATGGAAATGGAGAGGTAGGAGTTGAGGAAAATCCATGTTAAATATAAATATTATTATTATTAGCAACGTGATGTGTTATACCATGTTGCATATGCTAGAGTGGATGCGGAAGAGGAAGCATATAATAGGAACATTGAGAACACGAGAGTTACATGGTTCAGCCTTGACGGTCTACATCCACGGAGGAATCCCTTAAGGATTACATCTTTATTGTGTAAGAGTGTAGTACAATAACCTCCTGTATTACAATAAACCCTAACATGAGTATATATAGGCGACTAAACCCTAGACTACTAGTACAAGCAGGATCGGGCTTGGGCCTATTACATTGGGCTAATATATGTTTAATATATATCTCTAACACCCTCCCTCAAACTCAAGGTGGAAGCTCGATGAAAGCTTGAGGTTGGATAAGTATGAGAAGATCACTTGGAGATGCCGTGAATAATGCCTTTGAAGAAACCACAATGAAGAATGTGCCAATTGACCAATTTTGGAGATTCAAATGAAGAAACGGAGTCCAAAATTGGAATCTACGCGAAAAATCGAGCAAGATAGGCCCTTGCTTTGACCTTTAACTTTTGGTCAAAGGTCAACGCAAAAAGTCAAAGTCAACTAGTCTAGGTCAAAGTCAACTGTCGGTGCTCACGGGTCAGATTCGGGTAGTCCGGGTCGGGTTAGTCCGGGTCAACGGTCAGCTAAGTGACGTGGTGTTAACAAGGCGACATCGCTAACGTGGGTGATGACGAGCTAGGGCCGACGTGGCATTTGCTG
Source organism: Quercus dentata (assembly GCA_028216015.1). Lineage (NCBI taxonomy): Eukaryota > Viridiplantae > Streptophyta > Magnoliopsida > Fagales > Fagaceae > Quercus > Quercus dentata. The sequence goes on from CP116453.1 coordinate 56,325,789, forward strand.
ACGTCATGGATGATAGCATCATAGTTTTCGACGCGTGGCTAGCGCGTGGATGTTCCACCGGCGCGTGGAGGAGAAGCCAGAAACCCAGGTAGCGCGTGGAGGCACGTGCAACAGCGGTTGAAAGCCATATTTCTTCCGTAGGCGGATCGGTGGTCGACATGGGCGATAGGGGACGGTGCGTGTGGCCAATGGATGAGCTACACAATCGGAAATCGTGGCGGTGCATAGGAAAGATCTAGAAACGCTGGTGGCGCATGTGACCTCGTATGATTACCAGATTTTCAGGCCAAGTGGATCGAGGGACGACAAGGCCGTCTTGGCGGTGCGTGTGACCGAGATTCAAGCTGGAAGTTGAGAATCTTAGGTGGCGTGTGTGAGAGTTCCAAGAGCCGTTGTTCGCGCATGGTGGCGCGTGCGGCTGCCATTGAAGATCGAGTTCTTGGGTTTTGGTCGCGATATGCCGTGGAGCACTTCTATCTTGTTGGTTTCATCGGGCAAAGGCTTGATATGCACAGATTTTATAGGGAGAGGCACAGATTGCTTGGGCTTGAGAATCTGGACACAGCAAAGTGAGCCATGGCAGCTGCGAGATGCCGTGGAGTCTAGATCCAACAGACAAGCATGTGTGACTTTTGATGGTGGTGTGCACGTGAGAATCTTCTTTGTTGTGTAGAGATGTTTGTTTGATGCCAAGAACGAAGTTTGGTTCTGATACCATGTTAAATATAAATATTATTATTATTAGCAACGTGATGTGTTATACCATGTTGTATATGCTAGAGTGGATGCGGAAGAGGAAGCATAGAATAGGAACACTGAGAACACGAGAGTTACGTGGTTCAGCCTTGATGGCCTACATCCACAGAGGAATCCCTTAAGGGTTACATCTTTATTGTGTAAGAGTGTAGTACAATAACCTCCTGTGTTACAATGAATCCTAACATGAGTATATATAGGCGACTAAACCCTAGACTACTAATACAAACAGGACTGGGCTTGAGCTTATTACATTGGGCTAATATATGTTTAATATATATCTCTAACAATCCACAAGCAATTATCTAGAGGATTGTGGGTATAACAATCTCTAACTCTCAAGGTGTTTGGTTAGGGTTTTCTCTCAGAAGCACTCCTCAACATTTATGGGTAATGTGGGTATAAATAGTGTAGGCATAGAAAGTGTGTATCAAAATTGACAATCTGGCAAAACAGAATGTCTCACGGGAAGGCCTTACCCACGAGATACTCGCGAGACACACTTGTCTTCATTCTGTCTTGACTCTTCGCATTCCAGCATGTGCAAGTCACATGGGTCACTTTGCGGGATGCTTAGTCGCGAGATACCCGTGAAAACTCTTCAATCTTCAATTGCTTGAGTCTTCACACTCTCTCTCTATCACACAACCCTTACAATCAAATCCCACAATAAATAGAGGGCACAAAAGATTGAATAAAATTACAATCAAACTTGGCATGGAATTAAAGCCAACAAAACACATAGTTGTAAATTTCAACTTTACACATCATGTAAAGCAGTGGAAAAGTAAATAAAAAAACAATATTATGACCAAGGAAAACCAAACCGGTAAAAAACTTGAAGAGGATTTAATCAAGCTATTCTCAAGGTAAAACAGATCCATTATAAAAGAATTGAAGTTTTTATAATAGAATTTAGACCACTAATATCCTATTGCTACCTCGAGTAGAAAACTTACTACCACGACCATGTGACAGCTCTGAGTCCATGGACTACTTCTTTTTTTGATCTACAGCAACCACAAGTTCTCCTACTTGTGACTTTGAGATTCCACTCAAAGGTTTTGGATCTTCTTGAAAATTTTTTATGCAGCAACTCAAACCACTATCAAGTTCTTGATGCAAATCTTGATCTTGATAGTTCTATGTGTGTGTATAAAGGTAAACACCTCTCAAATCTCATAAAAAATTCAACACACAACTCAACAAAGGCCTTAGAGAGCTTTTGGGTACAAAACTCTAGATCTACAAAAGAGGCACAAGATGTACTCTTATCTCTTTCTAAAAGCCCTCATAAAAACGTGCTTAGGGTTTCCTTTATATTAGGAGAAGTAGATCTAAAATCCTAATCCTTAATGGGCTTGAACTGCTGTTTGGGCTTAATTCAAATTATGCAGATACAATTCTCGATTGATCGAGCTTTACAATTTTGCATAGTAAGTTTCTGCATTCAGCTCGATTCAAACTATAACAAATAAACTTTGAGCAAGCCTAAGACTCATTGTTTTGATTATGGTTTGCCAACATATACAAAGTGAAGTTCTAATACATTTAGTTCCTAAAGTCTTAGAATCTAATAATATCCCCCTTTGGCAATTCATGACAAAACACATTACAAAAGATAAAATACTCAAAGTAAAAAACAGCCCAATTACACATTGTTGCCTAAATTACAATTCAAACTAACTACTAACTATCGATTGCAAGAATAGGTAGCAGCTTCAAATGAATTAAACTATAAATTCCTGAAACACTAAACAAACCATAAATGCATGTGTGGAAAATACAAGTAAACCAAAATAAACAAACTAAAGCAAATAAAAAATATGCAAACTAACTCTCCCCCTAAGTTAGATACATCAAAAAATTTTATTTTCTCCCCTTTTCAAAAACAATTTCAACTCCCCGTAAACAAAACAAGCAGGATTCCCACATATTCCGACATTTCATCTAAATCTCCCCCTTTTTGTCATGTATTGCCAAAGACAACTCAAACAAAGAGTAAACAGAAAACATACGCAACAAAAGTCAAGGGAAAATAGAGAATCAAGGAAATAAATGAAGAGTAACAACTCCCCTTATGAAAACTTGTTAGGTTTTGAAAATAGATTTCTCCCCCTATAAAAATAGGAAAAACAAAACAAGTTTTGGGAAAAAACAGTTTTAGGGAAAATTTAGGAGGTGGGGATAAATAAAAATATACAAACCAAACTTAAAAACTAAGTTGAGGATACACACGAAAAAAATATTCTCTCTTTCAATAAATGCAAACTTGACACTATGTGACCTATAACAAATGGTGTTTGAACTCAAATCAAGTAGAGAAAATATTTGCATATTATTATCCATCATATCTCTTAAGAAAAATATTTTCTGCAGTTCACACATAAAAATAGCATATACTAAAAAGTACATAACTCAAAAATTAATTAATTAATTTTTAGATCAAGTTGAGTACCCAATTTAGCAAAGTGTATGGATGTTATGTGTGAAAACAATGAGAGATATGACTTCAAAATTGCAAGATGGATACAGAAAACAATGCAATGCATGTGAATCCTAAACATAAATGATGCATGAAAAAATAGATTGGTCAAATACTTAAAAACTGAAAATTTCTCAGTTTCAATCAGTCGAGCATCGATCGGGTACCAATCGAGTCAGGCAGAGAGCAATGATTATAAATCAAGTGATTTTCGATCGGTCGAAAAACACATTTGATCGATCGAAATTTTGGAAATTTGAATTTTTTGAAAAATTGCAGAAGATTATGTAGAAACAACTCAACCTAAGTAATTTCATGAATGAAATGCATGAGAATGAGTTTAAATTTTTTTCAAAAACAAGAGTTTTCAACCTAGAACTTCAAAACAAGGTTTTTAATCATCAAAAACACAAATTTTCCCAACCCTTAAACATATTTTGCATCAAACACCATAGAAAACATAATCTTGGATGGCCAAATTGATTCATGCACAATTCCATGTACAAAGCTTAGCGAAGAATAACTTGTGAAGTGTGTGCAACTAGTAAAAGCATGAGATACATGTGAGGTGATATGGAGATAGTAATCAATCACAATTTCTGCATTATTCAATACATAAGTTTGAAAGCGACTATCACCTAAAGAGTTATATCATATAACTCTCACATCTCCTAAAAAACAAGCTTACAATCATGCATTTTTATTATTATTTAGCCTTATTGTATATATGCCTTTTTTTATTATTTCTTTTTCATTCTTTTTTTTTTTTTAATTTTTTTAAGGCTACACCTTATTTTCTTTTTGTGCATGTGCTACACTTTCTCGAGCACAAAATCTTACGATATGCACTAAGGTGTTCATGATTGGCTAGTAAATATGGTGAGATGGTTATTTATGCCTTTCTCTTAGGATTTTTTAGTTCTTACAATCAAAAGCATGATATTTCAAAATCAAGGTCATGTGATCAAAAACTATAAACAACTCCCACACAACATGCACTACATAGCTAATACTAACAAAGTGCAGAGGAAATAAGCTCATCCAAGTTAAACAAGGTACACAACCATGTTATATAAAGATAATATGGCCAACTTTAACTATAAATCCAAGATGTGTAATACAAAACACATAGAAATCTTTTTGGTTTTAAAAATTTTTTATGACCAAAACTAAAAGCACATATTAAGCTAAATGATTAAAAATGCACATACAATGCATGATAGTGCTTAACTAAGTTATAGAGGGTACATAAACAAGAAATATCAATTTCTTAATTAACCCTTGAGTACATGTACAAACTAGTACATATTCACACAAAATCAAAAATAGCTTAGCACTTATATAACACATACTTTTTATGTTTCTCCACAATATCAAGCATGTTCTAAATCAAGAGAGAGATATCATAATTCATGTAATCCTCAAGAAAAATAAATCTAGACACAAAATAAAATATTTTTGTCTTTTTGAAAATTTTCAATGTTTTTGGATTTTTTTAAAAATTTTTTTTCTATAAACAAAACGAACTAATAAAATAAAACAACCAAAAACTAAAAGAAAACACATCCATAATTAATTGAAAAAAATTAAATCAAGGACAAGTAAACAACACTCACCTTAAAGAATATTTTCTCACCCATATAGCATGAGTCTTTGGCTTTGTAGATGAAAATCCATGAGAAGCAGAGTGTATTTGAGGGATTACACCAATCTTCCGAGAAAGACTGAAATCCTGCAAATTCCTTTCACAAGCCAACAAGCTTAAACTTTTCAAAAGAATATGAAACAATTTGTATGGACTTATGGCAGGAGAAATATCATCACATATCTTAGATTGAAATACAGAATTTTTAAATTTCAATTTATGACAATTAGGACGAATGTGACCTTAGACACTACAAAAGTGACAAACAAGAACAAATTTAGGAACATCGGTATTCCTAATAACAAATCTAGTCTCAGATTTTGGTTCTTGCCTCAACAAAGAACAATTTGGTCTAATATAACCAACAACACCACAAAGGTGACAAGTAGGCACAAAAACAGATTTATTATACTCTCTAACAAAGGGTTTAGACATAGGTTTAGAAACTTCAGTGTTTACATCAGAACTTTTACCTTTGTCTAACCTAGCAAAATAAGCATTTTCTTTATTATTCCTCTTGAAAGGATGGATATAAACTTTCTCAAGATTAGGCGTAAGAGAAACAAAAACACTTCAGTTATCAATAGCAAGCTTGGTACTAGTCAAATTTTTAATTTTAGCTTTAGATTCACCTAACTCTTGTTCCAAGCTTTTCATCTTCTCATCTTGAGAGGAAATTTGATTTCTCAAAAATTCATTCTGTACGTTTTTAGACCCCTTAAAACACAATTGGATTAATCTAGTTAATTAGCCAAGTTATTACTTAGTCCAAATTCCGGATCTAGGTTATCACAATCAAACAATCATATCATGCATAGTAGCGAAAATATAAATAACACAATGATATGATGACCTAGGAAACCACACCGGTAAAAACCTGGGGAGGATTTAACCTAGCTATCCTTAAGGTAAACTTGAATCCACTATAGAAAGAATCGAAGTTTTATAATAGCGACTTAGACCACTAACATCCTATTGCTACCCACCAAGAGAAATTTACCGACATGACCACGTGCAAATTCCGAGACCACGAACTCCTTGTTTCTTGGATTCTCCAGCAGATACAAGCACACCTGCTTGTGTATCTTTAAGCTCTTATAGCAAAGAATCGAATGATCATCAAGCTCTTGAAGAAATCTCTTTCTTGATATTCCTAAGCTTGTGTGAAGGCAAGCACCTCTCGGATCTTACAAGAGATTCACACAAACAGCAAATAAAGCAACCACAAAAATCTAGCTAGGGTTTGCGTTTTATACCTAGGGCAAAACATAAAACCCTACACGTTTTAATAGGCTAGGGCTGAGTTGGAAAAATCTGCAGAAAAAACATTCTGCTCAACTTTCGATCGATCGAGTTTAAGCTTCGATCGATCGAGCCAGGCCAAAATGCACACTTAATTCTCGCAATGTACTCGATTCTAACTTTACATAAAAGGCACAACTTTGAGCAAGTCTAAACAAGACCAAACAACCTGTTTTGATCATGGTTTGCCAATATTACACGTTAGAGTTCTAATACATAAGTTCCTAAGTACTTAGAACCTAATACATTCTTTTTATTAGATTCATCTAATCTAACAACCAATTCCTCTTTTTCAAGATTCGCCAATTTTAACTCTTTCTTGAATTTCTTAGCAATTTTCAATGATTTAGATAATTTCTTACAAAGAGTTTCACAAGCATCAATAAGATCAACAGAAGCAATAACACCTTCTTTATTCAAATTGTCATAAACATGAGTAGAAAGACACTTCAAATTATCCATGATGGTAGAGATCAATGATCAACTCTTAGATCAAAAAATCTAACACAAGAGCTAACCTCGCTTTCGATATCACTTGTACGTTTTTAGACACCTATAAAACTAGATTGTTTAACCTAATTAATTAACTAAATGAATACTTAGGTTTATTAGTCGGATCTAGGTTAAAACAAAACAATCATATCATGCAAAGCAAACTTAAAAGTAAATAACAAAACAATAAGATGACCCAGGAAAACCAAACTGGTAAAAAATTTGAGGAGGATTTAACCTAACTATCCTCAAGGTAAAACAGATCTACTATGAAAGAATTGAAATTTTTATAATAGAACTTAGACCACTAACATCCCATTGCTACCTCGAGTAGAAAACTTATTACCACGACCACGTGATGTGACTCCGAGTCCACGCACTACTTCTTTCTTTGATCTACAAGAACCACAAGTTTTCCTACTTGTAACTTTGAGACTCCACTTAAAGGTTTTGGATTTTCTTGAAAGTTCTTTATGCAACAACTAAAACTACCATCAAGTTCTTGATACAAATCTTGATCTTGATAGTTCTATGTGTGTGTATAAAGGTAAACACCTTTTAGATCTCACAAAAGATTCAACACACAACTCAACAAAGACCTTAGAGAACTTTTGGGTACAAAACTCTAGATCTACAAAAGAGGCACAAGATGCACTCTTATCTCTTTCTAAAAGCTCTCACAAAAATGTGCTTAGGGTTTCCTTTATATATTAGGAGAAGTAAATCTGAAACCCTAATCCTTAATGGGCTTGAATTGTTGTTTGGGCTTAATTCAAATTCTGCAGATACAATTCTCGATCGATCGAGCCTTACTTTCAATTGATCGAGCTTTGCAATTTTGCACAAGATAAGTTTTACGCATTCAGCTCGATTCAAACTATAACAAATAAACTTTGAGCAAGCCTAAACCTAGACTCATTGTTTTAATCATGGTTTGCCAACATATACAAAGTGAAGTTTTAATACATTTAGTTCCTAAAGTCTTAGAAACAAACCTCGACTGACTAACCTGTAACCAAATCTTTTTTTTTTAATTTATTTATTTTTAAATTACCCTAAAAAATATTTAGACTATGCCCTAGGTGCTAGGTGCATAAAGCACAAAGCATAGCCGACTGGTAGCGTACTACCTTACTAGTAGCCAATAAGAGTTACATGACAAGTTAACAACCCATTTATTAAAAAAAAAAAAAATTAATGAAAAGAAAACTGAAAACAAGTAAACAAAGCAAGAAATTTGATTTGACTATACACTAATCTAACACTACTAAGTTACTAACACAATAACACTACTGGTCTACTTATAGAAAGTGACAAAACAAGTTGAAGCTACTAAACTTATAAAAATTAAAAAAAATAAAAATAAAAAAAATAAAAAATAAAAAAAAGTCCAAACAAGCAAGCCTAACACCTAATCTTTAGACCACACCTACGCTTCCACCGCTCCACAGTTTTTTTTTTTTTTTTTTTGGTTTTTGTGGGAATGATATTATTAGCGGTGTAAACTTAAAATATATACTTTTTGGTGCTCCTTAAGATCTATCTCTCTTTGAAGTTGTAAATTTGTAATTACAAGCATTTTGGCAATGAGTTATTAACATTGAAGACTTCTTCATCATGAATTCATGACTACAAAGAATTTTAGTCATACTCAAAATTGTCAGAATTTGAAGGATATTAACAAGTGGCATTAGGTGCAATTCATTTTTTTTTTATTGATTTTATTTATTCTCTCTATAAAAGTTGCCATTGATTTTTTTTTGTAATTAAACAAAAATTCATTTGAAAAATACAGGTCAACTTGACCTAACCTAACTCAAAACTTGATTGACCGACTTGAACCCGATCTGACCCCCATTTGCTATGTCTACACAAATGTAGTGTTTAAGACATTGACAAGTATGAGGTGAAGTCCTTTGGGCTCTATTCTTGCGAATCTCATATGAGACACCAAAGACTTGTTAAACCACTAGTCGTTCCTCATGTAGGGCACCTTTGAGCAAAAGCCACCAAACTCTTTGTATGATACTTTTTAGTTTCTTTGAATGACACTTAAATTTTTAAGAAAAAGGACTTCTGTTCACCCGAGAGACTAACCAAAATATCAAAAGTGACTTGGAATAAGACTCACACATATATAGAGAAATTTGTCAAAATATTAACGTGTGAGTGGTGAGGTTAGTTAAGTGTTGACGTTTCATAAGAGATACTATAATATTGTTTGACCTAAGCTCATTACTTTAAGCTTCTGGGTTAAGTGACATCTTTTTGTGGATGTTTGGTTGGGATAATTTTAGGGATGTAAAATAGAGAGGAGAAAATAAAGGAGATTTTGGATAGGAGGGGAAAGAGGAGGAGATTTTGGTAGGACCTGGTTGTTTACTCCTTGAACCCACCAAAATCCAGCCCCACAAACTGGGGAGAAAATGGGGAGAGGAGAGGGGTTTGAAGGGAAATTACTCATCTACCCCTTTGTACTCTCCCGCTATGTATAATTGTTTTTTTTTTTTTTTTAATTACGTAAAAGGGGCACGAGAGTAACCCTAGGACATACAAAATGTAAAAAGGTTTATGATCCAAAGAAATTAACTGTGACCGAGTGACACTAACTCACTAAGGCATTAAGAAAAAATTTTTTTTTTGAGGCATTAAGAAAATATAAATACACAATCTTCCACAGAATATTTCAAGATCATGAACACAACAGATTCCACGAATTATGAAAAAAGAAAAAGAAAAAAAAGAGGCTTCAATAGGAACTATCGCCAGAATTTTTGATTTGCTAGGTCGTCCACCTTATCTCAGCAGAAATTCATAAATTTCTTATTCTTGTTTGATCCTGCCAATGCCTTCTCTTGCTCCTGATTAAGGGAGCTGAACAACTGATAGTCTGATAGTGCCAAAAAGGGATAAGTCAACCTTAATGCTTGTAAATTCTTGTATTACAAATCCTCGTCACTAATCACAGTGAAACGAGCTTGAAGACGCGAATATAATGAGCTATCTTGCCATTCTATTTCTTCCCACCAATCTTTCTCCGCTTTAATCTCTTTTATGGTTCGAATTAAATTGGAGTCGATGCCAAGCTTCTTCAACATAGGGCAATCATAGAAGCTAATGTTTTCTAATGGGGGCCATGCACCTTTCATAATGTTAACCAAGTTGGGTAGAGAGTGAAGCTTTAATCTTTTCAAGCTAGGGAGTGTACCACCATCAGAATCAACTATCTTCTTAATAGCTGAACAATCTTCAACTATCAATTCCTCTAAGTTAGAGAAACACTGGAGCATGGAGCTTGCAAAAACAAATTCCAAATTGGGGCATGCATACACTGTCAATACTCTTAGCTTAGCGAAGCTTCCCTGTGGTATCATTTCTTTACAAATCTTCCTCAAGTCTGGCAGAGAATTAATGGTTAGGTGCTCCAAAATCGGAAACACAGCATCAGAAAGTTCTGCGTCAGCAACAATTTCTTGAATCTCAGGACATTCCCTCACTACACATAATCTCAGTCCATTGAAATTACCAAGTCCAAACTCTGAAAGGCTGAGAACATTGATATGATGATCTAGACAGAACGCAGAAGTGCGAGTTAATACTTCCAGCACCGCACTTGGTATCATCTCACCATTCACAAACCTCAAGCATTGACCCCATTGAACATAATCTAATTCCAGATTGTCCACATTTTGAGATGCAAAGCGTTTCACATCATAGCCAACTACAAATTTGAATTCAGTTAAACCCCCAATTTTCCATGTCGCGCTCGTTTGGAGAAGGAGTTCAAGAAACTCTACTTTTGGGAAATAGCAACAAAAAGTAGTCAAATTTGTCAAGTTGCTCACCTCATCTATGACAGATTTCACGTTCTCATTCCACCTCATATCTCCTGGGTACACATCAATACTTAGTGTTTCCAATTCACTGAGATTCCTTATTACAACATGTGAAAGCAATTCTGGAGGCAGGTTGTCATATTCACTCCGGTTGACAGAGCCATAAAATGATACCTTCAAGTGCCTTAGAGAAGCCAGTTCAGAAATCTCATTTGATAATTTGTTAAGCTTAGTTCCTTGGAGATCAAGAACCACAAGTCGTCTCAAAGATCCAACCTCAGATGGTAGCTGAACCAGACGTTCACAATCTCTTAAAATAAGCACTTCAAGTATTGTAAGCTTACAAATTGACTTTGGCAAGAATTTGATCCTGGTTTTAGATAGGTTCAAAATTGTAAGAGAAGGCATTAAGTCAAAGAAGGAGGTAGGTATCACTCTTAGATTATGATTTCTTTGGAGGAACAATGCCAAAAGTCTGGGGCAATTTGGTCTCTCTGGTAGGCTGGTTAGCTCATTGTCCATAAAAAAAATCATCTTGGCTTCTTCCCATTCCTCTTTTAACGGCAGTTCAATCAGGCCTGCACCGGCCCTTGATAAGAACCGATGATATTCAAGAATTGGCAGTCTATTTCCCATGTGTGATAGCTGAGTCATTTTTGAATAACTTCCACACAGAAACTGACAACCTTCGACTTCCAATGATAAGATCCTTGATGCTAAATCCCGAATCAAATAGTGCATTTTGATGGAAAGTCTGACTTGCACGCTCTGCAAAAGAGAGGCTCCTACAAGAATATCTACTATATCACGTCCCCTCTTATAAGAATCTGGCCGATTTCCAGCAACTAAACCTTCTTGAATCCAATAATCTACCAATTCATCTATGCTGAGCTCCTGATCTTCTGGAAATAAGGCACAATATAGGAAGCATCTCTTCACTTCAGGGCCCTCCAATCTGTCATAACTGAATTTCAGTTTTTGGATTAGAGCTTCATAACCATAGATCCCATGTGCACTGCACTGTGAAAATTCCTTTGATGCATGCATCCAGGCTAAAGCGTCATTCTCCTTAGCCAGTGCCCTTCCTGTAACAATGATCAGCAATGGAAAACCATGGCACTTTTGAACTATAGCTCTAGCAAATTGTTGGATATTTGGAGATTCAATGATCCCACCCACTTGTTCCCGAAGCAACTTCCAAGCTTCTTCTGGTGGGAGTCCCATTTGAACCTCTCTATCAGCACCCATGACGTGACACACATTCTGGAATCTTGTTGAAAATATCATCTTGCAACCCTTTTTCGAAGCAGGATCAGGAATGCCAACTACATTTAGATCAATCGGCTCCCAAACATCATCCAGAATCAACAAAAACCGTTGGCTTTTTAGAACTTGAAGCAGTCTCTCTGCAATTTCAAAATCAGTTTTGAAGTCTTCTGATGACAATGGTAATTGTCGTAACACTTCATCTTGAACCTTTCTGGTGCTCCAATTTCTTGAGACAGTCACCCAAATAACTACGTCAAACAAGTCTTTTATTTTGGGGTTACTGATCAAGGCTTTCAATACACCGGTCCTCCCAATCTCATCACTTCCATGAAAACCGATTCTTCGAGCTGTAACATCATACATGTATCCCAAGATCTCCAACGAAGCGCGCTCAATAGACCCGCTGGAATCTGTGCTCATTTCAAGCAACAGTTGACTATCAGTCGGAGCAATCTCAATTTCATCCTTTCCTGAAGGAAGCATGGTCACTGACATTGGTTCTACAGCTTGTTTGCCTTTTCTTTTTTTTTTTTTTTTTGAGAGACAATTCCAACTTGCTGCAAACCTTTCAGCTCGAACTTTTTCCCCAGACCTCCAAGCATAATTTACATGGAGAGGTTTGGCTGCAGTTTGTTTGCCTGCAGGTGCCAGAATTTTTTTTCAGGGACCAAGTGAAATATATATATATATATATATATATATATATATATATATATATAATTTTTTTTTTAAGAGTAGGGATGAAATTCTAATTGGGAGGGTTGCACAAATTATACTACACACGACATACTCTTTACAAAAAAAAAATTAAATCTAAAGAATAATCCAATATAACAACAACAAAAAGGAAAAAAAATTATCTGTCATAGATGATATGGATTAAAAAAATTATCTTTCATAGATGACAATTGCACAAGAATTAGCCTCTCCAATAAATTGGGGGTAAGATTGCATACTATGATTTTTCTCAAGACCTCGAAAAAGTGGGAGTTTTGTACATTGGGTGCAACATTTTTAAGATGACAAATGCAATATGAATTTCTAACTCTTGACCACAAAATATGTAATTGTCCTTTAATCTTTAAAGGGAAAAAAATTGTATCCATATTTCTAATTTTCCAAATACAAAATAAATAAATAAAAAGTTTGTTTATGCGAAATATTAAAAAAAAAGGCTTATATTACAAGAAAATAATACTTATCTATTTTTAGGATCTAGTAATATATATCTTGAATATGCTTTGATTCAGTGAACTACATATATTATGACTAATAAGCCAAGAATAATAATAATAATAATGCATTAACTATTTATATAACTTATTTATTTTAAGAAATTATATGTTGAAAACATATGAATATAATGAGTTATGAATTAAATAAGAGTAATAAAAGGAAAAAAAAAAAAAATGTATTAGTCAATTATATAAATAAATGTAGGATATGTTTTTTTTATATAAAAATTATAGTAACCAATGGTTAAATGTTATCTCTAGATTTTTATTTTTTATTTAATAAAATATATATATATATATATATATATATATATAGGAGTGGGTGGAATTTTATAAAGCTAGGCGATAATAGCACCCACTCCATGAGGGGAAGTTATCTCAAGTATTGGGACTATGTAATGCCTCTCTCAGATAGAAATGGATCCTATACTCCATCCTCGTGAGAGTGAGTGACATATGCCCAATAGATGCTACGCTTTTTCCTTCCTAGTGGTTCAATTGCTTACCAACATGCTTTGCCAATGGAAAATTCATCCGACCTTCTTCTGTAGGCTGTGAAGGCACAATCTCAATTTCTGTTTCAGGAATGGATATCTTCCCTTTTTTTTCCATAACCTTCGTACCATGCGCAGATAACAACTCTGGTTTTTCAAGAGAAATTGGCTTGGTCTCAGGGTCAGGTAGTTCAAATAATTTTGAGCTTTCCGAAAGAAAGAATAGTTGTTTCAGATTTGGAAGCCCCGTGAAGTTTGGGATTTGAACGAGATGTCGAGAATATCTGAGGTCGATGATCGTTAAATTGTTCAAAAACTGTTTGGAATTAGAATAATTAGCTTCAATTAACTATAGAATTTATTTATTTTTTAAATAGATAAATATAAAGGCATCGAGGAAACAACACTACCTTTACTCCCACCCAAAGTAGTTTAATTATGCTATGGGGCATCAAAATCTCAAGATTTTTGCAGCCGCTCAGATCCAATAAATTAAGACCAGTCAAACGTAAAATTGACGAAGGCAGCTCCTTAATTGCAGTTCCATTTAAATAAAGCTTCTGTAACTGTTGCATGTTTTCCCCGAAGTTTGAAATCTTCTTGATTTTGGAGCAGCCAGAAAGGATAAGAATCTCAAGAGATTCTGTATCAATCTTGCTTGGAAGTCTTGTAAGACGAATGCAATCTTTCAGATTCACTAAGGTAAGCCTTTTGAGGACACCAAACGATGGGTGAACTTTAATTAAATTTGTACAACCTTCAAGATCTAGAATCTGCAGATTTGGAATCCCTGTGAAATTTGGGGTGCTTCTTAGATTTTGGGAATGACTGAGTTTGATGAATTTTAAGTTGTTCGAATACTGTTCAAGAATTAAAAAGTGTAATTAGCCATAAATCTTATTTAATATAATAAATAATATAGAGGCGTTGGGGAAATAACATTACCTTTACTGTTTCCCAAAGTAATTCAATTTTGCTGTGACACATGTTAAGTTCAACAAGCTGATCTGGTTGGAAAGTTGCTGGCAAAGATTTTAATGGATAATGACTCCAATCAAGAAATCGTAATGCCCTAGGAAGATATGCTAGCCCATGCGGAAGATGCATGTTACCAATTTTAAGCAATTTCAGATTAGACATTTTTGAAAAAGCTTCTGGGTCCCCCTGTACCTCTTTTTTTAGTGGCAATTCTAAGAAAATGCCTCCAATAGCTTCTGTTCCCTAAAATCGAAAACAAGCGTTAGTTAAAAAATTTTTTTTTTTGGGTAAAATAACCGTTAGTTAATGGGTCTTATAAACGAGTGCATATTAGGTTAAAAATTAATAAATGTTCAATTATGAGTTATAATATGCATTTTTCAAAAAAATAAAAACATGTTAATAATTTATTAGCTTACACGCACAAATTTGTTGTGGTAGCGTATGTTTATATATATATATATATATATATATATAGACAAAACTTTGATATAAAATCTTAGTTACTGTTTTTTAGGTTTCCTTTTTAAGATTCAACCATGTGACTACTTAACTAAAAAATACATTTTCTTTTCATGAGAAAAAATCAATGTGACAAAATCTTAAAAGGGAAATCTAAGGAACAGTACCTAAGTACTGTACCTTTCTCTCTCTCTCTCTCTCTCTCTCTCTCTCTCTCTCTCTCTCTCTATATATATATATATATATATATATATATATAGTTTGACATTATTTTTTGAAAAATGTATAAAACATTATTTAAGGGAAATTACACTTTACTACTCTAAACTATACTTTCAATTATATTTTGCATCCTAAACTTTGGGTTTCTATCCAAGTTAACGACATAATTAACGTCAGGGTGCAAAGTGAAATTTGAGATATAGTTTAGAGTGATAAAGTGTAATTATTTTATTATCTAATAAAGCATCAAATGCATCATAGCCATAACCATTGCACTTAAGACATTCATTAACAAAATCCATACGCTAACATTACAAGAATTACTCAAATGTATATATTTTTCAAGGGAAAAGTTAACAAATACCCTAAGCGTATTGGTTTAACAAATATTTTTAAAAACTTTTTATGGGAAAAATATGTAAATGATTTTTTTAACAACTTTTTATATTTCTCATAAAAGTAATATTAAAATTTTCTTAAAATAGTCCATTAACAAATGCCCTAAAAGCATTCGTTAACTGGACTCATTTTTTAATAATAGAAAATATTGACCAAAGTGCATGGGAATAGGAGCATCAATTCGAGTCCCAATGATAGGGTGGGTGTATTTATTTAGTAGTAATTCTAATCAATTCAAAAAAAGGTAGAAAATATATATATCCACTTACCGTATTGTTTATCAGCACATGATCAATGTCCTCATGCGTCCATAGTCTACTACATCGTCCAGGCTCTTTAACACACTCTTGGCGAACTATTTCCCTCCCCATTTGTTGTATTAGATAATGCATACACAATCGATTGTCTAAGGAAACTTCTAAGAGAGATTTCTCAATGAGAGTTCGTAATCCATAATCAACATAGAAGCCAAGATAGCCTAATATTTCAATTACACGATATTTGTCCATCCCTTCAAAAAAACAAGCAATGTGTAGGAATATTTCCTTTTCCATATAATCTAGTCCATCAAAACTTATTTTAAGGACATCCAAAATTTTTCTTTCAGGATATAATAAAATCTTGCCTAATGCTGATTCCCATTCCTTCTTGGTTTTTTGGTATAGACTAGAACCTATAACTTTAAGAGCTAAAGGAAGGCCACCAATATAATTGACAAAAAGGTTGGACATCTCAATATAATCTTTGGGAGGAAGTTTCCTATTAAAAGATTTTAAACTGAAAAGCTCAAGAGCCTCTTCATTACTTAATTCCTTAGGCTCATATATTTGATCAACATTATGCAACCGTAGCAAATTTTTATCTCTTGATGTAATGATAATTCTACTGCCTAGACCAAAGAAATCACACTCCCCAGCCAATATGTTTAACTGCTCTAATTGATCCACATCATCAAGAACAAGAAGTATTCTTTTTCTATGGAGCCTATTCCTAATTTGCTTAACTCCTTCTAGGACACCATTTATTCTTGTAACTCTTCCCTTTAAGATTGTAGAAAGAAGAATTTCTTGCAGACAAATTAAACCCAATTTTTGAGCAACTTCTCTAATATTAGCAAGAAAACAACCGGCTTCAAATTGACCAAACAACCTCTCATAAGCGACTCTTGCAATGGTTGACTTACCAACACCACCAATCCCACATATCCCTACGATGCGAACATCAGTCAACCCTATCTCTAAGTATGAAAATATTTCCTCCACACGAGAATCCATTCCAACTAAAAGCTTAGTCGAGTTTAAGTAACGAGTAGCCAATGTATCCAATATCTCTTTAACAATCAGTTCGATTACTTTTGACTCAGGCCTGCAAGGAGAGTGAGCAATAATCATGTAATGAGTCTAAACTAGCCATAGTGACAAAAAAATAATAATTATGTTGATACATAACTTTTAGTTATACTTCTTAGAACTGAAATGCAATCAAATAGATTATACAATCAGAGAGCCAAATGTTAAGACAGAGAAAAAGGGTAAAGGCTATCAAAACATGTTGAAAAGTAAATTTAGATCTCTGCCGATATTTTAAGAATTAAATCAATTTTATTAAATAAAGTAACTATAACGTTCAATTCAAAATTCAGTTATTTAGCCACAACAAACAAATAATCAAATAAAAGAAAAAATTAAATAACACATGCATGTTGCTTACAAAGAGAGAAACCAATGGATGAATCCAGGGATGGACCTAGGAGGGGGCCTAAGGGCGCCTAGGCCCTCCTTGGGTCCAAAAAAAAAAAAAAAAAAAAATTTAGCAAGTTAAATTTTCCAATATATATATATATATATAGGGGCAAGATTTGGAGCCCAAGTCCAAATGTATGGAACTACGGTCTAATAAGCCCAATACAATGAATTTTGTAGAGTATGGGTCAAAGAATTAGATCTTAATGAGTTGGGCAACGGCTAGTATGGAGTTAAGAGACAATCAAGCATAAATAGAAGACATTAGTGCCAATGGATGTTAGTCCGAGGAGGCCAAAATTTATCATATATTGATCACAATATTAAGATTGTTTAGTATGCTACAGTGTTCTCTCTCTCTTTTCTTTTCTTCGCCCTTTTCTCATGGGGGCTCTTCCACATTATATAGCTCCTTTTTGATTATCCGGACCTTACACTTGTTGGTCATTTGGATCCCCACTTGAGTACCCATCCCATCAGACACTCCTTTCAGCCCTCTGTGAGTTGTGGCAGCCAAGGCAACATTGTTCGGGGGTCCTCTTCACATTAATGCGGCCAGAAAAGTAGCTGCAGTGCATTTAATGTGGTGGTGACAGCCTTTCCTTAGATATTTTGAGTTTTCTTCCCTCTCACATACTCATGGGGCGCATTCCAATTGCTAGAGTACACTCTTGGTTTGCGTTTGTCGTGTCCGAGGAGGAGTTCCTCCTCGGACCTTCTTCCCTTCATCCCACACTGGTGAGACTTGTAATGTGGATCATTTAAGTCATCTTCTCCTCCTTGGACTTGTTAGTGTCCTCGGATAAGGCCCAAGGCCCAATACATTATTTTGGGCCCTAGCCCCTATAATAACCCCTCAAAACTTTGATTTTTCCCTTCCATCCGAGGAGAAAAAGCGGGGTTTTGATTTTTAAGATATAAGACCAGCTGATTTTTGGTTCACACGTGTGGGAGTGGTTACTTCTAATGCTTCGTAGTTTACGAGACGCTATTAATTGCTCTAGGCGGCTTTGTATCTCTCGCATCCAATCGCAGCGCGCAGATCCAATGGTTGGCGTTTCTCCTAGTATTTTGAGCGGGAATACTTTTTTCCATTTTCTCCTGCTATATAAGGCTTTGAAGGAAGCCCTTTTGCCTTTCTTTTTTACGAATATTCAAGAACTTTAGAGAACTCCAACGCCTAGTCTTCATAAAACACACCAAACTCTTGAGTTTTCGTAGTCATTTCCTGTGAGAAGCTTTTCTTTGAAAAGATCTCTAAAAGTTTTCAGAGATTATTATACGTGTACTCGTAAATTCTCATTCCTTTATATTACCCTTTTTTCCTCTCGGCCTTTCTCCTCGGCCTTTCGGTTCATCTAGATGGGTAAATTCAAGTGTTTAGTAGACACACCAGCCACTATGGACGCTTTTAGAGCTAGGTACCGTATTCCATAGGGGGTGGTTTTAGAATATTGCCCTCCTGGACCGAGTCTTGATCGATAAAGATGTGGGTCAAGTAGTCATTGCCATGATCGCTTTCATAGAGGGAGGAATGACGCTTCCCATGCGTAGGATTACTCGAGACAACTTGTTAACCATAGGTTGACTCCTTATCGATGCGCCCCAACCCATTTAGGGTCTTGGGCTGCGTAGATACCTTGAACGAGCAGATGGGCTTAGGGCTCACGTGGCACGATGTGGTTCACATGTACGAGTGCCACAAGCTTGCCAAAGGCGGGTACTACCTTAAATCTCGGTCCGAGGACGTTAGGCTAAGATCCTATCTTACCAAGTCCAATAAGGGTATGAAGGATGACTACCTGGTTGCCTCGGGGGAATGGAGCGACGGTTTTCATTGTCCAACTCGGGCAGGAGATCCAGGTGTGATACCTTTAGGATTAGTCCCCTTGGAAGGGAATTTAACCTTTTAGCTTTATTCCTTTTGCTTGGCACTTCATTTTTTTTTTTTTTTTTTTTTTTTTTTTTTTTTTTTTTTGTAAAAAATATCCTTTTAGCGATCCGACCATAATTCCCTTCTCGATTGTTTTGCAGATAAAGCCCACGTTGCTCCGCGGCTTAGCCATACCAACGTTCGGGCCCTTAACTACCTCCCGAGGTCAAAGATTTTTGTATACAAGGACGGACAATTGCGTGCGCTCATCATCGATCTTGGGTTACGAGCCCTTGTCTCGCGTCTTTCAGGACATTGGCCAATCAATAAGAGCTGGTAGTTCAAGGTTGTCTCGGATCGACGTCTTTAAGCCGAGATTTTTGGCTCGGAGGGACCTTCCGCCGGTTACTTTGCCAATTCTACAAAACCTTCCACCAAATGCACAGACCACCTCCACAAGACCATCCCGGAGCTGCATCATTTATTGAAGAGGAGATTGACTCATCTCGCCTTTCATTAGAGGAGGAGATAGACAGGTTTTATTTTGAAGAAGACAATCCAAAGGCTCCCCTGATCAACCTCTAAGACACCGAAGGTGAGCCGATGTAAACTCCGACATTCGCGCCTCCCCCCTTGATCACCTGCTTGGATAAAGGTAATAAGAGCTTAAGGAAGCTTATGGCTGCCAGGGGCAAAGGGTCAACCTCGAAGGCACCCACTAAGTCTCAAGCTCCCTCTAACCTTCCTTCTGCTCCTCCACGGATCCCCACGACCTCGGCCAGAAGGCTAACCCTAACTTGAAGAAGAAGAGGCCAGTCGAGTCGCTCGAGGAAGGCAAGGTGGGCCCTTGTCATGGCGCTAAACACCAAAAGGTGACTCGGGAAACTCGGGACAAGAGGGCCCCGTCCGTGGAAAGTCGTGACGAGCAAGATATGGTTGAAGTGAGCGTGGCACAACGTACTTGGAGCCCTCGGCCCTCGGTGGATGGGGCACCAATTCCTTGGAACGCCTCGGTCCAAAGAGTACCGGGGGCCGAGTAGGGTACATTGCTGAAGCCCTAGAGCAGCCCATGCTTCTTCCTAGGGACATGGACTCTTACAAGCGTTTCTCGCAAAACGAACTCTTCTTGTCCCCGAAGAGGGACCTTGCGATGGTAAGGCAATTTATCCCTTTACAAGCATAAATATTGAATCATATTTCGTTGTAACTCATGTCGTTTTGTGATCCTTGGGCGGATTACTCAGCAAGTTTTTGTGGCCAAGGAGTGGTATCGCGATGCTCGCAAGTTGGCTGATGCTGAAGCCCCCTCTCGCGCCGAGATAGAGAAAACGTTAGGGGCTATCAAGCGGGAGTAGTATGAGCTAACTAAGAAGCTAAAGGAGGCGCAATCTGGTCGTCTAAGCGTTGAGGTTGGCTTGAAAAATGCGGAGAAGCAAGGCGAGGACCAGCGCCAAAAGTTGCACATGACCGAGATCAATCTTGCCACCGAGAAACAGTCTGTCCTAGATCTCAAAGCCGCATTGCAGAAGGCTAAGGAGGAAACCCAGCTGGTCAAGGAAGCAATCGAGGCCGAGAAGAGGGCTGGCTTTCAACTTTGTGTTGAGGAGATGCAAGTAAGGCTTGCCGAGGAATTGTTAGAAGTATGTAGGGACTACTGCAGTGTTACATGGGACAAAGCTCTCGGCGTTGCGGGTGTCCCCGCAAATTCTATTTGGAGGCTGCCTGAAAATGTCTTCTACCCCCTAAAGATCCGAGAGGTCCTTGCCGATGCCCCAGAATCTTCCGAGCAACCTGCGGCTATCCCGATAACTGAAACTACAAAGGGATCTAACCAAGCTACCGACCAAGGTCGGGAAGCCGAGGGAGAGAAGGGCAAAGGCAAGGGTAAAGGGAAAAAACCCTCTGCCAAATCAAAGGATCCCTCCAAGGAGAGGTTGCGGAGGTCGAGGGTCATGGGGTTGACCCCCAAGCCAAGGATGTTCCTCCTTCTCAACCAGAGCAAAAAGAAGACCCTCCTCCTGAAGCTTAGTCCCTAGGGTTTTTTTTTTAGTATCATTTTGAAGTAGAAGTGTATTTTGTTTTTGTTTTCAAAGACATCTTGTCCGAGCGTATTGTATTATCTTTACCTCTTAATGTGAATGCTTTTCCTTTCATCCTTTGTTCTTTTGCCTGGTGTTGTTTGGATTTTATTGCATAGTTCTGAATAAATATAACTATGCCTTGAGTTAGAGTTTACAATAATGTTTTGCCAATATGACTAAGTGTTAGGGGTAAATTGTGACCGGGGAGACCAAGAGACACGTCCAACCCATTCGCATGTCCAGCCAATGAACGTGTCGATGATCTGACATATAATATCACGTCGAATTAAATGCAACAGATACGGAATCTCAAAGGACGCAGATGACCAACAATTGATTCTTTGTATTCCATTAGTCGTCATCTAAAGAAAAACAAGGAATAAGAGCACCCATAATGATGGTGCTAAAAATCTAAATTGCTATATTTAGCACCACAAACTACAAATATTTGGCTGCATGGAGTCATATCTAAAATTTTTAGCTCTCGAGCTATAGCGCATACGATCATAGATGGTCATGCACTTTGCAACTTAATAGCCAAACCTAAATAATATTTTTTATTCTCCCTTTGCTTTAAAATATTGTTTTATTCATCCAAAACTTTTTTCTCTTTGTGTCATTCTTCATTGAGCTTCTCGGACACCTCTTCCTTAATTTGTTCTCTACCTTCTCTCCCTCTCTCGTGCATCTTTGAGTAGATCGTCGCCGTCTTGTCGTTGATGGGTCACCGTCTTGCCGCTGATGGGTTGCCATCACACCGCTGATGGATTGCCATCGTGCTTCTGGATGGATCATTGTCTTGCCATTGATGGGTCACCATCACGCCGCCGATGGATCGCGCCGTGCCACTAGATGGATCACCATTGTGCCGCTAGGTAGATCGCCGCCATGCCTCCCCTCTTTGGGTGGATCATGGTCATGGGTTGCTAGATTTTGTGGTGGGTTCGGGTGTGGATGAGTTTGTAGTTGGCTTGTGTTGGCTTTTGATGGTTTGGATTGGTGGTTAGTGGTGGTGTGCCAATTGGTGAAGAACATGGGTTTTGTGGGTTTGTGGTGGTGGATCATGGGTGGTGGCAAGTCGATGGTGGATTTTGCCATGGATTGGTTGAGAGTTAGTGACTGGGTTGGTTTGACATAACAAAGAGTGGTGGTGATAGTGGTGGTGCCGCAAGGGGCTGTGGGTTGAAGAGAGGGAAGAGAGGGAGAAGATAGAGAGATAAAGATGAATAGTGAGAGAAAAAAATAATAAATAGGTGTTTGTAGATATATATTATTTTATTGGGTTGTTTATGTTATTTTATTGCGTTAAAAGCTAAAATAAAACCACTAATGTTGGATGTGAAAAGGTAAAATAAATAAAGTAGTTTTTGGTGAAACTAAACAGCTAAAATTATGGTTCTACCAATGTGAATGCTCTAACGGAACAACTGATATGCATAGCAATAAGTAATCGTCCAAACTTATGGATGACTGTTACCGCATATAAATAGCTCCACAAATTCTACAGTAGCAGATGAGACACATCGGTCATATGACTGTTGACAAGCCATAAATGACCATTAATCACCTTAGACGTTACAAAACATCTTTAAGACAGTTGTTATGCCTTCAATGGCTCACCAAGGCAAAAGGCTATAAATACAAGCCTATAGGGACAAAAGAAGGTACAAACACTCTCACTACTATTCTGGTTATTCTGATATTTATCTTCCAATATTTGATTTTGCAATCAGAGGGTACTGGTCGGCAACACTCCGGTGTCATTACCCTAGGATTCATTTGTTTTATTACAGGCTCCATTTAGTCTTCCAGACAGCTTATACGAAGAATTCAACTGACAATCTCAAGCATCATCAATAAGCAAAACAATTTCCCTCTTGACATGTTTGAGCTTTGGGCTTGAAATTTGGCGTCAACACTTGTATGGAACTATCTTCTTGAACCGATTGGTTTGTCAATAGTTGTGAAGACTAGTGATATAATTGGATTTTGCCTTTGGAAATTGTGGCTTATTATTCGGCATTATAGTGGAGGCCGGCATGGAAGTTGAAAAGATTTGGGTTGTTTGGGGAGTGAGATAAGTCTAATTTATTAAAATTTGATAACTCACATTGTGAGTTGATGCTTATGTGTAATTTTTTAATAACAAAAATATTAGCACATCATTTAAAAAATTAAGTATCATTGGAAACTAATAGAAGATAACAAAAGGACTAAAAACGCCAATTTCAAACCTCAGGAACTAATAACACCCACTTAAAACTTCAGAGACCAAGAGCACAAATACTTGTGTGCAGGTAGTGTTTTGCAACTGAAAACATGGGTTCATGCTTTGCAAGTACTTGTGTGTAATAAGTTTTAGCCCTATTTTTAATCTACAAATATCTAGAAATGTTGGAATGCATAATGTCAACTTTTAGGTACAAAGAATTGGAGTAATTCTAATGCCACATAAAAAGTCATAATTTTTGTACAACTATCCTACGTGACAAACTGTAATTAACTATTACTTTCATATGAACCCATTATCATTTCTCGACTACCACAGTTTGCCATGTAAACAATTATGGCAAAAGTAGTGCACTTTTTTGTGGTACTAGATTTTTTGCAAAGAGTTTCTCTAAAGTCGTCATAACATAGTGAAAAGACCTAATCAAAATGTGTTGCAGGACATTGTTACTAGCATTGAAATAAGAACACGCATAATTGATTCTGAGTCAGTATCACTGAGTTCTATTTGCCTCTTATGACCCAGATCTACGCATCTCCATGGTCCAATTATTTGTTAAATATATATAAAACACTTCTTTCAGAGAGCCTAACATACAATAATTTTTTTAATTATTAATTATCATTCCAGGATATGAAGGTTTTGTATCGTATAGCAGTATGTGAATGAACTGTGAATTGCATAACTAAAAGAATGAGATTAATGATGAGCGAGAAGAAGAAAAAATGCTTACCCAATCTTTAAAACCCATCCAGAAAGACTGACGACTTCGGTCAAAGCAGATCTCCATGTTTGCACCTGCTCCAAATTATCCTTGAAACGTTCTTCGTGCATTGCAAAGGCTTCCTCAAAACTTCCTTTCTGTTTCCGTACGTCAGAAGGATCTACATGATAAAAAACCGGTAAAACTTTTTGCCCCTTCTCTTCCCGGCATTTCAAAATCTCTACAAGCTCACTCAAGCACCAAGTAGAGGAAGCATATCCTCTTGAGAGAATGATGACTGAAACCCTTGCTTCTTCAATTATTTTAAGCAGTTCTAGCGAAATGGCCGATCCCAACTGAAGCCCTTCAGCATCTTTAAAGGTCATTATTCCTTTTTGCTTCAAAGCAACATAAAGATGATCCGTAAAATTGCTGCGAGTGTCTTCACCTCGAAAACTAAGGAAAACGTCGTATTTCCATTGACGGGTATCATAAGAAGAGACACTTTCCACAGGTATAAGAGCCATCCTCTGCCAATTTTGCACCACCAAAAACAGATAAGCATTAGACATAAAAATAAATAAAAATAATAAAAAAATAATAATAAAAAAAAAAAAAAAAGAAGAAGAAGAAGTAAAAACGATGTAATGAAAAGTTCGCATTTTAGGAGTTATATTTCTTTAATTGGGCATATATAACTTCAAAACGGAGAAATAAAAGATATGGGTATGCTTTAGAAAAGTGAGAGCTTACAGATTTCGGATATTGATGCAGAGTGTCAGAATCCTCTAGGAAAACCGAACATCGCTGGATTTTGGCACTGGGGTCTTTCGGAGAAAGAAAGGGAATATCAAGAGGCGTGCTTCTTAAACAAATTTATGTAGACATGCAGGGCCAAAGGACGAAAGTCATGGACGAAGTCATCCCTCCGGCTCTAAAAAAATATAATAATAATAAGTAAAAAAAAATTAATTTAATTTAAAAAAAAAAAAAAAAAAAAAAAAAAAAGAAGCGCGCGTGTAGAACCGAAACTGCACGATCTGCGCTGACGGACAAGAGATGTAGTCTGAAAAACAAAAAAGAAAAAACGAAAGGAGATGAAATTTGAAGCTCCAAAGTCGGTGACAAGGCTCTCAATTTTGCAAAATCCTCCAGAATATTTTCTTTAAAATAAAAAAGACAAAAAAAAGGCCGGCGATCTGAAGGTGGCTGATGGTAAACGGTTATTTTCTCTTTTTTTTTTTTTTTTGTTTCTTTTTTTAGTTTCTTTCACAACAAAATCACAGCAACAACAACAACAACCAAAATCACAACTAAACACAACAGACTTAGAGAACCAGGACAAGAGAGGAACGGTGAAAGAAAGAAAAGAAAAGAAGAAGATGAGAAAAAAGGCAGTAGATCTGATTGTCGGGAAAAGAAAATAAAGATGAAAACAAGATAAAAAGGATAAGAAGAGTTTCATTAAAAAAAGGAAAAAGAAAAAGATGAGAAGACAGTTACGGACGGAACTACGAGAGAACAAAATAAAAAAGATGGAGAGAGACGATGGTCACTGTGCGAGAGTACGCATGTTTGTACTATTTTTGGAAACATATTACGTGAAAATGATAAAATAATTACTACTTTCCTCTTAAGCTAAGTTTGGATTCGGCTGAAAAATCAAGTGCGTATGCGTTTGGCATTTTATTTTATTTTTTTACTTTTTTTTTTTTTTTTGACGCATGTTTGAGAAACAAACCTCACTGTTACAGCTACTGTTTATAGATAGTAGCTGCAATGTTTGACTTTTTCCACTATTTTTAGCATATCCGTGGATCTCGTGTATCTTTACTACGGGACTCACAAATCTCACTTTTCAGCAATTTTTTTTTTCATTAAAAATAGGTTCTATGATACTATTCACATATTTAAAAATTATTTTACTATAGTGTTTTTTAGTTTTTAATTTTTAATTTTCAATTGCATCCAAACGGACTCTTAATTTGTTTTTCCTCTATTCCATTTTGAGATGTCCTAAAATGTTCTAATATGTTCTTTTATTTCTAAAATTAAAAGTTATTAATTTACTAATGCTCTTATTATACTCTTATTTTTTAAAAAAACCATTTCACACCAAGTATTATAATTTTTTGATAAATTTATTTAAGGGTAATTTTTGAACGTATACTTTTTTTATACCGTAAATAAGACAATAAATGATATTCCTTTAAAAACTTTGAAAGTAATGTCAAAAATTTTTATGGTTTATGAACAATCGTTCTAAGGGCACTTATTAACCTAACATTTTTTTTAAATGGCAAAAATGCAAAACAAGTTTTAAAAAAAAAAAAAAAAAAAAAACAAACAAACAAACAAACTCACACACACATACGAAGGAGAAGGAAATGGTGAAAATGCAAAACATAACTTCTAAGTTTTGGCAAGAATTTATTTTTCTTCTAATTTTACTTAAATTTTAGTAACTTTTATGTTAAATGTGTGACAACAAATTAAAAGTTAGATTATTTTCAAAGAACTTATTAACGTAATATAAAATGGCTATTTCTCAAAAAAAAAAAAAAAAAAAAACTTATTATAAAATGGCTATGAACACATAGCAATGAGGGCTTCTTAACGTGGTATTAGTAATGCTTCAAATATCCTATATCGAACCTATTAACTTTTTATTAACAATATATCAAATGGTAAAGTTTTTTATGGTTGAATAAGAAATATGGGATTCAATCTCTGCCTAAACCAAATACCGATTAGTGCCTTGATCTGATAATAAAGAGTTATCGTCATGAGCAGACGTCATAGGTTAAAACTCTCTCTCAAAATTTTTTTTTTTTTTTTTTTGGTGGGGTGGGGGGAAGTGAAATGAATAAATAAACTTGATTTTCCGCAAGAAAATTTAACTTTAGCCATATAATTATAGATATTGACGAAGGCTATGCAAATGATTATCTAGATGGTCAATGAATTTAATCCATCTCTCTATCCTCCCCTGACCTCGACCAACAATCTTCTATGGCAACAGGACCATTGAAAAATGAGTTTTTCCCTTTCTTCAATGTGGTTCACACTTTGGACTAAAAGGTTAGATTTAGATATTGATGAAGCACGAAAATCAGTAGGCTAAAATACTTTGGGCTATGATAATGGTTGTGTATCCCGAAAAGAAATAAAGTAATGTCGAAGGTGACTGGTGTGACCTGGCTAAGGACCCTCCGATGGTTAAGTCAATTTTCTCTCTAGGACTTAAGGAAAGAAAATAGTAAATGTTTAGAACTTACCTTGGGTGAATAGAATTTACTTCTTTTATAGAGAGTTAGACGTGGGTCTACTTATTTGGATCCATCACCATCATGGGTAATGTTGATGGTTAATAAAGAAAATGGGTTACATGGGGCAGCGTATGTGGAATTTCTTCCACGCATCATGCAACATGTCATATTTCGTTCATGTGAGTCTAATGGAGGGTTTTTTACAAAACTCATCAAGTATAATTCACTTGTCCATGTACATGTCGTCTATAGATATACTTGTCTATGGAGAGTTCCCTTCATTGCATGACTTGGTTGTCTATGGACAAGTGCCTTTATATATTCTTGTTCTTGGACGAGTTGATATAATTTATTTTGTGTTGTGGATGACGACACAAGGACGAATAACACTTAGTGCTTATCCTCATCAATGGCCCCCTTGTCCTTATGTTGTTTGTCGATCAGAAAGTTTTTTTTTTTTTTTTGAATTTTCAAATTTTCGGATTTTTGAATTTCATGCTTGATGGTTGACACGTGGTGTAATTCTGAGGTTTATCAATCATTTCGTTTCATCCTTCAAGAAAAGCGCCACGTGACTTCTTCCGGTTGGTTGTGTTGTTTCCTATGACTAGCTTCGTTGCCTATAAATAGTAGAATTCCTCTCCTACCCTTTCACATTTCCAATATTTTTTTCTTTGACATTTTTCGTCCAACACCTCCTTTAGGAGTCTTCCCGCGTCCTTAGGCCTTCTTCGTTCAGAGCCAGGTATCTTATCCATCTCGTATTTAGGTTTTCCTTCAGTTTTTTAAGATGTCTGAAATCATAGTATCGTCATCTAGTAATAGTGACAATATGGAGATAGACGAGTATCATGATAGCACTAGCGGCAGTGGCTTTAGTAGTAGTAATAGTAGAAGTAGTGGTAGTATACGTCTGGAGTTCCCGGGGTCCCTTTAGAAGTCCTTCATAAGGAGCTAAGGATAAGGGCTACTTTGGGGTCGCATTTTGGTACCTCATCCAGTGTTCCTTAGTCTATCACCCCGGAAGAAGTTGAAACCGTCTATAGTTGTTGTAGGTGTCCCTTCTAAGACAGATGAAAGAAGACTTACCTCCTTTAGAAGTTGGTACCAAATTCCGGATGAGCTTAACCCTAGATTAGCCGTCCGTGGTGAATGGTGTTGTGACCTCATCTTGGAGTGGGTATTTACGAGTCATACCTCTTGGGGGGACTTAGGTTGCCTTTCAATGCCTTTGCCAGAGAGTTACTCACTAGGTTAGGTTTAGGAATTTGTCAACTTAACCCCAATGCATGAAGGCTTATTGTCTCTATGTAGATTTTGTGGAGAGAAGTGTTTGAGGGGGATCGTCCTCTTCTCGTGGACAAGTTCCTCTATTGCGACAAACCTTCTGAAATTAGTTAGTCCCTACGTTTTTATCAATTCTTAGGTAGGGGTACAGATTGTAGATTGATAAAGTCCCTTCTTGTGTCTAATTGGAATTGGAAGACGGAGTTCTTCTTCATCTCTGGTTTTTGGTCCAGAAACCCTGTTAAGGTAGATAGGGATCCATTTCCCCCTTATACTAGAGAAAGATGGAAACTTCGTCCCGAAGGTATGCTTCTTTTCTACTCAATATTTTCTATCTTTTTGTATTCATCTAACCCTCTTTTTTATTTTTTAATTTTTATAGTTATTAGATGACCTTCTTTGAACAGGTTTTATCTCAAGTGCGTCTAGCAGGCTCAACTATTTATTGACAGAAGCTTCCATTCTCTAGTCACTCTTTAGCATCTTGCCACTTGGGGACTTGTGCCTGAACCGTCTCCTGAAGCCTTAGCTCAAGAACTCACTACTTTTAGACGTAAGTTCTTTACTTGAAGTTTTTCTTATTTGCTTTAACCAAGTTCGGACATTCTTTTTCTTTGTAGGGATAGCTACCATGAAAGAAAACAAAGGGAAGGGCTTAGCAGATGAGTATACCATGCCGTAGACCCAATCTCGGCCTCGTCCTGCTGCTAGAGACAAGAGAAAGACCTTGTCCAAGACGATTGATTTGGGAAACCTTCCAAGTCGTTGAGGTCATAAGAAGGTGAAGCATGGGACGTCCAATTATGGGGTTGTCAAGCCAGGTTCTGCTATCCCTTTTGCTTCTCAACAGTCGTCTATCCAAATACTTGACTTAGACTCGTCCATCCCTCTTGAAGCCACTTTGTCCAAGCTCTTTGTGAAACCACCTCATCCCAGCCTCCCGGAAGAGCTCCTATGAATCTTCTTGAGAATGAGGATCTTGCTTGGGAAAGGTTTCAAAAGGCTATGACTGATGAGGGACGTTCTTTGTGTGTTATGACATGTCCTTGAAAGAATTTGAATACTTTGCTATTCATGATCTCTTCAAGGTATGTTTTTATTATTTTGTTTTCATTTTGTCTTATCATATTTCACATTTCTCGTCTATCATTTTCTTCAATCAATTGCATATATAAGTCATGTCAAAGTTCATGGCGGCGTCCGTGCAAGCTATTGAGATGGACCAGGAAAGAATCAGTCTGGAAGCAAGAAATCGTGAAGTGCGGGGTGATTGCAAGGGTAGAGCTAAGGTAGTGGCTAAGGCCATGGACGAGCTAAAGGAGCTCAAGAACCTTGTCAAGGAGCTTGAAAGGATCTTGTTGAGAAAGACACTCATCTTGATCACCTGCAAAAAAGGAATGACGAGCTTTGCATCCTTCTTGAGAAGGCCCAGGGAGATGCCATCAAGGATTTCGGGGTGTCCAGCGAGTTCACCGATATTTTAGATGAGAACTACGTTGCTGGTTTTGAAGACTTTTGTATGGATGCCATCGAGCATTTTCCTGAGATTGACTTTAGCTCCATTAAGCTCAATGTTGGTGCTGCAAGCTCTCTTCTTCAAATGAGCTCAGATGACATTAACATTGAGGACGACACCATAACTCACCCTGCTCAAAACGACCCTATCTCCGGAGAAAATCCCCCCGCCCCCAAGAGTTGATGAAAGTATTTTGGAATTTTTATTTATTTTGTTGTAGTAATTTAATTTTAATTTTTTTTTTATGTGTATGATCCATTGTTTTGGATCATTTGAATTTGTTTAAGTACATTTAACTCGTCCTTGATTTTAGACAAGTCATGATACAATTGCCTTTTTAGGCTTAATTTAAGGGTTTTTGGACGATAGTCGTCTACCCTTTTATTTATGAATGTTTCATCCATATTATTGATTTCCAAGTATTTTTCGTCTATATTTCTCGTCCTTAGGCTTATCTTTGAAATTTCACTTGGTTATGTTATCCATAATTTGGACGTGTCATCCATGAGAAATGTCGCATGCATGCTTTTCTTTCGTCTCTAATCCTTTTTGGATAAGTTCTGTTGGGAAATTTGTTCTTTCCCTTGGTCATTGTCTTTTATGACAATTTGCTTCCTTTTTATTAAGGATAGCTTATGGCGAGACATTCTCGGCGTCCAAAGATTTTGAACGTTTGTCATTTCATTTGGATGTTGACTTTACAGAATCTTAAACACTTAAATTAGGAAACTCAAGCTGCTTTATATACAATATCTGTACACAACATCGTCCGTGGATGTACAACATCTGTACATAACATCGTCCATGGATACTAAGGATGTAGTATATAGCATCGTCCAAATAGCTTGCCCATGCTAATACTTAGTCCTTTTTAGGGAATTTAAATTACTTTATGTACAAGGGACTTAGTTCATGACATCATCCATAGCACATGCCAGAAGCTAGTGCTTTTTAGGGAATTAAAATACTTAAAAGCATAACACACTATTCTAGAACATAAATACTGAAAACATAATATAAACAAACTTCATAATCTCATCCATGCTGACCTTCCCGACGAGTTGATTTCACTGGTAGTATTTCCTCAAATGCTCCACATTCCATGGGTGTTCCAATTTCCGTCCATCTAGGGCCTCTAAGTAGTATGATCCTTGCCTTTTGGAATTGATAACTTTATACATCCTTCCCGATTAGGTCCTAGCTTTCCATGGGCATGGTCCTTAGTGGCTAAGGATACCCCTTTTAGGACAAAGTCTCCAATATTGAAGTGTCTTGGCTTCACTAACGCATCATGGTACTTAGTCATTAGATTCTTATAACACGCCACCCTTTGCTCTGTGTCCATCCTCACCTCGTCAATGAGATCAAGGTTTAGACGGAGCTGTTTTTCATTTTCCTCCTCCTTATAATAGGCTACCCCGTGGCTAGTTAATCCAACCTCTGCTGGTATCACCGCATCACTTCCATATGCTAGCTTAAAGGGAGTCTCTCTAGTAGGGGTTCTTCTTGTCGTCCTATATGCCCAAAGAACATTGGGTAATTCTTCCGGCCATATTCCCTTTGCCCCCTCAAGCCGGGTTTTGATGATCTTCAAGAAGGATCGGTTAGCAACTTTATCATATCCATTGGCCTGTGGGTGGGTGGGCGAGGAGTAATGATTTCTGATTCCTAACTGCTCACGAAAATCCCTGAAAGGTGTGTTATCAAATTATTGTCCATTATTTGATATGAGTACCCTAAGGATCCTAAAACAGCAAATGATATTCTTCCAGACGAAACTTCGACATTCCTCGCTAAGTGATTTTTGCTAAGGGCTCTGCTTCCACCCATTTGGTGAAATACTCAATCCCTTCTACCAAGAACTTCATTTGTCTCGCCCCCATGGGAAAATGACCAATAATGTCAAGTCCCCACTGGGCAAAGGGCCAATGAGCCATCATTAAGGTGAGGTATTTTGATGGCCATCTAGGGATGCTGTTATAGCATTGACATTTATCACATGCTTTTGACATAAGCTTTGGAATCTGCTTGCATGGTTGGCCGATAGTACCACGCACGAACTATCTTATGGACTAGTGACCTGGCCCTCGAATGGTTTCCACAAGCTCCTTTATAGATGTCCCTCAAGATGTAATGGGACTTGTTTGTAGTCAAACACCTCAAGTAAGGCTGAGAAAAACCCATTTTATATAACACCTCATCCATAAGGACAAACCTTTTAGCTTTTATGTTTAACTTCCTTGCTTCTTCTGGGTCTTCTGGGAGTACTTCGTCTTTGAGATAAGATATAACTAGGGTGGTCTAGTTGGCAACTCCATCTACTTGATTTACTTTCAGAGCATCTATGCTTGGAATATACTGGACTTTAACTTGATCACCTATTGTCTCGCTTGAGGATGCCATCTTGGCTAAAACGTCGCCTTCGTATTCTCTTCCCTTGGTATTTGTTGAAATTGGGCTGTTGTAAAGCCTTTGATACATTGCTTAACTTTTTCCAAGTATCTTTTCATTCGTTCTTCTCTAGCTTCGCACGTCCCATTTACTTGACTTATCACCAATCATGAGTCTCCTTGGACGAGGAATGATTCCGCCTCGAGTGATTTGGCTAATTCCAAACCCTGAAGTAAGGCTTCCTACTCAGCTTCATTATTGGTTGTCTAGAATTGTAAATGGACGATGTACTCCAAACGATCTCCTTCTAGTGACTGTAAAATGATCCCAATTCCTCCTACATGTTGTATGGATGACCCATCAACATGGACGACCCACTGTTTTGCCCCTTAGTCCCCATCTTGCTGATCATTGGCGGGAGTAAATTCAGCAATGAAGTTTACAAGGATTTGTGCTTTTATTGCTTCTCTTGGCCTATACCTCACATCGAACTCACTAAGTCCCACTCCCCCCTAGATTAATCGTCCGACAGCTTCCAACTTATTCATAGCTTTCTTCAACGGATGATTTGTCGGGACGTTGATTACATGAGCTTGAAAATAAGGTCTAAGCTTTCTTACTGCTGTCACTAGTGAAAATGCTAACTTTTCCATTGGTGGATACCGTCCTTCAACTCCTCTTAATGCTTTGCTAGTGTAGTAGATGGGCTTTTGTATCTTTCTCTCTTCCTTAATCAAGGCTAAGTTTACTGCATGGGGAGACACCGCTAGGTAGAGATACAACTCCTCACCTGGTTTGGATAGGCTTAGCATCGAGGTTGAAGTAAGATAAGTCTTCAAAGGCTCATTGAGACTCATTCATCCACTTGAATGCCTTCCTTAATATTTTGAAAAATAGTAAATACTTGTCAATGGCTTTTGAAACAAACCTGTTAAGGGCCGCCACTCGTCCGGTGAGACTGGACGTCTTTAATATTCTTTAAAGGTTCTATGTTCAAGATTGCTTAGATCTTATCGGGGTTTGCCTCAATCTCTCTTTGTGAAACTATAAAACCAAGAAATTTCCCCGATGCAACTCCAAAAGCACATTTGCTTGGGTTTAGCTTCATCTTGTACTACTTAAGTGTATCAAAGGTCTTTTGAAGGTCATCCGGATGTTGCATCTCCTTTGCACTCTTCACCAGCATGTCACCCCCGTATACTTCAACGTTTCGCCTAATTTGTGGATGAAACATGTGGTTGACTAACCTCTGGTAGGTTGTTCTTGCATTTTTCAATCCGAACGCATAATCAGCGTATAAGAAAACAAACCTTGGCTTGTGATGAAGGATGTTTTCTCTTGGTTCGCCTCGTCCATCTTGATCTGGTTATATCCTGAGAATGCATCCATAA
This sequence comes from Quercus dentata, assembly GCA_028216015.1. NCBI lineage: Eukaryota > Viridiplantae > Streptophyta > Magnoliopsida > Fagales > Fagaceae > Quercus > Quercus dentata. The sequence goes on from CP116453.1 coordinate 56,359,847, forward strand.
AACTCAACAGTTGATGTCCAGTTGTAGAATCCACTAACCGATCAATGCGTGGAAGAGGATAACCGTCTTTGGGACATGCTTTATTTAAATCTGTGAAATCAACATACATCCTTCATTTGCCACTAGCCTTCTTGACCATCATTATATTAGCTAACCAAATCGGGGTAGTAGACTTCACGAATAAATTCCATAGTGATAAACTTATGAACTTCTTCTTTGACAGCATTGTCTCGTTTTGGGGAAAACACTCTTTTCTTTTGACAAACAGGTTTGTAAGTTTGAGATACATTTAAACGATGAGTAATCACTCTTAGGTCAATCCCGGACATATCTTCATGGCTCCTAGCGAAAACATTTGTGCTTTGTTTTAGGAACTTAACAAGATCTTGCTTCGTCTTTTCCTCCATACTTGTCCCAAACCTAGTAAAATT